>OX359272.1:17475000-18675000 GCA_947179155.2 Hedera helix | reverse complement strand
GAATAGAAAGGCTCGCTGCTTATTAGTGTGGTTGCAAAGGTCATTGCCTTTGTGAAATGTTGGGCTACTAATGAAAGATTTGGAAAGGTTGAGTAGCTCCAGCTGATAGAACTTTGATCATTCATGACTATTGCCCTTAGAAGTGGTAAAATGGGAATGAAACTTAACAGATGATTATGATCCCAAGCAATAGAGCATCTTTCTATCTGTCTGGCATGCTTCCTTCTTTCTCTACGTCTCCTTTTGATCTGCTTAGATCGATATGCTTCAAATTTCTGCTTTTCCAGTTTTCTTAGCAGTCTTACTTTCTTCAGCTTCTTTTCAGCTTTCATCCTTATTTGTCTCTCCTTGTGATTTGATTTGAAACTCCTGCCTATGTTCTTCATAAAACCACTTAATCCTTTTCTTGACTTTTTTGACCCGTCTTTTGATTTATCCATATCATTAGTGCTGGTCTCTTCTTGACGGTGTTTATCTTCTTTCACCACAGTTTCTTGACAGTCTCCTTCCTTATCTGATTCAGTCTTTCCAGCTTCAGAATTTTCAGAACATTGTTCCCTTGGTACATCATCTTCTTCAGCTACATCATCATCATTGTTGAACTCAGGTGTTGAGTCTTTTTCAACTGGTTCAATTTCCTGATCAGAACCCAAAGAGACTTCCTTTTCAGATAGGCTATTTTTATGACATTCTGATCTTTCCTCTGAAGAGCCTGTAGATGTTTCCTCTTTTGAACTGTTAGAGTTCTTTCTTCAGAATCAGAACTTGCTTCATCATCAATTTCTATCACCTGAGGTGGTCCTGCAGTGATTGAGCTTCTCCACTGTTCTCTGATTCTCCAACTTCTTCTTGGAGCAATGTGAGGAACTTTCTTTTCTGTTTTCTTCTTCTTCTTCTTCTTTACTTTAGATACTTTGGGGTTCATCTTTTCCTTCTTAGCTTTTCCTGAACAGACATCTTTCTCTTCTTCATCCTTCTCTATTTCAATGAATTTTCTTTTCTTCTCTGATTCCTGACTATCATAGATCACAAGAGTTTTGTTTCTTGATTGTTCATTTTCCTCCTGTAATATCTCCTCAGATATGTCTTTCATTTCCCTTTTTCCTTTTCCCTTTGATTTCACTCCCATCTTACTGCTGAAGCTCATAGAACCTCGTGACTTTTTACCCTTATTGGCATGAGGATTCTTTTTCCAATCTTCAAACAGCCTTGGAGTAATTCTTTTGTTGCAGTTTAGAACTTCTCCTTCATCTTCCCCAATTTTATTTGCCAACAATTTCTTCAAAATGATGCTTATGAATCTCCCATAAGGCATCTTGGGAGTTGGCTTTCCAGCTTCAGCTCTTGTCTTTGTATCATCTATCCATCTCTTTATCCACCCTATGAGAACTGCTCCGAAGTTGATTTTCTTTCTTTGAGCAATAACAGTCATCAGCCTCAGTTGATCTTCACTGATAGTATCATATGCGGTGTCTTTGCATAGAATACTCTTTCCAACAATATCAGCCAGAAACTCATACTGCTGAGGGAAATCTTTCTTCTTGATTCCTTTGAGAGGAGACTTCTTTTCATAGCCCATCAATTCCAATCCAAGTTCAATGTTAATCCTATCAAGAGAAACAATTCCTCCGCTTGGAATACCTAGACTGAGATTGATTTCAGAAACCCCAAATTGCAGTGTGATTTCCTTAACCTTAGAGATGAGGGTGTTTCCTCGGTAATCAGCATTTGAATAGAATTCTTTCACAAGCGAAGAGAAAATCCTGGTGCTAGTTTCCAAACACATGGTGAAGCCAGCATTCTTGACCAGATGTAAAATATCCTTGTATTTCTGCTTTGCATCTTCGAATTTTTCAAAACAAACAAGATTTCCAGGAATGACTTGAAGAGATGCCATGTGATTAAACTGATTTGGAGAATAGCACAGAGAAAGATACCAATATCGGTTTCAGAAGAATTTTCGATTTCTAGGGTTTTGATGAGTTTTGGGAGAATGGGTATTGACAACTGACGGGAAATGACCATTGTCAGTTTAAAAACAAGACTTATGTTAGTTTCCTCTTATATTTGCAGAGTACATGTGCCAGATACTTATTTGAAGAACGTAGGTTTTAACCCTTTTATTTTCCATAAATGGAGCACATCAATTATTCTAACCCACTTGAGTTTGAAGAGCGTGTGGTTCACTTTCTCTGTATAGTAAGTTTGACCAGTTCGTAGAGTTGGCTGCAAGACACTCAACCATCATCCTTTCAATAGATGGCCTTGAAGACTGGTGAGAATTGAATGCTGGAAAAAGGCTCTGAAGAAGTTTATGGGAAAGATATTGTTATGAGATGCAAACATAGACTCAATGTTCTACGATCAGGAAGATGAACATGGTGACTCTACGATTTGGGATGATAAGGCTTGCTTGGTTATTAGTCACAGGATTTGGAGATTATTATCGGAGAGATAAGTGCATTTGGTTCATCAATCACATTGTTTTGGGACTTTGTGACTGGAATGAGAAAGGTATTCCAATGAAGAACCGATTTACCTTCTGCTTTCCTTCTGAAGTGCAATCGTAGAGTTATGATTTGAATTGCTCTACGATCTCTGTTAAGACTGGAGACTTTAGATGAATTTAGAGATCTTAGTTAAGCCTGGTTGATAGCTCAATGACAGCCTTCTGAAAGGACTTTGTAAGGATCGTTGTCATGACTCTGGTTATCATGTAGAGGTTGCTCTTTGATTTTGCTGGTTTCGTAGACTGGTTGTAGAGAGTCGTAGAGTGACTGACTGTGTTGACTCTACGATCTTGAGCTTTATGACGAGGAGACAACTCTACGTTCTTTGGAGAGGACACTACATTTTTCCAAGCCTTATTCTGCGATCGCCTGACATCCTCTACGATCCTTCTTTGTGAGATGAACTTTCTTCTGACTTGAGTGATCTTTTATCTAACCATGATATTAGTGACAATCATTCAAACAAGATTCACTAAATCAATAGGTGAGATAAAGACTAATAGATGCCTCCTTTTATGATCAGCTTCTTTCTCTTCTAGAGAATCCCAAGATTCAAATCTTCTTCATGCATCAGTATTCAGATTTCACTCAATCTATCAAAGATTGGTTTCCTTGAGATATTCTTCTTTATATCGTTGAGCTTTCTTCTTGAGGCTGTGGCATTGTTTCCTTCCTGTTGATCTGCTTGAATTATCTTCATCCAGAATGATTTGTGAGTATGCATGCTTATCAAGAGACTTTATGTTTAGCATTTTATAGCACTGACTTCTTCATAGAATTAAGCAAATAAATCTTCAACCATTTCAAGCTTAGAGCTTCTTCTGTTGCATTTGAAGTTGGAGAGCCTACTGCCAAAGGTTATGAGTGAGCTTTTCTTTGAGATTAACTTTTCCTCTTTTCACAGATTGAAGGGTGATTTCTGAAACTTAGAGTAAGTCATTCGTGATTACTCCTTTCTGCCTTGATCTCCTCACCCTTCTCATTCATAGATGGTTTTGAAGAATTTTGACACTATGAGCATTTGCCTTTAAAGTCTGAGCTTGTACACATGGTGTGCCTGGTAAGGACTTCTTCATTTTAAGAGCTGCTTTGTACATGAATGAGGTTCTTCAACTCTTCTCGATCTTTTATGATCTGCAGAATGATTCTTAGATCCGGTGATCATTGATAAACATATGTGTCCGTTCATTCATGCTGAGTTAATTTCCAGGTCTCGGGCCTGATAACTGTGATTTGGAGGAATGACTTTGAAAACTCATCACCAAGGATATTGCAGTGAAGTATACAACTGTGATTTGATCTTTCTCCCAATTTCAGAGAAGTTGTTCTAGAAGACCGTTGAAGATTTTTGAAATAGATTCCTTTAAAAATCAGTCAAGCTCTTGATGCTACTTCAAAATAAATGAAGCACTTATTTTGACACACATCTTTAGATAGGATCCTTAAAATAAAAGTCCTTAAGCTTATCGGAAAGCTTAATGCTGAGCCCATTGAGTGACTATAGATTTGAGACTGATTCCAGCTGCTGACATGTGGTGGATAGAAAAATTATTTAACAATTTAAGCATAGATTTCTGTTGGGCTTGCTTCTGCTTCAAACTTTTTAGAATCGGTGAGAAGTAGATTTGTTAGTGCTCGGTTCAGTGATGCTTCCTTAGAGAAGAATAGGATCCGGTGTCCTTTGGCATCAAGATATAAACTTCCCAGTTTGTTTGAAGGCAACAATACACGTTTGTATTCTTTAAGTGAATCAATTAATAATTCTTGTCAACAGAACATTCTATTGATTTCTTCAACTTGCAGCACCAGATTAACTTTGAAAGTTCACTCGATAGCTTCTTTGCTGAGATCATCTGAATTTGTATTAGGAAGCATTAATGTCAATTAATATTCAGCATCAGACATGGAATCAATGATCAACATTCAATTAGTACCTGAAAGAAAAAACATTATTTTGTAAGCTTGTTCATACGAAGTGGTTTACTTCAATTCTTAAACTCAAAAACAGAAATTTGCTAGTGCCATAGGATCTACTCAAAGCGTGAGCTTTATGTTCGTGAGAACCTGCTCTGATACCAATTGTTAGTTCCCAGAGACGCACAAGTGATCTAGAAGGGGGGGGGGGGGGGTTGAATAGATCTTATCAAAAACTTTTTCTTTTAATATTAAGTTCAAAGATTTAATAGCAATTAACAAACTTAATTAAGATTTGTTTGCACAGCGGAATATTAGTTTGAAAACACCCCTTAAAGATTTGTAAAACTTCTCCGTTTAAGTTTAAGATTATTTAGAAGGAAGCCATTTGTTAAGTAAACTAATTCACAGTCATATGTAAACATATATATATGTATATATGTATATATATAAGACAGAATGTAAATGACTGAATGTAAATGACACCAGAGAGTTTTAAGTGGTTCGGAGACTGAATAACTCCTACTCCACTCTTCTACTACAACGAGTAGGAAATCCACTAAGGATGGTTCATACGGAACCCTTCAAGCTCATTAGCCTGGAAACTCTGGTTCACTAAGAACCCTTCAAACCCATCAGGTTTGGTTAGTTTAGTCACAAAGACAAGGACATTACTGCCCTCTTCAAGTCCAGCAGACTTGGCTCCTTTAGTCACTATGACAAGGACAACTGCCCTCTTCAAGTCCAACAGACTTGGCTTCCTGATCATTTGAAAGAGGTTGGAGTTGCTGCTGAGTTGTACTTTAAGTCCTATTGTCTTTAAACACTCAGTAGCAGGATGTGATCATTCCTGGGATAATATTGAGTTCGACAATGATACTTAACTTCTTTATATGCTCAATATCATCTTGTGATCACCCATTGTGCTGCTAGGCTTTTGTACTTCAGCTCCTTTGGTACTTGATGACTTCTCGAGATGAACTCCTGAGATGACTGTGATGCTCCTTTCTTTTGGATACTCAGTTGTTCCTTCTTATCATAAACAGTTTATTGCTTCTCGAGATGGGCTTCTGAGATGACTGTGATGCTCCTTCCTTTTGGTACTCAGTTGCTACCATGTATGTATCAAGTTGGCGTTTAAGTTTCTCTCTTCCATATGCCTAGCAGCTCTGAACACTTCTCTTGTAATAGAGTTATATATCTCTATATCTCTCTCAATTCAGTATTAGTGTTCTGATGGATCGTAGAGTTCTTTAGCATAACCATTCTCTGTTTTACTCTACGATCGGTTGTTGTCTACCATTATCTCTTTCGTGTATATTTTTCAACAGTCGCAACAACCACCACCCTTTTTCCTGTTTGTTATGTATGCCTTTATATCTCTGAGCAAATTTTACCGTTGAGATAAATCCCGTTGGTTTCCTTTGGCTTTGTGCAGATCTTAAATATCTTCGATGTTTGACTTTCTTGCCACTTGTGCCAGTGCTTTTCCCTTTTCTGACATGTTCTGATATATTGACCTGTAGCTCAGCTTTCTCTGACTTTATAGCCGTTGCACTCCCAGAGTTGTTCAGAAAGGAGTATTATTTCCTTTGTTAATCAATCTTCTGATTTATCAATAAATACCTTCCTTGACTTTTAGAACCAACTGTTCTGATGTATTCAGAGATGTTCCATTGGTCTGACTTCATTCACCATTTTCCTGAGCAGTGGGTCCTGACTTACAGTCGTTTAGGCACAACGTCTACTACAACTCTGACATGCATTTGTATCTTAACAACATTTAATCTTTCCTGAATCTGGGCGAGGAGTATTCCCTTTTCTCTTGCACCATATAGCCGTTCTGTTAGTCTACTTGCCTTGACCTGCTTAATGAATTCGTTGAGTGATAGACTGTCTACTTTGTTTCTGCGAATTCAGCTTCATGAATGATACTTGAGGTATGTCAAGTGAAACGTTGAGTTAGAACGATCTTTTCTCTAACTCTGCGACCTTGTTGCTCTGGTCAGATCGTAGAGTTTGTGCTTGCAATGCTTTGCTTTTATTTCGTTCTACGATCTTGTAGGTTGGATCAAATCGTAGAGTTAGTTAACTGTAGTGCTTCTTAGTGGAATCGTTGAGTTGCAGTCTGTGTTGCTTCATCCTTTAATTCTACTCAACGATTGTTCCATGTATATAGCAATCTTCTGTTATTGCCTTGTCATTTTGTTCCACTCTACGATCTTTTCTATCAGCATACATTCCAATCCTTGTAAGCTTGCTTAACAATTTTACTCTACGATTTTGCTAGAGAGTGTGTATCGTAGAGTACATTTCTTCTCTGGTTCAGCGTTATCTGCAGGCTAGCTTGGCTGTCTGTTCGACGATCGTAGAGTTCAGCTCTACGATTTGTACTTGAACAGTTCTTTAACTTTACTCGTATATCCTGTAGACTTCTTGCATATCTGTCTCTCGTAGAGTTATCCTGGTAAGGAGTCGTAGAGTTAACTCTACGATTTATACAAAATCGTTGAGTCTTCTTTGAAAGAAATCGCAGTGTCCCTTCTACGATCGTATAGACTGATCAACCTAACAGATTTGATCTTTTCTAACCAAGTCCTTTCTTACATTATTACATCATTACATATTGAAAGGACTTTTACAGACTTTGACATACACAAATACCTCAATGATTCATTCTTATGCTACTCTGCTTATATCATACATCTTTTATGCAGAGTGACTTCTATTGAAAGATCAACCTAACATTTCTGATCTTTAAAATCTAAGTCCTTTGTACACATATAACTAAAAAAGGACTTTACAATATTTTATTCCGATAACTTTCATGCTCTTTAATAAGCAGCAGATAGTTTATAACAAGATCATATTTGTGCTATACTAGTGTGTACATATTACCGTATTTAAGATAGATAATATATATCATACACCCACAACAATGTAAGCACATAATTAGATTTAGAACATCTACGCACTTTTTCAGATACACATTATATATCAAACATGACAATCAATCATGTAAGCACATAAACACTTTCAGAGTATCTAAGCACATAATCAATTGAGCACATAATCACATTAACACATATAATCAATCATGTAAGCACATAAACACTTTCAGAGTATCTAACACATAATCAATTAAGCACATTATAAAATCACTTTGTCAAATAACCACATTTGCACAACAGTCATCATCATCAAATCAAACAACATTCAACAGATATGTATGTGTATATATGTGTGTGTGTGTGTGTGTGTGTGTGTGTGTGTGTGTGTGTGTGTGTGTGTGTGTGTGCATGTTTAAGATGTAAATTGAATTAAGAATTGAATATTCTGACTGTCACGAGCATTATGGTGATATTCATTTAAGATGTGAGTTATAGATCCCCTTAAAGAGGTAAGATGTGGTTATTATTGAGTTTAATTATTATTTATCAGGATAAAAGTATAGTAAAGTGCTATAAACGAAGTACGTAAGGTTATTACGGTAATTGTGATTCCGGGGATGGAATCCTGCTAAGGGGGGAAGAATGTGAGGATCTGAATTTTTTGCATTATTTTAATAATAATAAATAATAATTTAATTAATAAAATTATCAAGCTTGTTTAAATTATTTGTGATATTTTATGTGATTTAAAGCATGTGATGGGATTTAATTGGTAAATTAAATCTGTACAAAGATGGTAATAAATGGTGTTGAATTAAAATAATTAAAAAGTAAATAAATTGTTTAAGAATAATTTATGAAGAATAAGAGAAATTTCATGTAATAGTACAATGAAATTGTACAATTAAATTGTTGTGGAGGTGCAAAAATTATTATTTAAATGGTGTTATGTGATAATGTGTGGTATATGATTTAGATATGTATATATATACATTTGTATATATATATATATATATATATATATATATATATATATATATGTGTGTGTGTGCGCATGTTTAAGTGTTATAATTATAAATTCTATTGATTATGAAAATTAAGTGATTAATAATTAAATTAATCCAAAATTTTAATGAAAAGCTAAAGAGAGAATTTAATAAAATTGAAATTATTGATTTTATAATTAATCAATAATTATGGTAAAGTTTAGAAATTATTTAAGATGAGAAAGTAATTATATAAATTATATAATAATAAATTATGTAATTTATATAAGAAAATTTAAGTAAAATATTAATGAAATAATAATTATATAAATTATATAAGAATAATTATATAATTTATATAAGGGGATTCAATTAATTGAGGATGAAAGAAAATATGAAATAATGAGAGAGTTAATAAATGTATAATTATTGATTATATAATTAATCAATAATTATGGAGAAATTTTGAAAATTATTTAAAAAGGAGAATGTAATTATATAAATTATATAATAATAAATTATATAATTTATATATAAGAAAGTTAAAGTAAATAGTAAGAAAATAATAATTATATAAATTATATAAAAATGATTATATAATTTATATAAGAAGAATACATTAATTAAGAAAGAAAATATAAGTATTATATGGTGTATATTTAAAGTATGCCAAATAGTAAAGAAATGAAAAATAAATGAGAAGAATGAATGTTTTAATTTATTAAAAATTATGTTTATGTATAATGGAATTTTTATGATTTTATGGAGGATAATATTTCAGAAACGTAAACATGTTGTCCAAGTAACGAAGTGAAAAAGGATGAAAATTAATTTTTATAAGTTATATGTATTATTTTATTAATTTTGGAGGTATAAATTACCTCATATAATTACATGCATGTCATTATGCGTGTACAAAATTTGTCAAGGAAAGTACCTGAAAATGATATAAATATTATTTATAAATCATGTTATGAATTTTGGTGAATTAAAAGAAATGTTTTACATACATTATGTAAAATATTTATTACACGAAATAATTACATAATGCATTAAATTCTTAATTTTGCATGTTCATTTATCCGAAACAAAGTCGGTTGAGCATGGGAAGTCGGTGGAATTATAATTCCTTAAAAAGTGGTTAAGTCTTGAGGCTAATTAAAAAAAGAAGAAAAAGGGAATAAAGCATGTAAGAAAGGAAATAAATACACACAAGCAAAAACCAACTCTCCCTCTTTATTTCTACCATCTGAAACCACCATCACCGCCACTATGCACCACCACCACTAAGAAAAAAAGAAGAAGATTTTTTGGGGCCATCAAAGTGAACACCAAGCTTCAAGGATGAAGTTTTAAGCTTTAGAGAAGGTTGTTCGAGAAAGAGTTTTGGGCTACCAATTTAATAATTGGACGTCAAGGCAAGTTCTTTAGTACTTTGATGTTAAATGTTTATTTGATATGATATGTTAATTCTTGTTCAAATGAATATAAAATTATGTGTAATGTAATCTGTGGATAATATGACCACGATGTGTACTTGGTGCAATGATGTGACCATATGTGAATTTAATTACTGTTTTCTTTACGTAAATGCTAATCTGAATTAGATATGAGACATGTAAGATATATTGCTTTAGTAGAAGCACAACACATGATGTATGACACCCACAGAACATGTTATGGTATGTGCTATATGAAGCATGAAAGGTTTAAACTGTTGAACTTGCTGAGCCGTTGTTCTCATTCCTTGCATAATATAAATTTTGCAGGTAAAAATGAAACTTCTGATGTACTAAAATCTTGACTAGAGATTATGTGCGACATCAAGGAAAGTTACAAATGTAATTGCTGTATATATTTTATTTGTATATAGAAACTGAATATGGTTAAATTAGTGAGATGAGTGATTATAATTCATGAGATTTATATATATATATGTCGAATTCTAATCGGATAAATAAGTTTTAGTTATGTATTCTGATTATTCAAGAATACTCATTCATGAAAGGAAAGAAAAAGTAAAGGTTGCGATCCAGGGACTAGGATCGAGATGTAAAGATTTTAAATGCCAACATATTTTAATATAATGATTGGAAAAAAAAATATACCGAAAAATTTGATAATTGATGATTTAAAGTCAATTGATGGATTAAATAAGGTTATTAAAGATTTATTAACAGACCGAAATTTCGATGTAAGGAAAATAATGTATAATAAACATGAAATGGAATGTAATAAGATTTGTCGAATTTCGGGGTCGTTACAAAATACATGGAGGTTTATGTAATGTATCCGTAACAAAGTTGAAACGTGAAAATTTTAATTTTTATAAGTTGTATGTGTTATTTTATTAATTTTTGAGGTATAAAATACCTCATATAATTACATGCATGTCATTATGCGTGTACAAAAATTGTCAAGTAAAGTACCTTAAAAAGGTATAAATATTATTTATAAATTATTTTATGAATTTTGGTAAATTAAAATAAATATTTTACATACATTACGTAAATTATTTATTACACGAAATAATTACGTAATGTATTAAATTATGACGTGTGCATGACATTTTTCTACCGTGCAAGCAATTCGTTGGTGGACTTGAGATTTTATGCCAACTTACTTAGTGCTTAGTATGTATATATATATATATATATAAAAGAAGCAAGCTATGCACAAAAAAAAACAAACAAACTCTCTCTCTCTCTCTCTTTTTCTTCCCACCCGAAACCACCACCAATCGGAGAACTCCATCACCACCCTCGGAAAACACCTTCACCAAGAGAGAAAAGACTTTTGGTCCCAACAGAGTGAAGTGCAAGCTTCATAGGAAGGTTTTCAAGCTTTGGGAAGGTATAAAATTACTTTATTTAATTTATTTTGATATTTTAGGTGATAAAATAATTTTGTGAAAAATTAGTGAATAATTGAAATAATTAGTATTGATAATTTTTAGAAGTATATATGTGGATTATATGACGTTTAGAGTAATTATTGTGGAAAAATTGGATCAAAAATATGAAATTTTGGATTTTAGATTGAGTAGTCCCGAATAGGGGCAATTCTGTCCATTTAAGTACAGAATTTGAAATTTTTTCCTTCTACAAAGTTGTAGAGAATTAAATTTTGTATGGAATGGACTTAAAATTCATAATTTTCTGATGAACAAGTAATTTCTATGAATTTCTGAAGATTTAACGCAGTGAAACGTGATCTGTCCAAATTCTTTACATTTTGGTGTAGGATTTGAAATTTTTTCCTTCGACAAAGTTGTGTAGAATTAAATTTCGTGTGGAATGGACTTAAAATTCGTAATTTTCGGATAAATGTGCTAATTACTATGAATTTCGAAAGTTTCATTGCATTAAAAATTAAAATTTAATTATTAAAAATATTTTGTGCTGAAATCATTTCTGGGAAGAAATATTGTAATATTATGTCTGATTTTTCTAAAAAATTTGGTGAATTATTGTGGTGCATGGATATTTATTGTATTTTATGGCTATTTAAAGTTAATGAAAAAATAAGTGAAAATTCGTAGAAAATTCTATGAATGTTGAAAAATTACGAAACTTGGTGAAATTTTTTATAATAATATAAGATAAATATTGGTGGTGTTTGGGGGATACAGAAGTACGTTGAGTGATTATTTATATTTTAAAGGCTATTAAATAATAGTTTTTATATATATAAATAATTACAGAAATTTATCGGATAATCCAAAAATTATGAAAAATTGGTTGAAAAATCTAGAATAATATTCTAGAGACTTTAGAATGTATAGTAGACTCATGAGATGTCGGAATATTACAGGTCGCATATTGACTAGCTAATAAATAAGCATAATAGTTTTTACGCGAGGGTCGAGAATTGACCGAGAAAATTTGTTTATACTTTTATAGTATGATATTGGTAATTAGTGTTTAGATATCACTGAAATGTGAATTATGAATTTTGAACAAAGGTTTTAGATACGAACAAGCTGGAGTGACTTAACTCAGTAATTACAAGTTAAGCCGGGACATTGTGATACTCGAGGCAAGTTCTTCATTACTTGATGTTAATTGTTTATCTATTAGTATGTATTAACTTTTGTTCAAATGCATATAAAATTATGTGTTATGTGATTCATTGTTGATATGACCGCAATGTGCATTCGGTGCAATTATGTGACTATATGTGAAATTGCTCAATGTTACCTTTAGATAATTGTTAATCTGAGTTAGATATGACGCACGTATAATACATTGCTTTAGGAGAAACACAAACAATGACGTATAACACACACAGAGAATATTATATTATGTGCTACATGAGACATATTATGTGCACACTGTTGAGCTTGCTGAGCCCTAGCACTCATTCTTGCATAATATAAACTTTTGCAGGTAAAGAAACAAATTTCAGGAATATGGAATTGTGTTTGAGATGGATTACCCTAGAAGGTTGTGAACGTAATTGTTATATTTTCACTATCATAATTCAATGTGGGTAAATTGGCGATGTTTACATTGATGTATTGTATATGCATATAAATTGGGTCCGGATAAGATGAGTAATGTTAAATTGTGTACTATGATTATTCAAGATAGTTGTTACGATAGAGAGTATTATATATCTAATTATGAAACAAAGAATATTTGTGTGGATATAAACAATGCTAAATTTTGAATGTTGAGCTTTACGATACTTGTAACAGAAATAAAATGTAAAGGTTGCGATTCAGGGACTAGGATCGAGATGTAAAGATTTTAAATGCCAACATATTTTAATACAATGATTGAAAAAAAAATTGTACCAAAAAAAAAGTTGGTAATTAATGATTGTAAAGTCAATTAATGGATTAAATAAGGTGGTTAAAGGTTTATTAACGAACCAAAATTTGGACGTTAGGAAGATAATGTATAATAAATATGAAATTTAAGATAATAAGATTTGTCAAATTTTTGGGTCGTTACAGTATAGTAACAACAGAATTGTACAACAAGTTCAAGATCACATGGCAACAATCAGATCGTATTACAAATTCAGAATTGCACTGCAAAGTCAAAAACATATTGTAAGGTTCTGAATCATATAGCAAACTCATAGAAATATCATAATCATATAGTAAAGTCAATTCTTATGATGAAGATATGATCGCAAGGTTAATTCAAACATGTATAGCAAAAAAAGATCGTATAGAAGCCTGTATCATATAGCAGCTCTGATCGTAGAGAAAGAAATCTAACACAGACTCTACGATCAACTTGCTTCATAGAGCAAGTCAGAGCAGTCAGACTGTTGAGTAAGATGCCTAAGTCTATGATAACAGAATTATCAAATGAAGAACAGAGAAATTGTCAAGTAGAGCTAAACATGGTTGTTGAACCAAACAAAGCTACAAAGCGAAAATAAGAAGTTCAATAGAGAAGCAAAAAAACCATCATAGCAAGAGTCAGAAGAAAATAAGTTAAGATGTTCACAGAGTAAAGGAGTCGAACAACAAAAGTCATAGTGTAAGAATCGTTGAATATGATGTCTTAAGATTAAGTCTATAACTCATGACTCATAGATCGTTGAATAAGTGTAAGTTTATAAAATTTAGAGCAAATCTTAAGAATCGTTAAGTAAAAAGAATATTGTTGAATATAACTGTGAAGATCCATCAACAAAATCACTAAGGATTTGAACTGAATAACAAAAGGAGAATTATAAGAAACTATGTTCTAAGTTGTGAACTGACAAAGAAGAATGCTAAAGCACAAAGTTGGTAAGATCAAACACAATTTTAAGAAGGAGAAAGGATCAGAAGAAGCAATGGTTATCTTACAAGATCAACACAAGTTAAGAGTTTGTAGTATTCTTTCTAGTAAACTCATTACAGTACGAAAAGAACAAAAAGACTCTAGCAGAAGAGGTGAAAGAAAAAGCTCATATATGCTGAATAAATTGAAGTTCTCAAGATCGAAAAAGAAAGCTAAATCGATTCCAATTGTTGAGTAAACACTATTGTCGAGCTGCTTTAGAATACAAAGTTTCAATAAGAATGGACTATCTCAGTATCATACCTGTTAAGAACATTGAAAGATGAATTCACTAGCAAATGAGCAATCTGGAAAATAACTAAGAAAAAGACTAGTAAAGTTGATTGCAGAGTAAAAAACAAGTTTGCATATGATTGTATGGTAAGAAAACAAGATCATGGAGTCAAGTCAAAATCGTATTACAAACACAAGATCAAGCTGAATCGTGTTGCAAGCTGAATCTTGTTGCAAGATGAATCATATTGCAAGCTAAATCGTATAGCAAGAAACTAAATCGTACTATAAACTTATCATTATCGTATTGCAAACTCAGTTCACATAGTGATGTTAAGATCACATAGAAAAACTCAGTTCGTATTGTGAAGACATGAGCATATAGAAGAAGGAAGAACGTATAAGAACGTTAATTATATTAAAGCTCTGATTGTATTGTAGAATCTCTACTATACGATCAGTTCATTTTGTAAAGTGAAAGCTGTCAGACTACTGACAATGGACATGTCACAGATTGAAGAGCCCGATGCAATTTTTCCAAGTCAAAGTTAAAATTTGGGAATCAGAGAATGTTAGTTTCTACTAGCTAGTTTGATTTTGGAAACATCAATCAACCGTTGGATGCTTATGATGGAGATCAGGAAAATATGTACAGTATGATGTCATCCACGTGGTTGCCATTTTTAGCATACTGGAAATGAAGACAGAGCCGAAAGTAACCTGAGATTTACCGTTAAGTGTTAATATCAAAGATTTTCAAAGATTATAACAGTGATTAAAGTAATGGCTACTTTCTAACAGACATTTCAACACACATCTTCCTATAAAATGGAATATTCATTCAAAATTAGAATGAGGAGAAAGAGTGATATAGAGGAAGGAGCAAGAATCAATAATACAAGATCAGGTCAATAAGAGAATGAAGTGATTGAGAACTAAACCCTTAAATTATAGAGTTCAAAAAGGAAGAATTGAAAGGAGAATAAAATTGATTTACAAAATGAACATATCATCAACTTAAAGTTTGTAAACGCTTTGGAGGATCAACTAAAGAGTGATCAGAGCAGCAGAGAATAAGACACATCAAATGGCTCTAAAGATCAATTGCTCAGCTGCTAAGTTCTATCAGTGAAGAGGAACTCAATGTTAACTTAGCAGCACCTTAACTACCTTCATCATCATCAGCAACAGAAGACTAGACTTAGTGACTTGTCTGATTCTAAGTTAATTAAACCTTGAGTGGGATGGACTTAGTATCTGATTGGGATGGTTCTTAGTGAAGCAGGTCTTAGTGAACTATACTGAGGTTTAGTGACTCGAAGAAATCTTTATGATTCAGTGTTGTAATAGATCTTAGTGATTTGATTGTAAAGATCAAGAATATCCTCAAGTGGATTCCTTGTTAGAAGTGCAGAAGAGTAGACTAGGAGATCTTTGTGTTCTGAACCACTTAAAATTCTTATGTCCTCTCTTATGTCTTTTACTGCTTACATTACTACTGCTTTACTTTAACTACTTTACTATTTGCAATAACATTTCAGTAGTATAACTTAAAAACATAACTATAATTTACAATCTCAGGTCAGTGAGGGGTATTTATCAAATTAACTATTCTGCTACAACTATAAAATTAACAATTTGATAACTGAGTTTTTCAAAAGACTAAAGTGATCTATTCAACCCCTTTTCTAGATCACGTTTGTGCCCTCTAGAAAACAACATAATGTAAGAAAAAAAGTTTAGTTATTTAACTATAAGTTGACCTAATGTTCAATGACCTAAAATCATTTAACCCAACATTTATAACAGGTCTAACCAACTTGTTTAACATATTTCTCTACACACCATCAAACCCAGTAATCATTATCACAAAAATATCATCGGTATCATTAAACCTAGAATATTAACCCATTTACCCGCAAGTAAAAATTACCATAAGAGTATAAATCACAGTGGCAAATAGAATATTACAGTACCAACTTTAAATCATCCAAAGTACCAAATAATAATCAGTTTAAATTTGTCTCCCCATTTGTCATTAATCAAAAAGAAAGGAGAGAGAAAAGGTAGAATCAATCATCCAGGTCCATGATGTGAACATTATTTTTGGGTTGTTTAGTGAAATAGGGTCGGTGAATGAGGTGAGAAAGACGTTCAGCCATTGATAGTTCACGTGCAAAATGATGAGGGCGAGGAATATGAGTGTCATCAAGAGTTTCCACGTCCAGAAAGTCTGCTTTGAAAGTTTCCATCTAGTTGCATTCAGGCCTTCCTGGATTGGATAATGCATCTATCAAATCTTAAGCTCAACTCCAATATCATTGGTGCGTCGTGCCACAAACCTTCCCAAAGACCCAATTTGGTTACTCACGAACTTCAATTCTTGACTTAACTGATAAGTATTTATGTTCATTTTCCTCTATAGAGCCTCTACCATAGCAATGTTATGGAGCTCAAAACCAGCTTGGAGATCAATAAATTCATCTTCCACTCAATGAAACAGGGAAGAAGCCTCATGAGTGTCTATGGGCACTTTTCCTTTATTCGACACAGTAATCGCTGCTTTATATCTGTCATAGCTGCTTTTATTTCAACTTGATTTGCTAGGAATTGATTAAGTACTGTCATGATGCCAAGATTCAAAGAAGTAGGAATTTGAGCAGAATGAGAAGGAGAAGGATCTGAGGGGATAATAGCATATTGAGGATGAACGGGATGAGCTTCACGAGGGAGATGCACAAAATTTCCATCAATCAAAGAGAGATGAGAACTTTTTCGATTATTAGAGTCAATGGATTAAGTGAGGGTGACAAAGACTTCATTTTCAAGGGAAATTTCAAAGTGTTAAAAAAAAATATGAGAAACCCACTATAAGGCAAACACTTCTTACTTTGGTGGATACAACAAACCATATTTTGCAACATCATGGAAGAGAAATTAAAAGGTAACTCTCATAAAATCATTATGGTTAACATAAGGTCTTGGTAAGTGAAATCGGCACCACCCCCATGTTTGAGGTAACAAATTGTACCTTAAAGCTTTGTGAATAACGCTAGCGAGTGGGGACACATTGACTGTTTTAGGTAAAAGGACAACATCGAGTGTGGGGTCATTTTTGACAATTTTAAGTTGAACCAATGGTGAAAAAGGTTCATGTGATGCACCTTTTAATGTTAATGGGCATATACTAGTGGAGGGAATAGAGAGAATATTTCCCAAATCTTGAATAGAGAACTCAAGCGTTTTGCCCTTGACAAAAGTGGTATAAGAATCATTTTTATACTCCAGATTGGTATAAAATTGTTGGATTAGTCGAGGATAAGTAGTAGATAGTGGAAAAATCATTGAAGCAATGCCACAAGACTTAAAAAGCCTTTTTAGTGAAGAATTTTGGTAATAGTACATATCAATAGTTTTCTTAAACAAGAAAGTTTTTGACACAATGGAAGTTTTAAAGCGAGATTCAAAGTTATATCCTCTAAAAAAAATTCAAACAAATTTAAAGAGGAAGATAAAGAAGGTACTGGCACCAAAAGAGTCGCTGGAAGTGTGTCTAATTCGTGTGCTCGTGGGTGGGTAACACTTTTCCTTTTCCTTTTTCTTTCTTTGATTTAGAGGATGTTGGTTTAGCCGAAGGTAAATGACTTAAGGATGGTTCAATACTTTTAGGACCTAGTGTGCAATGTAATATTTTGAATATTTATATGGCTCGAAAATACGATCATATATGATTAAAGGTTAATTTTATAACCTAAACTTTGTGTTATGGAGTTTAATATGTGTATTGTATAAGTATAAAAATTATACGTGAAACAAAATTAAGAAACCACTATTCATCTATACAGTATGACATATTATACCTAAGTATAATATAAGGTAAAAACTATAAAACTATACAATATAATGTATTATACCTAGGTATTTATACGGTATAAATGCGAAATCATTATTCATAAATACCTAATAGTCAAAGTTGGTAACTAACTAAACTACCTAGCATTTCAATTAGAAAAACCATACTAGGGCAACCAAGAGGAGTGGGGGATGAATTTGGTGAGAGCTTGGAGGGCCACTAGGCCACTTACAAAGCTTACAAAACATGTATGTATTGTTATACACTTGAGTTAACCACCTTGCCTAGTTGCATTTTTGGTTCTATAAGTGTTGTCAAGAGTTGAATGGTGAAATGTGGCCTCATGTGAGGCAATGATTGCTAATTGAGGCTATTAATCATAAATTAACCAAATAAGTTAATGTTACTGACTATTGGTTTGTAATAATCCATGAACATGCAATCAAATTACATATAAGCAGTAAAAGCATGGTAAAACTAATTTAAATTTTTTTTACTACAAACCATATTCCAAGATCAACCTTAATGCATAACTATTAATTAACAAGAAGGAGATAGAGAATTATACGCTCGTAGATTCTAACTTTTCACAAGTACGTGTTCAACTCCAATTCTTTCGTGTTCTCCTTGAATTTCACCGATTAGATTCCTTTGATTAACGTTAGTCACCCAAGTGTTTGGCATCTAAAGGTGACCCACCAAGGAAGAATAAGGATTCAAGAAGTGGGTGATGGTAAACCCTAGTTTTCTCTTTCTTCTAATTTTTAGATCTAGAGAACTTGTGAGTACTCTCTCAAAACTTATAGAAGTGTATGTAACCTTAATCCATAATAAGACTTCTCTTATTTATAGATAGATAATCGACCCTCCTAACACCTTTAGGAATAAGATTTTTAGTTAAACTCCTAATCTAATTAGGAACTTAACTAATTTAATATAATAATTTCAATTCCTAAATCATTTAAGAACTTAATTATCAATTATGAGAGTACTCTTATTAATTAATTTCTAAATCATTTAGGAACTAATAATAATAATAACAACAACAACAACAACAACAACAACAACAACAACAACAATAATAATAATAAGACTCATCCTATTAATTTATAATTAGTATTTTTAAAATACTAAATAATAAATATTAAGCTATTTAATTTATTCTATCCCCATAGTATAGATTAAATATACTTAATTCATTATTACGATTAATGTCATTTACTTCTTAAATAAATATTTTTATTTTGCGGTGTGACCCTTTAGGTTATCCATATTAAACCAGTTATAGAATAAATTAATTAGAAATATTCTAATCTTATTTATATAAATAACTTAAACTATATAATTTATTTAAATAAATAATATTTATTCCATAATAAGGGTAAGTCCCCTTAACGATCAACGACTTTTCAAATAATATAGATTTCAACATTTAATCACAAAATAACCTATTCAGCGAATAGTTACTGTAGACACCCAAATATTGCACTTGTCTACTAACTTGGGTAGGAGGAAAAAATCGTCATTTCGCATGGCCTGTGAGAGGGAATGGTGAATTTCAGCACAGTCATGACAAGCAAACACGACAACGAATCGACATCGAATTGCGCGATACAGGGATACGAATTGATCCAGACGAACCGAAACAGTCAATACATCCTACCAATAGTCCCCAGATTGCGAGATACAAATAATACAGCGAAAAATGATGATTTAAGAATGTACGACACGAGAATTTTGGAAAGAAAGCCGGGCGGCCGCAGATATATCTGCGGCCAAAGACTTTTGGGCATTTTCGTGGCTCGAGAAAACACACAACAGCCGAGGCGGTGGGTGAGATGGCGACAGCAAGAAGCCGCAGATGGATTTGAGGTCAATCGCAGATGCACCTGCGGCTGCCTACAAACACCTATACAACGTCCATTTTTTCATCCGAGAAAAAAAAAGAGGAAAAAGGGGGAAGAAATTGAGAAAGAGAGAGATAGAATATAAAGAGAGATAGAATATAGAGAGAGAAAGCCTACGATTTTGATTAAAAAAAGGGAGGTTTGTCTCTTTTTAGCTTCAATATTTGTCCAATCTTGTGTTCTATATTTGTTTGTGATGTATAAAGTGATTCTTGAAGTGTTGCAAGGTGAAAAAGGGCATGTCTTGAAGTTTTTAATCTTGTTTTCTCCTTATTATTTCTTGTTGTTGGGTTGTTTGAATGTAGTATCTTTGTTGTATTAGTAAGGATCCATGGATTAGGGATACTTAGTGAGGGTTCTGTCGGAACGAAATTTCCTCCTAATGTCCCAATGATATACGTATGGTGATATATAGTTTATTATGGTAATGTATAGTTTATAGTGTTTTAACTTGCTATTTTAGGTTATTGTGGTGTAGTAGTAAATCTAGTGTTATTGAGTTTTCCATTGTATCCATATTATTGTTGTGTGGAGACTTTGGGATTGTGAGCCTATGAATGAGATCATTGTGATCAAATTCTAAAGATGAACAATTTTTGGTATATGTAGTTACGGCGATGTGCCCTTTATTGTACATATGTAGATTTTGGGCCTTAAAACGATATCGAGTCGAAATCGGGTTTAAGGCCCTGTAATAGTGGAATATGTGATTGCGGGTGTTTGAGGTTATTTAGATGGCTCACATGCCCATGAATAGCCCCGACACATTTTTGAATGCCTGATTTGATTTACGACATGAAAAGCGATTTCAAAAAAGAAAAAAACAAAACAATAAAGACTTTATAAAAGTAATCAAATTATGGTATTAGAATCACAAGGCTTAAAATCGAGAGTTTTAATAAACGTCGATTCCTATTTAACGAAAAGGCTACAATCGTTTTTTTTTAAAACATTATTAAAAATGATTTTGTAAAAATAGATAAACATTTTTCATTAAACTTTGGTGCATAGGGTTAAAGAGCTCCTAGAAGTTGCCTTCATTTTATTTTACTTTACTGTCAAAAGGCAATGTATAGTCTCGATTCCTATTTGACAAAAGTTTAAAACCCCTTATTTTTTTTATAATGACACCTAATAAAAATCTCCTTTTGAAATTAAAATCAATATCTATTATAAAGTAAAACCTTTTCGTATAGGTCAAAAGACGTTCTAAAACACTTTCTAGATAAAACACGTTTTCTACATACCCATTTTAGACACACACACACACACACACACATACATACCCATTTTAGGATTTTAAAAGGATAGGAAAACATCAAGATTGCGATAACCGTGTTTTCACGAAAGTCGGGGGTGCCTAACACCTTCCCCTCACTTAAGCAAGCCCCGAACTCTGTGAATCTCGGTTTGCAGGCCAATTAATTCGGAGTCATATATGAGCCAGCACGATTATGAAAACTAAAACTCGGATGAGTTGGTACATCCATTTCAAACATACTAACTGGCGACTCTGGTCAATTGGCTAATCATAAAATCAACCTTTCAAACCTCGTCGACACTTGTGCCGATCTTTTCCAAAAATCACCTCTCATAATTAAAAGGCTAAAATTGGAAAGGTTAATTATTAATAGGAGACGATTTTCCCGGCGTCGATAGCTGGCGACTCCGCTGGGGACATTAGAAGGCTTAAGCCGCATTCAAATTTTGATGATTTCCTATTTTTTAAATATCTGTGAATCGAATGCGTGGTTACGATATTTGCATTGATTTATATTTTTTGCGCGTATGAATGAATGTGCGAGTTTTGTGACTGCGTTATCTTTTTGATGCGTTATCTTTTCGAGGCTTTATTGTCATCATATGCATACGGTGAGGTACGATGAATGTATGATTGAGCAGTTCCTCCTCCTGAGGCAAACCCGTCAGATATGGATTACTGGACTCAAAGGGGCGCTCCCTAGCGAGGCTCGGGAAAAACATCCACTCAGATCCAATCCAATTGAAAGACCGGATTTATTCCCGTCTAGTATGTTGCGAAGATCTAGGAACCTTCATGCTGAAAAGCCTGCGAGAGTAACTTAGGGTAGGTCAGCCTCAGATAAACCCAACGCATGGGAAGTCTCTTCATACCCTATTATGCTTTATGCACATGATGTCATGTTTAAAGTCAAACGCTTTTGTATATCTCCCACCTTGTCAAAATAAAATGCTAACCTCTGTTTTACAAGGAAAGCTTGGAGAGCATCATAAATTCACATTACCATACCTTGGTTGAAATAAAGGATCACTAACACTGTTTTGCAAGAAAAGATTAAAAAACTCAAAAACACAGAGATATTCGCTTTAACATGCATCCACTTGTGTCATTCCCCGAAACTATACTTGGGTTGTTTTATTTGTAGGATTGCTCCTCAAACCCGCATTCGATCTAAAAAGCCCGGGATTCAACAATCGAGATGGCTGAAAATCCTAATCCTAACCCGGCTCCTATCTCTCGGGAAGAGTTTGAAGACGTAAAATATCAAATGGTTAAGATAACCATGTTATTAAAGGAGCATTTCAAGTTGAAATTGGGGCCGCAACCCGAGGATCCACCGGGGTCATCATCACAGGGGAACAGGACGACCAAAGAAACTCCTAACATCGAGCAGCCAAGGGAAGTTATTGTTGTTCCCGAGGACGAAAGTATAAGTAATTTTAGGAAAAAAATGAAATAGATGGAAGAGGCCATCAGGACCATGAAAGGGATTAGATCGTACGGTAGTGTCAATTATTCTGACTTGTGTGTTTTTTCGAAAACCAGATACCCCGAAAAGTTTAAAATCCCAGAGTTTAAAAAGGACAACGGGGCGGGGGACCCCTACACTCACCTAAAGGTCTACATTGGAGAGCTTAGGGCGTACACTGAGGATGAATCATTGAGGATGCAACTCTTTCAGAAAAGTCTAACGGGAGAGGCTAGCACTTGGTATGCCAGGCTTGTAATATCCCAGAATATTTATAAGAATTGTAAATAAGATTTTTAAATATTAATTAAAGGTTATAGTTTAAAACCTAGAATTTGAGAAGTAAGATGTGTAGAAAATGGATAAACATTTTTTTTTAAAATGATTTACTTGTTAGAAATTAAAGATGAGGATATTGTAATGATGCATGTAGATAATTTATTAAGGAAGTAAATTCAATTGAGAAGTGAAGGTAGTTATATTAAATTATATATACCTAAAGTGTGTTTGTTAGACAAATAAGAAGATGAGTAAATTAATACTCAATTTAAACTAATAAATTAATTAGTTTAAATATGAAGTAAGAAGGAAAGTCATGAAATATAATTAATTAAGTTAATTATATTAGTCATGAGTTGGAGTTATGGAAAAGCTAGAACGATTGCCTAAAGTGGCAATAATAAGAAGTTAATTAATTAAGTAATTAACTTAATTTTTAAGTTATTATATAGAGTCCATTAACGGATTTAAAACAAGCCCAATATGGGAATACTGGCATGAAGGTGGATAATTAAATAATAAGCCCAAATGTTATGTTAATTAATAGTCCAAGAGGTAATTAATATAAGTCCAACTAAATTATGTTGGCAAGTATTGTGATAGTCCAATTAAATTAATTACCAAGCCCAAGTAATTAAATAAGAGAGCCCAATGCAAAGTAAGCTATGTAGCCCAAACACACTTAAAAGTCCAATGTTGGTCAAAGTGTTGAGAAATATTGTTAAGTGTAGAGAATTAAATAATGTAGGGTTAATTGAATAACCCTATTTGGTAGGCAAGATAGAGAATTAACCAAACATTGGTTAATTGCTAGAGGAAGGAAGGTAGTGATGAGAATTAACTATGGATGAGTTAATTGAGTAACCCAAAGTGGTAGAATTATTTATAGCAAGTCCAAACGAGGTATTAATCTAGGTCAAATTAATTTACCTAGTAGTCCATGTAATTAATTAAACAAGCCCAATGCTTGATTTAATTAAATGTAACATAAATTATTTAATATTAGCCCAATAGAATAATTAAATTGAGCCCAACCAAATTAAATGGAAGAGCCCAATATATTTAAATCCTAGAGTCCAATGTGGAGCCCAAATGGTAGTCAAAATTGGTCAACATTTATATATTAAAGTATATATATATATATATATATATATATATATATATATATATATATATATATATATATATATATATAGATGTATATATGTATATATAAGTTATAAAAATAAAGCAAAAATGGGAGATTTAATCCCATTTTGCTGAGATTTGGGGGGCCCACATGGTGGCTTGTTGCATTTGGTTGCTTAAATGTCACTCCATTGGTAGCTTGTAAACTATCTTGATAGATGTCAATCCAAGTGTCCATCAAGGTAGTCATTCATTGCTATAGTAAGCATGAATTAAGCTCCTAATTGACTAGCATTAGTTGATTAGGAAATGTTAAGTATGTCTAGAGAAGTGTTATAAATAGAGTACCTCATCTATGTCTTAGGTTGTTAGTCATTTTGCTAGAGCAACAAGAAAGAAAATAGAGAGCTCCCAAGAGAGAAAAAAGAGAAAACTCTTGTGAGATTGAGAATCAACCAAGAAAAAGAATAGTCAAGGAGGAGTCCTTAGCAAGATCATATCAAAAAGAAGAAGAGCATCTATGTCCAAGAGGTTCAAAAGTGCTCTATCTCTTCCTTAGTTCATTTTTATTGTTTAGATATAATTTAAACGGTTAAAATATATTTTTAACCAATCAAAATTTATTTTGATGATCTAGAAGTCTAAAACTATGATATATAGGTATATTCATGGTTTGATATAGTTAATACATGAATTTGTATGGGTGGTACGTGAAGAATTAGAAGGAAAGTTCATAGAACAATTTATCGGTAAAACTCTAGATGGTTCGATCTTAAATTTCTTGTCAAAACATTTTCGAAAATATGATTGAACCATGAAATATTATAAAACAAGAAGTTAGGAAGACAACAACACTAAGTTGGTGTCATTTGGATGTGTAGAGTTTATTTTATTCAAGTTTGAACAATTAAAACCAATGATTTGTGATTTTTGTTTTCACTTTGTCCTTGTGAGCAGTTTTTAGTCTAGTTTCGTTTGGAAATTGGATTTGTGATCTAAAGAGAAATTATATAGGGGGAAATTCTGTTGAGAATGGACTCAAGAATCACCCTAAAATATTTTAAAATAAAAAATTTATGGCTGTCGGAGCGTCGGAGGGTCGAGTAGTCAAAAAATTGACTTTCGAACCGACTGGTCGAGTGCACCTGCGCTCGGTGTGGGCGCAGCTGCGCCCAAACAACATGCTAAACAGATTTTGGACGCTCTGGGTAGGGTCGGGTCGGTCCGGGTCGGTCCGGATAGAGTTTTCCTTGATAAATCAAGTTAAAATATTATTAGAATGAATGTGTTTGGATACTAAACTTATATATGTAGAATTTATTAGTGAATTAATGGTAGCTAAATGTTTAAAATAAAGACTGAAGTTAACACAATTAAAAAGTTAACTATTGGTATTGTTTGAAGATTATTAAAATATTATTAAATAATCAATAATATTAGTATATGATTAAAAAATTATTAAATGATTAATAACATTAGTACATGATAAAATGTTATTAAATAATTAATAACCTTAATAAGTGATTAAAATATTATTAAATGGTTAATAATATTAATAAGAGATTAAAATATTATCAAATAGTGAATAATATTTGTAAATGATTAAAATATTATCAAATGGTGAATAATATTTGTAAATGATTAAAATATTATTAGATGATGAATAATATTATTAAGAGATTAAAATATTATTAAATGGTTAATAATATTAATAAGAGATTAAAATATTATCAAATGGTGAATAATATTTGTAAATGATTAAAATATTATTAAATGATGAATAATATTAGTAAGAGATTAAAATATTATTAAATGGTTAATAATATTAATAAGTGGTTAAAATATTATTAAATGGTTAATAATATTAATATGTGATTAAAATATTATTAAATGGTAAATAATATTAATACGTGAGTAAAATATTATTAAATAACTAATAATATTTGAACGTAGTTGTATATTATCAAAGATAGATGATATTTTAAAATATTTGGTACATTATTAAACGTCCGAATCATTAAGTTATGTAAGAGAAGGAAGTTTAATCGAATTAAACCAAAGTAGATAGTCCATTCGTGACTAAATTTTAGACAACTTATTAAAAGTAAGTCGTACGAAGAACGTGTAGTGAATGCGTAAATTGGTTAAGTGTACCCGACATGTCCAACTAGGGTTGGGCTAGGATTTTTGTCCGAAACGTAAAGGTTCATTTGTCGAACAACTAAAGAGTTAATAATTTGAACTTAAGGTCTTAAGTTAAGACTAATTAATAGTCATTGTAACTAATGATTATGTCAATTTTATATATAAATTGTAGGTTGAACGAAAGACGCAAAATAAGCGTAATGATAGAAGCGAACCAGACAAGTTTTTCAGAACTTGCGCCTATGTGCATTAATATGCTATAATGTGATTTAAATTGATAATATGAAGTTATATTGATGATGTTTGTGGTAGATGAACAACATGTGGTATGACTACATGAAAACTATGTACAAGATTGAAGCATTATTTGCTAAGTGCTAGTTGATTATTGTATGTGATATATAAGAGGTATTAAGTATGTTTAATACGGAAAGCATGATGTAAGAATAAGATGCGAAGCATGTATATGATGTGAAGCATGTAACGTGTTATGTGTAACTGTTAAACTTGTTGAGCCGTCGTGCTTACTCTTGCTTAAACCAACATTTTCAGATAGTGCAAGTTATTCGAAGTTTTGTTAAAGATCAAGAAACATGAAAGCATATTACATTCACTGAATGTCTAGCACGACCATTGTAGATATCAGTCCGAATTGGACAGGTAAAATGATTGTGTAGTATAAGAATTAGTTGGTATGTAATATGAGTGTTAAATACTCAAAATGATTGTAATAGAATGTTGTATCATGTATGATATTGAGACATACTAGGAATGTATAAAGATTGCGATTCTGGAATAGAAAGAGATGTTGTAAAATTGTAAATAAATGATTATTTAGCAATTATAATATTGTTGCAATTCATGAACAATAAGAAAAATGTAGTACTCGTGTTGAACCGAATCCGAGGTAAAGTAACTCGGATTTGGGGTCGTCACAAGTTGGTATCAGAGCTGATAGGTTATAAACCTTAGGTCAGAGTACCTTAGGCTATAACCGTAGTAGAAGATAAGTAAAATGGTAAATGAATAAACTCATGTAGAGTTTAAGTAGTAAAAGATAGATTTGAAAATTTTATATATAGACAATTATCCAAATGTGGATTTGAGGAGATGTCGGAGAAATGAAAAAGGTCATGTTGTACCTAATTTTGAAGAAATGATAGAAGATATCTTATAATAAGATTTTGAGAAGTAGAAAGGAAATGCTAATAAGGTCATGAAATGATCAAGAGAGATGAACCCGTAATGAGGCATATATATTAAAATATGAATTAAGAAAATTCGTATTAAGTTAAGAAAAGTTTGAAGTTTGTGGGTTTTTAATTAAAGACTCATATTAGTGGTTGAGCTGTACGATTCCTTGTATAGGCAGAGAATTTGTGCTTGGTTTTAAAGCCACTTAGCTTCCTATATTAATATAGTGGTTGAGTTGAACGAACCATTGTATAGGCGGGGGCTATGATATGTTAATGAACCAATTTGGGAGGTGCTGCTGCGAAACTTACACGATCAGTGTGTATCGAAGAAGAAAGATATGCACTGGTGGCATGTGTTTCCTTACAGTGTTGAATAGTTGGGAAACTAATGTACTTGTTCTTGGTTTAACGACCGCTTGACTTTCTATATTGATTAGTAGCCGAGTTGACCAATTTCTTGTATGGGCAGGAGATTGTGTTTGGTTTGACGACCACTTAGCTTTTTATAGTGATAATCGATTGAAACCTGGTGTCGCGCTATTCGTTATATGTATGTTGAGAAGGTGATTCTTTTCTCATGTGTATAACGGATAGGTAGAGGATGTTAAGATAAGTTCGTGTTCTAAGAACCGACACGCATGGTAAGTTCGTGACTCATAGTCATGTGGTGCAGCCCCTCAGCGAATAGACGATTTTGGTCTGACTAGGATAAACTCCTCAAACTATATGATTGTGGCAAGTTCCTGAGCCCAAATACGTGGTAAGTTTGATGAACAGTGAGTGTGGGTAAAGTTAAGTGACAAGATTAAAGCTATACTAGATATAGTTATTAAGCTGAAAAAGATGAGGAGAAATTTGAGGTATTTTGAGGTTTTAGGATATTCCAAATCTTCTAGCTATGCTAGACTTTGAAATTCTTAAAAATCGTGCCAAAATTGCACTTTTTGTGCTTTTGAAAAAATAAATGTATTTTAGAGATCATTAATGCACTTAGTGCAAAGATGATAAACGATGAAGTCATCAATGCAGAGTAACCTAGTGTTGGGTGTTTAAAGCCCACTATGGTATGATGTAGTATGACGAAGTCATAAAATAATTTTCAGTATTTTAAAACGTTTAAAGAAGAGTCTATGCTAATTTTTTCGGCTAGACAAATTGATTTAAAAATATCAAAATGTATTTATAAAATCATCACGTGCCATTAAAGCCATGGTGCGAAGATGAAAAAGACGAAATCCTCAACGCACTGTTGCAACGGTGCGGTATCATGAAGTCCTAAAAATGAATTTCAGTTATTTTAACTAATCTAAAATGATTTTTAGTTCGTAAAATACGAACAGTTCAATGACGTGAGTCTATGTCATTTATTTTGACATGATATTTTTGGTCAGAAATGGTTCAAGTTGTATTTCCAATCCAAATTATTCTGGTACAGAATTTGGTAGTAAGTCTGAGGTGAACAAGTGCAAGAAATAAGTATATTCTGTCGGTTAAAACAGATATATTTTCGTCGGCAAATAGCTCCGACTGGCGCCCAATAACTAAGACGTTCTGCACGACGTATGGTACAATAGGTTGATCACCTAGCGTACACTTCTGAAATATTTTCAGTCTTTGTGATTGATAAACACAGTGTTTATAAAATATTTACATGAGTAAATATCGTTTATTTGGAATTCAGTTGAATGACTGATAATTCCTCTCAAATGTTCGTGGTCTGTATAACCCCTCAGCATATTATGAAAGTTTTAATGAATATTTTGATGTTCAATTTATTCTTTTGTAAGATATTGATTTTTAATTTATTCTTCTACAAGATATTCCATTGTTCTGGAATTGTGAAAAGTATGAACTTCCTAGAAAAGGGTGGTCATAGAATTTGATGAGTAAAGAGATATATTCAAAAATGAAAATTAGTAGAAATGAGTATGATGAAATTTCGGGGACGAAATTATTATAAGAATGGGTGAATGTAATATCCCAGATATTTACAAGAATTGTAAATAAGATTTTTAAATATTAATTAAAGGTTATAGTTTAAAACCTAGAATTTGAGAAGTAAGATATGTAGAAAATGGGTAAACATTTTTTTTTTAAAAATGATTACTTATTAGAAATTAAATGTGAGGATATTGTAATGATGCATGTAGATAATTTATTAAGAAAATAAATTCAATTGAGAAGTGAAGGTGGTTATATTAAATTATATATACCTAAAGTGTGTTTGTTAAACAAATAAGAAGATGGGTAAATTAATACTCAATTTAAACTAATAAATTAATTAGTTTAAATATGAAGTAAGAAGGAAAGTTATGAAATATAATTAATTAAGTTAATTATATTAGTCATGAGTTGGAGTTATGGAAAAGCTAGAATGATTGCCTAAGGTGACACTAATAAGAAGTTAATTAATTAAGTAATTAACTTAATTATTAAGTTATTATATAGAGTCCATTAATGGATTTAAAACAAGCCCAATATGGGAATACTGGCATGAAGGTGGGTAATTAAATAATAAGCCCAAATGTTATATTAATTAATAGTCCAAGAGGTAAGTAATATAAGTCCAACTAAATTATGTTGGCAAGTATTGTGATAGTCCAATTAAATTAATTACGAAGCCCAAATTATAAATGATATGAGAGTTGTGTTGGGTAGCCCAAGTAATTAAATAAGAGAGCCCAATGCAAAGTAAGCTATGTAGCCCAAACACTTAAAAGTCCAATGTTGGTCAAAGTGTTGGGAAATATTGTTGAGTGTAGAGAATTAACTAATGTAGGGTTAATTGAATAACCCTAGTTGGTAGGCAAAATAGAGAATTAACCAAATATTGGTTAATTGCTAGAGGAATGAAGGTAGTGATGAGAATTAACTATGGATGAGTTAATTGAGTAACCCAAGGTGGTAGAATTATTTATAGCAAGTCTAATTGGATTATATTTTAAATTCAAATGAGGTATTAATCTAGGTCAAATTAATTTACCTAGTAGTCCATGTAATTAATTAAACAAGCCCAATGCTTGATTTAATTAAATGTAACATAGATTATTTAATATTAGCCCAATAGAATAATTAAATTGAGCTCAACCAAATTAAATGCAAGAGTCCAATATATTTAAATCCTAGAGTCCAATGTAGAGCCCAAATGGTAGTCAAAATTGGTCAACATTTATATATACAAGTATATATATATATATATATATATATATATATATATATATGTATGTATAGATGTATATATGTATATATAAGTTATAAAAATAAAACAAAAATGGGAGATTTAATCCCATTTTGCGGAGATTTGGGGGGTCCACATGGTGGCTTGTTGCATTTGGTTGCTTAAATGTCACTCCATTTGTAGCTTGTAAACTATCTTAATAGATGTCAATCCAAGTGTCCATCAAGCTAGTCATTCCTTGCTATAGTAAGTATGAATTAAGCTCCTAATTGACTAGCATTAGTTGATTAGGAAATGTTAAGTATGTCTAGAGAAGTGCTATAAATAGATTACCTCATCTATGTGTTAGATTGTTAGTCATTTTGCTAGAGCAACAAGAAAGAAAAGAGAGAGCCCTCAAGAGAGAAAAAAGAGAAAACTCTTGTGAGATTGGCAATTAACCAAGAAAAAGTGGTAGAGAATTGTCAATGAGGAGTCCTTAGCAAGATCATATCAAGAAGAAGAAGAGCATCCATGTCCAAGAGGTTCAAAAGTGCTCTATCTCTTCCTTAGTTCATTTTTATAGTTTAGATATGATTTAAACGGTTAAAATATATTTTTAACAGATCAAAAATTATTTTGATGATCTAGAAGTCTAAAACTATGATATATAGGTATATTCATGGTTTGATATAGTTAATACATGTATTTGTATGGGTGGTACGTAAAGAATTAGAAGGAAAGTCCATATAACGATTTCCTAGTAAAACCCTAGATGGGTTGATCTCAAATTTCTTGTCAAAACGGTTTCAAAAATGTGACTGAATCATGAAATATTGTAAAACAAGAAGTTGAGAAGACAATAACACTAAGTAGGTGTCATTTGGATGTGTAGAGTTTATTTTATTCAAGTTTGAACAATTAAAACCAAGGATTTGTGATTTTAGTTTTCACTTTGTCCTTGTGAGCAATTTTTAGTCCAGTTCCGTTCGGAATTTGGATTTGTGATCTAAAGAGCAATTGTAGAGGGGAAAATTATGATGAAAATGGACTCAATAATCACCCTAAAATGTTTTAAAATGAAAACATTATGGCTGTTAAAGCGTCGGAGGGTCGAGCAGTCAAAAAGTTAACTTTCGGACCGACTGGTCGAGCGCACCTGGTGATTTGATAATATTTTAATCATTTACAAATATTATTCACCATTTGATAATATTTTAATCTCTTATTAATATTATTAACCATTTAATAATATTTTAATCACTCATTAATATTATTAACCATTTAATAATATTTTAATCACTTATTAATGTTATTAATTATTTAATAACATTTTATCATGTATTAATGTTATTAATCATTTGATAACTTTTTAATCATATACTAATATTATTGATTATTTAATAATATTTTAATAATCTTCAAACAATACCAGTAGTTAACTTTTTAATTGTGTTAACTGTAGTCTTTATTTTAAACATTTAGCTACCATTAATTCACTAATAAATTCTACATATATAAGTTTAGTATCCAAACACATTCATTTTACACTTATTTTAACTTGATTTATCAAGGAAAACTCGATCTGGACCGACCAACAGACCTGACCCGACCCGAAGCGTCCAAAATCTGTTTGGCAGATTGTTTGGGCGCAGCTGCGCCCACACCGAGGTGGAGGTGGTGCGCACCTCAACAAATCAAACTCATCATTGATGGGAACTTAGTGACAATTGCCGCAGAGCCCAACTACCCTCTTCACTCTATGAAAGGTATACCAGTGATTAATCTGGATGAGTCAGTCGAGCCGGTCAGCTATCAAGCATTCGAAATCAGTATTCCTCAATACCGGCATCTGGGGGCTCCAGCTTTGAAGCTTAGAATATCTCTGGAGCTCACATATGTCGCTCGGGAAATGATGGCAATGAAATTCCAGTCAGCGCGAGGACTAGGAAAGAATGGTCAAGGGATCACCGAGCCCATTCAGATGCCAACACAGTTAGGCAAAGAAGGGCTAGGATATTACGGAAGCCTAAGGCAGAAGAACCCGTACAAAAGGATTCCCACTCGGCTAGCTGGGATCCCAATTCTAGGAATCAACAAAGAGCATTCCCCAAAGATAGTCAGGCATGCGTCTGAAGCAAAAAGTGAAGTAGAGGCTCCCCCAGCCAAAGAATTGGCCAAGCGGGAGGAATTCTTGCAAGAGATAATGAAGCAGTTCGAGATAAAGTGTCATCTCCTAGGACAGTCAGCGAACAATGAAAAGGGGAAGGAGAAATTGTCAGAAGGCAAGCAGATCATACCTTTCATCGATTGGGCCGGACTAGCAGTCCCCGAAGGAAGTGTAAATAAAAGCAAAGACCAAGTCGCTGCTATCATTGAGGAGGTTCCAAATGCAGAGGCCCCCTCCATCACTCACTTTAAAACCGAATTGATCACCACAAATTGGACCGTGCAGCCGGTGATATCTAGAAAAGGGTAAATCCAGGAGTGGTAGGGAATCCCGTCCAATAGGGGGATCAAGGGGTTTTTAAAATGGTGTTTTTGTTTTATATACCTACACGTCTATGTCATATTTTGTCATGTTATTGAAAAAGAAATTCATGTACTGAATTGTTTATATATATGACAAATATTTTTATTTTATGTCAGGTGTCCCGATTTGAATTATTCTAGCCTAACAAACGATTTTCCAAATTTGAAAGATGATTACGATTTTGATATAGAACTGTATTTCGATTTGATGGGAATAGAGCAGGACAAGACAGGTAATGACGACACTCCCAACGAAATCAGAGAATGGGTAGAGGACGAGGTGTGATGACGAAGGGCAATTTTGGAAAATGTATTTCGATGGTGCCATGAATGCTGAAGGGGCTGGAGCCGGAGCTGTCCTGGTTTCTATTACGGGTGAGCAATACCCTGTTCTCACCAAATTACAATTCAGTAATTTGAGCAATACAGCTGAATATGAGAGATGTATATTGGGACTCTGATTCGTCTGCAATATGGGAGTGAAAAGATTAGCGGTATTCGGAGACTCGGAGTTAGTAATCAGACAGGCGACAGGGGTGTATGGCACTAAGGAGCTTCGGTTACTCCCGTACCACCGGTGTGTTATCCGATTAATGCAAGAATTTGAAGACATAGCATTCCGACATATTCCTAGGGGACGGAATGACTTCGCTAATGCATTGGCCACCTTGGCTTCATTAGTCCACATACTCAAAAGCAGAGCTACTCCCCAGATTGAAATAATGGTACAAAATGCCCCCGCTTACGAAGAACACGTTACGGAGTTATCAGATGAGGTGGTTTACCCAAATTAACCCTGGTATCATGACATCCGGGAATATTTGAGGGATAGATCTCTCCCGACTAAGTGAACCAAACGGAGAGGCAAAGAATCCAAAAGATGGAGATGAAATTCTATTTGAGCGGAGATTCCCTATATAAGAGGGATGTTGGCTTGGGATTGTTGCGATGTGTAGACGAAACTCAAGCATAAAAAGACATGGACGAAGTACACGGTGGAGTATGTGGGCCACATATGAGTGGACTGATGTTAGCCAAAAAGATTTTGAGAACGGGACACTACTGGTTATCACTTAAGGCTAACTGTGACAATCATGTGAAGCGATGTTACCAATGCCAGGCACACGGTAATGTGATTCATTCGTCTCCCAATGAACTGCACTGTATGACTTCCCCTTGGCCTTTCTCCATGTGGGGTATGGATGTAATCGGACCCGTGGAGCCCAAAGCGAGCAATGGCCACCGGTTCATCTTCGTCATGATTGATTATTTCACCAAGTGGGTGGAAGCAACTTCTTTCCCCAAAGTAACACAGGAAATCATAGTCAATTTCATCAGGAACCATGTCATTTGCCGGTACGGGCAGCCCGAAATCTTGGTGTCCGACAATGCCAAGAATCTGAACAATGCCCTTATGAAGGAGTTATGCGACCAATTCAAGATCAAACATCTCAATTCTGTCATTTATAGGCCCAAAATGAATGGGGCCATGGAGGCTGCGAATAAGAACATAAAGAAGATTATGGCAAGAATGTCCGCCAATCATCGGGGATGGCCGGATTTACTGCCCCTCACACTGTTTGCATATCGAACATCAGTTTGTACGTCTACAGGGGCAACCCCTTATGCCTTGGTATATGGGATGGAGGCTGTTTTGCCAGTTGAGATGGAGATGGCGTCCTTCCGAATTTTGCTCGATGCTCAGATTGACGAGGAGGACTGGATGAAAAATTGGTACAATTAACTAGCCCTGATAGATGAAAGGAGGGTGGCTGCTATATTAAACGGTTAGTTGTATCAACAACCCATCTCTCGATCGTACGACAAAAAGATACGGTCTCGAAAGTTCAAAGAAAATGACTTAGTATTAAAGAAGGTCATGCCCTGTCAAGACAAAGCAAAAGGGAAGTTTGCTCCAAATTGGGAAGGACCATTTGTGATCAAGAAAGTCCTATCCGGAGGGGCCCTCATCTTACAAGAAATGGACGACGAGGTGTTTCCGCAGCCCCTAAATTCTGACTCGGTGAAACGATTCTATGCTTAAAAAAATTAAAAAAAAAAAAAAAAAACCTCTCTCTCCTTGCAACTCGAACTACGTAGGACCTAATCTCCTGACCTTGTGGGAGTACGTAGGCAGCCATCATGGCGCGGTCTTGTTCTCTACAAAATAATAAATCTTTTCTCTATACAAAACCCGTTTCCAAAAGCCCAGAAAACCTCCTTTAATAAAATACCTTCAAGATCTTACCAAAACCAATCATATAATCAGCTTAAATCCGATACTCACTCCGATGAAATCAGAAGGTCGTGCGGCGATATCAGTTGAATCCCAATCAAGACTTGAGAAAAGAAAGAAGGCAATATATCAAAATCGTAATCACCTGGATAAAATGATGATCGAATGGAGGGCGACGATACATCAAAAGGGAAAATGACTAAACCATAAATCTTTTTCTCTATATATATAAAACATTTTGATTACAAAGTCTCTCTTTTAAATAATGATGAAACTGACATAGCCTATGCAGGGAGTAAAATAATCTACAGATCAGAAACCAGCTAAAGCATGAGAGACAGAATAGCCGATGCATCGTAAACCTCGGGCTCGCCTGCAATCTGCTGCCCCATCATGTCAATCAGGGCCAAAAGAGCAGCAGCACTACTGACGGTCTCAGAATGGGCCTCCATAATAACTCTGACCTACTCTGTGATGTTATCTCTGGCAGAGAGGGCGGCATCCCGAGCAAGTACAGTAGCATCCCGCTCGGTGTAGGCGATATCCCTCTCAATCTCAGTAGCATTCAATGCTGACCGGAGCCTGGTACCCTCAATCACCAGTCTCTGGATACGATCCGCGGAATAAGAGCAAGAGATATGTACCAACGCAGGAATGTCCTCAACATCAGATCTGGCCACTAATTCTGAAAACTCTAGAGGGATACCCACATCTGAACTAGTCTCATCTGAAAAAAACCATCGAGAACCATCCAACACCTCAGTCTGATCAAAATCAGCAATCTCAGGATCTCCACGTAACCATCGCAGATAATCGGGTGTCTGACTAGGATGACTGTCCCGAAACTTGGCCGAGACCCTGTGAGACCAAAGATCATCTCCTTCTCTGTCTGAAGTGATATAAGAAATCGGTAATCAGCTGCACCCGCAAAAAGATGAAACTCCTGCATTTGGTCAAACTGCCCCATAATAGCTAAAGAATGATAAGTCGTCACCCCTCTCAAACCGGGAAGAGGGAGGAAATCCAAAGGGGGAACATGAGTCAAGAAGCTCATAAAGGATCAATAACTCGAGTAGATCAAGAGATGAAAGAGCTCCTCCATGGCCGATATGAACTCCTTCCACGAAGCCGCATTAGTACATCGCTGGGGGCGGAATGAGAACTGCATGGCCAAGCTGTGGCTAAAGCAAAACCCGTGTCGACGGAGCTGCCCGATGGGCCTAAGGTGGTTCATAAACCATACATATAATAATGTGGAGCTTCCTCTGAATATTCTGCCTGGGAAGGACTGACAATACGAGGCCGACATGTAAGTCTCTGCAAATATCATAAGAAGGATGATATGATCCTCCTGAAGGGCTTGGACCGCTACAACAACCCGCATGTCCAGGAGATCGTCTCCGGTAGGCATGTATAGAACTGATATGACATAAGCCATCAGGATATCCACTCTCAAAGCGCCCCAACGCTCCTCAGATACTGAAAAATCACTAGAGAATAAAGAGAAGCTATCCGCTGAGCCGAATCGGTCAACCAAGAAATGGAGTGGAACAAGGTGGCTCGAAGAGATCACAGATAGCAGAGCTGTCCTCTGCAAGCCCGTGAAAGTCAAAAACTGACGGCGCATATGGCCTGAGGTAACCCTAGAGTAGGGACCGTCCACCGACAAACCAGTAAAGCGAGCATACTCCTCGAGGGTGGGGGTCAGATACTCTAGCCCAAACCTGAACACATGCCTATCAGGAATCCAATAGCTGAGAATGCCGTCAACAAAGCCTGTCGGCCCCTAAAATGATAGAAGAGACAAGGAGTGTCCCAAAAAACCCTCTGCGATAATCCGGTCGGTGGGCAACAAACGATCTAACCACGGGTGAAGCCTGCAAACGATCCCTGTGGAGGTGCAGGGGTCCAAGCGAACTACGTCAAGTGACGACATTTGTAAAAAATAGTATCAAAAAGACTGTACAAAGGTCATTTCTTTATCCATGTATATAATAAATCATGTATCATACAGGTAATAATAGAATAAATGAATCATCAAAAATAAAGGATTATACATAAATAAAAGATAATTTTTTACATGATACATAAAGTGAAAAATAAAACGAGCAGGTTTAAATACATGGGTCCTAGCCTATCAGAATCTAGTCAGTAAAGTCAATAAATGCATAATCCTCGAAATGTTCCGCATGACCCAAATCCCTGGGAATAGAAGCCTCAACGTCAAAATTCATATATGGGCAGTAAAAAGGCAAAACTGGGGCACCCGATGAGCCAGGGATCGCACCGCAATCTAATCCATCCGGGTCTACAGCATAGGCTTTCTCTGGATCCCGACCCAACCTCTGAACAAAGGACGACAGCTGATCCAATCGTCGAGTCAGGGAGGCAATCTGATCTGAATGGGTGGGGGGGCGAACGCACTCCAACCAGTCTGTCATTATCACTGACCCATGAGCCATGTCTCCAAGAAAGGAAGTAGCCCGGGTCTGAGGTCCGATGGTGCGGGGTCTCCACCAAGCAGTGAAACCATCACTCGTGTGAGGACCGTCAGACAGCATTAATCCATCTTCCCCGACCATCAAGGCGCCGGAGAGCTGAGTATCCATGGGCCATAATCTCCAGGATGGAGGGGCAAAAAGGACACGGACCTCTCCAAATACACATCTGATGGCACGCTCCCCCAAGTATAGCTCCCATCCACCATAAGTCAATAACGAAATGCGGCGGGTGGACAAAGCGAACTCGTGATCCGCAGGGAAACCACCGACGAGGCCAGCCGCCAGATGCTCCGCAGTATAGGGAACCTAGGTCACATCTCTGATGAGATCAGCTCTAACTGCAGTCGACAGTGGGCAAAACTGTTTGACACCGGGATCTCCTCAAGAGTGTTGTGATGCCACCGACGACCCCTGGGATAAGTCTCTGGACCGAGAGTAGTAACAGGCCGCAGGCATGGTAGCCGCTCATAAGCCCAGAATTGATAAATGCAACAAAAGGGGCGTAAGTACCAGGCATGAGCAAAGAAATGAAACAAAATGGAAGACGGTATAATAAAGGAGACCTACCAGCAGAAAAGGATATAATCCGAGCCAAGCATCTGTCTGCCCCTCTGAGTGAAGGCGAAGACCGTGGAGAAAGTAAGCGAATGTGAAAGAACCTCAGTCATAATCCTCGATCTGATTGACATCCCGGGTAACCCCGACGATGCTGAAGTGAATGGTTGAGGAGTTGTTCCCTAGGAAATAACCCCTCATGATGGTCAAGAACAAACGCCGGAGCAGGAAATCACGGGCGGATTAGTCCTCAGGGAACGGCTCAGAAAGGACCCCTCTAATGGCATCCACAGCCAGAGCTCCTGATCGAATGTTGAGGGCCTTAAAGACCCTGTCCTGAGGAGAGTACCCCAGCAATGATCGAATGGCTGTAGGAGTAATGTCGGGCTCCAAGGGAACACGGGGTCCGGAGAACTCCACCCCGGTGATATATCGCCAATCAAGGGGTGTCAACATCAGCTCGCAATCCAAAAGATGAAGCGACTGGGTCTGGTGGAACCACCGCTCAGATAATGCCCGCATATAGCCCTATAGACATCTGCAGGGAGCGATGGTAAAAAAATAGTCGAAACCCCAGGAGTCCACCATCCTGCGATAATCAAGATGCAGTGCATGGTAGAGGGTATAGATGCTGAACCAATTACCCCGAGGCTGGGTAAACTCAGGAACTTGTGACAGCCACCAAACAGTCAGTTAGGATAACCATGTGGGTTTTGAATGAATTTAAACAGCGGATATATCTCGTTAGCCACAAGATATGTCGATGGGTGACTACTGAGATCGGGACCGAGCAGGTCCGGCATCCTAACACGGGCCCTTGGTAAGATCCGACGAATGGGTGGAGGAATCGCTGTGCCAGAAGGACCCGCCTCTGCCTCTGCCTCTGCCTCTACCACGACTGGGGCATCTGCACCAACATCAGGATGGACGAGACGAATAACAGACTCTGCCAGCTGGCGAGAATGACGGCTCAGAACCGGAGCTGGAGCTGATGTGGCCGCTCTACGACGAAGGACCCTTGCAACCCGGGACACAGTAGAACTGCTCTGAGCATCAGGATCCATGGCTGAAACAGCACCACAAAAAGGAGGTATATCCTTAGCTTATTATTTTTCAAAGAACTTATTACATATTGCTAAGTAATAATAAGGCAGCATAACATGTTTATTTATGATGATACGAGATTTGAAATGCATAAATGAGTCCCTAGGGGTGCGCTAGATTTCCCAAAATTTCAACAGAGTTTCATCTGTAAAATGGGTTTCCCATGCACAACTAGGCATGTTTAATAAAATCAGACAACCAACAATCCTAAATACAAGTGAAAATGATGCATCGCGGTCATAAAACGGCTAAAACAATAATGTTCTCGGTGGGACCCCAGCTCCTCTTTTGTTATCCTGAGCCAACATAAAGCCTGTTACGACTGAAATATAAAATTACGAAACTTAACGAAATGACCCGTCGGAGATGAGACTTGACATCTACGAGATGATCAGTCGGAGATAAACCCGATGGCTACGAGACGACCAGTCAGAGACGAAACCCGACATATACGATACGACCAGTAAGAGACAAAACCTGACATTCACGAGATGACTCATCGGAGACGAGACCCGACACCTACGAGACGATCAGTCGAAGACGAGACCCGATAGCCCCATGACGACCAATCGAATATAAAATATAAAACCCGATTGCCCCTAGAAGACATGTCGGACACGAAATCTGACAGCCCCAAGTCGATCAATCAAGACGAAACCCGATGATTACAAGACGATCTGTCGGAGATGAGACTTGACAGCAACGAAACGATCAATCAGAGACGAAACCCGAGCGATATTCATTCATAACTTTGAACTGACCTCTTCATGAATGTGTTGCATATGGCATTGCATCATCTCGTATATCTTGTTGCATCATTAATATATGTTGTCATTATCATGCGTCAGGTGTCTACTTCTTTATCATGTTTTTTACATATTGCATTGCATAAACATGATAAAGAGGGGTAGCTGTAGACACCCAAATATTGCACTTGTCTACTAACTTGGGCAGGAGGGCAAAATCGTCATTTTTCATGGCCTGCGAGAAGGAATGGTGAATTTTAGCACAGTCATGACAAGCAAACACAATAACAAATTGACATCGAATTGCGCGATACAGGGATACAAATTGATCCAGACAAACCAAAATAGTCAATACATCCTACCAACAATCCCCAGATTGCGAGATACAAATGATACAACAAAAAATGATGATTTAAGACTGCATGGCACGAGAATCAAGGAAAAGAAGCCGGGCGGCCACAGATGTATCTGTGGCCAAAGATTTTTGGGTGTTTTCGTGGCTCGAGGAAACACACAACAGCCGAGGCGGTGGGTGAGATGGCGACAGCAGGTAGTCGCAGATGGATCTGCAGCTAGTCGCAGATGCACCTGCGGCTGCCTCCAAACGCCTATACAGCGTCCATTTTTTCATCCGAGAAAAAAAAAAGGGGGGGGGGGGAAGAAATTGAGAAAGAGAGAGATAGAATATAGAGAGAGAAAGCTTATGGTTTTGATAAAAAAAAATGGAAGGTTTTGTCTATTTTTAGCTTTAATATTTGTCCAATCTTGTGTTCTATATTTGGTTGTGAAGTATAAAGTGATTCTTCAGCAAGGTGAAAAAAGGCATTTCTTGAAGTTTTTTTTAATCTTGTTTTCTCCTTATGATTTCTTGTTGTTAGATTGTTTGAATGTAGTATCTTTGTTATATTAGTAAGGATCCATGGATCAGGGATAATTAGTGAGGGTTCCATCGGAACGAAATTTCCTCCTAATGTCCCAATGATATCCATATGGTGATATATAGTTTATTATGGTAATGTATAGTTCATAGTGTTTTAACTTGCTATTTTAGGTTATTGTGGTGTAGTAGTAAATCTAGTGTTATTGAATTTTCCATTGTATCCATATTATTATTGTGTGGTGATTTTGGGATTGTGAGTCTAGGAATGAGATCATTGTGATAAAATTCCAAAGATGGACAATTTTTGGTATATATGTAGTTATGACGATGTGCCCTTTATTATACATATGTAGATTTCGGGCCTTAAAACAATATCGAGTTGAAATCGGGTTTAAGGCCCCGTAATAGTGGAATATGTGATTGTGGGTGTTTGGGATTATTTAGATGACTCACATGCCCATGAATAGCCCCGACACATTTTTGAATGTCTGATTTGATTTGCAACATGAAAAGCGATTTCAAAAAAGAAAAAAACAAAACGCTAAAGACTTTCTAAAAGTAATTCAAATTAGGGTATTAGAATCACGAGGCTTAAAATCGAGAGTTTTAATGAACGTCGATTCTTATTTAACGAAAAGGCTACAATCGTTTTTTTTAAAACATCATTAAAAATGATTTTGTAAAAATAGATAAACGTTTTTCATTAAACTTTGGTGCATAGGGTTAAAGAGCTCCTAGAAGTTGCCTTCATTTTATTTTACTTTACTGTCAAAAGGCAATGTATAGTCTCGATTCCTATTTGACGAAAGTTTAAATCCCTTGTTTTTTTAAAACAACACCTAATAAAAATCTCATTGCTTTTGAAATTAAAATCAATATCTATTATAAAGTAAAGCCTTTTCGTATGGGTCAAAAGACGTTCTAAAACGCTTTCCAGATAAAACACGTTTTCTACAAAAAAAATCAAAGCGGTTTTTCATGCAAAATTAACCACAACATTCATTTAGGCACACACGCATACATACCCGTTTTAGGATTTTAAAAGGATAGAAAAGCATCAAGATTGCGGTAACCGTGTTTTCACGGAAGTCGGGGGGTGCCTAACACCTTCCCCTCCCTTAAGCAAGCCCCGAACTTTGTGAATCTCGGTTTGCAGGCCAATTAATTTGGAGTCATATATGAGCCAACACGATTACGAAAACTAAAACTCGGATGAGTTAATACATCCATTTCAAACATACCAACTGGCGACTCTGGTCAATTGGCTCATCATAAAATCAACCTTTCAAACCTTGTCAACACTTGTGCCGATCTTTTCCAAAAATCACCTCTCATAATTAAAAGGCTAAAATTGGAAAGGGTAATTATTAATAGGAGACGATTTTCCCAGCGTCGACAGTTACCATACAATTCAATCATTCTACCTCACAATGTCTCAATCAAATATAAGACATGGTATTACTATCAAGTCTTATTTTATTTGATTATATGCATTTTGATTCTCAAATAAATAACTCTAATTAATGTAAATTTAGAACTACTTTTTAATTTTCATTCTGCCTTTGTTATTATATCCGAACATACCATTTGATACACCCTAAAGGTTTTAAGGAATACGTCAAAGTATAATTCATCATACACAAGATATTATGATGATCTCAAGTCCAAGGATCACTTATACTACTATCACAAAAGGAACTCATATTGATAGGCAAGTAAGACTCCATTATGTGTTCTTTGAATGAGTCACATTCAGTGAACATATTCTCTAATAACCACCTACATACTTGTTTTAGTGTTTCTATAGAAATGATTATGAGATCAATCATTCTCTTCATAAGAGCAAACATAGTATGTACTAATCTATCCTAATTAACTAATTCCCATTTTAGTAATCCCATATTTAGGATCAATTTTAGTTTTGAGTTATCTTGAATTTAGATCTCATTACCATGATCATCATTATGATTCTAAAAGCATTGCTTAACAACTATGGATTTATCACAATTAATGTCATCTATTAAATATGGATAAAAAAATATCTTTGTATAAATAAATTTTTATTAATAAATGAATAAGATTACAAAGTATATGCTACATCATATTAAATATGATTGGCTTGTGTGCATACTACTTTCAACTTACACCTAATTAAGTTCCTCAAATAAGTATGCAAATTTAGGAATAAACTAGGTAAAGCTAGTTAGGGTTAAACCTTGGTGAGTCATTGAAGTGTGTTGGAGAAGTTTGTGACTCACCATGGTGACTCATTGAAGTGTGTTGGAGAAGCTTGTGACTAACCCTGGTGACTAGCCATGGTGAGGAGGGGTAGGTGGTTGGTTGGGGTTAATTGGCGAAGATATTTTGCCAAGTCTTGGTGCCTATAAATAGAAACCCCCCCCCCCCCCCCATTCCTTTATAAATCCTCACCAATTCACAGAGAAAGCTAGAGAAAGAGAAACTAAGTATCATAATTGAGAGTGATTGTTACTAGAAAGAAGGAAAGGAAAAGTTAGAACTTGCATAATCGAAGATTGAAATGCTTGTACTTTAAGAGGTAAACTTAAGATCGTTTATTTTGTATGTTATTTCTTCCTAGATTCTTATGTTAAAACTTATGAATTTATGAATATTTAGGCTTATGATTATGTATGTTGGTCTTAGTAATTCATAAGTCATGAAAACTATCTAATTAACCCAAGAGGTAACTAATTAGATAAATCAAATGCATGAACTAGTGAAACCTTGATTTTACTAGTTTTTATGAGATGTATGCAGACTCATATGTTTGGAAATTGGCCATACAATCAAAAGAAAAGTTATAGAGGGGAAGTTACGAAGACACAAGAAAAAGAATCACTCAAAAATACCTTGTAGAATGTTTGAAATGCATGTTTTAGTTGGATAAGGTCGTGCAGTCAAAAATCGAAAAAACCAATTTTGTTCTAACTTTTGACAGAATGTCGAAGCGCTTGATTTGAGCACCAGGGCACTGCACTAGCAGTGTCCTTACTGTCTTTAGAGCGTTGGGGCGCTATGAATAGGTGTCGAGACGCTTGGGCTGGCCTTTTTGGGGAAACTAAGGGTTTTCACATGTCGAGCATCGTAAAAGCTAACAAATCGAAGTCAGGGTCATGATTTCAAACTAGTAAAGAGTTATATTATGACTAATTAGTAATTCGACCTCATTACCTATGTAAGTTGAATGAGGATCAAAAATAAGCATAAATCATAAGTGATAAAAATAGGTAAGTCCTCTTACTTCTTGCAAGTTTTCTTTTCTTTTGCACTCTGTGCAACAACATGCTTTTAACTATTTGAGTTTCTTCGAATTACGAAGTTCATTGTTATATATGAAATGGTTTATTGAGATGAGTTAATGTCATTTGATTCGGCTTAACTAGATTATAAGTTTAAGATATATGCGAGTTCTTGAACTCATATTAGTATGGTAGGTTCTTGAACCCATAGTCGTATAGTAAGTTCCTTATTTGTTCTTGAACTCATATCACTATGGCTATTTCCTGAACTCATATTATTATGGTAAGTTCCTGAAATCATAATGTATTAAGAGGAGTTAATGCTATTTAATTCAGCTTAACTTGATTATTAAGCAATTCCTTTTGGAATAATTATTCGTGAAATATTGAATTATTATAATTTTTTATTTGAGATAAGTTTATTATGTCAAACCAAATTATTTTGGGGAGATATATATATGTTAGTAATTGAGTTGAAAAACCAATATTCATAGGGAACTTATGATATGTCAAAAAATAGATTTAGGCATTGTACGTTGATATGATTATAACAGTCTTACAGATGTTATATATAATATAAGATATTTGTAGGTTGATCCCCTATAAATATTGATGAAAGTTCTCGGTATGTTGACTGTTAAACAAAGCTAGAAAGTTCTCGGTCTGTTAACTGATAAACAAAACTAGAAGGTTCTAAGTCTTTATGACTGACGAACAATATTAGTTCTTGGTTTAACAACCACTCAATTTGTTGTAATGACAATTGTTAAAATATTTTGTTGACCTATTATTCTTTGAATCAGAAAAGTTATGAATTCTTGTATATTTATAGCTTTAGACTTGCAGAGCAATTTTATGCTCATTTTTTGTAAATATTCTTTCACTTGCATCTAAGGAAGTATTACCATAAGAGTCTGGTAGTAAAGGGAAAGGAAGAAAATGTAATTAAGTAAAGGAGCATGTATTTAACGCTTCCTTTATATTTACTATGATTTAAGTTATAATAACTTTAGAAAACGAAAATTAAGAAACTAGGCATTGTAATATTATTAAATTAATGATATTAAAAGATTATTATGGAAATGTATTGTATATATACTTTACATTGTAATTAGTGTTAAGGTTGTTTGGAAAGTCAAAGGGCGAAATGATATTATTAGACCAGTTAGCATTATTGGCAAAATCTAGAAAATTCTGTCGAAGAAAGGGGTCATTTGATTGCGCGCCATTTTAACGGAAGGCCCTTCTTTCCTGGGAATGATTTGGTAGTCAGTATTGTGAGTCTATAATATCTATACTAAGAAGGATTTAGTATTGGAAAGTGAGCGCCAGATCCGCTGTGGAAAGCACACGAATTTGGGGGCGTCATAGTGTGTCCTTTTTTTTTTTTTTGAAATAGCTGACCTACTCGGCTTAGAGATAATGAAAGAGATGGGAAGATCATTGTCATATTTAGAAGCTTCCCATGGCCGTTTTAATTGTCATGTCTGTATCTTGGCTGTAGGTAGCAGTGCTCAAGGTAGGTGTTTAACGACGGACTGAATTGGGAGAGGAAAGGTTTTGAAGAATAGAGAAAGGTAAAGTAAGTGAGAGAATTGTGCTGAATTTGATTTTTGACCGAGACTTGGGGAAAGACAAAACACGGTTAAATAGATTTTAGTTTCAAATTTCAAACCAATTTTGAGCTACCATATTTAATTAGATTTCAAGGTAGATTTTACTTCCTTAAACATTGAATTTCAATTATTTCAGGAAACATGTATCAATTTGATTCATTAAATTATGCATATGATTAGCAAATCAAATTATGCACATACTATAATTATACACATGTAAGTCAATTTTTATGCATTAAATTATGCACATGTCAAGTTCTCTTCTTAATGTGCAAAATTTTTCTTCACTCAGTGCTTTAGTTAAAATATTCTAATTGATACTCTGTGGAAATAAAAATTAATTTAATTAATTCTTTTGATACATTATCCCTTAAAAAATGATTTCTCACTTCTATGTGTTTTGTGCGTTAACACATAGTGCTAGCAAAATAGGATTTCTAGATATATCAATAGTGCTAGTATCATCACAATATATTGGCAAATTATTACATGTAACATCAAAATCACATAAAGTTTTACACATCTATAAAATTTAAGAGTAATAACTCCCTGCAGCTAGATTTTCACCCTCAGTGGTTGATAAAGCGACTGAAGTTTGCTTTTTATTATGCCAGGACATTAAATTTTTTCCCAAAAATGTACAAGCACCATTTGTCCTTTTTCTATCAATTTGGCACCATGCATAGTCTGCGTCTGAATAACCCATTAGTTTAAAATTATTGCAGATATGATAATATAAACCAAAACTAATAATACCACATAAATATTTAAGAATTCTTTTAACAGCTTTTAAATGTGATTCTTTTGGTTTTGCTTGAAACCTTGCACAAAGATAAACATTATACATTATATCAAGTTTTGAGACAATTAAATATAGCAAACTTCCTATCATATCTCGATATTTGGTTACCTCTACATTTGTACCTTTGTCATCGGATGTGAGCCTAATTGGCATACTCATTAATGTAGCCTTTGATTTAGATTTATCAAATTCGAACATTTTGAGCAATTTTTTTGTGTATTTGGTTTGATGTATATAGATATCGTTCTTTGTTTACTTTATTTGGAGTCCCAAGAAATAGTTAAGTTCTCCCATTAAGCTCGTGTCGAGCTCCTTACGCATACACTTAAAAAATCACTCACAAAGAGAATCATTAGTAGCACAAAATATTATGTCATCTACATATATTTGCACAATTATAATATCTTTATTTTCGTGATTAATAAATAATATAGAATCAATTTTACCACGAGTGAAACTATTTTAAATAAGATATTTGTTTAGCCTCTCATATCAAGCCCTGAGAGCTTGCTTAAGTCCATAAAGAGCCTTTTTAAGTTTGTATACATAGTGAGGATACTTCTCATGCTCAAATTCAGGAAGTTGTTTTATGTACACTTATTTATTTATGTAGCCATTTAGGAACACACTCTTTACATCTATTTGGTAAAGCTTGAAGCACTTGTAACAAGCAAAAGCTAGTAAGATCCAAATAGACTCCAACCTTGCTACCGAGACAAATGTTTTTTTGTAGTTAATCCTCACTTGTTAGTTATATCCTTGAGCTACCAGCCTTTCTTTGTTTTAACTGTACCATGCTCATCAAGCTTATTCTTAAATACCCACTTTATGAGTAAATGTGTTTATCGCTTCGGCCCAAAATGCCTTTGGAAGCTTACTCTCTTGTAGTAATGTTCGAGCTATTTCTTGCAGCGTTTTACTCTTTCGTTCCACCACCCCATTCTGTTGAGGTGCCCTTGGTGTGGAGAATTTATGACATTCATTTTTAATCACAAAATAGTATAAATTCTTTTTGAAATTAGCCGCCATGATAACTTCTTATCTTTATGAGTTTGAGATTGTATTTTGTCTCCAAGTTCTTTACAAGTCTTTCAAAATCTCTAAAAGCTTTATCTTTGGATTTAAGAAAGGTTACCAAAGTATATTTTGAAAAATTGTCAGCTATAACAAAAACATAAAATTTACTATTTAAACTAGCATGTCTTTCTGGTCCAAAGAGATCAAGATGTAGTAGTTGCAAGGGAAAAGAAACTAATACCTTATTTTTCGCAAAGAAAGATGTTCTTACTTATTTACCGAGTTGACATGAAGCACATATGCCTTTCTTTTCATAATTGATTATTGGTAACCTTTTTAAAAGATTCTTTGTTGACAATTTCTTTATCAAATCTATATGAACATGTTATAACCTCCTGTGCCATAATTTAGCCTCATCTTGTACGACTGATAAATACATCTCTTTATCATATTGCTCAAAATCAAGAGTATATATATTTTCTTCCTTTTGAACAACTAGAGTAACATTATTAGTACAATAAAAAATGAAACATTTATCTTTTACAAATTTTACTTGGTGAAGGAACTTTTACTTTGAGACACACCTATAATAAAGATACAATTTATCTTTTTGGTACCCATATCGTTTTGGGTACATTTGTGTTAGTCGTATACAAATCACTTTTCTTAATCCACACATTCTTAATTTTCTTTTTACAATTAAAGTCTAAATGTCATTTAATGCCATAATTTTTACTAGTAAAAGTAGAGAAATAATTTAATTTTAAACGTGGTCTAGATTTTAACATTTCTACATCACTCTTTCTATGTGTTGAGTTATAACCAACTCGTTGTGTTTTAAAACTAGGTCTTCATTTACCTAACATAACAGTTAAGTTTTCTTTCCCTTAAACAAACTTAGCTAATGATGATTTCAATGATTTTATATTTTCTTGTAATTCATTATTTGAATTGTTTTTTGTATGAGTATTATCATTAAAGTATCAATACAATATCTCTCATTTTTACTTCATTGGTTAATTTTTCAATTTCGCTATTCAAGTGTTTTACTTTGTTGAAAAGAATTTTGTTAAATTTTTTAAAATAATCATTCTTAGCAATTAAAATATTTTCTTCTTGAGATGGTGTTTCAATTTCTTTCTTTTCCTCTATTAATGTATTGACTTCATTCATTAAGGTATTTATCAAGTCCTTTAAGTATTTATATTTTTCTCTTAATTTTTTATTTTCTTGTTTTAAGAGAATATAATTGAAAACGGTTACCTCATTTGATTCTTTTTCAACTCCCATGAAACACACTTGAGCTATTTCATCATCTGCATTAACTTCCACATCTTCCACATCGGACTCATCATCACTCTAAGTAACAAGTGATTTCCTCTTTTTGTTATCCTTGTAGCTTGATTTCCTTTATTCTTTAGTTGAAAGCAGTCCTTTTTAAAGTGACCCGGGCGCCCGCATTCAAAACAAGTATCTTCATTTTGCTTTCCTTTGAACTTGTTTGAAGCTATAACATTTTTTCTTTTATTCTTTCTTTGCAACATCCCTTTGAGCTTTCTTGAGATCATTACAATTTTCTCATCCAAATCATCATCTAGCTCTTCTTCATTTATTTCATTAAGAGCTAATACTTTCTTTCTAGGAGTTTCCTCCTCCACATCATATCTCCTTAATTGATGTTCAAATTTCTCTAATTCACCAAGTAAAGTTAATGTATCCATAAAGAAATATTAGGAGAATCTTGAAGAGTTGTTATTTTAGAAGCAAACTTCTTGGGCATAGCCCGACGTAGCTTACGATTGATATCACTTTGTGGAATTGATTTGTCAAGTAGCTTTAAGGAATTCATGAGTACTAGGAACTTTGTTTGTGCCTCCTTGATGATTTCGTCTTTTTCAAGCTTGAGCATTTCATAATCATGCATGAGGATACTAAGCATGACCCGTCTTACTTTTGGTTTACCTTCATGACTTACTTTTAAGGTGTCCCACATCTCTTTAGTCGTATTGCATGTGGATACTTTGTCAATCCCAGATTGCACCATAGCACAAAGGAATGTATTTATTACTTTAGAATCATAAGAAACCATGTAAACCTCGGTTGAGTCCATCTCCATTAAGATCCTTGGAGTACCATCATTTTTCCTCTGAATGATAGGATCATTCTCCACGACCCACCAATCCCAAGGATCTCTTTTAAGATAGATCCTCGTTTGAAGCTTCCAAAAGTTGTAATTTTCAAATCCATACAGCAAAGGAGGTCTATTTGTTGATTGTCCTTCTTGAATGTTATTCCCGAATTGTGTCATGTCAGAATTTGTCCCTACAAGTCACATTTAAGATCAAGATAAGTAGAGCCAAGCTCTGATACCAAATGAAATTCAAATAGGCTCACTTAGAAAGGGGTTAAATAAGTGTGGGAACAAACGATATCAAATTTTTGTAATTTAAATATTCAGTTAAAAACTTTCTGAATAAGAATGCAGTATGTTGTATTTATGAATTCAGTTTGCTGGAATACTGGTTTATCAAAATTGATAGAAAATTATTTACTACTATAGATTTAAAAATTAATTTACTTGTACCAAAAGAATACCTGAGTTGAAATATAAAAAAAATTATGATGAAATAAATATGTTTAAGTATTAGGATTATGTTTTACAATTCAAATTGAAGTATGCAATGAACAATAAAAGTAAAACAATCAGTCACATGAACACAATGATTTTTTATATGGTTCAACCCCTAACCTCTATTCTAGTAATCCATGACCAATACCAACTAGTATTGGAGAATCTTTTATTAATAACATTGTGTTATTTTCCAGAGGTAAAAAAGTGATCTAAAGGGGGGTTGAATAGATCAATATACATTACTGTATACTTTTTCTTTTAAGCACTTTTACCAAATATTTATGCAATTGAATGTGCAACGGAATAAGTTATTTGGTAAAATCCCTTTATAATCCTTGAAGACAAACATACAGTTCTATATTTAGTTTGTTAATGGAAAGGCATCTTAAGAAGATATAGCATTCATAAAAGATGCATGAAAGATATAAAAGAAGTAAAGAGACAATGAGACACAGGAATTTTTAAAAGGTTTGGAGCTTAAAATAGTCCTAGTCCTCTCTTCTACTCAACTGAGCAAGATATTCCACTAAGGATTAGATTCCAATAAATCAGGCGAATCACATAGACTCGTCTTTCAGATAGGCTTCGAATACCTTTATCTTTTAGTTTACCTATATCCTTCCCACACAGGGACTGATTCCTCTTAATCAGGCGAGTCTTCTATACTTGTCTTACATGAGATTTTGAAGCTCTCTATCTTCAGGATCCCTTAACCTACTCCTCTCGGTTTTATTCATCTGAATTAGGCGAGCCATCTAAGCTCAACTTTAGATAGGCTTTGAAGACCTCTATCTTTCAGGTTAGCTATAACCTTCACGCTCTAGGACTAATTCCTTTAAATCAAGTGAGCTATCTAAACTCATCTTTTACTATTTGTTGTTAATGATTTGGGGGTGTTGCTAAGTTGATATTAAGCTCTCTTCTGAAGAACTTATCAGCAATGAGCGACTTCATTTTTCTTTTCACTTTTGATCTCTTAGCACATCTTTTCTCTTCCTCTTTATGGTTGAAGTCGCCCATTGATCGATCCTCCAAAGCGTAAAGTTATTTTGGGTTAAAGATATGATATGTTCAGCTAATCAATCCCCTCATCGGTCTTTAGTAGGTTGGCCTTAATCTCCCGATCCTATCTCTCTCTGTGTATTGACCACTCTCTCTCTGGTATCTTGTTCATCGATCAACACTTTTGTCGCTTGAATCTAAAATCTATTTATATATTTCTTCCTAAGAATCTTCCCATTGAAAAGTTACCACTGCACAGCTGGTTTCTGCCTCAAAATTCTTTTGCACTCTGATAGTGTTAAGCAGTCTGTTGTAGCTGCCTAATTTGTCAACTGTGTAAGTCTGATGAGTACAAAGACAGACTTAGGTTCCCAAACTATAATTGTTATAATTGCGGTTGATTGGACATCTCTTCTTCTAACAACACACTTCAAAATATCTTCAGGGTGAATGTGTATTGAGGAAGTTTTAAGTCCGATGGTAACATTTATTTACTCTACGATTTCTTCAGTTTTCAATTGTAGTGTATCCTTCAGTTTGGCCACTCAACGATTCTCCTGATGACTCTGCTCCTTTGTCTGCAGTCGTTCTACAATCTTGTATTCTGCTCTACAACGTTGTAGACAAGCTTAGTTCACTTTCTGAGAACTAAGACTTTATCATCTTGAACTTGTACTTTTGTCTCTCTCAAGTTCCTTCTCCTTTCCATGATCAGGTTCCCCATTTAGACAAGTGTTTTTTGCAATGTTGTGGACTCTACTATATTTTTGTTCAGTGTACTCCTTCTACTGTAGTGGATGCTACGTGTCCTCTTCTTTTAATAAACTAGTCGTTGCTGAATAAATTAATTTTTAGAAGTCAATAATGAGATTTAAGGGAAATAACTTAAGTTAGAACTAGGATATGAAGAACATCTTACTATTCACAATATGCTTTGTGCTTAGTGATACATATAGGTTATTCATTAAAGAAGATGAAGTGCACTCTTTTCTTCATCTATAAATCATGAATTTTTCTCTACGAATCCTGTAACTCATTTTGATAAACTATACTTTTGTTGTCCCATAAACATTGCAACATATTTTTTTTGCACAAAGTTATAAAAACTTTCAAATTCTTATTTGATTTATTAATTGATCGTTATGAAATTTGTGTTTGAGAGTGCTCCAAAAATGTGAACCTAAAAATTTTAATTAGTGGGCAGGCCCGTTATAATAAAACTTGATATGACTCTAGGTAAATTAATCATTTAAATTTGCAAAATAACCTTAAAAAATATTACAATTTTTGTGGGACATGAAAAGGAATGTGTTGCAATATTTATGCGAAGGTGGGAGGAATTTTTATTTTTTTTCTGCATCTTCCAATATCGTTATGATTACTCGCCTAATTTGGGAATTTAGTTATTGTCTATCATCTGAAGGTTGAATCATAAATGAATTGGACTATATGATCAAATTGTGATTTGACTATTGTAGATATGGAGTATGTATAAAGATATGGTTGGACTGGCTATAATATAAACGATCATAAGGCCTAACCCCCATTAGTCATTAATCATTATGCACTAACTTGAGCCTAGAGGTACTGGATGGATGGACTGCATAAAAAACTAGCCTCAACATATAGGATTTTATTTATTGGAATAGATGTAATAAAGAAACACCTGCACTGCACAGTTGTCAACACAACTTTTATCAATTTGTAGTTCTCGCTTCTTATAACTTTTTTGTAGACCCTAATTTCCTTAGAATAATTTTTGGAGTTCCTACATGACATATAGCAGACATATAAAATGTGCTCTAATATACTCCTATTATAAATTTTTTAATAAATTCCAATTTGCACCCTAAACTTCTTCAACCTTAAAATCGATTTACATCATAATATTTATTTTGAATTAAATACACACTATGCATTATTTTCTAGGTAAATATTCACTGAAAAATGCGAGTATATGGAGTATTGAGGGTATTCCTTTATATTTTCACATTATAGAGATAGTTCCTTTACGGAATCGAGAGATAAGGTATAAATTTTTCGGTGAGTATTTGGTCAGAAAATGATGTGAAATGTGCATTATGTATTCTTACTAAAAGTATTGAGTGCATTTAATTCAAAACAAAGTTTAAGGTGCAAATTGATTTTAGGGTTAAGTTTAGGGTGAAGACTGGAATTTAGTCTAAATCTTTTTGTATGTTTATAGGAATTTTTGTATGGTGAACGACCTGCCACATATTTAACCAATGAAATAAGGAATGAACTCGTACATATTGCAGCCACTGATATCATTAGTCCTTATCATACATTAGTTGTTGAGCTTTTACACTTGGTTAGCGGGCAAATTGTAAATTTTAATTATTCAAAATAACCATATCCTTGCTTACCTTCAAAAGGTTATTGCAGTCATAGATAGTCTTACGTTTAAACATTCCAATGTTCTTGAATAGACGATGCAAAAAGAGTCCTCATTTCAAAAATTATGCCTAGTTGCGCAAAGGCATTGGACACCACAAAAACCTCACAAAAAAGTTGTGTACCAAGAGTATGACACATCTATTGCATACCAATAAAAATGCATAAAACATTCGATGGTAGTTCATGCTTTTTATTTTCTCTTCTTTTTTATGCCATTTGTGCACAACTTTTTGTATATAGTTTGTGTCCATAGTATGAGCACGATGAGTCAAAGTCATTATTTGGCAAGTCAAAGGCACTAAACTAACTTTTGCTAATATTCCATGTTATGGGTATATGGACGTAACCTTTATACTCTTGGGGTGGAAGCCACAAAGATACCTAATCAGTATGAATTGTGGAACTGTGTCGTCCCTTCAGACAGACAAATTACAATCGTGGAGTTGGATTCAAATTAAATACTAATTTTATGATTAGAAAAATTCAGCCCAGTTTTTATGTTTTTATGTGATACAGGTAGTATTAAGTATATACAGGTGTGGTGTATCTATATATGAGGGTTAATGATAGCTTGGAAATTAATAATCTAGATCAGCGAGTCATAAAGATATAGTACAGTAGGAAAATAGTTTGTTTGTTGAATCTTACGTTAAAGGTGAATTGTGACTCAAGTGAAATTATTAGTGATAAAATAGAATTATAAACGTGAGTAAGGGTTCAAATTAAGGACAAAAAAGAAAAGCGAGCGATTCCTTCAGGCGTACTAGTATTTTTACTTCTTAAAAGGCGTCAACTTAAAACGAGGCTACGAAGGATACTGCTGCTTATAGTTTCCGATTTAGTTACCAATCTCCAAAATGAAAGTAGTATGCATACTAGCCAATCATATTTGATATGATGTAACATGTACTTTATAATCTTATTTATTTATTAATAAAATTTTATATATACAAAGACAATTTCTTTATCCATATTTAATAGATGGCATAAATTGTGATAAACCCATAGTTGTTGAGCAATGCTTTTAGAATAATGATGATGATCGTGCTAATGAGATCTAAATTCAAGATAGCTCAAAACTAAAATTATTCATAATCGTGGGATTACTAAAATGGGGATTAGTGAATCCAGATAGATTAGTACATACTATGTTTGCTCTTATGAAGAGAATGATTGATCTCATAACCATTTGTGTAGAGACACTAAAACAAGTATGTAGGGGCTTATTAGAGAATAAGTTCACTAAACGTGACTCACTCAAGGAACACCTAATGGAGTCTAACTTGTTTGTCAATAAGAGTTCCTTTTGTGATAGTAGTGCAAGTGATCCTTAGACTTGAGATCGTCATAGTATCTTTTGTATGATGAATTATATTTTGACATATTTCTTAAAACCTTTTGGGTGTATCAAAGGGTGTGTTCGGGTATAATAAGTTGTACATGGAGAAATTTGAATGATCAACAAAGAATCTATCATTTCTAGTAAAAGAAGAGAATGTCTTATGTGATTCAATAAATGTCAACTCAATAGTCCTTGGCCAAGGAAGAATGAAAATTAGAAAGAAATTTCTAATTTACATTAATTGGAGTTATTAATTTAAGAATCGAAATGCATATAATCAAATAAAATAAGACTTGACAGTAATATCATGTCTTATATTTGATTGAGACATTGTGAGGTAGAAGGATTAAATTATACGATAACTATTCGCTGAATAGGTTCTTTTGTGATTAAATATTCAAATCTATATTATCTGAAAAGTCATTAATCGCTAAGGGGAATTACCCTTATTATGTAATAAATATTATTTATTTAAATAAATTAAATAGTTTAATTTATTTATATAAGTAAGATTAGAATAGTTCTAATTAATTTATTCTATAACCGGTTTAATATGGAGAATCTAAAGGGTCACACCGCAAAAGAAAAATAATTATTTAAGAAGTAAATAACATAATCATAATAATGAATTAAATATATTTAATTTATACTATGAGGATAGAATAAATTAAATAGTTTAATATTTAGTATTTAGTATTTTAGAAATAATAATTATAAATTAATAAGATGAATCTTATTATTATTATTCCTATTATCATTATTATTTAGTTCCTAAATGATTTAGGAATTAGTTAATAAGAGTACTCTCATAATTGATAATTAAGTTTCTAAATGGTTTGAGAATTATAATTATTATATTATATTAATTAATTTCCTAATTAGATTAGAAGTTTAATTAAAAATCATATTCCTAAAGTTGTTAGGAGGGTTAACTACATTTATAAATAAGAGAAGTCTTATTATGGATTAAGGTTACATATACTTCCACAAGTTTTGGAAGAGTACTCATAAGTTATCTAAATCTAAGTAATTAGATGAGAGAGAAAACTAGTGTTTGCTATTACCCACTTCTTAAGTCCTTATTATTCATTGGTGGATCACCTCTAGAGGCCAAATACTTGAGTTACTAACGTTGATCAAATGAATCTAATTGGTAGAATTTAATGAGAACACGAAGGAATTGGAGTTAAACACGTACCAGTGGAAAGCTAGAATCTATGAGTGTATAATTTTCTATCTCTTTTTTGTTAATTAATAGTTATGCATAAATGTTGATCCTGGATTATGGTTTGTAGTAAATTTTTAAAATTAGTTTTACCATACTTCCACTGATTATATTTAATTTGATTGCATGTTCATGAATTATTACAAACCAACAGTGGCATCAAGAGCCAAACTTTATGCGAATTATTAATTATTTAGATTTTGTATATGTATATTAGAACAATTTATTGGGCATAATTTGTTAAATAAAATCATTGGTTTTGAAAATCAATTGTAAAAATTATAAATAAAATCATTGGTTTTGAAAATCAATTGTAAAAATTATGTTTTGTAACAGGAAACAGAAAATTTACGTTTTTCTGTAAAAATCACGACTGGACAGAACCCTTCACCGCCGCAGCGATGGCCCCTACCACTGTTGCAGTGTCCCTCACTGTCGCAGCGGTCGACTTCTTGGATTGGACCAATTTTGAGTGTTTTTTGTGTAGTTTTTCAATAATAAAATAAAAGGTTTATTTGATAATTTTATAATTAAAATAAAAGGTTTGTTTTAATCTTGAAATTAGATTTCATGCAACTTTAATTGCCCATTAAATAATATCAATGCATATATGGAATGGTTTAAATTTTATGAGATGAATATTATTCATTGATATATATAATAATAAATGGGAATGATTATGGATTATTAACCAATGTGTGATTAAATGTGGATGCAAGAATTAATGAGTTTTATAAATGGGGTTTCCGTAGTATAATTCTATCTCCCTCCTATGTACTTTCCCATGATAGCTGATCAAGGTTTCTATTTTATAAATAGTTTTGTAATAGGATTAGTTAGAATTATTTTGAAGAATTAGAGCAAAAAAGCAAAGAGCACATGAAGACCTGTTTGTAAAGGAGCCCGAGTTATTGGATATAATAGTTATATTCAATGTATTTATTCTTGCACCCTAGGTTTGACCTTTTGGTTCACTTAATGGCTCTAGTGAACAAAACTAGAATAAAAGTCCATAATCAATCTAAGTATAATATAATATTCTATATGTCCATACTACTTATATATATTATTAAACATGCTTCGCATGTTATATAATATGTTATATAATATGTGTGTGTGTGTGTGTGTGTGTGTGTGTGTGTGTGTGTGTGTGTGTGTGCGTGCGCTAAACAAGATGAGACAATTAATATTAACAAACTCCTTATGATGTAGAATAAATATTATTTATAAAATGAATTAAATGAGTTTAATTCAATTAAATAAAATTAGAATGGTTCTAATTTATTTATTCTACTAATAAAATGAAGTTGTAACGTTCAAATATATTTGGAATATCGAACTTCGCTTTCTAGCATGATAAAACAATAGAGCATCATATAATCAATATGAGTTTATTGTGCCGCATAAGGACAATATTTTTCTCTTCACTTATTTGGAAATGTTAGGTCGGACTTAACTTGAATAGTTTTGATTTGGATGCGTCGCACATGATCTTAATAATTCAAGAGGCAAAAATAAAATGAGTTACATGTTGATGTAATTGACAATATGTTCTTTACCTATTTATTTATATATAGTTTGTTGTATCGCACAAGGCTATATACATTTAAAATATGATCCTTATTCTCACTAGAAAATCTTTAATTAGATTTGTCGAACTATATATGTAGAGGGTAATATAGTTTGATGAAAGTAGTGGGAGATACCAATTTAAATAAATACCTAACTTATTTTGGCAATTAATAAAATGAATATATGCTAAAATGTTGTCTATTTTTCACATGCATAATTTTACAAATGTCAAACTCACTATCACTGCGTAGCATACTTGATGCTAACAAACTGACCGGACTGAATTACACGGACTAGTTAAGGAATTTGAGAATTATTCTCACTGCTGAAAAGCTTTCCTATGTCTTAAATTTGTCTGTCCCTGCAACTGTTGCAGAAAATGCCTCAAAGGAAGAAGTTGCTACTTTTAAGAAGTGGCAAGATTATGCAGTTGTGGCTCAATGTATTATGCCCGCATCCATGACTAGCGAACTTCAACATCAACACGAAAAGGTGGATGCTCCTACTATACTGCTGCACCTTAAAGAACTTTATGGTGAGCAAAGTAGGACTGCTAGATATCATATATCTAAGGAGCTCTTCCGATCTCGGATGACTGAGGGTACTACCGTTGAAACTCATGTCCTAAAGATGATCAATCTGATTGAATAACTTGGACAATTAGGGTTTGTGATGGATGGATAGTTGAGTCAAGATCTGATCTTGAAGTCACTCCTGAACACCTTCTCACAATTTGTTATGAATTTTCACATGAATAAGTTGGATGTTAGTTTGCCTGAGTTATTGAACATGTTGAAAACTGCGGAGGGTCACTTCCCATCTAAACAGAACTAAGTCTTGTTAGTAGATAATTCTTCCAAGGAAATGAAGAGACCCAAGGGAATTTGTCAAAAGAAGAAATCTAAGAAGGCTAAGGGCAAGGTAAAAGTAAAAGATAATAGGAAGGCAGATCTAGATAGCAAAGGAATGTGCTTCCATTGCAACAAGTCAGGTCACTGGAAAAGAAACTGCAATGAGTATATTTCAAGTTTAAAGAAGAAGAAGCTTGGGGAATCTTCAACCATAGATCAAGGTTTGTTCATAATTGAAATAAATCTTTCTGTAAGTCAAAGTTCTACTTAGGTATTAGATACCGGCTGTAATTCTCACATATGTAATACTATGCAGGGACTAAGCAGAAGTAGAAAGCTAAACAAAGATGAAGTCATCCTGTGCGTGGGGAATAAAGCAAAGGTTGTTGCATTAGCGTAAGAACTTATTGTTTAGCACTTGCTACGTGCAAGTCCATTTATTTAAATAATTGTTATTATGTTCCAGCACTCATTAGAAACATTATTTATATTCCTATGTTGGACAATGATGGTTTTCACATTATAACTAAGAATAATAGTTGTTCTTTTTATAATGATAATGTTTTATATGGTACTGACAAATTACATAATGGACTTTACTTACTTAACTTACAAGAAAATATATTACAAAATAAACAAACTAAGAAAAGAAAAAAAAGATAATGTAAATTATACCTTTATGTGGCACTGTAGACTTGGTCATATTAATGAAACAAGATTAAACAAGTTACAAAAAAATGGTCTTTTAGAGCTTGATTACGAATCATATTCAACTTGTGAATCTTGTCTCATAGGTAAAATGACTAAATCTCCTTTTAGTAGAGAAGGAGAAAGAGTTACAGAGTTCTTAGAGTTGGTACACACAGATGTATGTGGACCTATGACAACACATGCACGAGGAGGGTATTCATATTTTATCACTTTAACTGATGACCATTCAAGATTTGGAAATGTGCATTTGATGAAATACAAATCTGAATCATTTGAAAAGTTCAAAGAATTCAGAAGTGAAGTAGAGAAACAAACTATCAAAAATATTAAGATTCTTCGATCAGGTCGAAGTAGTGAATACTTAAGCAATGAGTTTCTAGAATATCTCAAAGAACATGGTAAAATCTCATAATGGACTCGACCAGGTATACTGTACCACAATTGAATGGAGTATCTGAAAGGAGAAATCGAACATTATTGGACATGGCTCGTTCCATGATGAGTTTTATTGATCTTCCAGTTTTCTTATAGGGTTATGCCCTATGAACAGCTGCACGCCTACTTAACAAGGTACCTTCAAAATCCGTCCCAAAAACCCCATATGAAGTATGGACAAGGAGAAAACCAAATCTTAACTATGTTAGGATTTGGGGTTGTTCAGCTTATGTCAAAAGGTTTAAGCATGATAAGCTAGAGATAAGATCTGATAAGTGTAAATTTATAGGATATCCGTGTAAATTTATAGGATATCCGTGTAAATTTATAGGTTATCCTAAAGAATCTGTAGGATATTATTTTTATCTTCTTACTAATCAAAAGGTGTTTGTGGCAAAACATGTTACCTTCTTGAAAAATGAGTTTATCCTTGTAGGAGTCAGTGGGAGTAAGATAAATATTGAAGAAATTCAAGAATCGTAATACACTACGAGTCAAATTAAGGTTCTTAACCAAGTAACACAACCTATTATACCACTACCTATTCAAAAGTGTGGAAGAGTACCAAAGATACCTAAAAGGTACGGATTCATCATAGAATATGATGATGATCTATTAACTTACGAAGAGGCTATGAGTAATAAAGACTCAGAGAAATAGCTAGCAACCATGAAATTCGAGATGGACTCCATATATGAGAACTAAGTATGGACTTTGGTTACTCCACCTGAGGGCATTAAGTCCATTGGGTGCAAATGGGTCTTTAAGAGAAAGGCTAGAGCAGTAGACAATGTAGAGACCTATAAGGCCCAATTGGTTGTAAAAGGTTTCAAACAAAGATAATGTGTTTGTTGAACAGGTTAAATTTGATGATAAGAAATAATGTATAAGGGCTGTATTAGATAAGATCAAAACTGTTAGGTTGATCTCTTGATATAAATGTATAAAAGTCTTTTGTGTTGTACTAAGACTTAGATAGATCAAAACTGTTAGGTTGATCTGTTGGTGTAATAAAATCGTAGAATGAACTCTACGATTTTAGTCAAGGAAACTCTACGATTTGAACAGACTCTACGATCAAGACAACCAATCGTAGAACGGACTCTACGATTCTGGCCAAGAAGACTCTACGACCAAACAGACTATGTTCTCAACGAGAAACCTTATATCGAACTCTACGATCAACAGTCTAACAGTTGAGTAAACTCTACGATGATAGTAAGAGATGATCCTTTACAGATCAGTCACAACAGCAAGGATATTCGTAGAGTTGATCATAAAAGGTCGTTGAGAAAAAAGGCAAGGGACATCACGACTCTCAGATCAAGAGATATTCTATGCAAGAATTCAATCTACATTGATGTAACCAAAAAGGAAACTTCTGCAAATCGATCAAAGTCAGAAAAGTCAGGGGACTGACCCAAGCGCACTATGGAACAGAAAGAAGACTTTCAAGGCAGAAAAGTCAGAGGACTGTGTCCTATCAGTCCTATAGTTTGGAAGGACCAAACGACTCTATGAAAGTTGGTAGGAACCTACGACTGACATATCTGTCCCAAAGGAAAAAGAAAACAACCTTCCATGGACTAACAGGTCAGATCAAATAAAATCTCATCAGAGTTTTAATGAGCTATATTAATATAATATACTGCAGCTCTCATCTGTGAGGTAACGAAAAGAAATACAAGCTCAAGAAGATGGTCTAACGTAAAGAAACACAAGGTCAAGCAGATGGTCCAACGGGAAGAAAACTGAAGCCCTAACTTCTTAAATACTAAGATCAGCAAAAGAGAAAAACAACTCTGCACACAAAAAGTATAAGCAAGAAGTGAAAAAGATCAAACTGATAAGAAAGCTTGCATTGCTACTAAGTCCTTCGAAAACTCAAGCTTATAGCAACTTAGTAGCGCATCCAAATATACATCACTACATGAGAGTTCTTTGTGAACTAGTGTATCCAAGTCTGTTAGACTTGTAGAGTTCTTTGTGAACTAAAGTTCCAAGACTGCGGGTCTTGAAGGAATCTTAGTGATTCTGAAATTGTAAAAGTATCCTTAGTGGATTTGCTGCTGGAAGAGCAGAACAGTGGAGTAGGAGTCTTGTGAGCTATGAACCATTTAAAACCCAGAGTCTTTCTTATTGTGTCTTTCATTTGCTATATTTGTCATATAATTGCTTGTTGAATTATTACTCTAACATATCAAGAAAAGGGTAACTAAATCATATTCCGCTGTGTTAAACTTTCTATTTAAGAATTAATTAAGTAAGATCTTTTTAAATAAAAGAAATTTTTAAAAGAATCTATTCAACCCCCCCCCCCCTTATAGATTTCTATCGTGTCATTGGGAACTAACAGTGTTGACTATGACGAAACCTTCTCATCAGTAGCGATGCTAAAGTCCATTCGAATTTTGCTTGCAATTGCAGCTTATCATAACTATAAGATCTGGCAAATAGACATGAAAACGGCATTCCTCAATAAAAAAAACTAGAAGATGATGTACATATAATACGGTCAGAGGGTTTGTTTTTTCAAAGGTTGGAACAAATCAAGTCTGTAAGCTATAACGATCCATCTATGGATTGAAGCAAGCTTCTCGAAGATGGAACATCCATTTTGATGAGATAATCAAATAGCTTAATTTTATCAAAAATGAGAATGAACCATATATGTATAAGAAGGTTAATGGGAGCGCTGTCACATTCCTAGTATTATAAGTTGATGGTATATTACTGATAGGGAATGATGTTCCAATGCTACAGTCGATCAAGATTTGGTTGTCTAAATACTTTTCCATGAAGGTCTTGGGATAAGCAGCCTGTATTTTGGGAATAAAGATCTATAGAGATAGATCTAAAAGGATGTTTGGCTTGTCCCAAGGAACGTACATTAATTTAATGCTAAAGAAGCATGGAATATTCCAAGAAAGGGCTCATGCTGATAGGTCCTAGAATACATCTTTCTAAGAAGCATGCCCCAAAAACACCTGAAGAGAGAGACTGTATAAATAAGATTTCTTATGTCTCAACAATAGGATCTATCATGTACGGGATGATAGATACAAGACCTGATGTTGCTCATGCACTTAGTGTAACAAGCACATATCAGTCTAATCCTAGAGAAGAACACTGGAATGTGGTAAAAAGTATCCTAAAGTACTTAAGAAGAACTAAGGATATATTATGTCAGTTTAAAAACTTAAATCTATATAGCCCTCTAATTTTAAATCAGACCTACCGTAGACAAGAAATACATCCTTAGTTCTTCTTAAGTACTTAATAATGTTTTTCACTGCCTTCCAGTGTTCTTTTCCATGATCAGACTGATATCTGCTTGTTGCACTTAGTGCATGAGCAACATCAGGTCTTATACATATCATCCCGTACATGATAGATCCTATCGCCGAGGCATAGGGTATCTTACTTATACGGTCTCTCTCTTCAGGTGTCTTTGGGTCTTGCTTCTTGAAGAGATGTATTCCATGACCATCGACATAAGCCCTCTCTTTGGAATCTTCTATGCTAAACTTCTTTAGCATCGAATCAATATACGTTCCTTGAGACAAGTCAAGCATCCTTTTAAATCTATCTCTATAGATCTTTATTCCCAAAATATAGGATGTTTCTCCCAAGTCCTTTATGGAGAAGTATTTAGATAACCATGTCTTGATCGACTAAAGCATAAGAACATCATTCTCTATCAGTAATATATCATCAATATATAATATTATAAATGTGACAATGCTCTCACTTATCAGTAGATCCTGCAAAAGTGGAAGCAGTAATTAATTGGGAGCAACTGAAGACGTTGATAGAAGTACGAAGTTTCTTGGGATTGGTAGGGTACTATCGGCGATTTATCAAAGATAGCAACCCCGCTGACCAACTTGATGAGGAGGATGGTAAAATTTATTTGGACGGAGAAATATGAAGAGAGATTTAGGGAGTTAAAGAAAAAGTTAAGTGAGGCACATATATTATCTTTACCTGATAATACAGAGGATTTTGTGGTGTATAGTGGCACGTCACATAAGGGACTAAGGTGTGTATTGATGCAGAATAGGAAGGTTATAGCGTATGCGACATGATAACTAAAAGATTACCAGAAAGGATACCCAACACATGATCTTAAGTTAGCAGACGTTGTGTTTGCTTTAAAATTTTGGAGGCATTATTTGTATGGGGAGGCATTAAAAATATACACAGACCATAAAAGTTTGAAGTATATTTTCACTCAGAAAGAACTGAATATGAGACAGTGGATGTGGTTCAAATTAATCAATGACTACTAATGCCAAATTCTTTATCATTCAGGAAAGGCAAATGTGGTGGTGGATGCCTTTAGTAGAAAAGGAAAGGAAAAAATGATGGTATTGACAGCTCATAAGGAATTAGTAAAAGAAATGGAAAGAATGAAAATTGAAGTGAGGTGGCCGGTGGAGTCAAATGAGAAATTATACTTAATAGAAGTGCACCCGACTTTAATAAAAAGAATAAAAGAAGCAGAAGATGTAGACGATGAGTGCAAGAAAATAAGGGAAAGAATAAAAGAAAATAAGGAAGTGAAGTTCAAGGAGAATAAGGAGGGAATCTTCATATTCAAATGACGAGTATAGGTACCAACAGTGCCGAAATTAAAGGAAGAGATCTTGCTAGTTTGACATATTCAATTCACCCTAGGAGCACAAAAATATATCAAGACCTACGCTAACATTTCTAGTAGTTAAATATAAAACAAGAAGTTATTGAATATGTCAGTAAGTGCTTGACATGTCAAAGAGTAAAAGCCAAACATCAATGACCAAGTGGTCTACTACAACCTCTGAAAATACCAAAATAGAAATGGGAGCATATTACGATAGATTTTGTGGTAGGACTTCCAGCTACACAAAAAGGCTATCACGTCATACAGGTTATAGTGGATCGACTAACAAAATCAGCACACTTTCTTCCAATTAAGGTAAGGTTCAATCTGGATCAATAAGCTAAACTCTACATTAAAGATATTGTTAAACGACATAGAGTACTAGTATCCATTCTCTCAGACCTAGACCATGCTTCACATCAAATTTTTAGCGAAGGTTGTAAGAGTACATGGGAACACAACTGAGGTTGAGCACTGCGTACCACCCTCAAACTAATGGCCAGAGCGAATGAAAAATACAGACCTTAGAAAACATGTTGAGGGCTTGTGTTATGGACTTTAAAAGGAATTGGGATGACCATCTACCTATTGTCGAATTTGCATATAATAACAACTACCATGCAAGTATAGACATGCCGCCTTATGAAACTTTATATGGAAGAAAATGCAGAAAACCCTTGTGTTGGGACGAGGTAGGGGAACGCCAACTTTTAGGACCGAAGCTAGTACAACATATAATTGAAATTGTTAAGACAATAAGAGCTGGATTGGTCGCAGCTCAAGATTGACAAAAAAATATGTAGATTTGCATTGCCAGAGTAGAGAGTTTGAAGTGGGGAACTTTGTATTTTTGAAATTAACGCCCTGGAAAGAAAAAATTCATTTTGGCAAAAAGGGTAAATTGAGCCCGAGGTTCATAGGTCCATTCGAGATATTGAAAAGGATAGGCGAGATGGCGTACGAGGTAGCTTTACCTCCTGAAGTAGAACATATTCATAACGTGTTCCATGTTTCAGTGTTACGACCATATAAACCGGACTACAAACACGTGATATCCTATGAACCCATACACATTGAGAATTATTTAACTTATGAAGAAATTCCTGTACAAATCATTGATACGAAAGAACAAAGTTTACGAAATAAAGTTATATAATTAGTCAAAGTGCTATGGAGGAACCACAATGCTGAGGAAGCAACGTGGGAGCTTGAGAGTAAGATAAAAGAGAATTACCCCACATCTTTTTGCTTAACTTGTAATGATTCCAGGGACGAAATCTTTATATGGGGGTAGAATGTAATGACCAAGATATTTGTAACCATATTATAATGAAATGAAAATTTATTTAAAAAAATTCATGTGTAATTTATTTGCTTAATTATATAATGAATATATGATTAGTTGAGTTATTAAAAGATTAAGTTACAATTAACTAAGCTTGAATAGGTTGATGAAAGGCTAAATTAAATTATAATTTAGGCCTAATGAGAAATATAATAAATGTGGTCATAAGTTAATGGACTAATTTAAGAATAAAGTCCAATAGATAACCCAATATGTTTAATTATGTGTTATATGGTTAAATGAATTAGCACAATGCGTTAATAAATTAAAGTCCAAGAAAAGTTAAATATGAGCCCAAGTTAGTTAATATTAAGAGTGAATTTGTGTAGCCTAATAAGAATTAAGGAATAGCCCAAGGGTTAGTCCAAATGGTTGGCCCAAAATAATACCCAACTTCTAGACGCTTGAAAAAATGTAATTGATGGGAGTACTCCTCCCCATAACCGACCACAACCCCTAGCCTATAAGAATGCTGATTTTTCTTCTTTGTTTAGGAGCCATATGCGTAATTATTAGTAGAAGTATGGATAGTGTGCTTGAATTAAGGAATTAAGTACTCTTTTTTACCAAATCAACTTTTTTCATTGGATAATGAGTTGAGGGTAGTGTATTTATACATGTATGTGTATTTATAATTTTGACGCCGCCCCCAAATTCGAACCCCTTAATCCTCGGTTTAGTGCTCACTGTCTAATACATAAATGACATCAAAATACATAACCTTCATTCATCTAGTGAAATAATCTATTACTATTTCTTACAAAGGTAAATATATAACCCAATGTCTTATAGCCTTAACATAATCAATACATATCTTAAGGGTTCACAAAAGATTTACAATAATAAAAACATATTACATAACATGCAATTCTAATATTTGGTCTTTCCCTTGCCCTTGTCTTTATTGGAGCATTCGGGCTTAGCTGAAAATAGTTCATGATATAACAAGGGTGATCAACTACTTTGCTCAGCAAGTTTAAATAAACAATCGAATATACGAATAATATATCATGAATGAAAAGCAATAACTTCTGAGAATTCAACAATATAATAGTTGTGAAATAATGAGAATTAAGTTTCAATTTTAAATGAATGTTTGAGTCTTTATTGCTTAGTGACCACTTTGGACCATGAACTAATACTAAGGTAAATCAAAAATTTATTTGACCCTTTTATTATTTAGGTATTCGAGGGAATCAGTGTATTGATCCATATTTTCGATAAATCTTGTAAAAATTATAAATAAATAATGAAAATAGATTTTTGAAATATGATAGATGTTTTGTGATATGCAAATTATGTATTAATTGATTTTAGAATAAAAATTAAATGGAACCAAGTGAAGGTAGCACAATTAGAGTTGAAATAAGCTAGTTAGATTTCCTAGCAAAATTCAAGCCATGTGCACTTGAAAAGAACCAATAAGAAGCAAGGAATATTTTCTTAAAAAGTAAAATATAGGAATTATGAAAAATGACCATAATGTCATTGATAAGTTAAATAATGACCTTTGTAATATCCAGGATATTATGACGTGTAAAAAGTTTAAATAAATAAAATATGTGTATTTTAGTTATTTAAATTAAGCAATTAATGTGAATTATGTAAATTACTTATAGACGTATATTTCTATTACGGTTATTAATTTAATGATGTATGTTAATGAAAAGAGGATTAATATCGGAAATTAATCCTAAATTAAATTAAAAGTTAATGAGGTAATTAACGAGGTCATAATTATTGATTATGGATTAATTAATAATTATGAGAAATATTTGAAAAGTTTAAGAAGGCAATTAATTATATAAAATATATAGAAATAAATTATATATTTTATATAAGGAAATATAATTAAATATGGAAGAATTTTGATTATATAAATTATATGAGGGTAATATATAATTTATACAAGAAAATAAATTTATTAAAGAAAATTTTAATAATTATATAAATTATACAAAATTATATTGTATAGTTTATATAAAATATATGAAATAGTGAAAATGAAATAATTAATAAATATGGATGATTCTTATTTTAATAAGATAATTTAAATTTATGTTTATGTAAAATAGAACTATTTCTATTTTTTATGAGATGTAATGTTTTGTGAATTATGCATGTAAAAGAAATTATTATAATACATAATATATATAATAATTGATATATGTATATATTATGTAATAATAGAAATACATGTATGTTTATGTATTGTATATGTAACAAAGTTGAAAAATCGAAAAATATAATTTTATTAAATTATGGATATTATTTTATTAATTTTAGAGGTATAAAATACTTCATATAAGTACATGCATGTCATTGTGTGTGTACAAAATTTATCAAATAATGTAACCCAAAAATATATAAATATTATTTATAAATTATTTTATGAATTTTGGTAAATTAAAATAAATATTTTATGTACATTATATAAAATATTTATACGCGTAATGTATTAAAAATATACTTATACATGGTAAATTTATCTCACCGACTTAAGTTAAGTCGGTGGAATCAAGGAAAATATTTTAAAAACCAAACCAGCTGGGCAAGTTATATATATACGCATAGTAATAATAATAATAATATAACAATACTCACCTACTTATCAAGCAAAACAAACCAAAACCAAATTACTTTTCTTTATCATCTTCTTCCTTTACCACCACCGTCCGCCACCATCGACCACCAACGCCACCACTAGCAGGAAAGAGAAAGTAATTCTCAGCCATCCGAGTGCCCACAAAGCTTCAAAGAAATGTATAAAACCAATTTTATTGATTTATTTGAGTATTTGTGGAGATAAAATAATTATATGAAAAAAATTGGAAATAATTATATAATTGTTCTATATATTTTTCTGATGTATATGGGTGAATTATATGATATTTAGTGTAGTTATATGTTGAAAAATAATAGCAAAAATGTTAGAAAAATTATTTGGGGTGGCTGTTGTGAACAGAGGAAGAAGGAAGAAAATTTTTGGTCGTCCGCTTTTTACGCGCGGTCAAAAAAAAAAATTTCAGAACCGGCCCATAAACGACGCCGTTCTGGGCAGAAAAGGCAGGCCGCGCATAGCGCGGCGCCCAGTTTTTCCGGGTGCAGGGCAAACGACGTCGTTTTGGCTGGACAGGAGGGCGACGCGCGGCCGACCGATTTTCTGAGAAATTACCGTTATGCCCCCGGTTCTGATTCTCAAAATAATTACGAAAATGCCATTGGAGATTAAATTAATTAAAATAAATGTTTTAAAATTAATAAAAATCATATAAAATCAGAAACTTATATAAAAATATTTTATAAATTAAATTTAACAAATTTTCAATTTTGAGGAATAATTTTAATTAATTATTAAATGTTTAATAATGAGAATTAAAATAACATAATTAGGATTAATAACCAAAATAGGTTATAATTAATTATAAATACCCATATAGAACCGATGGGTAGAATAATTAGGTTGTGAGTGATATTAATTATATAAATTAATATCGTGAGTTAATAAATAATTATTATTTGATTATGTTATTATTATAGGTTGCTCAAAAAAAGGAAAATTTAGCTATTAAATTAGTAAACGGACATCGAGGCAAGTTCCTAAACCCTAACTTTGAACCATTAATCATGTGTTAGCTATTAAAATATTTATTGAGCTCTAATTCCTAAAGTTTCATCATTATTCCATTTTCTCGAATATTGATTTCAGTTGATATTGTGGATTATTCAATTGAAAATCTCTTTTGTTACACACATTTATTCGTAAATGCTATTCATCACAAAACATAATTGTTGGTCAGTGAATTAATAATTATGAGTTTAGACCATTTGTTCGGCTAGACTTTTGGTACAATTAAATTTTAAATTACTCTTTATTGATAAGTGCTAAGCCAAACCAAATTGTTTTGGTGCGGACTCTTAGAAACTAAGGTGAACAATCATGTTTCAAGGAATAAGGTTGTTAAAGGACTTAAATTTGAAATTTCGTTATATGCGGTAATATGATGTGCACAATCATAGGTACGAGAGGCTGATCACCTCAAGTACGGACTTAAGGTTTTATGGTCTTTATGACACCTACAGGTTATCAATATTATTATTGACTAACCTATGTTCAATGATATTGTGACCCTCAGTATAATGTTCAATTATCATGTTTCAAAAGACAAATTCCTCAGTTACTTTCATTCATTTGAAATGGGTTCATGTTACGTTATTATTATAAATTTTCTTTCTCATATTGTTTGTTATGAAATTCATTATACTTGCTGAGCACTTCGGTTGCTCATTCTTGCTTAACTAATGTGACGCAGACAGAGATGTAAAACCTGAAAGTATAAATAAAAAGGACAAGGGCAAAGAAAAGATGGCGGATTGAAGAAATGATGAATGTCCCTCGCTAATAGTTTTAAATCTATTTTGTGGCTGTAGATGTGAAATATGTATTATGGTAATGTTGTATGTATATAAAGGTTGATGACCCTGGGAGTTGATTAGATATCTGTTGTATTATGTTTAACCTTAATGGGTGTAATATATAATGCTTTTGGAATAGTGGTAAATGAAGATAGAATATATGAATCGTGAGCACCAAATTTGGGGTTCAAGGAGCCTGAATTTGGGGGCGTCTCAACCTTGGTGTCCTAAATAATGTGTATTGTCCATATTGCCCTTAATTAATAATGGCTGATGACTTAAATGGCCCTAACCATGCATGGTTAATTTAAGTCCATGATGGTTAATTGTAAAAAATATACATACAACTTATGTATGCATTGTTTTAGCAAGTATTAGGTTATTTTCTTTCTCCTTCTTCTTTATTTCATATGCTATGTATTAAGAACCTCCTAGAGAGAAAGAAAGAGAGAGTTCGTGAGAGTTTAAGAGATTAAAAGCTAAGTGTACTAGAGATTAAAAGTTATAGCAAAATGGATCATCTAACCTTGAGAAGCTTCCTAACAAGAAAGAGAAGAGCACATAGAAGGTTTAAGAGTTTTCTTAACTTAAATCTATGATTTATATATGTATGATTTACGGGAGTTTATGTGCTTTATGATGAAGATGTATAGTAAAACCTTAAGATATAGGGGTGAGCATGCTGGTATTATATGTATTTACATGCTATATAGCATGCAAGATACATATATGCATGGAAATCATGATTTTGTATGGTTAAAGCCTTATGTGATGTTTTTGTTAGAGTTTATGCCCTAGAGGCTAATTATTTGATGTAATTGCTTAACATTTTTGATATTATATTTGATTGAATAAATGGATTATTTTATTATGATTTCATTTACTGCGTTAAATAAATGTTAACGTAATAAAAGCCCTTAGAATAATGATACGAATTATATAGCTTTAAGTATGTGACTTGAACATGAGAGTATATAATTATAATTAGTATCATTACTCTTAAATGTCCCTAGTCGAGTATCATTGTTAATGGGACAACAATGATGCATTGAGACTAGTATGTGGATTGACTGATGGCCAAATCTCATTGGTCATAAATATATGAGATATTTGAGTCAATGCATAGGTACATGTTAGAGAACAATGTACTGGACTGACCCACCATAAGAATTCTACATGGAGCATTATGCAAAGTGTCATAAGAAATTCTTATAGTGACAATGATGTAATGATCCTCCGACCTGAAGTCACTATATTATTACACGAGAATTTGTGTACTTTGATATCATCAAATGTCACCTTTAATAGGGTGGACAATAAAGGTGATTATTGGGTACATCATGAATCGTGTGAGGAATATGAGTGATCTAGATGGAATTTAACCCTCCTATATATTAGGGGTGATATCCATAGGCCTCTTGATTGAGTAGGACTATGAAATGCATGGCCATGCTCAAATATTGATTTGTTTCATATAGTCTACTCATTGATCAAGAAAACTCAGATTAAATTATGAAGAGTATGACACATTCCATGCCTCGAGTTTAATCTAGGATATAAGGTTAAAAGGATTAAATTACATTGAAACATTGGTCACGAAAAGGTTGTATCGAATCACCGATCTTATTATTATTTGGGTAGCAGTGATGCATTACTAGATGCCGCTCACTGTTTATAATTTTATAATATGATTTTAAAATTATTGCCAACATAATAATAACCTATAGGGTCACACACTTAGAACGTAATTAAAAGGGAATTAATTTAAATTGTAAGTATTTTAAATATGTCAATATGATTGATAGTATTTAGAAATTACGAATTTAAATTAATAGGATAATTTGTATATATGTATATTAATTAAGTAAGACTTAATTAAAATATAATATATATAAATTCGGATTTTATTTTTCTATTTATTTTAGGTTTTAGTTAATTCCTATTAACTACTATATATATGATATATCAGTAGTCTAAAAGTCACGTAAGGAAAAACTAAAACCCTAGCCGCTTTCAGAAAGAGGCTAGAGAGAAAAATAGGTTAGAAATCCTGATCTTGGTGGCTAGTACCGCAGATCCCTTTCGCTGCAGATCGTGTGACGGTTCGCGGATCGTTCGTGTGGATACCGTAGAGACGTAGTCGCTGGATTGCGTTGAAGATTCGAAGCCGTTCCAGAATTCCATCGTCTTCTCAACATCTCAGATAATCGGTAAAATAATCTAAACCTCTGATTAATCTGTTTTCGCATGGATCCTGTCTTAGGGTTTCAAAAAAAAATTTTAAATTCCGCTGCTTTCACTGTGTCGAAACCCTAACAGTGGTATCAGAGCTACTTGCGAAACGATTAATTCAGATTACGTGATTTAATTGTACTCGATATATATGATATATGATGATGCATGTTTACCGATCTGAGTTTAAATATATGATATTTTACATGTATGCGTATTCTGGAAATCTGAAATATATGCATGTATATGGTTTCTGTTAATCGTATTTTATAAGGTGGAAGAACAATACAACTTCTGTTCTAATTGGATTAGAAGTATGAAGATTCGTTTTAATATGATTAAACGAAACTGGACATATATGATATGTTCTAGGTGTATTGTTCTGGGTATATTGTTTAATATGGCATATTGTATATGATTCTGGAATTGTTTCAGAAATTCATATACAATTTGCATGGCAGATTATATATGATTTTGGAATTGTTTCCGAGATTCGTATACAATCTGCAGTTCAGGAATTCTACAATACAGATTGTAGTTTGGAAAAAATTTCCAGGGGCGCTGCCCCCGACCCCGCTCGCTGACCGGTCAGCGAGACCACCGCCAGGGGGGGAGTCCCCCCCTTGGACCCCCCCGCCGTAGCGCACGATGGTCGTGACCCCAAATATTATTTATAATTTTCTTTAAATGATATAAATTGTGTTATGTGCTTATTGTGATATGCATGGTGCACAGTTATGGCCCTTTTGACCCATAGGATTAGTGGTTTTTGGTTTTTTAAAATACGGCTTGCATGTCGTGCCTTTCTATATTCTGATGTAATATTCTCTTCTCATCTAAATCCCCTCGAATGTAACTCGAGGTTTCTTTATAACATGTAATGTACAAGTGTAATCAAGAAGACAAGATGACGATGGAGAGAAGACACACGTGAACGAGGAAGGTCCAACGAAGCTACTATTTTGAAGATCTTTTACCACCATAGACTGACCTTCAATCTTTTCATTAGCTTGAAAGGATTGACATAGGGTTGGGCCATAACTGTGACACGTTTAATTTTTGCACTTTATTTATGCTTGTATACGATATGCTATGATAAATAACGTGCATGCTTAATAAGATTAAAATTGGTGAGATCTAAATTAATTAATAAAATCCCTCATAAAATTATTAAGTCTAAATCAGATGCCTTCCAATGAATGACACTCATCAAGACCTTGATCAATGAATGTAGGTTTGCCAAAGCAAAGTACCCCATTTATCTTGGTAAGATGCGATAGGATAATTGTGATATCCAAAATGTTAAAAGCATTGGGCCCGACTTAACTAAGTTATCTCAATAGGATTGTGGACTTAGAGGCATAGAGTTTGGCAGGTACCATTAGATGGACTAGAACAAATGTTGTTCACCAAACTATCTAAGAGTTATATATGATATAATTGACAAATGGTTGTCTACCTAAATAATTATGTTTTAAGAAATTAGCCAAAGCTAACTTAAGGCGTAATGAAATATGGATCTTAGCTCACTAGAAAGATTTAATAAAAATGCTTTCCGAATTAATGGTGAGGGCTATTAATTTGATTAAAATAGTGGGAGTATATTTGGAATGTACTATTATCAATTACATAATATCAAAACTCTGCAATTTGACTTATTATTTTTGCACTTATAAATTGTAGATATCAATGGCAACCAACAACACAAATAGTCTTTCACTACGATCAGTCCTTGAGAAGGAAAAGCTGAGTGGAATTAATTTCCTAGACTGGCATAGGAACTTGAGGATTGTCCTCAAACAAGAGCGCAAGCTCTATGTCCTTGATGGGCCCATTCCTGCAGCACCAGCTAACACTGCACCACGTGCAGAGCATAATGCTTACAAGAAGCATCAAGATGATGCTCTAGACGTGAGTTGTCTCATGCTAGCAACTATGAACTCTGAGCTTCAGAAGCAACATGAGTTAATGGATGCTTATGAGATGATCGAGCATCTCAAGAAATTGTTCGCAGGGCATGCTCGACAGGAGAGGTATGATACAAGCAAGGCGTTGTATCACTGCAAGATGGGTGAACGTGATCCAGTTGGTCCACATGTTCTGAAAATGATTGGGTATATTGAGTACCTTGCTAGGTTGGGTTTTCCGATTACTGCGGAAGCCCAAACTGATCTAGTTTTGCAATCTTTGAACAGCAGCTACTCGCAATTTGTCATGAATTATCTCATGAATGAAATTACGAAACCACTTACTGAGTTGTTGAGCATGTTAAGAACTGCCGAGAACAACATGAAAAAGGCAGGACCCGATCCCATAATGATGGTGCAAAAGGGGAATGCTAAGGGAAAAGGGAAAGGCAAGAAGAAGATAGGATCTAAATCTGGTGCCAAACCCAATTTCAAAAACAAACAGGCTTTAAAACCTAAAGGTGGGGTAGCTAAAGAAGGTGATTGTCACTTCTGTGGAAAACCTGGACACTGGAAGAGGAACTGTCATGCATATCTGGAAGAACTGAAGAAAAAGAAAGGAAGTACGACTTCTGATTCAGGTATATATGTTATAGAAGTCAATTTGTCTACTTCTACATCATGGGTATTAGATACTGGATGTGGTTCTCACATTTGTGTTAATGTGCAGGAACTCCGAAGGAGTAGGACTTTGGCGAAAGGAGAGGTTGACCTACGAGTTGGGAATGGAGCAAAAGTTGCTGCACTAGCCGTAGGAACTTATCATTTATCTTTGCCCACTGGGCTAGTATTAGAATTAGAGGATTGTTATTTTGTGCCTGCTATGAGCAAAAACATTATTTCTGTTTCTTGTTTGGACAAGAAAGGTTTTTCGTTTTTAATAAAGAACAACAGTTGTTCGTTTTACTTAAATGAAATATGTTATGGTGTTGCACAATTGTTTAATGGTCTTTATATTCTTGCTTTAGAGATGCCTATCTATAACATAAATACAAAACGATTTAAATCAAATGATTCAAATCCGACATATCTCTGGCACTGTCGTTTAGGCCATATAAATGAGAAACGCATATCCAAACTCCATAAAGATGGGTTTTTGGATTCATTTGATTTTGAATCATATGAGAAATGCGAATCTTGTTTATTAGGTAAGATGACTAAAGCCCCTTTCACTGGTCACAGTGAACGGGCTAGTGATATATTGGGACTTATACATAGTGATGTATGTGGACCCATGAGTTCATTAGCAAGAGGTAGGTTCTATTACTTCATTACATTTACTGATGACTTTAGTAGATATGGATATGTGTATCTTATGAGACACAAATCCGAATCCTTAGAAAAGTTCAAGGAATTCAAGAATGAAGTTCAAAACCAATTTGGCAAAAGCATAAAAGCCCTTCGATCCGATCGAGGTGGTGAATACTTAAGCCAAGATTTTGATGACCTTCTAAAGGAGTGTGGTATTATATCACAACTCACTCCACCTGGAACACCACAATGGAATGGTGTGTCTGAGAGGAGAAATCGCACCTTGTTGGACATGGTACGATCAATGATGAGTCATGCATATCTTCCAATAAGCTTCTGGGGTCATGCCCTAGAGACAGCTGCATTCACACTTAACCGTGTTCCTACAAAGACGGTTCAAAAGACACCATATGAGATGTGGACTGGGAAACGTCCTAGTATGTCGTTCATGAAGATTTGGGGTTGCGATGCGTTTGTAAAACGTCTGGCTTCTGACAAGCTCGGACCCAAATCTGACAAATGTAATTTTGTGGGATACCCTAAGGAAACAAAAGGGTATTATTTCTACAAACCTTCTGAGAACAAAGTGGTTGTTGCTCGAACTGGTATTTTTCTAGAAAGGGAATTTGTCTCTAAAGGAAACAGTGGGAGGAAAGTAGAACTCGAAGAAATTCGTGAACCACAAAATATCATTGAACCTGAGTTGGAACATGAGCAGGAACCACAAGATATTGTGGAAAGTGAACCTGCTCAAATTACACAAGCCATTCGTAGATCTAGTAGGACACGCCAAGAGCCTGAGAGATATTATGGATTTCTTGTGACTCAAAACGGCGATGTGATGCTCATAGATCAGGATGAGCCTGCTTCCTACCAAGAAGCTATGAATGGACCAGATTCTGAGAGATGGCTTGAAGCCATGAAATCTGAGATGGACTCCATGTATACTAACCAAGTATGGACTTTGGTTGATCCACCCGAAGGGGTAAAACCAATCGGGTGCAAATGGGTTTTCAAGAAGAAAACCGACATGGATGGTAATGTACAAACCTATAAAGGCCGACTGGTAGCAAAAGGTTTCAAACAAGTTCAAGGAGTTGACTATGATGAAACCTTCTCTCCAGTGGCAATGGTTAAATCCATCAGGATCTTACTTGCTATTGCAGCCTTTTATGATTACGAAATCTGGCAGATGGATGTCAAAACTGCTTTCCTTAATGGAAATCTCCTTGAGGATGTGTACATGACACAACCTGAGGGTTTTGTCACTCCAAAGGATGCTAGAAAGGTATGTAAGCTGCAGCGATCCATTTATGGATTGAAGCAAGCCTCTCGGAGTTGGAATCTTCGATTTGATGAAGCAGTCAAAGAGTTTGGCTTTATAAAAAATGAAGATGAACCTTGTGTATATAAGAAGGTTAGTGGGAGTCAGATTGTATTCCTGGTATTATATGTAGACGACATATTAATTATTGGGAATGACATTCCTTCCTTACAGGCTGTAAAAACATGGTTAGGAAAATGTTTCTCCATGAAAGATTTGGGCGATGCAACCTACATTTTAGGTATCAAGATCTATCGAGATAGATCGAGAAAAATGCTCGGCCTAAGTCAAAGTACATATATTGATAAAGTGTTGAAACGGTTCAGCATGCAAGAGGCAAAAAGAGGACACTTACCCATGACTCATGGTGTAAAGATCTCTAAGGCCCAATATCCTAAATCACAAGATGATGAGGAGCGTATGAGAAAGATCCCTTATGCTTCGGCAATTGGATCTATCATGTACGCAATGATATGTACTCGTCCGGATGTTTCGTATGCTTTGAGCATGACGAGCAGATACCAGTCGAATCCAGGTGAAGGTCACTGGACAGCAGTCAAGAATATCCTCAAGTACCTGAAAAGGACTAAGGATTCATTCTTGGTATATGGAGGTGAAGAAAAACTGGCAGTAAAGGGTTACACAGATGCTAGTTTCCAGACTGACAGTGATGACTATAAGTCTCAGTCAGGTTTTGTGTTTTGCATTAATGGTGGTGCTGTTAGCTGGAAAAGTTCGAAGCAAGAGACAGTAGCCGATTCTACAACAGAGGCTGAGTATATTGCTGCTTCTAGTGCAGCCAAGGAGGCTGTATGAATTAAAAAGTTCGTCACTGAACTTGGTGTTGTTCCAACCATTGTTGATCCAGTTGAGTTATACTGTGATAATGATGGAGCCATTGCACAGGCTAAGGAACCCAGATCTCACCAACGATCCAAGCATATACTTAGGCGGTACCATCTCATCCGTGAAATCATTAATAGAGGAGATGTACATATATGCAGAGTGCCAACAGATAATAATGTTGCAGATCCACTGACCAAGGCTTTGTCGCAGCAGAAGCACGAAGGTCACACTAGTTCCATGGGTATTAGATACATGAGTGACTGGCTCTAGTGCAAGTGGGAGATTGTTAGAGTTTATGCCCTAGAGGCTAATTATTTGATGTAATTGCTTAACATTTTTGATATTATATTTGATTGAATAAATGGATTATTTTATTATGATTTCATTTACTGCGTTAAATAAATGTTAACGTAATAAAAGCCCTTAGAATAATGATACGAATTATATAGCTTTAAGTATGTGACTTGAACATGAGAGTATATAATTATAATTAGTATCATTACTCTTAAATGTCCCTAGTCGAGTATCATTGTTAATGGGACAACAATGATGCATTGAGACTAGTATGTGGATTGACTGATGGCCAAATCTCATTGGTCATAAATATATGAGATATTTGAGTCAATGCATAGGTACATGTTAGAGAACAATGTACTGGACTGACCCACCATAAGAATTCTACATGGAGCATTATGCAAAGTGTCATAAGAAATTCTTATAGTGACAATGATGTAATGATCCTCCGACCTGAAGTCACTATATTATTACACGAGAATTTGTGTACTTTGATATCATCAAATGTCACCTTTAATAGGGTGGACAATAAAGGTGATTATTGGGTACATCATGAATCGTGTGAGGAATATGAGTGATCTAGATGGAATTTAACCCTCCTATATATTAGGGGTGATATCCATAGGCCTCTTGATTGAGTAGGACTATGAAATGCATGGTCATGCTCAAATATTGATTTGTTTCATATAGTCTACTCATTGATCAAGAAAACTCAGATTAAATTATGAAGAGTATGACACATTCCATGCCTCGAGTTTAATCTAGGATATAAGGTTAAAAGGATTAAATTACATTGAAACATTGGTCACGAAAAGGTTGTATCGAATCACCGATCTTATTATTATTTGGGTAGCAGTGATGCATTACTAGATGCCGCTCACTGTTTATAATTTTATAATATGATTTTAAAATTATTGCCAACATAATAATAACCTATAGGGTCACACACTTAGAACGTAATTAAAAGGGAATTAATTTAAATTGTAAGTATTTTAAATATGTCAATATGATTGATAGTATTTAGAAATTACGAATTTAAATTAATAGGATAATTTGTATATATGTATATTAATTAAGTAAGACTTAATTAAAATATAATATATATAAATTCGGATTTTATTTTTCTATTTATTTTAGGTTTTAGTTAATTCCTATTAACTACTATATATATGATATATCAGTAGTCTAAAAGTCACGTAAGGAAAAACTAAAACCCTAGTCGCTTTCAGAAAGAGGCTAGAGAGAAAAATAGGTTAGAAATCCTGATCTTGGTGGCTAGTACCGCAGATCCCTTTCGCTGCAGATCGTGTGACGGTTCGCGGATCGTTCGTGTGGATACCGTAGAGACGTAGTCGCTGGATTGCGTTGAAGATTCGAAGCCGTTCCAGAATTCCATCGTCTTCTCAACATCTCAGATAATCGGTAAAATAATCTAAACCTCTGATTAATCTGTTTTCGCATGGATCCTGTCTTAGGGTTTCAAAAAAAAAATTTAAATTCCGCTGCTTTCACTGTGTCGAAACCCTAACAGTTTTATGTGCATGTAAACCAAATATAAAATGGTAGTATATTTTGGAAGGTTCATATAGTGTTATATGAGCATACAAAGTTGGTAAATAAACTTTTAATGAAGTGTGTAGAAAATGGAGTTTATGAACTCAAGTTTTGTTTTTATGAAAATTTAGGTTAAGTTAGTAAAATCCAATCAAGGGGTGATTTTTTGCCATTTTTAATATTTAATGGTGAAATAAAGTTGAATGACTTAATTTTATGTAATTACACGTGTCTGCATTGATTTGGTGGTCATTTTGTATAAATGGTAATAAAAGTGTGTTTTTGGTGATCGAAATCATTCGTTGGAACCTAAAAAGTGAATTCAGAAAAATAATGTCATTTGAAAACTTATATTATATTTTGTTAGTTCCCAAGGACACAATAATGATCTAGAAGGGGGGGTTGAATGGATCATTAAAATTTTTTCCTTTTATAACAACAGCATAATAATTATAAATGATGGGATCAATTCAAGCACAGCGGATTATACTTTTAAAAACCCCTTAAAGATATATGAGTCATTTCAATTCAGTGTGTTAATCTACAGTATGGGAGATAGCAGATTTAGCAGTTATTGTGCAAAAATGTAAAAGACATAAAGTAAATGACTCAAGAGATTTAAGTGGTTCGGAGACTGAACAACTCCTACTCCACTCTTCTACTTTGACAAGTAGGAAATCCATTAAGGTTTAGTCCTCCGGACTAGGACACTCTTGCCCTCATCAAATCCAACAGACTTGGTTCCTTTAGTCACATTAAGACTAAGACACTATTGCCTTCATCAAAGCCAACAACTTTGGGACTGTAGACTAAGCCAAGCAGACTTAGAATCTCTTGTAACCTTAGGTACTCAACAAGTCCAGCAGACTTGATTTCTTTAGTTCTTCATGCCGAGAACCTATGACCCTCATTATTAAGTCCAACTGACTTGAGTTGTTTGTTTGTTGAGTTGTGCTGCTAAGTAAAACATTTGCTCTTCTTCATCTTTAGGTACTTAGCAACTGCTTGTGATCAACCCTTGAATACTGCTGATGTTTGTCGTTGATGTTCTTCTTCTTTCTGTATTCAGTAACTACCCATGATCACCCAAAATATATTGCTGAGTTCTTTCAATAAGCATTTTGCTCAGCAGTTGTGTTGAACACTTAGCTTGTGTTTCACACAGAATCCCATTCTGTACTCCTCTTTGCTCAAAGTGTTCTTGGCTTCTTTGATACTTCGATTCCTAGCTCATATGTCAGCCCTTCGGCATTTTCCGTTTTTCTTGGTGAAGCTTCTTGATAGGGTTGAATTATATGCTATTTTTGTTCCCTAATACTTAGTTTTTATATTTATTGTATGCTTAAATGTTTAATTTTTTAGCTTATTTTGATTTTAATAGGATTTTAGTTAATTTATGTTAATTTAGGTAATTTTGTAGTATTTCTATATCTCTTTTTTCTTTATGTGTTTTTATTTATTTTTAGTGTTTTAGGTGTTTTATTTATTATTATGTGTTTTTAGGATTTTTAGTATTTTTATATTATTTTTATTTATTTTATATTTGATTTTATAGGGAAATAAAAGTCTAATGGCATTTTTGTAATTTCAGCAAAGCTTGAGGGACAAAACTGTAAAATCAGCAAAGACCGGTGGCAATTATGTAAATTCCGGAAACACAGGCGACCGCGCTTAGCGCGGGGAAGGTATAAGAATGCGAGGAACGAAACGACGCCGTTTTTGTCTAAGCGGAAAAACAGCCTTCGCGCAATGCGCGACTGCGGGCGTTTGGCACAGGCGCGTGTAATACACGCGCCAACGGTAAAAAAAAAGAAAAAAGCGGCTGGTGGCTACACGTGGCAGCTGGCGGCTGGACAGATTCTCTTTTTCTCTCTCCGCGTGGTGATTGACAGATTTTGTTCCTTTTCCTTCATTATTTTGGATTTCCTACACTGCAATGCAACAAATTAATAGAATAAAAATCCAATTTTAATTTGGAAAATGAAGCAATAATTCTTTATTTTATTTGTAATATTTTTTTTAGATTTTCAATTAGGGTTAGGACAATAATTATTTTGTTTTTCTTTTATTTTATTTTTAATTGTACTTTCAACTAGGGTTAGGAGGATTTTGGAGCCTATAAATAGAGAGCTTGAGATACATTGTAAGATACAACTTTTCTATTAGAATAACAATTCTCTCTTTTATTCTTTGATGCTCTCTATTATTATGAGTAGCTAAATTCTTTTTCTTGGTTTAAGTGATTGAAGCCATCAAGATTCATACACTGTGAAATCTAATTTATTTTAATTGTTCAATTTATATTTTGAGTATCGAATATTTTTCTGTGTTTCATTTTATGATTAATCCGTTTAATTGCTAGGGTGCACACTAGTTTATTATTCGTTGAAATCTACTGCTAAATTAAATATCAAATCCGTAATTGTTTGGTCACTTTAATTTGCGAAGCAACTAAGATTAATAATTATTTTGCTTATCAAAAGATTATTTTATCTTAGGAAAAATATTCATCTAAATTAAATGCAGACGCTTGGATTGTGTTATTTAGTTCAACGATCTCTTTATTTCTTTATGCTGCTACTAAGTTAAATCTTTAGCGCTTGTCTGAGATTATTTAGTAGTAAAGGTTATTTAGATCGCTTGTTTCTACTTAACTAAAATTAAGGAGAGATAGGAAAATTATTCGAATGGGAGTAATTATTCCACGTTGAATATTTAAAATATGAATTGATTTATTCTTGCATCAGTGATCAGTTGTAAATTCTTGATGATGGATGTTGACTTAAACCAAGGTTTTTTCTTTTTATTAAATTACTTGCATTTTATTTTAGTTAATTTCATTTAAATTATTTCTTCAATTAAAAACCCCCCAATTCTTGTTTGCTAAAACATAAAATTAAATTAATCATTCTCTGTAGGATCGACTCTTACTTACACTACTACATATTTATTTTTCCAAAGTAAGATTTTATTTTTGGGTGCTTGCGACATCACACCACTTTTCTTTTCTTCAGATTTGCTCTTTATGTTGATCTTTTTAATTATCTTTCCGTTACAGATCTTCTTGTTACAAGTCTTCCTGTAGCAAATCTTTCTGTAGCAAATCTTCCCGTTGAAGCAAGTTTAGTTTTAGACTTCTTTATGAATACTTTATTCATTTAGTCAGAGTATTAGTGCTCTGCAGACTCTGACTTGTTGACTTGTCTTCTTTAACCCTGGAAAGAGATGTCAGTCTTGGGTTCTTCCCAGTTTTCATAGAGTGGACAGGTATTTTAGAGAATATGATCGTTGGGACACAGTCTTCTGATTTCTTGAGCCTGATGCATGATACTAGAAGTCTTTGCTCTGACACTCAGCACACATAAGTCAGTATTCTGACATTTATGACTTATTCTATAGCAGATGCCTTAGAAGTGTTGACGTGGATGTTTCTGAAGTAATTAACAACTCATTTTGAGACTACTGACTTAAGTGCTTAGATGTCTTCAAACCTTGTTGGCACTTAAGTACTCAACGATTAATCCAGTTGTAGCTTCTTGCTTCTGATCGTTGAGTCATCTGTTGGTTCTGCTATATAGCTCTACGATCTTGTTTGTCGTAGGCTTCTTGCTTCTGATCGTTGAGTCATCTGCTGGTTCTGCTATGTAGCTCTATGATTTTGTTTGTCGTAGGCTTCTTTATAGATCAGAGAGTGATTGACTTTACTAACTCTACGATTTTATCCGAGCCTTACTGTCCTGATGATATGCTTCTCATGCTTCGTGATTTTCATTGTGCTTTATGTATATAGAGCATAAGTCTATAATCTGGTTTAAGTTTTAACAGATGATTTCTTATCATAGAGGATTGCTCTATGAACTTCAGGCTTGCTCGAACTGCTTGGTTCTATATGTCATAGAGGACTGCTCTATGAACCTTCAGGTGCCAGATCTTTATTGTAGAGGACTGCTCTACGAACTTCAGTTGCATTCTCTGTTGTATAATCAAAGGTTGTTTATGACAGGTAGCATTTGAATATCTTCAGCTCGATTGCTTGAACGTTGTACTTCTGAGCTTGCTTTATCATTCTACGACTTAGCTTTGCAATTTTTCGATCTGTCTTGAGGTGTAAGTCGTAGTGCAATCGTAGAGTTATGATTTGAACTGCTCTACGATCTCAGTTAAGGCTAGATGCTATAGATGCACGAGATCTTCGTTTAGTTTGTTTGACAGCTCAAGGACAGCCTTCTGAATAATCCTTATGAGGATTGTTGTTATGATTCTGAATACTTATGTAGAGGTTGCTCTTTGACTCTGCTTGGTTCGTAGACAAGATTAAGAGAATCGTAGAGTGACTTTCTATATGGACTCTACGATCCCGAGAGTTAGCCCTACAATGCTGAGACAACTCTACGATCTGCCGAGAGGACTCTTTGATTATCCGAGCCTTATTCTGCGTTTACCTGGCAGACTCTACGATCTTCATAGAAGACTCTACGATCTTCCTTTGAGTGATTTCATAAGACTTCTATCTGAATGACTCTTCACTTCTCAATCAGTCTTGCTGATGGAGTTGGTGCTTGGATCTTCTGTTTGTTTGCCGATAATTCAGGGTCTTCATACTGATGATCTTTAAGTAGACACTCTATGATTCTGCTTTGGAAATGTGAGCGTGTGACTGGCTATGCTGATGGCTTGCAGACTCTACGATCGTGAGTGTAGTCTATGATTCATGCTTTAACTCTCTTGCCAGACTGTTGTCCTTTTCGGTCGATCAGGCCTATCTATTACAATTTAAGATCAACCTAACAAGTTTGATCTTTCTATACATAGTCCTTTTACATAGTGATCTTTTGAAGGACTGTACAATGCTATTAACTCATATGAGATCAACTTAACAAATTTGACATTGTCAATCTAAGTCCTTAGAACATAATGTCTATTAACTATTAAGGACTTTACATCTTTCATTAATGCAGACATATTTGTATATTGATTCATTTATCTTTTAAAACACATCATCAAATCTTATAATAGAGAAATAACATTCACATGCATATTCCAAATAATCTCCCCCTATTTGATGATGACAAAACAACAATACTAGATGCTTATGCATTTGAAGAATGAATCTTAAGATACAGTGAGCTACTGTATTACTAGAGCAGAAAATATGAATATCATTTATGAAAGCTTAAATACAGATTACACAATATGCTAAATACTGGATCCAGATCATACTAGTTCAGTTTGAGATGTACCTTCCTTTGTATTTGTATGTCTTCTAAATGATTTTCATGTTGTTACTGCTCATGACTTTATGTCTCCCCCTCAGCTGAAGACTTCTGGATCATGTCTTCTTCTGGCTCCTCCTCAGTTCTTGCTTTCAAGGTTTTATCTCCTTGTTCTCTTTTCTGCTTCTTCTTGCTCTTCTCCTTTAGCTTCATTCGTCTCTGCTTGATCCTGTTTCTCTTTTTCTCCCCCTTTTTGTCATCAATTTTCTGGGAGAGCTGTTGGATATTTACCATGAGCTGCTCGATCAGGTAGGATGTGTTTCCAACTTCAATCTTAAGATCCTGCTGAGTGAGCTCTATAGTCTGAGACAGAGATTGATTTAAATTTTCTATTTTCTCAGAAAGAGATGCAATAGATTCTTCATTGTTCTTCCGAAGTTTCAGGATTTTTTTCTGTTGATTTTCTGAGGACTTTTGATATGTCTGATCTTGTTGAAGGAGCTTGAGAGATATGTCTAAAAAGGATGCTTGCATTTCCTTGTGGAATTCTTCTGCTCCAGAGATAGCTTTTGCTGTAGTAGAATTCTTGAAGATGTTCTCAAAAGCAGTGATTGTATCAAAGAAATCATTGTTCGATGAAGAAGGAACATCAGAGGGTATATTAGTGGGAATACTTGGCAAAGACTGGTTTGTTGCAGTCGTAGAGTCAGGATGCTTTACGACCATTGACTCCACAAGTCTATTTTTCTTCTGACCTTCATCTTGATTTACCAACAGTAAATAAGGAATGACTATACTTTCTGCATGGCGATAGACTTTGAAATGTTGAAGATGTTTGATCAGCAGATTTGGAAAGGATTGAACTCTAGGGAAGTTTTGAGAAACCAACTTTAGATTGGGAAAGTATAAATAACACCAACTGATGAAGCTCGTATCTCTGAAATAGATAGCTTTTAACCAGGGCATCCAAGGGTAGAACCTTCTTAACTCCTGACCCTTAAGGTCATATAAAACTGTAGTTCGATCGAGCTCAATGCCTTGAAACTTGCTCAGTAAATCTTCCATGGTTATTGAAGCTACTCTGATTTGACCATTGTCGTGATCAATCCATTTGTTTGGCAACATAGCCCCTGGCTTTTCAACTGCTTCCAGTATAATCCTCCTTCGAATACTTGATGATGAGGCTGCTAGAACATGATGATCAAGACTTTCCGACTCAGCATTTTCAGAGCTCGAGTCTTTTTGTGCTTTATCTTCGAATGTTGCTTCCTTTCCTTTCCATTTGTTAGAGTCTTTGGCTTTAGAATCTGATTCCTATGAAGCTTTGACCGGTTCAGCAGCAGTTTCTTCTAACTGTTCTTCATTTCTCAATGTTTCACTAACATCGTCTTCTCTTGATTCAGCAACTGTTTCTTCAGTAAACATTTCTTCACCTCCACATTTTGACTCACTTGGAGTCACATCTTCTTCAACAGGTACCTCCTCACTTTCATCACTGAGATCAATGAAGTTAGGTGAAACACCTCCTGCATTTTTATTCCCTGGGAATTTCATCATTTGTTGAAGACGAGCGCTTTGTCTTTTTGCTGGCTTGATCTTCTCAGCTTTCAACTTCTTGAGGGATGATTTTGGTGGAATGAATCCAAATGATAGAGACTCGTCAGATGAATCATCTTTACTTGAACATGCTTTCCGTTTTCCTTTGCTTTCCTTTGAATCTTTCTTGTTGCTGCTAGTCATCCTTAACCTCTTATTTTCCATGGGATTCTTCTTCCAGTTGTCAAATAGTTTAGGAGACAAAACCTTGTGGACATTCAAAGCCTCTCCCTCATCATCCCTAATCTTATTTTGCAGTTTCCGCTTCAGGATGATGCTTAAGAATCTTCCATAGAATACTTTTGAGATTGGCTTCCCTGGAGCCTTTATTTTCTCAACCTCCTTGACTAACCAGTCATATAGTATCGCACCAAAGTTTATGTTCTTCTTCATGACAATGGCAGACATGATTCTTAGTTGAGGATCACTTACCGTGTCATGAGCGGTGTCTTTGCATAAGATACATTTGCCTACTATCTCCGCCAGGAACTCGAACTCTTCTGGAAACTCCTTTTTCTTCATACCCTTGAGTTGTGGATTCTTCACATACCCCATCAACCTCATTCCTTCAACTATATCTATTTTTTCGAGAGATGATGAATCTTCAATGGTGATTCCCAGACATTTGTTGATTTCGGTATCATCTATCTTGAGTTTTTCTCCTCTAACTTTTGAAATCAACTCATCATCGTTTACTACTGCGTTCTGATAGAATTCTTTTACCAGAACAGAGTAGACCTTGGTATTTGCCCCCAAACATTCTGAGAACCCAGCTTCCTGCACTATTGTAAGAATATCCTTGAATTTCTTTTCAGAAGTCTCAAACTTATCAAAGCCGAGTTGGATGCCGGAAACAACTTGACAGTTTTCCATATCAATGGTTTTGTAAATTGGGTGTTTGGTCAAATGAAGGTTTAAGTGAGTAACTGGGGTGTGATTGAGATGTATATAGATTTCTGTGATCTTTTGTGTTTAGGGTTTGAAGAGTTTCTGGGTTTCAACAATGGTTTTGGTACAGGATGAGTTTGCACAGTTTAGAGAAATGGATACTGATAACTGATGGGAAAGGACAATCGTCAATTTGAAAATTTTTGGCTTATATCAGTTCCCTCGTAAGTTTGTAGAAGACACGTGTCGGATATTCATTTGCAGGACGTGGTCTTCACTTTTGCATTTATCATAACTGATGCATAACTAACCCACTTGAGTTTGGAGAGCGTGAACATTACTTCCCTGTTTGACAGACACCTTGGTTCGTTCGTAGAGTGACTTGCTTTTCACTCTACGATTATCCTTAGAAAAGACTTTGGTCACTAGTGAATTCTGATGATACATAATGCTTGAGATTTCATTACACAGTTCTCTTCTCCTAATTAAAAGCAGGTGGAACATTCCTTGAAGAATATTGACTTTGGTTGGAGAAAATTTCTTTTTCCTTTAACATCTGGAGGTCCGAAGGAATACAGGTGATGTATAACATTCAGTCTTTTAATAGAGTTAAGGAATCTCAGAGAGGGCATACCTCTTAGTTTGAAACTTAGGGCCTGGTTTGTCTCTGAGGCGCTTTATCTGAGGAAAGACTACTTTGATATGGAAGAGGAAATGTTAATCACTGTATGACATGAACTGTGAGCAGGTAATTGGCTGTGATAGGCTCAAGGGAAGGATGGTTTATGTGGAGTGTGATCGTAGACACATTATGTTCTACGATCTAGTTGTTGATCATAGTGACTCTAAGATTTGGAGCAATATGGCTGATCTGGCTATCAATCGTAGAGTTTAGAGACTCTACGATTTGGGTATGAAGATTTAATGGGTTCTGATAACTTCTTCACTTGTTTCTGGTTATTGCTCCCCTATGGTCAATGCTTTCATCTCTGAGGTAGATGGTCTTCTAGTGAACATTCATTTTTGGTTAGTAGAGTACTTTCCTTAGTACTGTCTACTCTACGATTCTTTGACTGGTGTTGCGATCGTAGAGTTGGTCTGACCTTGTTAGACTGTGCCCTATGCATTACTAAGCTTGACGGAATGTTGCTCCCCCACACTTGATACTGTCACCTTATGATTGGATTCTTCACCAATGAATTATAAAGTGTTCTCCTCAAATTTGGCTTTTCTAAAATCCCTTTTTCTGATACTATGATCGTAGGCTTTGTATTCTCAGCTTTCTGTGATAGTAGAGTTGACTCGCACTTTGATGAGAACCTTGTCCTTGCATTCCTCTTTAATCTAGTTCCTCTTTGAGTAGTCATTGGATCAGTCAAGACACCTACAGGTTAAATTTTCTAATTTGGTACCCACACTTATTTGGGTCCTAAGAGGTTAGTAATTTAAGTATCTAACATTATCATATTTTGAATTCTCAATGTGCATAGCAGTGAATTAATGATGTCAGTTATTTTATGCTAAATGAGTATGTGTGTGAGAGGTTTAAGATTGATAAATCACTATCATGAAGTACTGAGTTTTTGAACTTTAGTGGAGTGATGATCAGTTCTATGTATTGTGTTTTAATGGCTCATAGAGTTGATCAGTCTCTACGATCCTTCAGAGTGCAACAATAGATATGACCATACTCTAAGATTTATCAAGAACTCAGATAAAAAAAAATCGAAAGTAATTCAAAAGAAAGTTAAGGTAGGATAAATATCAATTATGGCTACCTCTTCGGATTTTGAGAGGAGCAGAGTTAATGTAATGAAGTGAGTATTGCTAAAGATAAATCTTTAAGATTTCCTCAATTATAGAAGGTTAAATACAATCTCAACACTAATTTTTTTTTATCAATTGAAAGAGCTCTCACATGAGTACTAGTAAAATTTAATAATTGATATGACATGGTTTAACGAGAGTATTTTAGGAGGATAATGATTCTTTTACAAGACCCTGAGAAATGAAGATAAATAATATAAACAGCTTGTCATGCAATACAATAATTGATAATTTCTGTACTTGGAGGAGATAGGATAAAATACCTCACTGTTGTCAATCACTTGACAAACAGTGGTTCTGATTTTGATGAAGCATAGCTGTTATTGCAATGATTTGCAGTCCTTCCGGTTTTTATTTGTGACACCATAAATTTCTTCATATAGCTGCATAAACTGATGCATCGACCAAATCCTTTGTGCTGTGGAAAGAATCCCTTATTCCTGGATAAACTTGATTTTTAACCTCAGGTTCAGGTTGTTGAGAAGGGCAATGTCACACATAGTTGAGAAGTCCATAGATTTAATCATTTTGACGGTTGATAATGGAGTGAAGGTCCTAGATCATCATTTGTAGAGCTTCTCAAATACTTTTTGATTATGGATTCCTTTTTGAATGGGAAGATTCATAACTCTTGTTGCATCTGTGTTCTTCCTCCATTAATCTACTGATTTCCCTCTGCTCAATTCGTCTGAAGAAGATAATTCTTTTAAGCACATGGTTGAGCACGGATGGCCTTAGGCAGCTTATTGGATTTCCTACACAAACAATTTCCAACTTGTGAGCTTAAATTCATTTTGTCTTTTATACCCAATACCGAGATTTTACACTAATCTAATTTTGTGTCATGGATCAACTCAAAGCGTAGGCTTTAACATATTTGTGAGAACATGCTCTGATACCAATTGTTAGTTCCCAATGACACAAAATGATCTAGAAGGGGGGGGGGGGGGGTGAATGGATCATTAAAAAATTTTCCTTTTATAACGAAAGCATAATAATTATAAATGATGGGATCAATTCAAGCATAGCGGATTATACTTTTAAAAACCCCTTAAAGATATATGAGTCATTTCAATTCAGTGTGTTAATCTACAGTATGGGAGATAGCAGATTTTGCAGTTATTGTGCAAAAATGTAAAAGACATAAAGTAAATGACTCAAGAGATTTAAGTGGTTCGGAGACTGAACAACTCCTACTCCACTCTTCTACTTTGACAAGTAGGAAATCCATTAAGGTTTAGTCCTCCGGATTAGGACACCCTTGCCCTCATCAAATCCAACAGACTTGGTTCCTTTAGTCACATTAAGACTAGGACACTATTGCCCTCATCAAAGCCAGCAACTTTGGGACTGTAGACTAAGCCAAGCAGACTTAGAATCTCTTGTACCCTTAGGTACTCAACAAGTCCAGCAGACTTGATTTTTTTAGTTCTTCATGCCGAGAACCTATGACCCTCATTAAGTCCAACTAACTTGAGTTGTTTGTTTGTTGAGTTGTGCTGCTAAGTAAAACATTTGCTCTTCCTCATCTTTAGGTACTTAGCAGCTGCTTGTGATCAACCCTTGAATACTGTTGATGTTTGTCGTTGATGTTCTTCTTCTTTCTGTATTCAGCAACTACCCATGATCACCCGAAATGTACTGCTGAGTTCTTTCAATAAGCATTTTGCTCAGCAGTTGTGTTGAACACTTAGCTTGTGTTTCACACAGAATCCCATTTTGTACTCCTCTTTGCTCAAAGTGTTCTTGGCTTCTTTGATCCTTCGATTCTTAGCTCATATGCCAGCCCTTCGGCATTTTCCGTTTTTCTTGGTGAAGCTTCTTAACAGAGTTGGACGTGTATATATTGTTCTTGCTTATTCACCACACCACTTTTCTTTTTTTCAGATTTCCTCTTTATGTTGATCTTTTTAATTATCTTTTCGTTGCAGATCTTCTTGCTACAAGTCTTCTTGTAGCAAATCTTTCTGTAGCAAATCTTCTCGTTAAGCAAGTTTAGTTTCAGACTTCTTTATGAATACTTTATTCATTTAGTCAGAGTGTTAGTGCTCTGCAGACTCTGACTTGGTGACTTGTCTTCTTTAACCCTGGAGATAGATGTCAGTCTTGGGTTCTTCCCAGTCTTCATAGAGTGGACAGGTATTTTAGAGAATATGATCGTTGGGACACAGTCTTCTGATTTCTTGAGCCTGATGCATGATACTAGAAGTCTTTGCTCTGACACTCAGCACGCATAAGTCAGTATTCTGACATTTATGACTTCTTCTATAGCAGATGCCTTAGAAGTGTTGACGTGGATGTTTCTGAAGTAATTAACAACTCATTTTGAGACTACTGACTTAAGTGCTTAGATGTCTTCAAACCTTGTTGGCACTTAAGTACTCAACGATTAATCCAGTTGTAGCTTCTTGCTTTTGATCGTTGAGTCATCTGCTGGTTCTGCTATGTAGCTCTACGATCTTGTTTGTCGTAGGCTTCTTGCTTCTGATCGTTGAGTCATCTGCTGGTTCTGCTATGTAGCTCTACGATTTTTTTTGTCGTAGGCTTCTTTGTAGATCAGAGAGTGATTGACTTTACTAACTCTACGATTTTATCCGAGCCTTGCTGTCCTGACGATATGCTTCTCATGCTTCGTGATTTTCATTGTGCTTTATGTATATAGAGCATAAGTCTATGATCTGGTTTAAGTTTTAACAGATGATTTCTTATCATAGAGGATTGCTCTATGAACTTCAGGCTTGCTCGAACTGCTTGGTTCTATATGTCATAGAGGACTGCTCTATGAACCTTCAGGTGCCAGATCTTTATTGTAGAGGACTGCTCTACGAACTTCAGTTGCATTCTCTGCTGTATAATCAAGGGTTGTTTATGACAGGTAGCATTTGAATATCTTCAGCTCGATTGCTTGAACGTTGTACTTCTGAGCTTGCTTTATCATTCTACGACTTAGCTTTGCAATTTTTCGATCTGTCTTAAGGTGTAAGTCGTAGTGCAATCGTAGAGTTATGATTTGAACTGCTCTACAATCTCAGTTAAGGCTAGATGCTATAGATGCACGAGATCTTCGTTTAGTTTGTTTGACAGCTCAAGGACAGCCTTCTGAATAATCCTTATGAGGATTGCTGTTATGATTCTGAATACTTATGTAGAGGTTGCTCTTTGACTCTGCTTGGTTCGTAGACAAGATTAAGAGAATCGTAGAGTGACTTTCTATATGGACTCTACGATCCCGAGAGTTAGCCCTACGATGCTGAGACAACTCTACGATCTGCCGAGAGGACTCTTTGATTATCCAAGCCTTATTTTGCGTTTACCTGGCAGACTCTACGATCTTCCTAGAAGACTCTAGGATCTTCCTTTGAGTGATTTCATAAGACTTCTATCTGAATGACTCTTCACTTCTCAATCAGTCTTGCTGATGGAGTTGGTGCTTGGATCTTCTGTTTGCTTGCCGGTCATTCAGGGTCTTCATACTGATGATCTTTAAGTAGACACTCTATGATTCTGCTTTGGAAATGTGAGCGTATGACTGGCTATGCTGATGGCTTGCAGACTCTACGATCGTGAGTGTAGTCTATGATTCATGCTTTAACTCTCTTGCCAGACTATTGTCCTTTTCGGTCGATCAGGCCTATCTATTACAAATTAAGATCAACCTAACAAGTTTGATCTTTCTATACATAGTCCTTGTACATAGTGATCTTTTGAAGGACTGTACAATGCTATTAACTCATATGAGATCAACTTAACAAATTTGACCTTGTCAATCTTAGTCCTTAGAACATAATGTCTATTAACTATTAAGGACTTTACATCTTTCATTAATGCAGACATATTTGCATATTGATTCATTTATCTTTTAAGACACATCATCAAATCTTATAATAGAGAAATAACATTCACATGCATATTCCAAATATATTTTAAGGATGAGACAAGTCATATATGTGTTATGTATACTAAATCAAGTGTTGGAGTGAAGTCTTGCAAAGAATGGCCAAAAATAGCATGTGAATTGCATTGAAATTTTTGAAAAAACTCGGTTCTACAGTCGACGTCGGGGCGAGATGTTTTCTACTAAACACTGCATTGAGGCGCGATGTAACTAAGACAATCTCGCTGGGGGTGAGATATTATGCGCTGAGGCGCAGTGCCATGTTCCTGGAAAAAAATTTATTTTAATCTGAAATATAGTCTTTAATATTATATGATAGTGTCTTGATATATAAACCTTAAATTGATAAAAATAGACAATTTGGTAGATATAAAGGTATGAATAATTAATGTGATATGTGTTAAGTTATGTGTACCGGTGAACGGTGACTTTTATGTCAAGGTAATGCATTGAATGTGTAATGTGGTAAGGGTAAAGGGATATGTTTGTAACTAATGCGTGGACCGACATTGTGGATATATAGCTCATAAACGTGATAAGGTAGTAAAGGTAAAAGTAAGAGACGACAGAGGCAAGTACTCTTTTCGAACTTTCTTTATAGTTTATTTAACAGTTATGTACACTATATACGCACGTAAGTGAATGTCTAAAGTTTATTGTCTATTTAACTGTTTCAAGAAAGATCGATGCCATTTTGATTCAGCTAGACATATGTTAAGATTCATGTTGATTTTAGATAATTCGTTATTATGCATTCCAATCCGTATTTTTGTGGTACGAAATCTATAGAAATATTATAACAGAACAACCCTTAAAAAAAGGGGATAAAAGTAAAGAGAGATATGAAATCCTATGGCGTGGTTGCATCGTTAGATGGTTATGTTGTGCATAATATAGGGTACGATAGGTTGATCCCTTAAAGTACACATCTGAAAGAAAATGTGGTCTTATGACTTTGTCGGGCAGTATCGGTCTTTATGATTAGTATTGTTCTAAATGAGTTCTTGGTCTTGTGATTGTACAGCAGGTAATGTTAATGATTCAAATCATTTATGAAAGAGTTTTATGCTATGGTTTTAAGCTTCATCGCAATACTGTTGAATTGTTAAAGTTAATTGAAAAAAATTTCTTTTATTATTTCTGGGATATTATATCATTACTTATTAATTTACCTGCTGAGCTAGTTTAATGCTCATTCTTGAATAAACATAATATTTCAGCTAAGCCCGAGCATGCAGAAGGTTCATGAACTAATAAAGAGAAAGGAAAGCCAAACAAGCAGTAATTGTCTAACTAGTTTTATGTAATATTGTAATTAAGTTATTTTATTCAAGAATGAATGGATGTGAGTGTATGGTATAATAGCATCGTGAGCACTGAACTCGAGGTGCAAGGAACCCGGATTTAGGGGCGTCATAATCAATTTCTTATACCCTATGTATATGCATAACATTCAGACATCTAGCGTATGTTCGGTTTTTCGATAATATTTTTCCTTGTTAAGGGTTGTTCTTTCTCAGACTTACTATAAGAGTCCGCACAAACTATTGGTTTGGATAAGCTTTTAACAATATTCAAATTAATGAATTTATAAATGCATTGTCTAGTCGAAATAATTTGCTTAGACTATTTCGTAAACAGTTCATGAATTAAAACGAACTTTAAAGCTTCAATTGCACTATGTATGAATTCATAAACAATATTGATGTGGAGTAATTTTTAATAATTAAAATACTTGAAGATCTTGAGAAAAATAAATACAAGTTTAGGTATAGGAAACTTGCCTGTAATGTAGGTTCATATTAATAATCTTTGTACATCTTACCCTAGATTATTTAACATTTAATCACATAATTAAACATTTAATAACACATTCAACACTTAAAAATATTACCTTCTTTTGATAATATTTTAATCACATAATACAAATATTAATTATTTAATATTCTTTAAACTCTTGTCTATTATTATTAATCAAATAATAATATTTAAGTCTTTTATTAATATTATTAATCATTTAATAATATTTTAACCATTTAATAATACATTAATTACCTACTAATATTATTAATTATTTAATAATATTTTATTCATTTTCTAATATTATTAATTATTTAATAATATTTTATTCATTTACTAATATTACTATTCATTTAATAATATTTTATTCCTTTTATAATATCATTAACCATTTAATAATATTTTATTTATTTATTAATATTATTAATCATTTAATAATATTTTATTTATTTTCTAATATTATTAATCATTTAATAATATTTTATTTATTTACTAATATTAGTATTCATTTAATAATATTTTATTCTTTTTATAATATTATTAACCATTTAATAATATTTTCTTCATTTTTTAATATTATTAATTATTTAATAATATTTTATTTGTTTACTAATATTATTATTCATTTAATAATCTTTTATTCCTTTTATAATATTATTAACCATTTAATAATATTTTATTTATTTTTTAATATTATTAATCATTTAATAATATTTTATTAATTATTTAATATTATTATTCATTTAATAATATTTTACCCATTTACTAATATTGTTACGCCCCCAAGTCAATATACTTGTTATAGATGATTTGGTGCTCACTATCAATGCTAGATCGTTCTAAGTATAGACGTTGCCTTAATTTATAAATTTTATCTAGCTGAAATTTAGAATATTGAAATAACATGATTAGTCCATATTACCAACATGCTCATTTAACTAAACATTTTTATAAACAAAGTTTTCATCTTAACTTTCAAAAGAGCTTTCATTATTTTATAACAAGTCTTTATAATCAATACAAATGACTTAGTACTTAACTTTCATAAGTTTAACCTTAAAATTTTAGATATTTTATCATTTATGACTACTATATATCAAAAATTCATAGTATCAGCACAAGGAATTCTTCCAATAACTAAGGGGGCTTTCCGAGAAATGCGGCACTCAATTAGGCAACCTCATACCCTAAAAATTCCATGTGCACAATACTATCACTTGAATACATAGTTTCATAATTGATAGTTATCTCTTCATATTAAAAATCCATATCTATCTGAAATTCATAATATTAATAACACATTTGTACTTGAAATCGAGAAATCTTATAATGAATTTACCTTCTTCATCGGTGATTCTGTCTCGAATTCTTATAGTACTCACAATATTATTCAATATCCTCACTCAGATATATAGTTCTTTAACAATACTATTTTAATGTTTTAACAGTTTTAAATCTTATAAAAGTCACAATTGATGATAATAAGATAATCTTATTGATATAATATTTGGTTACAAGGTTTGTAGTACTTGTTCATATTTACATAAGTCATAAAGACTTCATACAAAATATAAGGTAGACAGAATAACATGTAAAGATAGCCTAGTCTACGCATTTCTTCTTTCCTTTCTTCTTAGAGTCGGAGCTCTTGGGTATGTCTGCAAATAAAGTTTATTGCAAGAATGAGCATACAAGAGCTTAGCAAGTTTAAACATTTAGCATGTAAGTGAACTCACACCGATAAGGATTTGAGTAAACAAATAGCTCATAAATGATAGTTCAATTATTTAACATGGCAAAGCTGAGTGGTAATATAACTTAGAACCGTTCGTCAGTCAATACAACTTAGAACCATACAGTAGACATATATAGGGGATCAACTTAACAATATCCTATGTTATGCACAACATACACTACACTGACTAATCATGACAGTGTTTTAAAAGAATGTTCATCTCATTTTGCTTTGCATGCAGAGGTTACCCCAAGACAACTTGGTTTGACTAAAAAGCTTAAATAAATATTTCAAGAATAAACATATTCATTTATCAAGTTATGCCAAATCAAATAGCAATAACTTTCATGACAAAGATTTATAACACGTTGTTGTACAAAGTGCATAAATAAGATATAAAGCTCGTAAATAATAAGCTTAAGTTCTTGATATTTTTTCTATACGTCATTATTTTATATTTAAACTAGTTAGACAAGAATTAAATCTTTTAAGTTTTAATTCGGACATTATAACTGCTTATATATAAGACTTCTTTGATTATTTATAAAATAATTTGGACAGTATAACTGCTAGTAAAATGAATATTTTACTAAATACTTTAAAATAAATTAGCATTATAACTGCTTATCAATTGAGTATTTGAAAAAAATACTTTAAGAAAATTTCAGTATTATAACTACTTATAAAAGGAGTATTTGAAGAAATACTTTAAGAAAATTGGAAAGAATAACTGCTTGTAAAACGGATATTTACTACTTTATACTTGAAATAAAACGGGTATTATAACTGCTTATAAAAGTAACTTTTGTACTATATATTTAAAATAATTTGAGCATTATAACTACTTGTAAAAGTGTATTTTTACTAACTATTAAAAGAAATATAAATAAAATAACCACAATAAGTTACTTCTAAAATTGCTTGCTTTACTTCCTAGTTTTGACATAATTTCATTACTTGAAAGTAATTTTTCACTCACTATAGCTCACAATATATATGTAGAGAGTACTTTAGCTCTTGATTTGCTCTTGGAAATGGTAGAGAAAATGAATGGTGGATATGGGTATTTATAGGAAAAATCAAGTTCCTTTAATTGCACTTTTAGTCCTTGAATTTATAGTTAGTTTACATAGGGACTTAGACACATATTTAACAACTTAGGACACATCATGGAAAGCACGAAGTGGCTGGCCATTTTGATCCAATGGTCTAGATTTTATCTTGCTTTACTTTGTTTTCATTGGTTGAAAAATAATCACATGAATAGCTAGCTTGGATTTTGATTGGTTAACTCAATTTTACATGAATTTAGTTGATAATTAGTTAGTGTAACTAATGTTTCTTTAATTAGTTTGGTTAATCAAACTGTGTTTGTTTATCTTGGCTCCCATTGGTCCGTCAAGGTGTCCACAGATTGTAAGGCTAGAACGTGATTGGTCGAAATGAATTTAGTTGAACTACTAGTTATATATTAACTAAATACCAATTAATTAGTTTAATTATTATAAATATTAAGTATTTATACTTATATACTAGTATTATACATCGTATAATTTTCGTATAATACTACACTATATTTTGTATACATTCCGTATTACTCTTGTATAATATTCAATATAATTATCGTGTTATACTTTACATTATTATTCGTATTATTTTCATATTCTGTTCGTATTTGTATCGTATTTATGAATAGTAAACTTCAAAAATTATTTTAGAAAAAAAATTTATTGGTCAAAATATATTTATTGCCCAAAAAAATGCTATTTAAGAATGTGAATTATTAAAATTCGGATAACTATATTTAAATAAATAGTGTTTTTCGTCTTATTCACTAAAAAAATATTATTCAATATTTTACATCTACTATATCGTGAAATGCGAAAAGTTAAAACGACGAATAGAACTGGCAAAAAGACAGGAAGTGTTTTTTCGAGAAACGCGTTTTTCTTCTTTTTTCTCAGAAATTTTTTATTGGTTCCCGAGGTTCTATGACTCATATATATTTTCTGACCTATTTTATACCCAAAACATCCGACCCGGCCCATTTTATATGGCCCGACATGACCAAACCAGAAAGAAATAAAATAAAAAACTAAAATTCCGAACCAACCCTACAGCACCCGATTTTACACTATGACCGGCGCTACAGCACTGGTGGTCAGGAAACCAAAATCAAACTTTTCTAACTTTTTAACTTGAGCTACTTTGATTCAATTTTGAATAAAACAAGTTATACACATCCAAAGGACTCTAAATATATTTTGTTATCTTTGTAGCTTAACATTTTTCAATATTTCATGGATCGATTACCTTTTCGAAAATATTTTTGACATAAAAATCATGATCGAACGACTAGGGTTTTTAAAATGACATATTTTGGTACAAAGACCGTAACTTGTTCATTTCACCATATTTTTCAATTATTCAAGTTGAGTTATCTTCAAGACTCATAGATCTAGCATATAAGTCATGTAAACCACAAAAACAACTTGCACATTTCAAACTATACACAATTGATCTAGACTTTAAGCTAGGGTTTTACCGGTAAACATGCGTTCATGCATTTTCTTCCACTTTTTCACATACCAAGCATGTTAATGCACATAATAAACATATTTAACCATAGATCAACATATATATCATAGATCTACTATTGTACAGTATAAAATTAGGTTTTGACAACATAAATTACATACTATACTATCAAAATAGATTTTGACCGTAGAAAACACAACAAAGCATACATGAACACATAGATCACAATATCTCTATCAAAACTTCATCCTTATACCTTCTAAACCCTACATAGTTTTCACAATATAATTTCTCCCACAACCATCCATGGCAAAGTATTATAAAAATAACATACTAAAAGAATGAAAAAGGTTTTAGAGAAAGAAAACTTTTCAACCTTATAGATCTAGAGGCTCTCTTTCTTTTTCTTCCAAAATAAGAAGTAAAACTAGATGACATCCACTTTGGATCCTTGGTACCACCACAAGAGACTCTATAAGATCTCTCTTAAGTGTATACACTCACAACTCTCAAGAGTTCTCTTTATTTTCTCTCAAATAAATTCTCTTTAGCTTTTACTTTGTGAACTTGGTAAATGACTAACAAACTCTAACAAGTCTTGCAATCCTTCTATTTATAATACTCCCAATCTATACATACATAACATATATCTCTACATTATCTCTCAATTCATCTTATCTCCTAGCTAGATTTTAGGAATTTTCTAATCACAAACGACTAGGGTTGGTAGCAGTTGTTCAACAACTATTGTACCCCTTGAATCCCAAAATCAAGCAATATAGAAAATTTGAAATCCACCCCTTTGGGCCCCATATAGCTACGGGCCATATGGCCCTTTTCCTAGCAATTTTGTTTTAAATTTTTTATCTTATACATGCACATATATACCTATATATATATATATATACACCCACATTTGACTTCATTTTAGGCACCACATTGGACTTAGGAATTAAATCAATTGGACTCATTCATTTAGTTTTGTTTGGGCTCAATTAATTAATTTTATTTGGGCTATCATATACTAACTTATGATACTTGAAATTAAAATAAGTATTGGGCTAGCTTAATTACAACATGGACTCATCATTAATTATTTATGGACTAACATATTAATTAACTTGCTTGGACTACTAGTTTAATTCCTTTGGATTTTAATTAATAAATCCATTGGGCTTAACACATAATCCAATTTGACTTGTCATTTAAAGTTAATTGGGCTACTATATTAAACCAATTCACTTTTATTCTATCACTTGAACACATCTTAAATTAATTAATTAATTAATTCTCTTACCTTGTTACACTTAATAAATGATCAAATATACACATACATTAATATATTCATTCAAGCACATAAGTGTCCAATTAATTCACACAAAATTTTACTTCATTGAAAATAAATTCTTAATTCTAATTACAATGTTAATTAAAATTCATAGTTATTACATTCTCCACCCTTATAAGAATTTTGTCCCCGAAATTATAAATTCAAAGTTACTCAAAAAGATTTGAGTAATTATTCTTTATTTTTTCTTCAAGTTTTCACGTAACTTCTTCGGCGTTGTGGTTCCTCCAAAACATTTTGACATAATGTATAATCTTATTTCTTAAAGTCTGTTCTTTCTTATCTAATATTTGGACAGGAATTTCTTCATATGATAAATATTTCTCAACATGAATTGGCTCATAAGATATGACGTACTTATAATCAGGCTTGTATGGTCGTAACATTGACAAATGAAACACATTATGTATATGTTCCAGTTCAAGAGGTAAAGATACCTCATACGCCACTTCACCCACTTTCTTCAATATTTTGAACGATCCTATGAATCTTGAACTCAGCTTCCCTGTCTTCCCAAATCTGATCTTTCCTTTTAAATGAGACACTTTCAAAAACACAAAACTTTTCCCTTCGAAATCTCTTTTCTGATGATGCAAACCCGCATACTTCTTCTGTCGATCTTGAGCTGATACTAGACGAGCTTTTATAACTCTGATAATCTCTACGGTCTACTGAACCAATTTCAGCCCCCAATAATCAACGTTCCCTTATTTCATCCTAACATAAGGGTGTTCTACACTTTCTTCCATATAGTGCTTCATATAGCGACATGCTTATGCTCGCATGATAACTGTTATTATACGCAAATTCTACTCAAGGTAGATGGTCTTCTCAACTACCTTTAAAATCCATCACACATGCTTGAATATGTCTTCCAATGTCTGAATTGTTCTTTCGCTTTGCCCATCAGTCTGTGGATGATTCGCAGTACTCAACCTTAACTGTGTCCCCATTATTTCTTGAAGACTCCTCCAAAAATTTGATGTGAAGCGCAGATCTTTATCAGAAATAATTAATACCGACACTCCATGTCTTGAAACTATCTCTTTAATGTATAACTTGGCCAACTAATCCAAAATTGAACCTAATCTTGATTGGTAAAAAGTGCACTAACTTTGTTAGTCGATCTACAATCACCCATATAGCATCGTAACCCTTCTGAGTTGCTGAAAGTCCTACTACAAAATCCATCGTGATATGCTCCCATTTTCATTTAGGAATCTCTAACGGCTGTAATAGCCTACTCGGTCTTTGATATTTTGCCTTTACCCTTTGACAAGTTAGGCATCAGTTGACACATTTTGTAACCTCTCTCTTCTTATTGGGCCACCAAAAAAGCTGACGTAGATCTTGATACATCTTCGTACTATCCGGATGTATCGAGTATCTCGTACTATGGACCTCTTGCAAAATCTCCTCTCGTAATTTAAGTACTAATGGCACCCCAACTCGTTCTTTAAACATTAGCAATCATTTGCTATCAAATTTGAATTTGACCTCCTCTTCATCGGTCATTCTCTTCTTTATTCTATCATATTCTTCATCTTTGTCTTGAGCCTCTGTCACCTTGTCTAATAAGGTCGGACTCACTTCCTTCTCAGTCAATTTTTCTTTAAAATCCTTCAAAAATTTCACCTCCAACTCCATTAAAGCCATTTCTTTTACCTGTTATTCCTAGTCTGTTAGTACAAACAACTTCTCTTTACTCTTTCCACTTAGAGTATCTACTACTACATTTGTTTTACCGGGATGATATAGAATTTCACAATCATAGTCTTTGATCAATTCTAATCACCTCATCAGTCTCATGTTCAACTTCTTTTGTGTGAAAATATACTTTAAAATTTTATAGTATGTGAATATCTCACATTTTTCTCCATACAAATAATGTCTCCAAATCTTAAGGGCAAATACTACCGCTGCCAACTTCATGTTATGAGTAGGGTATCCCTTCTCATAATTTTTTAACTAGCGTGATGCATACGCAATGACCTTACCATTTTGCATGAGCACACAACCTAGTCCCTTGTGTGACGCATCACTATAGACCGTAATTGTCTGGTAAAGTCAACATAGGTGCCTCAGTTAGTATTTTCTTCAACTCCTGAAAACTCTCCTCGCATTTTTCCGTCCATACATACTTAATTGTCTTCCTCATCAAATTTGTTAACAGCGTTGGTATTTTTGAAAAATATTTGATAAATCCCGCTAATCCTAAGAAACTCCTAACCTCCGTCGGTGTCTTCGGTTGTTCCCAATTTATCACCAGTTTCACCTTTGCAGGATTTACTGAAACCCCTTCCTTGTCAATAACATTTCCTAAAAATTGAACTATCTCCAACCAGAATTCATACTTCAAAATTTTAGCATACAACTACTCCTTCCTTAATATCTCCAATACCAACCTTAGATATTTGGTATGCACCTTTTTAGTTTTGTAATAAACCAGAATTTCATCAATGAACACAACTATAAACTTATCCAAATACTGCTTGAACACTCTGTTCATCATGTCCATAAATACGGCTGGCGCATTCCTCAGTTGAAACAACATCACCATAAACTCATAATGGCCGTAACGAGTTCTAAATGTTGTCATTGGTACATCATCCTTCCTTACTTTTAACTAATGATAACCAGTCCTCACGTAAATCTTCGAAAAATACTTTGCCCCTTTTCAGTTGATAAAATAGATCATCAATTTTTTATAATGGGTATTTGTTCTTGATCGTTACTTTGTTCAACTCCCTATAATCCATACAAAGTCTCATTGATTCATCTTTCTTTTTTACAAATAGCACAGGTGCTCCCCATGATAAAATATTCGGTTGAATGTACTTCTTATCAAATAATTCTTGCAATTAGACCATTAACTCCCACATTTTTACCAGAGCCATCCTATATGATGCTTTTGAAATCGTTGTTGTCCCCGGCACTAAATCAATCACAAACTTTATCTCCCTATCCGACGGAAGACCTGTCAGTTCTTCTGAAAAAATGTTCATGAACTCATTAACTATTGGTATCTGTTCCATTTCAGGATTCACCATCTATGTATCCACTACATGAGCCAGATATCCTACACATCCTTTCTTCAACAGTTTTTTAGCCTGCATCATCGTCAGACAATAAGATTGTCTCAGTGATTTACTACTTTTGGTGTCTAAAGATGTATGTTCTTCTTCTAACAATCAATCACTGCCCCATGGTTAAATAATCAATCCATTCCAAGTATAACATAAAACTCCCCTAAGGGTATCGGAATTAAATTTACGCACAACTTATGACCCCGTTTCTCCGTACAATAATTTCTATGTATATACTCGATAAGGATCACTTCCTTATTTGCAACTTCTATATTCATAGGGTTCTCTAACTTTCCTTTAGGCAATTATAATCGTCTAGCGAAATCATCAGACACAAATGAACAGGTAACTCCTGAATCAAATTATACATAAGCATTTATATTATTGATCGGAATAATACATGACACCACATCCTTAGATTCCACAGCATCTTGCATAGTCATGTTGAACGTCCGTGCTGTCGGCTTGTTTTGTTGAACCGATCCTCCAATGGTGAGTCTGTTATTGCTGCCTTTATTTCCACTACCTTCGTCACTCTTCTTCTTAAGACAACCCTTGATTTGATGATATGTTGTGCCACACAAGAAACAATCTCCCTTCTTTGGTTTGGGACAATTAGAAGTGATGTATCATTCTTGCCCACAATTATAACAGACGTTTCTACCCTTCATACACTCCCCCAAGTGATTATTTCCACATTTACTACACTTATTCCCTTTTTTTTTATCATTTCCCTGTGGTGTCCCTAAACTCTTGTTACTATTGTTGTTCTATTTGCGTTATTTAAGTTCCTACCCCGATACTTCCTTCCTTGCTTCTTCCATCACCCATCTTCCTCTTTTGTTCTTAATTATACTTAGTCAGGGCTTCACTTCCACCATTCGCTATGATGGTTTTCTCTAACAGTGTTGAGAATGTGTTGATTTACAAAATAACAACTTTGCTAAAAACTCAAGGCTTCAATCCCTATTCGAAACTTCTTGTCTTACTCGCTTATGTGTCCACTTGATGTAGAGCAAATCTCACTAGTTCATTGAACTTGGCGACGAGAATGCTTAACTATTTATTAACATTTTTCAAGAATTAATAAAAAGATTTATTCTAATTAAGTTGCTATATTGCTATGTAAAATAACTTGAAATAAACTTATTAAAATCAAACTCTCAACAAAGTTAGATGTGGCATATAGATATATCTATTCTATACACTATTATGCTACTCTTCCTAGAAAGAATAAACAAATTCACATGCTATCATATCTGAATCTAAACTTATAATCCACTTTTGATTTCATATAGATTATCCTAATAATTAATCAAAATTAATTAATACATTAACGCACAAAATAATTAATTAGGTCTAAACACTATAATTCATTTGTCAACTTCATATAGATTACCACATTAATTAATAAAACTAATTAAATACTTGAACACAAATAATATGATAAACAATTTAATTATAATCAATTTAATTAAAATGAAAATAAATTAATTTAAACTGCACAGTAGGTTTAATTATAATTTCAAATAAAAATTAGTTCATAATTAAATAATAAATTATCCACAAATAATTCATCATCTCAAAATTACAAAAATAAAATCAAAAGAAAAGAAATCAAATCTATATTTTGATATCCGTCTGTCACTCGGATCACAGTCTTCAATTCCCAAGTTTTGCCTTTAATTATTAAATCATCCGCATTTAATATTTGATTCTAATTCTACTTCTAAACTACTCTAATATCCTTAATAATCTGTTAATGTATTCTAATCCACTAAAAATAAGACCTAAGTAGTGTATTTATAGGAGTACAATAATAATCATAAGCTAAAGTGGAAAAGAAATCCAATTTGAAATCAAATTAATGCTAAAAATCGCGATTAATCTCGTTTCTGGCATTTCCGCAACCAAACAGCCCCTGCGCTATTTGACAGGTCAACCTTCCCTCTCCACTCACGTGCAAGGCACATGGCGCATGTTAACTGCACCGCCTCCATGAAACGACGCCGCATCGCTGCTTCAGATTCATCCTCAACCACCCTCGCATTGCGCGGGCCTTATTCCTTTCCTGCACAGCCAACACGGCGGCGTATTGCTCCGTGTCCGGGTTATCCTTGTTGCGCGCCATGCGTCGTGCTGTATGTGTATTTTATTTACAACTTTACCACCGAGCTAGATATTTACAATCAAGCCCCCTAGAATTTGCTTTATTACGATTTTGCCACTCAGAGTTGCTGTTAATTACAGATCTGCCACTAGCTTTTATTTTTCCTACAAAATCAAATATAAATTAATTAAAATAAATAAAAAGTAATATTAAAGTACTAAAAATAATAATAACACATACTATTAAATAAATTACCACAAATCAATTAAAATGCTTGAAACTAACAAATAATTAAGTCTAAAAATATATAATAAATAGGTATAAAAATTCATTATTAGCGGTATACTCTGCTACCGTCATGTTTTCTTGTTTGAGTTCTAAAATTTTCACTTCCATCTTTGCTTGCGTACTATCCGAAAAATATTTTTGAGAGAATAACTCCTTGAAAATAGTCCAGGTAATAATTTCTTCTCTTGCTCGATTTTTGTTAGCCTTCCATTAGTAATTAGTTTATCCCTTCATTATGAAAGTGACAAATATTGTCTTCTGTTCCTCCGCAACACGCACAACTTTGAACACCTTCTCTATCTCTTTTATCCAGGTTTGAGTTGTTGATTTGCAAAAATATGGCATACATATAATCAAATTATATAAGCGCAACGGAAGCAAGCAAAATCAGATTTTAAAATTTTTCTACAAACCAATAACCAGGATCTTTCTTATGCGATTATTATTAATTGAGGAAGGATAAAGATTTATACCTTTGTAGAACCAAGCTTCCACAGGTACAAGTTCAACTCCCTTTAATCCTTCGCGTTCTTATTCAAATTCATCGATTAGATTCCACGGATCAATGTTAGCTCCCCAAATGTAAAGCCTCTAGAAGTGATCCACCAAGAGATCTATGAATTAAAGAAGTGAATTTTGGTTTCTCCAAACTATGGGTGGCTAGCCCAAATTCTCTCTCTCTCTCTCTCTCTCTCTCTCTCTAACTCCTTAGATGTAGAGAATTATGAAGTATTCTCCCTATTATTGTGAAAGAGTGTGTAACCTTCATCTATGATAAGACTCCTCTTATTCATAGATATCTTATTTATAGATATAGACAACCCTCCTAAATTATTTAGGATTAGGGTTTTAATTTAATTCTTAATTCAATAAGAAATTAAATTGATTAATTACAATTCCTAAACTATTTAGGAACTTAATTATTTAATAATGAAAGTACTTCTTATTAATTAATTACTAAACTATTTAGTAATTTAATTAATTATTATAATTACAATTTCTAAACCATTTAGGAACTTAATTATTTATAATAATACTACTACTTATTAATTAATTCTTAAACCATTTAGGAACTAAATAATAATAATAATAATAATAATAATAATAATAATAATAATAATAATAATAATAATAATAATAATAATAATAATAAAAAATAAAAAAACTCCTCTTATTAATTTATAATTAGTATTTATAAAATATTAAATTATCAATATTAAGCTATTTAATTTCTTCTATTACCATAGTATAAATTAAATATACTTAATTTATTATTATTATTATGTCATTCATTTCTAAAATAAATATTACTCTTTTGCAGTGTGACCCTTTAGATTCTCCATACTAAATCGGTTGTAGAATAAATTAATTAGAATATTTCTAATCTTATTTATATAAATAAATTAAACCATTTAATTTATTAATAAATAATATTTATTCTTACAATAAGGATAAGCCCCGTTAACGATTAATAAACGTTTCAGATAATATAGATTTCAACATTTGATCGTAAAAGAACCTTTCAGCGAATAGTTACCGTATAATTCAATCATTCTACCACATAATGTCCCAATCAAATATAAGACATAGAGTTTCTGTCAAGTCTTATTTATTTGATCATATGCATTTCAATTCACAAATACACAACTCTAGTTAATATAAATTAGAAACTCCTTTATAATTCCATTCAACCATGGTCAGTCCGAGTTATCACTTATTGAATTGCATAGGACATTCTCTCCCTTTACTGAAAGTGGTAGATCCTTTGTTGATCATTCACCTATCTCCATGTGTACTTTATTATACCCAAGCATATCATATGATATACCAATAAGCCTTGAGGAATATGTCAAAGTATAACTCAGTACACACAAGATACTATGATGATCTCAAGTCCAATGATCACTTGTACGACTATCACATAAGGAACTCATATTGACAGAAAAGTAAAACTCCATTAGGTGTTCCTTGAGCGAATCATGTTTAATGAACTTATTCTCTAATAAGCACCTACATACTTACTTTAGTGTCTCTACACAAATGATTATGAGATCAATCATCCTCTTCGTAAGAGCAACATAGTATGTATCAATCTATCCGGATTTACTAATCCCTTTTTTAGTGATCCAATGATTAAACTATTTTAGTTTTGAGCTATCTTGAATTTAGATCTCATTAGCATGATCCTCATCATGGTTCTAAAAACATTGCTCAAAAACTATAGGTTTATCCATTTAATTAATTCAACTAATTAATCATGAATAAAGAAATGTCTTGATACTTTTATTAATAAATGAATAAGATTACAAAGTATATACATATCACATCAAATGTGATTATCTTGAGGGCATACTACTTTCATGAGCTTCTATCAGATCCGTCATTCATCATAACTCCAATGGTCCTACAATTTTAAAGTCTTTAAAATTAGCCAATAGAGCAGCATGATTTGGTGCTCATGTGGCGTTAGTGTTACGGTTGTGGTATGCTCCCAAAAGTAATTTCATAAATTCTTACACTAGGTTCGGTTGTCTTCCCTCTGCATTAACTGACTCATCTGGTGGTGGTGGTGGTGGTGGTGGTTGATTCCTTCTACGTTGCGGCATTTTCTATTTAAAATAAAATTTAAGTTATTATTTTTATCTTTTATTTATTTATTTATTTTTATCGTTTAAGCATTCAAAACTAAAGCACAATTAATCACATCAACGCACAAAAAACATAAACATAAACGCATTTACATTCATATACCACAACCTAGTACATAACACTTTACAACTCGAGCATACTACTATAAATGCCCCTATCCCTTTAAACCACAAAAGATGGGATCTATCATAAACATATCCCACAAACTCCTAGAGTTGGGATTTACATCATCCTAACCCTCCGTCAAATTAAAAGTTGGGTTCTACTACATCTATATGCATACATCATCATAAAATAACTACTAACTAATAACGATGTATCCCCGAACGAATCGCATCTTCATACTCCTCATCACAGATCTCTATCACCTGATTATAGTTGATAGTGCTTCGAATCTGGTAATCCTCAACTGGGTAGAAGTACAACCTACTCTGAAGTTTGCCAAATGAAGAGCGATAGGCATTTCTTGCCCTATCCAACTTCACTTTCTTCTCACGAACCTCATTCTCAAGCTCGCGTATCTGCTCATGGGTTGTGTCTCGCTGTGCCTCCATCTCATTTCTAGATTCTATCTTCTCTAGCCAGTAGACCTCAATAAACTACTTTTCTATCTGCAGCTGTTGGACCTTCTGCTATGCCTCCTCTAGCTTAGTCTTCAGCTCAGTGTCCTGATCAACTAACTCATGAGTCAATGCTCCAATATACTCCATAGAGTCCACGTACTCCTGTACCTTCTCCTCTAACTCTACAACACTATCTTCTTATTCTGCTAACTTGGGTCCATCCTCCTGCTGCTTTTCGATAAGATCAGCATTCTCTTCCACTAATTGATATGCCAATGTCTTGTACTGATCCTCCATATTTTGGTGGGTCTAATTCTCTTCCTCCAACTGACGAACTCTATAAGATTCCTATCAGCTAACTGGTCTATAAGATGATCCTCAGAGGGTACCTCATCATGTGAGGTATAATACTACACATCATCCTTAGCCTCAGCCACATGATCCTCCTCGAGATCCATCTTAGTCACAACCTCCACTGGCTGCACTGTATGAACATTAATATCTATGAACTCCTCCTCTATGGTATGACTAATCTGACCAACTTCAGGCATCCTACAATCACAACACGAGCAACAAACAAACAAACGACATCTGTATCGTAATAAAATATATTCATTAATGAAATGAAAGTATATTATATTGTGTTACAACTTGATTCGATGAATTTCTCAAAATCCATCACCTAAAACTCGATGTGAGTTGACTCTTCTAAAGTTATATCCTAAGGTCGCGCAAACCTAAAGTTTTATAACCTACAGCTCTGATACCAACCTGTGACACCCCTAAATCCGGGTCCCTTGAATCTCAGGTTTGGTACTCACTGTCTAATACGTAAATGACATCAAAATACATAATCTTTATTCATCTAGCGGAATAACATATAATTGTTCCTAACAAAGGTAAATACATGACCTAATGTCTTTTAACCTTAATATAATCAATACATATCTTAAGGGTTCACAAAAGATTTACAATAATAAAAACATATTACATAACATGCAATTCTAATATTTGGCATTTTCCTTGCCCTTATCTTTATTGTAACACGTAGGCTTAGCTGAAAATAGTTTATGATATAACAAGGGTGAGCAACTACTTTGCTCAGCAAGTTTAAACAAACAATTACATATACGAATGATATATCATGAATAAAAAGAAATAACTTCTGGAATTTCAACAATATAATAGCTATGAAAGAATAAGAATCAAGTTCCAATTTCAAAGGAATGTTTGAGTCTTTATTGATGAGTGACTACTTTGGACCATAAACTAATACTAAGGTAAATCATAAATTTATATGACTTTTATTATTTTGGTATTCGCGGGGATCAACCTCTTGTACCCTATATATATGCATAACATTCAGATATATTGCGCATATTCGATTTTTTTGATAAAATTTTCCCTTATTAAGGGTTGTTTTTTCTCAAACTTACTATAAGAGTCCGCACAAACTATTAATTTGAATAAGCTTTTAACAGTATTCAAGTTAATGAATTTATAGATGCATTGTCTACCCTAAACAATTAGCTTAGACTATTTTTAAAATAGTTCATGAATCAAAACGAACTTTAAAACTTCAATTGCACTATGTGTGAATACATAAATAATATTGATGTGGAGTAATTTTCAATAATTAAACCACTTAAAGATCTTTAAAAAAAAAAATACAAGTTTACGTAAAGAAAACTAACCGGTAATGTAGTATACTGCTTACACAATTAAATTAACTCCATTTTGAATGACATTAATAAGGTTGATTTTCCAATTATTATCTCACATATAAGTTCATATTAATAATCTTTGTACATCTTACCCTAAATTATTTAACATTTGATCACATAATTATCATCATTTGATAATATTTTAATCACATAATACAAATATTAATTATTTAATATTCTTTAAACTCTTGTCTATGAGTATTAATCAAATAATAATATTTAAGTCTTTTACTAAAATTATTAATCACTTAATAATATTTTAACCATTTAATAATATATTAATTACCTACTAATATTATTAATTATTTAATAATATTTTATTCATTTTTAAATATTATTAATCATTTAATAATATTTTATTCATTTACTAATATTATTATTTATTTAATAATATTTTATTTGTTTACTAATATTATTATTTATTTAATAATATTTTATTCATTTTATAATATTATTAACCGTTTAATAATATTTTATTCATTTTCTAATATTATTAATCATTTAATAATATTCTATTCATTTACTAATATTATTATTCATTGAATGATATTTTATTCCTTTTATAATATTATTAATCATTTAATAATATTTTATTTATTTTTTAATATTATTAATCATTTAATAATATTTTATTTATTTTCTAATATTATTATTTATTTAATAATATTTTATTAATTTTTTAATATTATTATTTATTTAATAATATTTTACCCATTTATTAATATTATTATTCACATAATAATATTTTAGTTATTTAAATTTAGTCTAATAATAATATTATTTAATTTTATACTTTCTGATCCATTTTATACCCAAAAGATCCGACTTGACCCGTTTTATATGGCCCAACCCGACCCGAAAGAAATAAAATAAAAAAACTAAAATTCTGAACTAGCGTTGCTGCCCTGGTGGTCAGGAAACCAAAATCAAAAAATTTCAACTTAAGCTACTTTGATTCAAATTTCGATAAAAACATGTTATACACATCTAAATGACTCTAAATTTGTTTTGTTATCTTCGTAACTTAACATTTTTCAATATTTTATGGATCGATCACCTTTTCGAAAATACTTTTGACATAAAAATCATGACCGAACAACTAGGGTTTTAAAAACCACATGTTTTGGTACAAAGACCATAACTTTCTCATTTCACCACTTTTTTCAATGATTCAAGTTGGTTATCTTCAAGACTCATAGAGCTAGCATAGAAGTTATATAAACCACATAAACAACATGCACATTTCAAACCATACACAACTGATCTAGACTTTAAGCTAGGATTTTATCGGTAAACATGTTTTCATGCATTTTCTTCCACCTTTTCACATACCAAGCATGTTAATGCACATAATAAACATATTTAACCATAGAGCTACATATATATATCATAGATCTACTATCGTAGAGTATAAAAATAAATTTTGACAACATAAATTATGTAACGACCCCGAAATTTGACTAACTTTATTATCTTAAATTTCATATTTATTATACCTTATCTGTAAGACCCCGAATTTATGAAATACAAAATTTAATTTTTCTTCATATATATTTTTCCTGAAACAGTAAATGGTTAAATTGACAAAATTGAAAGTTAAGGATGTTATGTGCAAATTTTATTTTGTCGGACAATATTCTTTTTGTCGGGGAATATTCGTTTTGTCGGGGAATATTCGGGCCGTACGACGGCGCCGAAATAACAAATTATTTGTGGACCCCACAACGGAATATTTGTCGGATATAGAAAACGACAGAAGTAACATTTTTAAATAAAAATAGTCAACGGTGTTAACTGTTAAAATACCGGTGATAAAAGAATAGTAGCATACGGTAATTTATGGTATTTTCTGTAGCACACGGTACTCTACAGTAGCACACGGTATTGCACAGTGTCTCATATTATTGGTCTGATAATTGACACCGTAATTGTTACGCATCATTTCATCAATAATTGTCACTGCATAATATTTTATATTATCAATTCAATTATTGTTGCTACACAGTATTTTGCATTATTGATTCAATAATTGTCATTACACTGTATTTCATATCATCGAGTCAATAATTGTTGGTGCACTGTAGTTTAAAATTATTGAATCTAATAATTGTCACAGTAGCAAATACACTATAATTTATATTATTAAATTAATAAAAATATGTAACGTGTTTCTTACATTATTGTGGTAACATTATTTTATATGTTGGACTCACAGGAAGAATAAATAAATAAATAAATAAATAAATAAAAAATAAAATAATTAATTTTACTATTTGAAATAGTAACGTGAATAGTGACGTGAATAGTGACGTGAATAGTACGTGAATAGTAAGAAATATGTGGGACCCATTGTGGGGCCCACATGAAATGTGAGAAATGTGAGAATTTGCTGAAGAGTTGGTGGAGGCTGCGCAGCAGCCTCTGCTGAATTTTTTTTCTGTTCACCTACCACGCATAGTAACTTATTTTCTCCTATAAATAGCTTGCTCAGCTGAATAGAAAAATCACACCTAAAACATAAAATTTTTCTATAAGAATTTTATGAGTTTTCTCTGAGAATAGTAAGGTTATTTTGAGAGTTTGAAAGCCAAAAGGAGTGCAGGAATTTTTCAAGTAAGTCTTTTATTAAAGAGTTGTAATTTTATAAATTCCTATTTTTCACGGTATTCACAAATCTTCCTTTAGAAGACTCTTCTTTAAGAAGATTCATTTTTAAAAGTTTTCTTTGGAAGATTTATTTTGGAATATTATTTTTAAAACTATTTTAAAGTTGGTATTTTATACTACAAAAATTATGTTAAATATATATAATTTTGATAGTTCATAATATATGAGTTATCATACACTTTGAAGTTTACATGTTGTAATTACTAATTTTATTATAAATATATAGGTTGATCAATCTCATTTAAATCAATATCCAGTCACGTGTTAAGGTAAGAAATGTCATTTTTTTTTTACACTCTTGAACTGCTACGGTAAGGGATATTATTTTCTTTCATACTCCTAAATCGAAACTTATTATGGAACTATTGCTTCTATAATTCCTGAAAATATTATATGTTCCATAATAGTTGAACTTCATTATTTCAACTGAACCTTCCTATTTACGTGAACCTTTCTATTGAACTGTAACCGTTATTCTGAACTGTGGATCTTGAATGTCATTTTTAAATTTCACTCCACATCATGTTGGCAATTTGGACATTATTTGAATCTGCACAAAGTAAACTTCTGATACTTATTGTTTATCCTGTTCTTCTGTTCATCATTTGTATCACTGTTATTTGTATTAATCATCAAGAATCAAGCTGTTGTGAATATCTGTGGCCGGGGGCACAGATGTGATATAATTGTTGAACAGATGATAGGTTAAAGGCGATATACTAGGTTAAAGGCGATACATCTGTTCGGTGTCTTTTATGGCACGTGGTGAATGTTCTCTTTGGCCCGTAGTGCAAAGATGAACTGTTGGTTGGTATGATTATGACCAAAGGCTGAATCTGGTATAATCATGACCGTTGGTGCTTTATTGAATATCTTTGGCCCGTAGTGCAAAGATGAACTGTTGATTGGTATGATTATTACCAAAGGCTGAATCTGGTATAATCATGACCGTTGGTGTTATATTAAATGTCTTTGGCCCGTAGTGCAAATATGAACTGTTGATCTGCATGATTATGATCAGGAACTGTGAATTTTTATTATCATGACTAATGGTATTTCAGATGATAAAAGTTGATGATATTTTTACTAAAAAGAGAAGCGAGTGGACATTATAGTCTGCATTATTCTTCTAATAGATTGCTCATTCCGCTGCTATTATTGATCTGAACGTTGTTTAAGAATTTAACTGCAGTTTTTGATATAAACCTTGTAGTCTATTGTATTCTATCAAGAACTCAACTGTTGAAGGCTAATGATAAATTATTCGTCATTATCTTAGTCATGATATTTCTTACTGGGCTATTTGAGCTCACCCTTTCTTTTCGTTCCATTGTTTTTCAACAGGAGATGAGAACGTAACGGGGTCTAGCCGGGGAATGGAGTGAGAGTGCGGGGATAGCTATCATAGTCTTCACGTGTTATAAAATAGTGTGGCAATAATAATGAAGACTTAGTTGTGTTGTATTATCCACTGTATTGTTGTACGTTGTATTTCATTGTAATAATTTTGTTGTAGTCTTTTGACGACTCAAGTTTGGGCTGTGTGGGCCTAGATTTGGGGGCGTCACAGTTGGCATCAGAGCTTAGGGATATGGTCTTTAATGGAGATCTGGGGTTAGAACTAGGAGGGGAGAGACGAATAGAATCAGTCACTAGTGTGTCCTACCTAAATTAGATTTTATTATCTAATAAGTTGATTTGAATATAGGGACATGAAGTGATGAGTCAGTTTATTTGAACTAACATTTATTTTGTGACCACAGTTAAGTATGGCATCTGGAAATCAGGAGGTTAACTACGAAATGACCGAAACAAATGTAGCTGCAAAACAAGAGGCGACGAATAATCTTCTTACAAACTCAGAGTTGAATCATTTGCCTAAGGCAAAAATTATGCGTGTTCTATCCAGTAAGGATGAAGGTGAAAGATCTGCTACAGACATTCCAGATCCATTCCTAGAAGCAATTAAAGGAAGTAATGAACTTGCAGAAATTATTGCCTTTAATTTACTCACTAATTGGGAGAGTCATATCACCTGGTTATGCTCTATAACAAAGGATCAGAATATATGGACTTTTCATATAAGTCTTTGGGATTTATGGTGTTCCAGCTACGATTTTCAAGATTATTTAAAAATGATGTTTCTATACTTTTGGGCGTTACAATTTAAAGGAATTCAGGTTAAGTTAGTCACTATCATGGAAACTGCAGTCTATCGAAAATACTATTCTTATGGAAATCATTGGTACGTTACTACTGATGAAGTTGATGAATCCGAGAAACAGTTTGTTAGAAAATTATTTAGCGGTATTCCCATGGTTGAAATATGTGAAGATCCGGATGAAGTATACGGGACTCGATTTGATGATGACAGCCTTGATGATCAAGAAATCGAATGAGGTGATGACCGGTAAGTTATTCATCAATTCTCGAGAAGTCTATGCCATGTTAGATACTGGCTCTATCCACTCTTTTATCTCACCTATATGTACTCAACGTTTAAATTTGACTATTGAAAACTTAAATCTTGTCTTATCAGTTGAAACCTCATTGGGAGAAAAACCTATTACATTTACTATCTGTAAATCTTGCCTAGTTCAAATCAACAACCTCACATTACCTGTTGACCTCATTTCTTTGGAGATGCATGAATTTGATGTGATTTTAGGAATTGATTGGTTGACTACCCATCATGCTAAAATCGATTGTTTTCATATTCCTAATCAACCTGTCATGCAAATTCAAGCAACTAAACCATTGAAATCTATAACTGTTATTTCTAGCCATAAAGCCATTCGTTTATTGAAAAACGGATGTCAAGCCTTTTTAGCTCATGTCACTGATTTGAACAAAAATACGTCAAACTTGAATGATATTCCCATTGTTAATGAGTTTCCTGACGTTTTTCCGGAGGAACTTCCTGGTTTACCCCCAAACCGTGAAATTGAATTTTGTATTGATCTTGAACCTGGTACCAAGCCCATTTCCAAAACTCCATACCGAATGGCTCCCATTGAACTTCAAGAGTTAAAAGTCCAACTACAGGAATTGTTGGATACTGGTTTCATTCGTCCGAGTGCATCACCTTGGGGTGCTCCTGTTCTATTTGTGAAGAAGAAAGACGGGAGTATGAGATTGTGCATTGACTACCGAGAATTGAACCATGTCACCATAAAAAACAGGTATCCGTTACCTCGAATTGATGACATGTTTGATCAATTACAAGGTGCTCAACATTTCTCAAAGATTGATCTCCGTTCTGGATATCATCAGTTAAAGGTTAAAGCTGAGGACATTCCAAAGACTGCTTTCAGAACTCGTTATGGGCATTATGAGTTTTTAGTCATGCCTTTTGGACTAACCAATGCTCCTGCAGCTTTCATGGACATGATGAACCGAATATTCAAGGAATATTTGGATCATTTTGTGGTTGTCTTTATTGATGACATCCTCATATACTCCAAAAGTCGTGAGGATCATGAACAACACCTGAGATTGATACTCCAGAAGCTCCGTGAGAACAAATTATATGCCAAGTTGAAGAAATGTGAGTTCTGGCTTGAGGAGGTCACGTTTCTTGGGCATGTGATTTCTAGTCAAGGAATATCAGTCGATCCTGCGAAGATCGAAACGGTACTAAATTGGGAACAACCCAAGACAGTAACCGAAGTCCGAAGTTTTCTGGGCCTAGCTGGTTATTATCGGAGATTCGTAGAAGGATTTTCTCGAATCGCCACTCCATTAACTCAGCTTACTCGGAAAAGCACAAAATTCATATGGAGCGAGCAATGCGAGAAAAGTTTTCAAGAGCTTAAGAGGAGACTTGTTTCAGCTCCTGTTCTGACCATTCCATCAGGATCAGGAGAATTCGTCATATATAGCGATGTTTCAGGCAAAGGTCTAGGCTGTGTCCTTATGCAACATGGAAAGGTTATAGCCTATGCCTCTCGACAACTCAAAGATTATGAGAAAAATTATCCTACTCATGATCTAGAGTTGGCAGCAGTCGTTTTCGCGTTGAAGATCTGGAGACACTACTTGTACGGAGAGAAAGTGGATATCTATACAGATCATAAAAGTCTCAAGTATTTCTTCACCCAGAAAGAACTCAACATGCGACAACGACGTTGGCTTGAGCTGTTGAAGGATTACGACCACACAATCCAGTATCACCCGGGAAAGGCGAACGTTGTAGCTGACGCTTTGAGCAGAAAATCTTATGCGAGTACAAGCGCAATGCTGACAACACAAAAGCGTATTTTGTATGACTTACAAAAGATGGAGATAGAGCTAAAGACACCAGGGACCCACTCGAAGATTGCTCACGTGCGAGTAGAACCGGCTTTAACCGATAAAATTAAAGTTGCTCAAGCTACCGATCCGGAACTGATGAATATGATGAAGCAAGTACAAGAAGGTGTCATCGACGAGAAAGGAATACTTCGAGTTAACTCTCGACTCTGTGTTCCTAACAATCCTGAATTAAAGCATAAAATCATGATGGAGGCACACAACACGCCATTTGCAATCCACCAGGAGGTACCAAGATGTATCGAGATCTTCGACATACATTTTGGTGGAACAATATGAAAAGGGAGATTGCAGAGTTTATCTCAAGGTGCCTAACTTGTCAACGTGTTAAGGTAGAGCATCAAGTACCTAAGGGTCCATTACAACCACTTGAGGTTCCCGAATGGAAGTGGGAACACATAAATATGGACTTCGTGACGGTCTACCCAAAGTTTCTCAAGGCTTAGATGCAATTTGGGTCATCGTAGATATACTGACCAAATCCGCTCATTTCTTGCCTATACGAGAAAACTTTTCACTTGAACGTCTTGCCGGTATGTATATAAATGAGATTATGAGATTGCATGGCATGCCAGTTTCCATAGTTTCTGATCGAGATCCTAGATTCACTTCACGATTTTGGATCAGTCTACAAAAAGCTATGGGCACTGAACTACGTTTTAGTTCTGCATACCATCCTCAAACGGACGGACAATCGGAAAGGACGATCCAGACCCTCGAAGATCTTTTGAGACTTTGCGTACTAGATTTCAAAGGAAGTTGGGATAAGTACTTGCCATTGGTGGAATTTTCCTACAACAACAGTTACCAAGCAAGTATAGGTATGGCTCCATTCGAGGCTTTATATGGACGCAAATGTCGCTCTCCAGTATGTTGGAATGAGGTAGGAGAAGCAAAACTGTTGGGACCCGAGTTGGTACGCTTGACGACCGAAAAGATCCAAATGATCCGACAACGAATACAGACAGCACAAGAACGACAAAAGAGTTATGCCGATCTTCATCGGAGAGATGAGAGATTCAACGTCGGAGATCATGTATTCTTACGTGTTTCTCCATGGAAAGGGGTTACGAGATTCGGAAAGAGAGGAAAACTCAACCCTCGATTTATTGGCCCATTTGAAATCCTCGATCGGGTGGGAACTGTAGCTTACAGACTAGCCTTACCACCAAGTATGTCTCGCATCCATAACGTTTTTCACATATCTATGTTACGTAAATATGTGAAGGACCCAAACCACGTCATTGAGTTAGAACCAGACGTTATAGCAGAAGATTTAACGTATGAGGAAGTACCTGTTAAGATCCTAGATAAGAAGGAACAGATCTTACGCTCAAAGGTTATACCTCAAGTTAAGGTTTTATGGAGGAACCAAGATATTGAGGAAATGACCTGGGAGCTAGAATCTGAGATGAAGTCTAGGTATCCATACCTCTTCGAAATGCCAGGTACGTCAATTTCGGGGACGAAATTTCATAAGGAGGGGAGGTTGTAAGACCCCGAATTTATGAAATACAAAATTTAATTTTTCTTCATATATATTTTTCCTGAAACAGTAAATGGTTAAATTGACAAAATTGAAAGTTAAGGATGTTATGTGCAAATTTTATTTTGTCGGACAATATTCTTTTTGTCGGGGAATATTCGTTTTGTCGGGGAATATTCGGGCCGTACGACGGCGCCGAAATAACAAATTATTTGTGGACCCCACAACGGAATATTTGTCGGATATAGAAAACGACAGAAGTAACATTTTTAAATAAAAATAGTCAACGGTGTTAACTGTTAAAATACCGGTGATAAAAGAATAGTAGCATACGGTAATTTATGGTATTTTCTGTAGCACACGGTACTCTACAGTAGCACACGGTATTGCACAGTGTCTCATATTATTGGTCTGATAATTGACACCGTAATTGTTACGCATCATTTCATCAATAATTGTCACTGCATAATATTTTATATTATCAATTCAATTATTGTTGCTACACAGTATTTTGCATTATTGATTCAATAATTGTCATTACACTGTATTTCATATCATCGAGTCAATAATTGTTGGTGCACTGTAGTTTAAAATTATTGAATCTAATAATTGTCACAGTAGCAAATACACTATAATTTATATTATTAAATTAATAAAAATATGTAACGTGTTTCTTACATTATTGTGGTAACATTATTTTATATGTTGGACTCACAGGAAGAATAAATAAATAAATAAATAAAAAATAAAATAATTAATTTTACTATTTGAAATAGTAACGTGAATAGTGACGTGAATAGTGACGTGAATAGTACGTGAATAGTAAGAAACATGTGGGACCCATTGTGGGGCCCACATGAAATGTGAGAAATGTGAGAATTTGCTGAAGAGTTGGTGGAGGCTGCGCAGCAGCCTCTGCTGAATTTTTTTTCTGTTCACCTACCACGCATAGTAACTTATTTTCTCCTATAAATAGCTTGCTCAGCTGAATAGAAAAATCACACCTAAAACATAAAATTTTTCTATAAGAATTTTATGAGTTTTCTCTGAGAATAGTAAGGTTATTTTGAGAGTTTGAAAGCCAAAAGGAGTGCAGGAATTTTTCAAGTAAGTCTTTTATTAAAGAGTTGTAATTTTATAAATTCCTATTTTTCACGGTATTCACAAATCTTCCTTTAGAAGACTCTTCTTTAAGAAGATTCATTTTTAAAAGCTTTCTTTGGAAGATTTATTTTGGAATATTATTTTTAAAACTATTTTAAAGTTGGTATTTTATACTACAAAAATTATGTTAAATATATATAATTTTGATAGTTCATAATATATGAGTTATCATACACTTTGAAGTTTACATGTTGTAATTACTAATTTTATTATAAATATATAGGTTGATCAATCTCATTTAAATCAATATCCAGTCACGTGTTAAGGTAAGATATGTCATTTTTTTTTACACTCTTGAACTGCTACGGTAAGGGATATTATTTTCTTTCATACTCCTAAATCGAAACTTATTATGGAACTATTGCTTCTATAATTCCTGAAAATATTATATGTTCCATAATAGTTGAACTTCATTATTTCAACTGAACCTTCCTATTTACGTGAACCTTTCTATTGAACTGTAACCGTTATTCTGAACTGTGGATCTTGAATATCATTTTTAAATTTCACTCCACATCATGTTGGCAATTTGGACATTATTTGAATCTGCACAAAGTAAACTTCTGATACTTATTGTTTATCCTGTTCTTCTGTTCATCATTTGTATCACTGTTATTTGTATTAATCATCAAGAATCAAGCTGTTGTGAATATCTGTGGCCGGGGGCACAGATGTGATATAATTGTTGAACAGATGATAGGTTAAAGGCGATATACTAGGTTAAAGGCGATACATCTGTTCGGTGTCTTTTATGGCACGTGGTGAATGTTCTCTTTGGCCCGTAGTGCAAAGATGAACTGTTGGTTGGTATGATTATGACCAAAGGCTGAATCTGGTATAATCATGACCGTTGGTGCTTTATTGAATATCTTTGGCCCGTAGTGCAAAGATGAACTGTTGATTGGTATGATTATTACCAAAGGCTGAATCTGGTATAATCATGACCGTTGGTGTTATATTAAATGTCTTTGGCCCGTAGTGCAAATATGAACTGTTGATCTGCATGATTATGATCAGGAACTGTGAATTTTTATTATCATGACTAATGGTATTTCAGATGATAAAAGTTGATGATATTTTTACTAAAAAGAGAAGCGAGTGGACATTATAGTCTGCATTATTCTTCTAATAGATTGCTCATTCCGCTGCTATTATTGATCTGAACGTTGTTTAAGAATTTAACTGCAGTTTTTGATATAAACCTTGTAGTCTATTGTATTCTATCAAGAACTCAACTGTTGAAGGCTAATGATAAATTATTCGTCATTATCTTAGTCATGATATTTCTTACTGGGCTATTTGAGCTCACCCTTTCTTTTCGTTCCATTGTTTTTCAACAGGAGATGAGAACGTAACGGGGTCTAGCCGGGGAATGGAATGAGAGTGCGGGGATAGCTATCATAGTCTTCACGTGTTATAAAATAGTGTGGCAATAATAATGAAGACTTAGTTGTGTTGTATTATCCACTGTATTGTTGTACGTTGTATTTCATTGTAATAATTTTGTTGTAGTCTTTTGACGACTCAAGTTTGGGCTGTGTGGGCCTAGATTTGGGGGCGTCACATTATCTTCCTTACGTCCAAATTTCGGTTCGTTAATCATCTTTAATCACCTTATTTTAACCCTTACTTGATCTTATAAATCATCAATTACCAAATTTTCCGGTATAAATTTTTCTCTTTTCTCACTCATTGTATTAAAATATTTAAAAATCTAACTTCTTGATCCTAGTCCCTGGATCGTAACCTTTACTTTTTCTTTTCTTTCCTTTATCATAAAGCTCAACATTCAAAATTTAATATTATTCATAGCCATACAATTATTCTTGGTTTCATAATCCATAATTAAATATATCTTACTCTTTATCATAACAACAATCTTGAATTATTACCGTATATCATTTAACTTTGCTTGTCCAATCTGGATCCAACTTACATTTATATACAACACATATATACATCTTTATTAATTTATCCACATTAAAGTATTATATCGAAAACATAAAACAATTATGTTTACAATCTTCTATAGCAAAATCAATCACAATCCGATATTTCTGAAATTTGTTTCCTTACCTGCAAAAATTTATATTATGCAAGTAATGAGCACAACGGCTCATCAAGTTCAACAGTTTACACCTTTCATGCTTCACGTAGCACATAGCTTAACATATTTTGTGTGTGTCATACATCATATGTTGTGCTTCTACTCAAGCATTATGTCTCACATATATTCATATTGTTACACAAAATACACATCGTTGTCATAATATCCACATATCACATAACACATAATTTATATGCATTTGAACAAGAATTAACATATCATAACAGATAAACATTTAATTTCAAAGTACTGAAGAACTTGCCTGGATTGTGGAATTAAATAATAAATACCCTTTCTATAATGCTTCTCGTACAACCTATGATCATAAAATAATCAAATAATAATTATTCATCTATTTATGATATTAATTTACTTAATTAATATCATCTATAATGTAATTAACCCTACCCGTCGATTTATTTTAGGGTACTGGGTCAATTAATAAATAATATGGTTAATTATATTAACCTCGTCCCGTAAAATATTAATATAACTTAATATCAAACACATTTAATACGGACAACTCGGCTCATCAGATAAAATTTAACATATTTGGTTGTTCGAAAATTTTTATTTAACCATTTTCTAAATTATAACCTTATTAGATTAATATTTAAACAATTAAATATTAATCTCCAATATTTAATATTTTTACAAAAATATTAAATTTAATGCCCAAACATCATTTCTATATTTTTAGTATTTTTTTTATAATTTTCTATAATTTTTAAATAATTTTTAAACATTTATTTAATTAAAAACTAATTCTGGGGGAATTTTAGTAAATTTCGCGCCTGTAGGGACTCAACCAGAATTTTTCGGAAAGTCCAGGGGCATTTTCGTAATTTCATCGCGTCTAAGACAGGGTATTAATTAAAAAGATCAGGGGCACAACCGTAATTTCTGAGTCTAGGGACACGCTTGGTAATAATTGAAAAGGCCAGGGGCACGCTGGTAATTTCACCGCGTGGCCGGCCGCCGCGCATTGCGCGTGGCCTCCCCTTGCCAACCAAACGACATCGTTTGGCTTGGTCGTCACTGAAATCACAGCCGCACAAGGCACGACCCCCCTTCTGCCCCCAAAACGACGCTGTTTCATGCCGTGTCTTGGAAAAAAATGGCCCACGCAATGCGCGGGCACCCCTTATCTTCTTCTTCTCCAGCCGTGAACAGTAGACCAACTTAGCCATTTTTTCACCATTTTGATCAAAATTTCTACCACAAAATTACTCTAAACATGATAAAATCAATATATATACATCCAAAAATTATTTGGAATAATTATTCTAATTATTTATTATTTTTTCATAAAATTATTTTACCACCATAATTACCAAAATAAATCAAAATAATTTGATTTATACCTTCCTTGAAGCTTGTTCTACCTCTAGAGGGCACCAAAATTCTCTTCCTTGGTGGCTATGGAGGTTATCCGGTGGTGTTGGTGACTCTTGGATGAGGAAGAAATAGAGAGGAAGTTGCGTTTTGTTTGTTTGTTTTTTCTTTTCTTTCTTTTCATTGCTTTTTTTTTTCTCCTTCTTTTCTTATTCTTTTCTTCTTTTATAACCAAAGGCTATGCATCCTTAAATAAAAAAAATTTCCACCGACTTTACCAACCACCGACTCAACTTTCGGATAAATTCCCATGTAAAAATTAAAATTTTAATACATTACGTAGTTATTTTGTGTAATAAATATTTTATATAATATATATATATATAATATTTATTTTAATTCACTAAAAATCATAACTTGATTTATAATTAATATTTAGACCCTTTTTGGGTACTTTACTTGATAAATTTTACACACGCATAATGACATGCATGTAGTTATATGAGATAATTTATACCTCCAAAATTCAAAAAATAATACCTACAACTTATAAAAATTATTTTTCCATACATTTTCACTTCATTACTTGGACAACATGTTACATTAACATGTTCATGTTTCCGAAATATTATTCTTCATAAAAATTTCATTATACATAATTATAATTTTTAATAAATTAAAACATTCTTTTTTCTCATTTATTTTCATTTCTTTACAATTTACACTAACTTTCCTTATATAAATTATATAATTTTTTATATAATTTATATAATTACTTTTCTTCTCAATTAATTTCTAAACTTCCTCCATAATTATTTATTAAAACTAAAATCAATAATTACAATTTTACCAACTCCCTTATTACCTTTTTATTTAAAATTGGATTAATTTAATTATTAATCCCTTACCTTCCATAATTAATAACATTTATAATTACAACAATTAAACATAAAACACATATATATATATATACAAATGTATATACATATCTAATTCATACATTTCACCTTACCTCGTAACATCATCTAAATAATAATTTATGTACCTCTATAATCATTTAATTGTACAATTTTATTGTACCATTACATATAATTTCTCTTATTCTTAATAAATTATTTTTAAACAATTTATTTACTTTTCAATTATTTTTAATTCCCCACATTTTATCATGATCTCTGTACAAATTTAATTAACTAATTAAATCTCATCACATACCTTAAATCACATAAAATCATAAATAGTTTAAACAATCTTGATAATTTTGCCAATTAAATTATTATTAAAATAATCCCAAAAATTCAGGTCCTCACAAATTACATACTATACTATCAAAATAGATTTTGATCGTAGAAAACATAACAAAGCATAGATGAACACATAGATCACAAGATCTCCATCCTTATACCTTATAAACCCTACATGATTTTCACAACACAATTTCTCCCACAACTATCTAGGGCAAAGCATTATAAAAACAACATACTAAAAGAATGAAAAAGGTTTTAGGGAAAGAAAACTTTTCAACCTTATAGATCTAGAGGCTCTCTTTCTTTTCTTTCCATAATAAGAAGTAAAGCTAGATGACATCCACTTTGGCTCCTTGGTACCACCACAAGAGACTCTCTAAGATCTCTCTTAAGTGTATACACTCACAACTCTCAAGAGTTCTCCCTATTTTCTCTCAAAGAAATTCTCTCTAGCTTTTACTTGGTGAACTTGGTAAATGACTAACAAATTCTAACAAGTCTTGCAACCCCTCTATTTATAATACTCCCAATTTATACATACACAACATATATCTTTACATTATCTCCCAATTCTTCTTATCTCCTAGCTAGATTTTAGGAATTTTCTAATCACAAAGGACTAAGGTTGGTAAATGGTTAGTAGGAGTTGTTCAACAACTATTGTACCTCTTGAATCCCAAAATCAAGCAACATAGAAATTTTGAAATCCACCCTCTTAGGCCGCACATAGTTGTCGGCCAAATGGGCTCCACATTGGACTTAAGAATTAAATCAATTGGGCTTATTCATTTAGTTTTGTTTTGGCTCAATTAATTAATTTTATTTGGGCTATTATATACTAACTCATGATACTTCAAATTAAAATAAGCATTGGGTTAATTTAATTACAACATGAATTCCTCATTAATTCTTTATGGACTAACATATTAATTAGTTTGCTTTGACTGCTAGTTTAATTCTTTTGGACTTTAATTAATAAATCCATTGGGCTTAACACATAATCCAATTAGACTTGTCATTGAAAGTTAATTGAGCTACTATATTAAACTAGTTCACTTTTATTCCATTATTTGAACACATCTTGAATTAATTAATTCATTCATTAATTCTCTTACCTTGTTACACCTAATAAATGATCAAATATACACATACATTAATATATTCATTCAAGCACATAAGTGTACAATTAATTCACACAAAATTTTACTTCATTTGAAAATAAATTCTAATTACAATGTTAATTAAAATTCATGGTTATTACAATAATCCTCCTATAAATAAGAGTCCCCTAGTCCTTCCACTAAGTTTACTGCATTTCTTTTCTAATTGCCGAGTGTTGGTGAGTTTGAAGGGTAGTGAAGGAAAAAGAGAGAGAGGAGCTTGAGTGAAATATACAAAGTGTGGGGAAATTCTTGAGCATTGGTGGATTAAAGGAAGGTAGATAACTTATATAAGTTCATTACTATGAGGAAGAGGGCTAGGTATAGTTCCTTAACCATATATTTTTAAGTTAAACTAGTGTAGTTGAGCTTGTAGTTAATTATGCATGCTTGGTTGTGGGAGAATATTGTGATTTGGGATTATGAAGGATCCGAAGGCATAAGATTGGGTATATGAAGGAGATTATATGTTATATATGTGTTGGTATGTGTTTATATGTGTAAAGAGTAAAAAAAAAAAATACATAGAAAAATATGTTTTGTCCTAAACAAGTGAGAACATGTGATTTAAAACTATGAAGAACAAGATATGTGTTTTATTTGTTGAATCTATGAACAACGTGTTATAGAACTAAAAGATACGTAGATAATCCAAGGGGAACAATTAAAAAAGGAGTTGAAATGAATTTGTTATGAATTTCCTAAGAAAATATGTGTTGGTTGCAAAACTTAACTTTTAAACCAATGGTTTTGGTTAATGATTCTTGAAGGATGCTAAAATGTGAAATTAGTAAGCTTTAAACCAAGATTTAAACTCATTTGTATGTGTAATGCACAAATTATGAAGCTTGAAAATTAAAATGGTCAAAATCACAAAAGTTAAAAAACATGAAAAAACTTGAGAAATAATTATGCCGGAAAGGCACGGCCGTTCCTAGTGTAATTGTTGCACAGCAGTGTCGTGCCATGTTTTAAGACTCTGCTAACTTGGCGCGGCCTCGCCGATCACAAAGTGTGTTGTGGCGCGGCAGCGCCGGTCTAAAACTTAGTTGACCCAGGTCTTGGTTTGACTAGGTCAGACCCAGGTCAACAGGGTCGGGTCAACAAAATAATAATAATAATAATAAAAAAATAAATTAATGATAAATAATAATGAACAAATAAAATAATAATAACGATTATTTTATTTGTGAAATAATAAACAAATAACATAATAACTAAAAATTATTTTATTTGTGGGCTAATAAAACATAAACAAATAAAATAATAATTAAGAATAATTTATTAGTGGAATAATAAAGCATAAATGAATAATAAAGGTTATGTGAACAAATAGGATATTAATAAAGAATATTTTGTTTGTGAATTTAAAGTGAAGAAATAAATAGATAAATAATAATAAATATTATTTTATTTGTAGAAATAAATTATAAGAGAGTAAACAAATAAAATAATAACGAAGATTATTTGTAATAAAATTATAATGAATAACATATGAACAAATGAAATAAGAAAGATTATTTTAAATGAAGCAAATAAAATATTAAGGGTTGTTTTATTTAACATAAAAGCAAAGTTAACCTAATAAAAGTGAGTAAACAAATAAAATAATAATAATAAGAAGAATTATTTTATTTGTAGAATATGAAGGTGATAATTGAGATAGGTTGGTATTGGAATTAAGTTAGTCCGATAGAGACTAATCGATAGACTAATTTATAGGTTATTCAAAAGACGAGGACGTTGACATAACAATAAATAACAACTCAGGCAAGTCTCTTGAGCTTACTCGTTTATAGCATGGTGCACATTATTACTTGAATTGTCTTAAAATCTTTCTATACGAATGATGAATATTATTCGCACTTTTGTGCATTTGAATATTGATTCATAATGAATCGTTGAGATTTGATTGTTCCAATTTCATGCATTAATTGAGAAGTTGCTCTACACTATTTGTTTCAGCTAGACGCATATTAAAGAATTTCATGAGGGATATAATTCCTTGTTAGCCATCCAAACCGATTGCCTCGGTGTGGACTCAAATGTAAAGACAGAGATGAACAACTCTTATATAATGGGAAATATTTTGTTGGGGAATCAACTTGCGCGCAATAAAAAAAAACTGAATGTTACGCATAACATATGGTACAATAGATTGATCACCTTGGTACTTGTAGAGAGTGAAAATTAATCTGAACAGTTAAGGTTCACTCTGAAGGTAGTTCAGTGTAATACTGACAAATGTTCATGGTCCATAGTGACCTTCCAGTATAAAACTTGAGAATTCTATTGTTGTTGAAATCAAATCATATTTCATGTTACATCCCTATTGTTGATTATCATTGAGTATTCAGATTTGTTTATTTCATTATTTATTTGAACTCTTATCCATTGTTTATTATATATTTGCTGAGCAATTAATTGCTCACTTTTGCTTAAATATTTTATAGTTAAAATCAAGAAGACCAGTGGATTCGGCAAAAATTAAGGGAAAGGGAAAGGTTGAAGAATAAATGAACCCTAAGATCTTTATGTAATGGATATTATTAATAGACCTTTTGTTGATATTTGAACTCTGTAATGTATAATGTTAATAAAGGTTGCATGAACTTGAGATAGTTATGGTTATTTAAATATTAATTTATATTATTGTTTGTATTTTATTTTGCATTAGAAATTAGATAGATGAGATGGATGTGTTAGATCGTGACCACCAGATTCAAGTTACAGGTAATCCGAATTTTGGGACGTCACAGGTTATAACTGAACCAAATTATTTATTCGGTTATAATCGAATACCGAATTCATATAATTTCACTATTTGAACAAGTATCCAAAATTAATATTAATCGAATAATCGAAAATCGAAAATCGAAAATCGAATAATCGAAAATCGAATAACTGAATTATACTATTCAGTTATTCAGTATATAATCAAAATATGAATCAATTTTTTTTATCAAACAAAAAAATTCATTTCAAATTTCACATTAGAATTTTCAAACAATATTCAACCATAATTTACAATCATAATGGTTTATAAACTAGTTTAATAATTTTAAATTAATAATACATAAGTATACAATTATAAGACAATTTTTTTTTTAATATTTAATTCGATTATTCGGATATCCGAATAATATAATTTTAATAATTAGAATCCAACCTAAATATTAAATAATTAAAAATTATAACCAAATTAAATAAAATAACCAAATAATTAAAATAATTCGATAATTCAATTTTAATCATTTTTTGCTCAACTTAGCTATGGTGACAAAAAAATATTACAAAAAAAGTAATTTATGAAACGGCAAAGTGTACTCTTTTTCTTTTCGGTAAAATCATTTCCAGTATCTTCTTCCCAAACGCAGTGTGTCAAGTATCTGCACTCAGCAACTGCCACCTCACAGAGAGGAGAGAGAAAGAAGAGAGAGAACCGAGAAGGAGATGAACGGAGAAGCGAAGGTGGTGTGTGTGACAGGCGCGTCAGGCTACATAGCTTCCTGGTTGGTGAAGTTGTTGCTGGCGCGTGGCTACATCGTCAAGGCCACTGTTCGGAGCCTCAGTCAGTACTCCCTTTCTTCATCCCACCTCTGTAAATTTTGTATTTATGTTTTTTTCTATCTCATGTTGCTTTCGTAATCATATATATTTTAGCATTTCTGTTTATTTTTCTTTCAATCTGTTGATCAGTTTTTGAAGCATTATTTGGTTTTGCTATTGATACTAGTAATTAAGTATGCTATGAGAAATTTAAGTGCATAATCGCAAAATTGGGGAAACCCATTTCCTCATATGCGTACCTCTAGAAATTAAGGTCAGTCTTATTGATCGATTAGATGAGAATGCATTTAGAACACATTCAAAGTTTGGAATTTAATTTGGTTTGGAGTAGTGAGAGTGAAATGAAGGGGCTTGAAAGTTTAATATCAAGGATCGGTTAGTGGAATTGGAATGCGATACTGCTCTGATTTGGTCTAGTTTGGATTTCCATTTTTTGACATCAGGGAAGTTAGTATAAGTATAGAAGGAGAGAAATTTAGTTAAAATAGATTTTAACCATGAGTTAGTCAGTATCTTACCTGGCTTTATTCATTTCAAAAACACCAATCGAACTGCAACCTTAAGGAGTGGTTCGTGTTTGTGTAACCCCCTGATTCATTGGTCCAGTTTACAACTTGTAGTGTGTATGGTTTTCCTCAAAATGCAGCGGTTTTAATTATTTAATTTTATATTTGCTCTTATGTCTTTTCTTAGATGTAGTTGAGAAAGGACGATATATATTTTATGATAAGTCTTTGAGGTGGGATAAAATGGTAAAGACCGAATAAAAGACTCCAAAGTAGCTCCCATGTTCTTCCCCATCTGCAGCTTACTAGGATCCCTACACTATTAACTGGCTGGAACTACATCATTGACCAACGGAACAGAAGTTCAGTGAATCGGTTGGCAGTCCTCTAAATTCCACAGGACAAGTCACACACATGCACACACACACACATTCTGTAACACTCTTCAGTACCCAGATCAGGGAATATGCCATGTCTTTAATAATTATGATTTGCGAAGTTACATTTGCAAATTATGATATTATCTGTAAACTAGATACTTAAATCTGCATAAGGTAAAGATATTTTCTTTATGACGAACTCAGATTGGCGTGCCATGATTCTTCTCTTCTTCTTCTTCTTCTTCTTCTTCTTCTTCTTTTTTTTTTTTTTTTTTTTTTTTCTGTCTCTCTCTCTCTCTTTTCTCTTTTCTCTTTCTTTCCGTGGCTGTTGTTCATCAGCAATAGTCAAAACTTTAATTTGTATCTTTCGCTCAGCAATAGTCAAAACTTTAATTTGTATCTTTCGCTTATAAAACTATTCTTCTAATTGTCACTGGTTCTGCTTGTATTACAGATGGTTAATTGTCCAAAATCCTAGAGAATTTAATTTCCATAAATCCATACTTGCATAATTTTAATCCATTTCAAGTCCTTTTTGATCCAAATTTGTTTCATTAGGCTTGAATTTTTTTATTCCTCAATCAAATAATCCATAAAGAGTTTGTCCCAAAATACTTGTCACACTTCAAACTATTTAATTTCCATTAATAACTTATTAATTCTACAAAGTTGAAAATTTGTATATCATTACGGTACAGATGATCCAAGGAAGACGAACCACCTGCTTGCACTTGATGGAGCTAAGGAAAGACTTCACTTGTTTGAAGGAAATTTACTTGAAGAGGGGTCTTTTGATTCTGTGGTTGAAGGTTGTGATGGTGTTTTTCATACTGCATCTCCAGTGGTCCTTGCAGTCACTAACCCACAGGTTCATCTACTTTTCTCTTTTAATTGTAATGGTAGGATCTGATATGCATCCCAAAGCTGAAACATAAAATGTCCTTAGTCATAGAAATCTAATGCTAAAACATTCATCTGCCCCCATTGCCCAGCAATTGAGCTAAAGTTCTTATAACGTAGGTCATAGATCTCCATCTCTGTATTGTAATAATTATCTTACAAGACATTGTTGGAGTTTAGTTTCGTAATATATTTATGTCCGTTAAAGTTTACTTGTTGCTTATATATCCCATATATTTTGAACATAAAATACTCCCTTCGTTCCAAAATGTAGGATCATTATTGACTATTTGAAGTAAATTTGAGATATTTTCAAGTTTAAAATTAACAGTAATTGGTTTGTTTTTTGACAACGCAATGATGAAAACCATAAAGTATGTAGAAAATATTACTAATTACAAGATTTATTACTTTCTCAGATATAATGAGTCACATTAAATTTGAATTTGTAAATGCCTCAAATTTACTTTGAAAAGTCAAACTCGATCTTGTATTTCGGAATGGAAAGGAGGGAGTATTTCACATGACACCATCACGAAGAGATCATTTATTTGTCTGTATTTGATATACTTTTTAGGGAAGCAGTAGGTGGAAAAGGATTGTAGATACAGAATTATTAGAGTTACATTGTGGAGGGATGACAATTACAAGACAAGATTAATATATATCAATAAATTGTAAAACTCAACTACAGGATCAAGAAAGTCACAAAGACTTTGTCCAAAAGGAATGTAGACTGTACTCTTATAATCTAAAAACTTTAGATTGGTGGCTTTCTCAACTCCAAAAATGAGAAACGCAAAAGTTTGATCTGAATATCAAAATCAAGTAGTCTATGTAATACTGAAGAAGAAATTATTGTTTTGGGTTCAATATCCTTCTAGCAGTTTTCTATTTGTGTGTTTCTAGTTGCTTCTGGTTAGAGCTAATGAAGTTTATCTTTCCCTGCATGACTGTGCATCTGTTCATATAAGTATCTGTATTTCTGCTTAGATAGCTACTTTAAACCTTTTCCCTTTAGTTTTATTTTTGCCTCTTAAGTCTTATCTGATTAAATTACAAATAAGTTCCATGGTTATATAGTATTTCTCAGATTGCTTTGGCAAGATAAATTATTTTCTTGTACAGTAATCATGATCTTGTACCTTCCCTAACCTTATGTTTCCATAAAAACATAAGGAGATTTAAAACGTTCTGAATCAAATCTTTTTTACCATGCCTTGCAATATTACCATATTGTTGCTAAATGTTGAGAGTTTATTCTGGAAATTGAATAATTACCTCGTTTTTAGGTTGTTTACATGTTAAAAGGTTGCCATTGAATAAAATATTTTCTATGTTACTTGATGATATACATTCGACTTGGCCTTGTGAAAATGCTGAAGGAATTTTCTCATTTCTTTTCCCCATATTTCAGGCAGAATTAGTTGATCCTGCATTGAAGGGAACGCTTAATGTTCTTCAATCATGCGCGAAAGTTCCTTCTATCAAAAGGGTGGTGATAACATCTTCCATGGCTTCAGTTATGATCAATGGAAAACCTTTAAAACCTGATGTTGTAATAGATGAAACTTGGTTTTCGGATCCAATATTTTGGTGTAGATGATATAACATTAGAAACTTTCATCTATCTGTAAGTTCTTTTTTTTTTCATACCCTTTTCTGACACATTCTGAAAGATAACATGTGCCACTTCTTTTCAAATGCTACCTGTGATAACTTTACAAGTTGTCACGACAAGGCAACAACTGTGTTGTTAGAAATAATATATCAGTCATGTATAATCCGGTTGCCTTGTGAAACTGGAGTCTATACTAATTGGTGAAAAGTTCACAACTTATATAAGTATCGGTACATTACTATTCTGTCATGATGATGATCTAGCCTTCAGGTATAGCCTCTAACCAGTTGACTCCTCCAAACCTGCACAAACGTTCAGATGACAACGGAGTGCCGTCGTGGAACGCCTCCGGTGAAGATAGTCAGTAAACAGAGTTCAGAGATAGGTAATCAAAAGTGTGTAGGTTCTCTCTGTGTAAAAATCATCTAACAACTCCTCTTACCCTCCTAGGTAACCTTATATAGCCCTTTCTACTATCCTATCAACCTACCTGCTCACGCACATGCACAGTGAGCCTAGTCGGAAGTGTCCCATCACCTCGCAAAGGTGCTGCTCGGTGGGCGACTGTGTGCTCGAGGGGCGGCCATGTGGGCCCCTCGGCCAGAGGTTGTTCCTTGGGTTCATTCAGGGATGTCCCCATCATCTGACTTGTGCGCCGCTTGAGATGCAACTGTATACTTGAGGGACGGTCATGTGGACCCCTTGGTTAGTGGGTGCTCCCTTGACTTGGGCCATAGTTCAATGACCTCTAGGCCCGGCCTAGCTAATACGGGTCTATTTTTCACTTTCAGGCCCAAACTAATAGTGGACCTGGTTTGATTGGGCTTGTCCCAACATTTGCTCCCTACTCTCTTATTCTACTTCAGTGGGATGGAGGAGTAAGGAGGATGCCTTCGGACTAAATGATGATGGCCTAGCCCTCGGGTATAGCCTCCAACCAGCTGGCTCCTCCAAACTTGTATAAACGTCCACACGAGATGACGACGGAGTGCCGTCGCGGGATGCTTCAGACGAAGATAGTCAGTAAACAGAGTTCAGAGATAGGTAATTAAAAGAGTGTGGGTTCTCTGTGTAAAAATTATTTCTAAGAACTCATCTTACCCTCCTAGGTTATCTTATATTACCCTTCTTACTGTCCTATCATCCTACCTGCTCTTGCAAGTGCATAGTGAACTCGGTCGGGAGTGTCCCATCACTTGACAAAGGAGCTACTCGATGGGCAGTTGTGTGCTCGAGAGGGGCCATGTAGACCCATCGGCCAGAGGTTGTTCCTTTGTCTAGTTTAGGGACGTCCCATCATTTGACTTGTGCATCGCTCGAGGTGTAGCCGTGTGCTTGATAGACGACCATGTGGGCCCCTTGGTTAGAGGGTGCTCCCCCGACTTGGGGCATAGTTCAATGACCTCTAGGCTCGGCCCGGCCCAGCCCAGCCAATACGGGCCTATCCTTCACTTTCAGTCCTGAGCTAACAATGGGCCTGGTTTGATTCGGTCTGTCCCAACATTTATCCCCCATTCCCTTATTCTACTTCAATAGGATGGGGGAGTGAGGAGGATGCCTTCAGACTTGCCCGACGAGAGTCCTGCCTGAGGAATGACTATTATTTGAAAAGGAAAGGGCTCAGGTTCCTTTCAAGTTCGTGGTGTTTGAAATACGCGTGCGTGGTTCCCCGAGGTAGACATCGTCCCAAGTACACAAGTGCGAGGGTTGCTGACCCATCGTCACTAGTTGTACACTACAAATGCACATGCGTAGGGTTTTGTGCCCCATTATTGCATTTTACACATATCGTTGGAATTCGATGTGTGCGTCATTGGTCTCTTCAAAGCCTTTGGAACGTTCAATTCGAATAAGGGTTCGAGATCTACGCTACTCATAGGGTCTATAAATATTAGGTAAATCTTTTATTCACCATTTTCGCCTGTTTTCTTTCTACCAACCGTTGACAAAGCGAGTGAGCTCCAGCCAAAACTGTTGTTTCCGTCGAATTTCGATATTCTCGCTTCACCATTTCTGTCAAGTAAATTTAGTCAAACTCATTCTTTGATTTTTGTCCATAAATTGTGCCCTTTCAGGCAATAGCGCTTCCCGTTAGGTAGGCTATTGGTCTGTCACCTGTTGATATAATGGATAAAGTCCTAGTGGTGCACGATGTTGCCTCCCCCATCCGAGATAGCAGAGAGTTGGTAGTGGTACCCCCTTAGGTTAAAGACACCCTGGTGGGGGGAGAGGGTGTTAAGAGGGTTGAGGCATACTCCGATCAGGACGATGAGAAAGGAGAGTTAGAGAGATATCCCTCAGCCTTCATCCTCATAGAGAGTGAGCTTAGAGCCCTCAGGACTAACACTCTCCCCTTTCCTGATTATTCTAGGAACCTTTTTGTTGAGGCTGAGTACAAGGCCGTTAGTAGGGAGTGTAGGTTTGACTCGACTAGTCTAAAGTCACTCAAGACTGCCATTTTGCTCCCCGAGGAATATGACATCAGGATGCCAAACCCTACTGAATGAATGTACGACATCCCCGAAGGTGCTTGTAATGCATTTTAGGTTTGGGCTCAGGTTGCCTTTGCCTTGATTTTTCCGTATCCTTTTGAGGGAACTCCTTTGAGTTACCCTTGGGTCGCCAATGCGGCTCTGGCGCCAACTCTGAGGCTCGTCCCGGTGAAGCCTTTGAGTGCAGCGTCCCCATAGGAGAACGCCTGAAAGAGAGGGCCTGGACACATCGGTCTCGTCCTCGCCCAAGTGAGCTAAACAAGGGCCCCCTAAGGATAGTCAGACAAGCAAGGGGGTCCGGAGGTAGCTAGAGGTGTGCCGAGGGAGGCCACCAGTGTCTCGAAGGGTCCATCAGCTGTAAATAAACCCTTTTCGACGGGTCCTTCGGATACGTCGGTACTTGCCTCGTCACACACCGAGGGGTCCCTTTTCCTCCGAGGGCGGGGAGTAGCAACAGTTGGCCTTGGTTTCGACAAATTATCCCAACCCCTAGGGTCCTCATGGGGAATGTTGGATAACCTTTTTAAGTCTCACTGAGGGTGGTTCCCCGACGATCATGGGGCGAAGGGATATCCCACGGAGTGCTTCAAGTCCTTCAACCTGCAGCAAGACTTCAAGTACTTCGACAACGCTCACTAGCTTTAGTGAGCGACGAATTTCTTGTAGCCCTTGGTGTGGTAAAAACATTTTACTTTACCTCTTATTTTTTTTATTAATTCGTGCATTCCGTTTTGACTCAAGCTAATGTCTATTTCCTAAGTTTCAGCTTACCTCTCTTGGGTTGCGGATGGCCAAGATGAGGAATAACCTCTCAGGCAACACCACAGAGTTTAAAAAAAAAATGATAGACTGGTGGAGAGGGATGCTGTCTAGGAGTGGAATGCTAGAGGGAGGGAGATCGGAGAGGGTCGAAAGACCAAGATTAAGAATATGGAGGACGAGTTGGACGTCCTCTGAGAATCGTGATTCTTGACAACGAGAAAAAGGACACCGAGGCTTGGGAGAAGAAGGCTGAGCGAGCCAAAGTTGATTAGGCCTGTGCTGTGTCCCTCGAGCAGGAGCTGGTGTTGCTGAAGGCCAACCCCCTGGTGGCGGTACGCAAATTGGTCATTGGTCAATACTAGGCCTTTGAGGACTTCCGAAATGTCCTTGCATCTGCTACCTTCCCTGAGTGGTAGACTTTGGTGGGACAACTATTTGAGGTTTTTGGCTGAAGGCGGCATGCAGATCCTTATGGGGCTGATTGTCCGACATTTCGGGGCTAAGCAACCCAAGGGGTATCCTGACGAGGAAGAGGCAGCAACCGATAAAGATTCCGAGGCACCTGGCGGTCCCTAACAACCTCCTCTCCAACAGTCTCCTCCCTAACAACCATCTTCCCCACAGGGATCGTAGTTTGGGAAGTTTTTTGTTTTGTTTTTCTTTTCTGAATTTGTAAAATGTAATGACCTTCGGGTCCACCTTGTAAAAATTATTTGAATGTAGAAGCAATTTATGATTATTTGTGTGTACAACCGATGTCGTTCTATAATTTACGCTTGTAAGTATAAAATTTTAAGTGCATAGTCCCTAAGGCGATGGAAATGGTTTGTTCGAGGGCCAATATCCAATTGAAAGGACATTAAATTAAATAGGATGTGATCTTGAAACACTGCAGGTGTCGGCGCCTCCGGACATTAAATTCACTCCCAAGGGATTGTCCCCTTCTTTATTTCAAACTTTAACAAAAGGACTCTTCCCATCGGGATATGCCTATTAAACTGAATAGGATACAATCTTCAAATCGTATCAAAAGAACTCTTCCCATTGGGATATGTCTATTAAACTGAATAGGATACAATCTTTAGACTGTAACAAAAGGACTCTTCCATCGGGATATGCCCATTAAACTGACTTAGATACAATCTTGAAATATTGCAAGTGCTAGCACCTCAGGGCATTAAATTTCCTCCCAAGGTACTGCCCCCCCCCCCCCCCCCCCCCCCCCAAATTCATTAAGCGAGACTTTTCCCAATAGGATATGTTTTGGTTTGCCAAGCCGGCAGAAGTAAAAGATACGACCTGCAAGTAATGGCTCGTTGGGACATCAAATTGCCGACTGAGGAACGCATACCCAATTCGTTTCAAGTTGTTTATTTGAGCAAATGGACTCTTCCCGATGGGATCTGGGATCTGTCCAGGTGAAGAGACGATATTGAAAGCAACATATGATGATTCAAAAGATACTATACTAAAGACATTGCGTACAATACATGATTATCAAAAGATTTATATTAATATACAATGTACATCTCATGATTATCGACACTTCTATTGGTAGTACTTCCTTAGTCTAAAGACATGTCAAAGTGTTTTTTACTTCAGTGCCATCCAACCTACTCAAGCCATAAGTCCCTGGTCGAACCACCTTGCAGACTTTGTATGTCTCTTCCCCTCTAGGCAATAATTTTCCAATATTAGCAGGGTCAGATGCCTCGGCCTCCCTCAGAACTAGTTCTCCTTCACGGAATACCCTGAGCCTGACCCTCTGGTTGTAATGTTTGGCCGTCTTCTACTGATAGTTGGCAATTCTGAGCATAGCTTTGTCTCTAGCTTCGTCCAATAGGTCTAGATTCAAGCGAACTCCCTCAGGATTTGTGTCTTCTTAGAGGTGTTGAATCCTAAAGGACGGAGCTCCTATCTCGACAGCCATATGCCAATTTGAATGGAGTCTCTTTGGTGGCCAACCGCGGGGTTGTATAGTATACCCATAGTATGCTCGGCAATTCTTCTACCCATTTGCCTTGAAGCTTCCTTGTGCCTTTTATCCACTTCTCGAAGTAAGGCTCTATTGGTGACCTTGATTTGTCCATTAGCTTGAGGATGCCCTACTGAGGATTTTCTATGTATTATGCCCAGTTCATCTAGGTATTCTTCGAATTCTTTTCTCACAAACTAAAGCCCATTATCGGAGATCAAAACCCGAAGGATGCCAAATCTTATGCCACAAAGTCATTAAAAAACTTTTTGCAATCTCTCTCTTACCCTTTTGAGAGCCTCAACTTCTATCCATTTTGTCATGTAATCTACTGTCACAATGCAATACTAAAGTCAGCTCGGTGCCTTTGGGAGAGGCCCCATTAAGTCGATCCCCTATACTGCAAAAGAGATCGAGGAGAGAATAGAAGATAGGGGCTTAACTTGTTGTCGGGGTACATTGACATGAATCTGACATTGGTGGCACTTCTGCACAGAATTTATGGCGTCTTCGTGTATGGTTGGCCAAAAGTATCCTTGGTGGAAAATTTTGTGTGTTAAGGCCTTGCCCTCCAAGTGTTCGCCGTAGATCCCCGAATGGACTTCCTCGAGGAAATAATCAGCCTCAGTTTTTTCTACACTACGCTTATGAACAAGGGGGGCCAAGAAAGCCCTCCTACATAACACACCTTTGGTCATACAAAATTTTGAAGACTTAAATTTGATTTGTTTTGCCTCGGGGTTTTCGGATAATACTCCTCATTATAAGAAATTAATGATCGGGGTCATCCAACTTGCCTCGGCGAATATCTGCATCATTTCTGCTTTAGTTATGCTCGGTTGTTCCAGGAATTCCAAGTATACCGAGTCGTCAAGATTCCTTTCCTTAGAGGCGGTTAACTTGGATAGGGCAACGACGATTTGATTCTACTTGTGAACAATGCCCTGAATCGAGAAACTCTCAACGAAGCCTATCATCCTTTTGACCTCGGTTAGTTATTAGGCCATCTTCTACTCCTAAGCCTCATATTCTCCCAAGAATTGCTTGGCGACCAGCAGTGAGTTGCTGAAAGCTTGCAGTTGTTGAACATCCAGGCTTCTAGCTAGCCTCAATCTAGCCAGAAGCGCTTCATACTCAGACTCGTTATTGGTGGCTTGGAATTTGAAGTGAAGAGCTTGTTGGACTCGGAACCAATCAGGGCTTCTCAAGATGACTCCTGCTACACTCTTTTGTATTATCGAGGATCCATCCACATATAGGGTCCAAGTTGGTTTTTGTGTAATCTGCTCAGATTTGGGCTCAGGAATTGAAAGCTCCATCTGCTCAGGAAAGGTACATTTTACCAAGAAATCGGCCAAGGTCTGCTCTTTAATTGCCGAACGACTCTAATACTCGATATTGTCTTGGCTGAGCTTTAGCTCCTGAGCAATTAACCTTCCCGAGAGGTCAGGTTTGAATAACACCTTCTTTAGGGGATGATTGGTCATAACCCTGATCGGCTGTCCTTGAAAATAGTGCCTTAATTTTCTCGAGGTCATAATGATTTCTCGAGGTCATAATGAGGGCGTATGCCAATTTTTCTAGTGAGGGGTATTTGGTTTCCGTATCCCTGAGGACTTGGCCGACATAGTAGACCGACTTGTGTACCCCTTTCTCTTCTTGAATTAGGTTCGCCCCCACCGCCTTCAGGCTGCTCGCTAGGTACACAAAAAAGTGGCTCTTGGGGTTGGGCTTTGGAGAGTTGGGGGTTTTGTCAGGTATTGTTTGATCTCTTCAAAGGATTTGTGGCATTCATCGGTCCATACAATGCTGCGACTATTTTGCGCCCCCTTCAAGGTATCGAAGAAAGGTAAGTAATGCTCAGCTAATTTTGAGACAATCTCCTTAAAGCGGCTAGACAACCAGTCAGTTTTTGTGCTTCTTTGTGTTGCCTCAAAGGGATCATGGTCTGTATCTTCCTGGATTTGCCTCAATCCCCCTTTGACTGATTTGGAAGCCCAAAAATTTGCACAACCCGAAGCTAAATGTGCATTTTGCTCGATTCAGTCTCATGTTGCAGCTCCGTAGATTTTTAAAGCACTCCTGTAGATCACTGATATGAGTGCTCTAGGCAAGGCTTTTGACTATCATGTTGTCAGCGTACACTTCCATGTTGCGCCTGATCTGTTCCTCAAAGACAATATTCATCATTCTTTGATAGGTAGCTCCTGCATTAATCAACCCAAAAGACGCAGCTTTGAAGGCATAAACCACTCGGTAAGTGTTGAATGCTGTGTTCGGGATATCTTTTTTGGCCATCTTTATTTGATGCTAGCCAGAGAAAGCATAAAAAACCTAAGTATGAGGTGCCCAGTTGTAGAGTCGATGAGCTGGTCGATGGAAGGGAGAGGGTATGAGTCCTTCGGGTAGACTTTATTCAAATCGGTGTAATTTATACATATCCTCCATTTACCATTGCTTTTCTTGACCATGACAACATTGGCCAACCACTCGGAATACTTGATTTCACTTATTAAGTTGACCTTCAACAACTTGCTAATCTCCTCATCAATAGCCGTTTGCCGGTTTGGGCCAAGTTCCTCTTTTGCTTGACTGGTTTCCTGCCTAGGTCTGTGAACCGCGACAAACTCATCGATCCCCAACATGTCTTCTGGTGCCCGTGCAAATATATCAGTGTATTCCCGAAGGAGACGGGTAATCTTTTCTTTGAGGTCGGGGTCAAGCCTTGCTCCTACTTTCAACTTTTTATCCGGCTCCCTGGTTACCTCGACTTCCTCTACCTCCTCTGCCAGGCAATCTTTGGATTCATTATTTTTCTCCTCGAATGGTTCTACCTCCAAGGGACCTTCAACTAGTAATTCTGAGGATATAATCATAACCTCTTTGCTTTTTTCTTTTTCTTTTTTCCCTTAGGAACAACTTGCGCTAAGCATAAGGCTATACTATAACAGGTTTTGGATAGCTCCTGATCGGTGTAGACTTCTCCCACCCCATATGGGGTCAAGAACTTCATTTTCATGTGTGTAATGGATGTAATTGCCCACAAGTTGGCCAAGGTCGGTTGACTAATTATAGCATTATAGGGGGAAGCTCTGTCTACCACATAAAACTTCACCACTATCCCTACTCAATATGGAGGTGACCTAAAGATGATAGCCAAATTGATAGTCCCTCGGATAGGCGATTCGGCATAGGGTTGGATCTCGTATCCATTCAACAACATGCGGATGCATGTGTGGTTATAGAGGATATTTAGTGAGAACCCATTATCCATCAACACTTTCATTACATCCTGGTTAGCAATATCCCGTTTTACCACCAAAGCATCTGCGTGCCTGGGATTGACCGTCTCGTAGTCTTCGTCAGAAAAAGTAATGTGATTATTGGGGTTGACACTTTGCCGCCTCAGCTGATGTCCTTCAATCATGAAGATTCTCTTTTACATATTCTTCCTCGGGACAGTTTGAGGTTGTTCCCCCGATCACTACATTTACCACGTGCTGTCCACCAGCCATGTGCGGAGGTCCTAAGGTAATCAAGAATGCGGATTGCCTTCATGAATTTGTTCCTCAATAAATTTTTTTAGGGCCTGACATGCTTGGTATCATGGCCATGGTCCTCATGACACTTGCAACTTTTATTCTTGTTTATTTTTTCCGAAGGCACAGTGAGTTTTTTCGGTTGGGTAAAAAATGGCTTTCTCTTGATCTCCTCAAAAATATCCGTTTGGGATTTATTGAGGGGAGTATACTCTTCATCTTTCCTCCTTATGATTGTGTCATCGCCCCCTCCAATGTTCCCTTTCTTCTTTTCTGAGTTCTTCTCGTTTTTGCTACTACCTCCTTTATTCTCATTTTTACCGTGTTCCTTTCTTCTATCTGAGCCCGGGTATAGTTCTCTAAAGGCCTTCTCGACGAAGATGTGCTCCTGAATGATCTTATAAACTTCGTCGAGCGTTTGGGGACACTCTAGGTGATCAGATCCTTAACGAAGTCCCTGTTGGTCCAGATATTGAGGTTTTTGGTGAAGTAGCTCACTACCTCTTGCATTTTCAAATCCTTGATAGGGGCTACCACTTTCTTGAATCTCTCAATATAATCCTTGAGGGATTCATCATCTTCTTGTTTGAGCTACATCAGGCTGACCGTAAGTACTTTGATTAGGCAATTCCCTGTGAAGCGCTCAATAAATGTGTCCCGAAGCTTTTCCCATGAATTTATGCTCCGTGGGGGAAGAGATGCGAACTAGGCTCAAGCATGCAGCTTTAAAGTGGAGATGAACAGGCGGCACTTGGTGGTCTTCGTGTAATTTAGCACGTGACGTGGTCCCTTGGATCTGCAGTGCCATCAAAACACTTCAAGCTAGTGACCCTAACGTTGGAGTCCATGGGCCCCTTCTCAATTGTTTCTGAAAAAGGGGATCGTCGACTAGCAGCCAGAGATGCACAAAAAGTCTGGGGCCTGCTGCTTGACCTCGATTGGGCCCAAGCTTGACTGGTCAAAGCCTGGCCCGTTTAGGCCCGGTCTGAAGATTTTTAAACAGGCTGCAATTTGGACATAAAAATCCGGCCTAGACCGGCCTGACCTGGACCGGCCCGCAGCCCAAGTTAAGTCCAATAAAAATGTTGGACATATATGCCTTGGTTTGGAAAAGAAAGTGTGAGATCCCCTCTATTTATAGATGAGAGTTGGGTAGGAGAAACTTTGGTAGGCGATGTGAAACTTGAATTCTCCAATTTTTGGGAACTTTGGTGATGTGGGATTTGATAATCCTTTATAAATCATGTCCATTCCCTAAACTTCTTCGGCTTCAGAGCCTTATACATACACACACATATTTTGGTTGAATATGTTGACAACCTAATGGCTACTATACAATCTATCGGGATATTTTAATGAAGTTTGCAACAACAGGTTGGTATATCAATAATGTGGCTGACAAACTTTTTGCAGTTATGAGTGTTTCAAGCACTAGTGAGGCACTTGTCTACTACGCCAAGAGAATCAAAACTCTGAAACCTTACAAGCTCGGTTTTGATGCTATTTACTCATCCAAATCACAAATCACAAATCACCATGCTATTACAGGAAGCAAATGAACGTGGAGCAACAGCTTATATATGCTATGCAATAGATGATTTGAGGGTTATTGCAATAAATAAGCTGATCTGTGAAGAACTAATAGCTCTCTTGTATTGCAGAACTGAGTCAGCCAAGTTTTGTCTTCATTGTGATGGTCAAGTTCACTCCATCAGCTTGTCAAGTGTTCTACGAACAGCAAATTGGTCATGTCATTTGATTTTGATGGGTTTCTCATTGATAGAGTTCATCTTGAAGCTGGAATTCATTAACAACATCAAGGTTTTTGCTTATTACCACCTTGAGGACAAGGTGGCTTTTGAAAGGCTGAGTATTGATCGATTCCAAAATAAGGAATTGCTTATTCCACATCGATTGCAAAATCCAAAGTAGCATAAGAGCAAGTATAAAAGGCTGAGTATTGATCGATTCCAAAATAAGGAATTGCTTATTCCACATCGATTGCAAAATCCAAAGTAGCATAAGAGCAAGTATAAATAAGGAATTGCTCATAAGTCATAACTAGCACAAGTCCCACATCGATTGCAAACTAAAATCCATTGCACTATGGAGCGTATAAATAAGGTCGTAGAGGCTGGATGGGGGTAATGGGTGATTAGTAAGATCCATGGCCTATGTTAGTGACCTCCATTGCACTTTGGAGAGTAGGTCGCCTAAGGTCTACTTAACTGGTGGAGTGGACCTTAGCTTGGCCTGGTTTACAGGCATCAACATGTCAAATTTTTATGCAACAAGTCTGGCTTGGCCAGGCCAGTAGGGCCCAAAGTTAAGGCCTGGCTTGGCCTGGTCAATGGCCAAAACCTGGCAGGCCAATCTGGCCTATTGTGCATTTCTGTCAATAGCATTTCTACCCATTACCTCCCTTTCTAGGTCTTCACATCTTTGGGCCCATGTATCGATCGGATTCTGTCATGGTTCGGATGTAAGTTCGCCCTTGCCCTTGGCTCTACTTGGTGGTTGGAGGAACTGGCTGAATCAGGCTGCTGCTTTGCTATGGTTGGCGGGCGATCTTCCGCCCTTTGCAGTTGTGTGAATGCGGAGCCTCGCCCTTTGGGGGGACGAGCTTCTCATAAACAAACTCTTCATTTCTATGTCGGGGGTTGAGGATCTCCACCTTACACGCCTATTGCGGGCTTCGCTTCGGGTAGAATGTGGCGACTGCCAATCATGCTGGGAACTGTTTTGGCCTTGCCCTTGCTCTTGACCGATCAGGGCGCCCATTTCCTCTAACCTCCTGCCTGTTTCATCATGTTGCAACCAGAGGGCCTCCAAATAATATAAACGAGCCTAATTGCCTGGCGTTTTCAGCCTCACGACGAGCCATTTCATTGGAATCTACTTCGCGGGGTCCCTCAGTAATACGGGCTTGACTTCTGTTCACGCTCTCTTAAATTTGGCTGAGCTTGAGAATGGATGGGGATGAATTGAACGCACATAATGCATAGAGTGGCTAGACTGTTCATCACGTCCCCCCATTGCATTCCCCATTACATTGGCTTGGGTGGCAGCTAAGTTGGGGATAATTGGGGCCTGCGCCACCACTCCTAACACCCCAATTTCGTGTTTTGACTAGTTTCAAATTATTATAAGTTGGAGACCGTTCATGCACTTCAGACTGATATCCCACGAATGTTTCCTAGATGTTTAAAAATAGACCGCAGCCGGAAAGAAGCTTTCTCGGTGGGTACAATTGTCAATCAGGTGGAAACAATGGCAGAAGGACAACCTAAATTTTATAGTTGTCGGAATCTTGGATTTTTATACAAGTGCCCTCCTTTTAGCGCCAATGATGATGACCTGGTCCTCGGGTATAGCCTCCAACCAGCTGACTCCTCTAAACCTGCACAAATGTCCACGTGAAATGATGACAGAGTGTCGTCGCGGGAAGCCTCCGGCGAAGATAGTTAGTAAACAGAGGTCAGAGATAAGTAATTAAAAGTGCGTGGGTTCTCTGTGTATAAAATATGTCTAAAACGTGGGTTCTTATTTTCCTATCACCTTGCTCACGCACGTGCGCAGTGAACACCGGCTGGGAATGTCCCATCACCTGGCAAAGGCGCTCGGTGGGCGAATGTGTTCTCGAGGGGCGGGTATGTGGGCCCCTCGACAAGAGGTTGTTCCTTGGGCTCGTTTAGGAACGTCCCATCATCTGACTTATGCATTGCCTGAGATGCGGCTGTGTGCTCGAGGGATAGCCATGTGGGCTCCTTGGTTAGAGAGTGCTCCCCCGACTTGAGCCATAGTTCAATTACCACCAGTCCCGGCCCAGCCAATACGGTCCCATCCTTCACTTTCAGGCCTGAGTTAATAGTGGGCCTGGTTTGATCGGGCCTGTCCTGAATTGTCAAATAAATAAATTCTTCATAATTGGTCTTGTCTTATTTAATAGTCTTTTTCTTACTAATTCTTCAAGTTGTCATGCTTCTTTTTGTGTCATAAGTTCTCACTTCTAAGTCATTTGCTCATCTTTTCAGTTTAAATTTCTTTGTGTTGTATTTGTCCTCTTATAAACAAATTTTGTGCACCCAGATGATGAATTATCCGTCTTTCCTTTTCTCCAAATAATTGATATTGTTTGTAATATAAATCTTAATCTGAATGTAAACTGGTTAGCTACTGTTAGTAGTCAATACAAGTTTATAGATCTCTAAAACTTTTCATCCGAGAGCTACTTCCCTTGTATGTCTGTCATATCTTTCTCAAACTAATAAAGAGTTGGCCTTCGGCTCCTTCAGCCCATAACAAAACAAAATTAGAAGGTAAATAAATAATTAAAAAAATAGAAATCCCAGAAGAGATACTTGCCTATAATGCATATATATATATAGAGAAGAGAATTTTATAATCCTACCTCCCTGTTTGGAAAAAAAATAAAAAATCCTACCTCCCTGGTTATGTTTGTGCTTTTCTTGATCGACACAATATTACTTGATGAATATAAAGTACTTTTAAATATAAAATTGCATTTTGGTGCTTTTTTTTTTCCTTTCCAGACATGATATGTTGGATATGATTTATGAATAATTTTAAAAATCATTTGTTCTGGTCTGAACTGTTCGAATACATTTGACATATTCACAGAAATATTGAAGTTGTTTTAATACTTGCATACAGTTTCATGTTAATAATAACCCATCATATTCACTTCTATTTGTTAAGTTGGGGAAGCGTAACTCATTACAGCACTTTATAATGTTAACTGAACATTTGGTTTTTCTCAGCATTTTTATGCTCTTTCAAAAACGTTGGCTGAGGAAGCTGCTTTGAAGTTTGCAAAAGAGAATAAAATTGACTTGGTGACGCTACATCCAGGTTATGTGATAGGTCCTTTGTTACAGCCAATTCTCAATCTCACTTCTGGAGGGATTCTGAACCTCATAAAAAACGGTATTTTCCTGCAACATATGATGAAACTGTCTATGCTTATGTTTCTACAAGAGCTTCACTAGATTTTTTTACTGTTCAAATTTACTCATCTAGCAACTTCTTATGGAAGAAATCTATGTACACTGGTATATAATGGAGATGGTTTCTGCTAATTTTGCTACTTCAGTAATCAATTCTTGTCCAAGGCGGCTCGGCGATAATATATAAGAAGTAAGAAATAGTGTTAAAGGAATGCCAAAATTAAAATGAGAATACGACGTAGTGAAACTTGTATAAAATTCTGGAACACTTTCCCAAGAGCAAGTTCACATGGCTAAAAACTTTGGTTTGAGTATTTGTACTTTTTTGAGCAAGTTGACACATTATGTACCTTTTAGAAACTTCTTCAATTTTAAATATAAAGATTCTTGCTTTTTAATCTGTAACTTTGAAAGACATAACTTATGCAGTGAATGTTTTGAATACATCTTCTGTTCACTTAACATGGATCTGTGTGCTAGGGATTCAACAAATGCAGCAGAATGTTTACCAATAAAGTACTGTTTAATGCCAGCCAAAAACTTGTGAATACCCCTTAGGTGTACCTTACTAAAATTACAGAAAACCACTATGAGATAGTGTTATTGGAGCACAAGATTCTGTGAATAATATTCCTCGTGCACTTTATAAGAGCAGATCGGTAAAATCTGATACATCCACTCCTGAAATCAAACGTTTAACTGCACTTTCTTGCATGGTTGATATCAGCTTCTAAATTATTGTCACTCTTAACTGTTTTCATTTCCACCAGCATATTTATGTAATCTCTTTGATTCAAGGTGTCTTTACTATACTACATTTGGATTGAAGGAATAGAATAGAGAAATGAATGAAAGGATTTTTAAACATTTCAAGTGTATGGTTGTAGGTGAATGGTGATGGTGGGTGGGTGTGATAGGATGACAAAATTGTCACATACATCCATTCCAATTCATTGGAATGGATCTCATTCCACCACCTTCCACGTAGAATGAAAATCAGAGGAATGGAAAGAATTTTCATTCCATCTGAACGGTTTATCCGATCACCAAATACACTATTTTTCATTCCACTCCTTCCATTCCATTCCTTCAGTCCAAAAGTAGCAAAGTCTAATATTCTTATCTAATACGGTTGGCATTGTCACGAGGCACAAAAGGGATTGCTCTAGCAGCAACTCTGGAATTTATCAAACTTTATGGAACATTTTACTAAGTGAGCTCATATAATGCACCTTGAACCCTCTAAAGCATGGGCATTTATTGTCATTTGTCATAACAGTAAAAAAATTGAATCTAGTTACTTATCAAAATAAATTTGTTTCTAGTTACTATAATAACATTTTGAGCAAATATAAATGAAAGATAGTAACAAATACTTTTGTTTTGTATGTCGGTGCTTGTTCATGTTTATCTGTCTGCCAAACATATAAGCAGCTGCTGTAGATGCCTTGGTGAATTATTATCAATGTCATTCAGGCATATATATGATAATGACAGCCAGATGACTACCATAGTACTTGCATATTAACTTTTATAGACCATAAAAGTCGTTTTATTGTTTCTTTTAACAAATTCAATTTTTCTGATGCAAGGAATTGAATTTCACATGACGCAGGACAAGAAGTATTCCCAGATGGAATCTATAGATTTGTTGATGTCAGGGATATTGCCTATGCACATATTTTAGCATTTGAGATTGCTTCGGCTAGTGGCAGATACTGCTTAGTTGGGAAAGTGACGTACTCCTCAGAGTTTTTCAAGATCGTAAACAAGCTTTATCCTGCTCTCAACATTCCTGAAACGTAAGCTTTTCATACTTGTGTCTTTGATTTATCATTTTCATTAGAACTAACTTCAGTGATTTTAAGTACATCCCAATTCAAGGTTACAACAACAAAAAAATCCGGTAGACTAAAATTGGCATTCTGCTGCATCCTTCTTTTTGGTTGGTTTCCCCGTTCTCTCCGGTGTTCCTCTATTTTTCTCTTAATTTTCTTTTATTTGTAAAAAGTTCTATGTTATTTTACTTGACTAGCCATTATCATAAGTGACATTGTATTAGTAGTAATTCATTGGTGCATGATGAAGCAAATTCTTCAGAAGCGAAGGTAGAAGAATTATAGAACATCCTGACCACATCAAATGTAACAAAGGTCAAAGTTCTCTATAGAAATGACAGAAATTTAGAATAGTTTATTTGATACTCTGTACATCAAGAATAAACAACAAGAACTTTAGAGCAAAATATAACTGGAGCTACTATTATACAAGTTTATTGTTAATTTCATCAATGAACTTGTGCAAGGTAAATGTTCTAAAAACTACAAAATAGGAAAGGTTTCTTTGGGCATTTGATGTTACATAAACCTTGATTATTGGAGAAAAACAAAACCAAAGACGACAAAAGCCAAGTAGATTTTGAAGGTATTATAATGATAAAAGGGGCGAGATATGATATGCTTTTAGTGCAAGTTAGGAAGTTTGTATTCTGAAGTTTTACGGATTTCGTATTTTCACGATGACAATTAAGTATAAGAAAATATTGAAATGAATATGTGATACCCCAGTCCTACATCAGAAAATTCAGAAGAATCAGAACATGTGGGAAGTATTGAATTGTAGATTATTTCAACACGACTACCTAAAATACATACCGATAACATGTCATAATTTTTGCATGGGCCAAGATGACCAATGTGGTGTTTTTGGAAGTGGATCGAGTCTTAATTTGGATTAAAACTTTGGGCTCGAGTTGTTATAAATGGTATCTGAGCAGAGTCCCGGTTACGTGGGGAATTAAGTGCTTTATGGGGTTAAATTCTGCACCTTATGGAAAGGTGGGAGCCACCTCTAAAGTCCTGCACTAGCCCAGGGATTGATCCTGAGGACTATGAGAGGGGGCTTGTCAGGGATTGTTCCTGGATTGGGTTTGGACCGGGTTGTTACATTGTCATATTGGAGAAGTTTCATGATCCATTTGAATAATAGTCATGTTCATCACAGCACCAGCCATACTCATAACAACTAAGTTAACAAATTAGTTAATCATGCTCATCACTTTAAGCACCTATACCCTGTAACTAAAATATATACTAAGAGCTGTTGATAATTAGATAGATCTTGTACCAGAAAATTGTCCGCTAAAGCTATTATCTTTAATAGGAAATTAATAAACTTCTTGACAACCTTCCGATAAACTTAGAGACTTAGAGAAATTATGTATGACTGATTGACAAAGCATCAACCTGAGATGTTGCTTAAGACACATAACAAGATTGGTAGCTAACAACTACTAAGAGCAGGAATTTAACTGGAATCAATGAACCTTTAGTTTTTTGTTGGTTGTCAATCAACTACTTTGGTATTATAGAATGGCTGAATCGATTTCTAGATTTATTTTCAGTATTCATTCAGATTCATGTTTTTTTCTTCTTATTCTTTTCGGGGTTGAATTCTTCGTCTAACGGAAGACATTGAGTAACCTAATGATCCATTAAAAAAAATGGCCAATAAATTTCTGGTATGACTGTCTTTTTGTGATGACAGATTTAATGATGAAAAGCTTGTGCCACCCTACCAGGTCTCCAAGGAAAGAGCAAAAAGTCTGGGCATTGATTTCCTTCCTCTTGAGGTGAGCCTTAAGGACACTGTAGAAAGCTTGAAGGAGAAGAAGTTTCTTACCTTCTAAATCATAATATTGCAAACTAAAGACTACATATATGCCATATATTATAAAGTTTCAACATGTTGTGATTACTGAGTATAACCTTATATTATAAAGTTTCATCTTGTTGTAGTAATTGACTAAGCATTGTAATGATACTCTAAAAACTCTCGAATATCACTTGTACTCTGTAATAATTTGTTTCGTAAAGGTGGGCATGTCAATAACATATTAGCTAATGGAATGGCACAAAATATATCAAATTTTATAAAGAGACTGGTGAAAACATTATTTGTTTTACGGATGGTTATTAACAGTTTTTTTCTTTAAGAATAATATTTTCAAAAAGATGCCAACAAGAATCGTAAATGGGTCTATAATCTATGTGAGAAAGAACTAGTGAAAATATCAAAAAATTACTTATTTTTTTGATAAAACAGAGAAAACTTCCTTAGCAAATATAAACAGATACATCCATCGCTTAGATTTGTTGTCCGTCTCTTTTATTTTTCTTATTTTTGGTTATTATTATTTTGTATTTCTCAAATCCTAGTGTATATTTGGGATTGCATAAAAATAAGATTATTGATTTTGATTATTATTTTTTATTATAATCCATTTTAGAAAAAAAGTTTGTGTTTGGTAAATAAAAAACACTTAAATTAGGTAAAAAGTGAAAAATGTTTGGTATAAAAGAAATTGTTAATCACTTAAGTTTAGGCGTAAATTACTTTAAAATAATATTTTGAGAAGTAAAGATGGATAATTGATGGAATTCTTAAAATAAATAAAGATAGATTAGTAATATATTTAGTCAAACTTGATTATTAAAATTGATACATAATTAAAAAAATGATTATAAGCAATTTTAAAACTTAGATTACTAAATATTTTTTTATTCTTAAAATTGATTATAAGTAATTTTTACTATTTATAAGCGATACTAAACACTTTTCTAAGTAGGGCTGTTCAACCGGTTTTAATTGGACCGGTATCGAACCGGTATCAAATTCGTCCAAAATTTGGTAGCGATATCGGTACTGGTTGAACCGGTTCGGTACCGGTTAATACCGAAAATAATAATAATAATAATAAAAAAAAATCGATATAATCGGTACGGTTCGATAAATACCGAATCAAAAAAATTCATACTAATGTCGGAATCGGTATACCAAATTGATATCGAATTGATCAGCTCAATCCAATTCAATATACACTAAAAATGGAAAAAATCCAATAAAATGAACATTGCTACTTCTAAGCCTCGTGTTAAGGAAGGAAATGCCTAAAAGGATATAATAATAATAATCAATTGAATAGTAGTCGGGATAATTCTAGAATTAAGGTAGCATGTGGCAATATAGTAGTTCGGTAGTAATATAGTCTTTTCATTATTTTTCTGTTGGCAAGGAATCCATGTGATCACTCCATATATGTGAGCAAGAGAGTAAAGATGTGCATTTGGAATGAATTAGCTTGAGAGTTCTCATTTGAGACTCCCTATTCTTCTTCGTCTAGTTCCTTTGGCTTCCCAGTCCCTTTTTTCTTCTCAGTCCCAAATTCTCATCTAATTCTCCTAGGCACCTCATTCTCTGGCTATGTTTGATAATCAAGTTAAGCTACATCGGGCGGCCAACTTAACATCTAATCCTAACAAGAAATGTATAATTCTCTCCTACGTTAATTCTGATCAATCTCTGTAAATCTACTTCTATAAACTTATATCCAATAAATCTATTTTAGATCTACTGCTATAAGCTGATATCCGACAAATCTCTCTCTCTCTCTCTCTCTCTCTCTCTCTCTCTCTCTCTCTATATATATATATATATATATATATATATATATATTTCTGATCAATTTCTCTAGATCTACCTCCATAAAATTTTAATTCGGATCAATCTCTCTGGATCTACTTTTACAATGCTTTTTGATCAATCTTTATTGATATACTTTTAAAATGTCTCACCTGATCTAAAGGTAGTTAAGCAATATCAAATTTGTACGAAGAAATTATCTTTGACATCTTCTTTTTTCCCCCCATAAAAATACTCTCTAGGACAAATATGTGACCACTCAATGGTGCACTTTACTTTCTGATCCCCAGTTCATCACAGGACAACCAAACAAGAAGAAGAAGATTCTCTTAATTCTTGTTTTGATCGAGGTGTGTTTTGATGAACTTAGGATCGAAAATTAAGTGAAAGTAGTATGTTCTCAAGTCAATCATATTTGATGTAATAAATATTGTAGACACCCAAATTTTACACTTTTGTACTAACCCTGACAGGAGGGCAGAATCGTCATTTGACCCGACGAGCGAAAAGGAAGGTGGACCCCAACACGAAGCCACCCCAACGACTTATGGTTAAATCCGCCACAGCAGACAACGAGCATCAGGTAAGGCAAACAGTTGATCCAGAAGAACCTGATTTGAGCACAAAAGACGACAAATGGCCACTACGCTTACGATGTTCGAGGGTCTCGCTCCCCGGTGAGCGAGTGGCTGCCCAGCTCGCCGGTGAGCTGGCGGGGGTGGTAGGGGGCAGCGCCCCCTGGAAGCCAAGCACAACGAGTGATTTATATGCCGAGGAACAGCCTTCCGAAACAATACAGCAGAAATTGGCAATTTAAGACCACGTGACACGAAAATCGAGAAAATCAAGCCAGACAGCCGCAGATGCATCTGCGGCCAACGACTTTTGAGCTTTCGCACGGCTCGATGACGGCACACGGCAGCCGAGGCGGCGCCTCGACTGCTCAGACGGCCACAGCAGGCAGCCGCAGATGCTTCTGCGGCTGCCTCCGATCAGCTATAGATCGCCATTTCCATCCGAGAGCGAAAGAGAGGAAAGTTTTGAAGGTTTTAGAGAGAGAAAAATGGCAGAAATAGAGAGAGAAAGCCTTCGGGTTAGGCAAAAAATGTGAGGATTCATCTTGTTTTGTCCAATCTCTACACCACATATGTTATCCTACATTAGATTTGAGTGCTAGTGTGTTATTTTCCATCAATATCAAGGCAAAAAATTCGATCTCTCTTTGTATTGGTGCTTGTTTTATAGATCTATTAGATGTAATATTTTATCTTGTTTTGGTAGTTTAATCGGTAAATATTTGTTTATTTGTGCTTTTGTTGGGTGGATCTTCTGTGGATCCGAAAATATTTGGTGCATTGCTATTTAAATAGTTTGATTTAGTGTATGTGGAAGTTAGATCCAATGTAGTCGATATTTGTTTTGGGATATATGGATTAGGGATGGTTAGAGATGATTTATGACGGATAGAATCTCCTCATAACCTCCCGATGATATACTTTTAGTTTATTTTATAGTTTTAACGCATGTAGCCAAGGCGATGCATTTGTATTGTAAATATGTAATTTTCGGGCCTTAAAGCGATGTCGGATCGAAAATCGGGTTTAAGGCCCCGTAATAATGAAACGTGCGATTGTAGGCGTTTGGGGTTATTTGGATGTCTTACATGCCCGTGAATAGCCGCAACGTTTTTTTAATGCTTGATTTTCCTTTTGACACGAGAAAAACGATTTTGGAATGAAATGATAAAGATTTTTATAAAATCAAGCAAATTAGGATATTAGATACACGAGGTTTAAAAAGTAAAGAGTTTTGGCGAAACTTTGATCTTTGTTTGACGAAAGGGCTATACTTGGTTTTAAAAGGTCATAAAAAACGATTTCGCAAATATGAATAAATGTTTTCATTAAACTTTGTGCATAGGGTGAAAGAGTTCGAGAAGTTGCCTTCATTTTACTTGATTTATTATTAGAGGGCAATGTATAGTCTCGATACCTATTTGACAAAAGTTTAAAACTCTTGTTCTCTGAAAACGACACCTAATAAAATCCTCATCGCTTTCAACGTTAAAATCAATCTTTATTATGAAGCAAAGCCTTGTCATTTGGGGTCAAAAGACGTCTAAAATGCTTTCCAGATTAAAACACATTTGCCATATAAAATCCAAGCAAATTCACCACAAGCATTCACCTAGGCACGCACGCACACACACGCAACTCACACATTTTAGGATTTAAAAGGATAGGAAAACATCGAGATTGCGGTAACCGTGTTTCACGGAAGTCGGGGGGTGCCTAACACCTTCCCCTCGCTTAAACAAGCCCCCGAACTCTATGAATCTCGGTTTGCGGACCAATTAACTTGGAGTCATATATGAGCCAGCGATTACGAAAACTAAATTCGGATGAGTTGGTACATCCATTTCAAATATACCAACTGGCGACTCTGGTCAATTGGCTCATTATAAAATCGACATTTCAAACCCCGTCGACATTTAAGCCGACCCTTTTCAAAAGTCACATCTTAAACCAAAAGCTAAAATTGGAAATGGACTTTTTAATAATTAAAAAACGAAACGACGAAAATCCCGGCGTCAACAAATATTTAGTTTATAATCTTATTCGTTTATTAATAAAAGTATCTAGGTATTTATTTATTCATGATTAATTGGTTAAATTAATTATATGAATAAATTTATAACTTTAAGCAATGCTTTTAGAATCATAATGTTGATTATGCTAATAAGATCTAAATTCAAGATAGCTCAAAATTAAAATATTTCTAATTGTGAAATCACTAAAATGGGGATTAGTGAATCCGGAAAGATTAGTATATACTATACTCGCTCTTATAAATCATTTGTGTAGAGACATTAAAGAAAGTATATAGGTGCTTATTAAATAATAAGTTTATTGAATATAACTCACTCAAGTAACACCTAATAGAGTTTTACTTGTCTGTCAATAGGAGTTCCTTTTGTGATAGTAATATATATGATCATTGCACTTGAGATAATCACAATATATTGTGTATGATGAGTTATACTTTGACATATTTCTTAAGACCTTTAGGGCATATCAAAGTATATGATCGGGTATAATAAGTTGTATATAGAGGTAGGTGAATGATCAACAAATGATCTACCACTTCTAGTAAATGAATAGTATGTCCTATGTAATTCGATAAATGACAACTCAGAAATTATTGACCAATATGAAAAGAAAATTAGAAAGGAGTTTCTTATTTACATTAGAGTTATGCATTTGTGAATTTAAATATATATGATCAAATAAAATAAGACTTAACAGTAATTCCATGTATAATATTTGATTGAGACATTGAGTGGTAAAATGATTGAATTGTACAATAACTATTCGTTGAAAGATTATTTTATGATCAAGTGTTGAAATCTATATTACCTAAAATGTCGATTAATCACACCGCAAAAGAGTAATATTTATTTTAAAAGTAGATGACATAATTGTAACAATTGTGACACTCCCAAATCTGGGTCCACACTGCCCAAACTTGAGTCGTCAAAAGACTACAACAAAATCATTACAAAGTAGTACAACGTTCAGCAATACAATGTATAATAATACACAACTAACTCTTCACTATTATTGTCACACTATTTTACAACACGTGAAGACTACGATAGCTATCCCTCGGACTCTCACTCCATCCCCCGGCTAGACCCAGCTATGTTCTCATCTCCTGTTGAAAAATAATAGAACGAAAAGAAAGGGTGAACTCAAATAGCCCAGTAAGAAATATCATGACTAAGATAATGACGAATAAATTATCATTAGCCTTTAACAGTTGAGTTCTTGATAGAATATAATAGACTACAAGGTTTATATCAAAAACTGCAGTTAAATTCTTGAACAACGTTCATATCAATAATAACAGTGGAATGAGCAAATTATTAGAAGAATAATGCAAACTATAATGTCCACTCGCTTCTATTTTTCAGAAAAATATTATCGACTTTTATCATCTGAAATATCATTAGTCATGATAATATAAATTCACAGTTCCTGGTTATAATCATGCAAATCAACAGTTCATCTTCGCACTACGGGCCAAAGAGAATTTTCACCACGTGTCATAAAAGACACCGAACAAATGTTTCGCCTTTAACCTATTATATCGCCTTTAACCTATCATCTGTTCAACAATTATACCGCTTCTGTGCCCCCGACCACAGATATGCACAATAGCTTGATTCTTGATGATTAGTACAAATAACAGTGATACAAATGATGAACAGAAGAAACATGATAAACAATAAGTATCGGAAGTTTACTTTGTGCAGATCCAAATAATGTCCAAATTGTCAACATGATATGGAGTGAAATTTAAAAATGATATTCAAGATCCACAGTTCAGAATAACAGTTACAGTTTAATAGAAATATTTAAAAAAATAAGAATGTTCAATTGAAATGATATTAGATGAAGCACAAACTATTAAGGAACATATAATCATTTCAGGAAACTTTACCAAATAGTACTTACCATAGTAAGTTAAAAGTATAAAAGAAATAATATCCCTTACTATAGTAAGTTTGAATAATGGAAGATGAAAAAGATGGTATCCCTTATGAGTATAAAGGAAAATAATATCACTTACGAATATGAAAGAAAATGATATTACAAACGAATATGGAATAAAAGTGTCATGTGATAATTTGTGTAAACAAATTATTTTCACAAGAGACAAATAAGAAAAAAATACAAAGAGTTATTCACCAACATGCGGTAATCCGCACAGTAAGGTTATTCCCACAATTTAATAAAATTTGAATACAAAGAGTTATTTACCAAACAGGCGGTAATCCGCGCAGTAAGGTTATTCTCAGAGATTAATACGGAATGAATACGAAAGATTATTCACCAACAGACGGTAATCCGCGCCGTAAGGTTATTCCCACAATTTAATACATGGAAATAAATGACACATCTTATGAGTAAGAAAGAAACGATATTATTTTCGAGAATCAAAGAATGATAATCCCTTACAGTAGTAAGTTTAAGAGTATGAAAGAAAATGACATCATTTACAAGTAAGAAAATAATACCATTTATGATGATGAAAAGAATGATACCCCTTACATTAACACGTGACTGGATATTGATTTAAATGAGGTTGATCAACCTATATATTTATAATAAAATTAGTAATTACCACATATAAATTTCAAAGTGTATGATAACTCATATAATATGAACTATCAAAATTATATATATTTAACATAATTTTTGTAGTATAATATAACAACTTTAAAATAGTTTTTAAAATAATATTCCAAAATAAATCTTTCAAAGAAAACTTTTAAAAATGAATCTTCTTAAAGAAGAGTCTTCTAAAGGAAGATTTGTGAATACCGTAAAAAAAAGGAATTTATGAAATTACTACTCTTTAATAAAAGACTTACTTGAAAAATTTCTGCACTCCTTTTGACTTTCAAACACTCAAGATAACCTTACTATTCTCAGAAAAAACTCATAAAATACTTATAGAAAATTTTTATATTTTTGGTGTGATTTTTCTATTCAGCTGAGTAAGCTATTTATAGGAGAAAATAAGGCACTATGCATGGTAGGTGGCAACAGGTGTGATACACGCCTGTCTAATTTTTTTTTTCTAAATTAGTAGCGCGGTAGGCTGCCAACCTCAACCAATTTCATATGTTAATTCTCATGTGGCCCCCACAAAGAGCTCACATGTTTACTATTCAAAATAGTAAAAAATAATAATAATAATAATTATTATTATTTTTAATTTTATTTATTTATTCTTCCTGTGGGTCCAACATATATAATAAAATAATGCTATAACAATAATTCAACAATAATGCAAGAAACACGTTACAAATCATTATCAATTTAATAATATAAATTACTGTATATTTGCTACTGTAACAATTATTAGGTTCAATAATTTTAAACAACAGTGCACCAACAATTATTGAGTCAATGATATGAAATACAGTGTAATGACAATTATTAAATCAATAATACAAAATACTGTGTAACAACAATTATTGATGAATACTGTGCAACGACCACGTTATCAAATCAATAATATGAGACATTGTGCAATACCGTGTGCTACAATAAAATACCATAAATTACCGTATGCTACTATTCTTTTATCACCGATATTTTAACAGTTAAAAGTGATAACACCGTTGACTATTTTTATTTAAAAAGGTTACTTGTGTCGTTTTCTATATCCGACAAATATTCCGTTGTGGGGTCCACCAATAATTAGTTATTTCGGCGCCGTCGTACGACCCGGGTATTCCCCGACAAAATGAATATTCCCCGACCAAACGAATATTGTCTGACATAATAAAATTTGCACATAACATCCTTAACTTTTAATTTTGTCAATTTAACCACTTACTATTTCATGAAGAAATATATATATGAAGAAAAATTAAATTTTGTATTTCATAAAATTTGAGGTCTTACAATAATAAATTAAGTATATTTAATTTATACTATGGTGATAGAATAAATTAGATATATTAATATTTATAATTTAGTATTTTAGAATTACTAATTACTAATTAATAAGATGAGTCTTATTATTATTACTAGTATTATTATTTAGTTCATAAATGGTTTATGAATTAATTAATAAGTAGTTGTATTATTCCTTAATAGTTTAGGAGAGTTGACCATATCTATAAATAAGAGAAGTCTTATTATGGATTAGGTTAATGACTGACTTCATAATTCTCTACATCTAAGGAGTTAGAGAGAGAGGAAATTAGGACTAGCCACTCATGGTTTGAAAAAACTAAAATTCACTTATTTAATTCATAGATTTATTGATGGATCACCTCTAGAGGCTTCACATTTGGATAGCTAACATTGATCCGTGAAATTTAATGGCAGAATTTGAAGAAGAACGCGAAGGATTAAAGGGGGTTGAACTTGTACATATGGAAGCTTGATTCTACAAAGGTATAAATCTTTTATCCTTCCTCAATTAATAATAGTCTCATAAGAAAGATCTTGGTTATTGGTTTGTAGAAAAATTTTAAAATATAATTTTATTTGCTTCCGTTGCGCTTTACAATTTGATTGTATGTATGTTATATTTTTGCAAACCAACAGTGGCATCAAGAGCTAAACTTATACGAATTATTAATTATTTTTTTCGTATATGTATGGGTATATGCATCGTGTTTTGGATGCAAAAAGATTAAAAATCGCAAAATTGACAGCAGCTTCCGGCATAGTTGCGTTGCTCGATCGCGCAACTATGTGGGGACTCTAGCGCAGCTGCGTCGAGACCTGGCTCAACTGCGTGGCAAGGCACTGATTTAGTCCGAAATTTTAATTTTTTACATTTTTCAAAAATTAAAATAAAGGATTATTTTACATGATTTTATAATTAAAAAGAGTTATTTTAAACATAAAATTAGATTTTATGCAACCTTAAATTACCCATTAAATAATATCGATATATATATGGAACGATTTAATTAATTCATGAGATGAATATTATTTATTGATATATATGTTGATATATATGATAATAAATGTGATTGATTATGTAGTATTGACCAATATGATTGGATTTATTTTGTGTGGATGTATTGAATGAATGAGTTTTAATAAATGGGGTATGTGTACCTCGTTTTGTCTAATTTTTCTTAATGTAAATTCTATCCCCCTCCTATGTACTTGTCCTTGACTGTTGTTCAATGTTTCTATTTTATGAAAATAGTTTGTAATAGGATTAGTTAGATTTATTTGAAGAATTGGAGCTAAGGAGCAAGGAGTGCGTGAATACCCATTTGTAATGGAGTACGAGTTAAATGTAATAATTACATTTATGTATTTATTCTTGCACACTAGGTTTGACCAATTGGTTATTTGGTGGCTCGAATAAATCAAACTAGAATAAAAGTCCGTAATCAATTCAAGTAGAATATAGTATTTTATATGTGCATGCTTATTTATATATATTATATATTTTCAAACAGACTTCACATGTTAATTAATATGCCACATATTTTGTATATATACGTGCATACACGCTAAACAAGATGAGACGATTAATATTAACAAACTCCTCATGATGTAGAATAAATAGTACTTATAAAATGAATTAAAAGGTTTAATCCATGAATTAAAGGAGCTTAGTTCAATTAATTAAAATTGGAATGGTTCTAATTTATTTATTATACTACTCATAATATTAAGTTGTAACGTTCAAAGATATTTAGAATATCGAGTGTCGCCTTCTAGCATGATAAAACGATAGAGCATTAAATATTAAATACTCAATATATGTTTATTGTGCATACACAAGTCTTGTATCGATTATTTGAGATGTTGTTTTATCACATTTGATGCTTATAAGGAATTGAACATTACTATTTTGTTGTGCACACACAATGACAGTGTTTTTCTCTTTACTATATGGAAGTACTAGGTGAGACTTAACTTGGATAATTTTGATTCGGATGTGCACACACTTGATCATTATAATCCAAAAGGCAAAATATAAAGGAGTTACATGTTGATGTAATTGACAATGAGTTATCTACCTATTGAATAAACTATAATTTGTTGTGCACACACAATGCTATACTTATGTCGATAGCATCCTTTTCTCACTAGCGGATCTTTAACTAGATTTATCGAACTATATATGGAGGGTAATATAGTTTGATGAAAATAATGGGAGACACCATTTTAAATAAAAACCTAATTAACTTGGTAATTAATAAAATAAATACATGTTAATGTTGTTAAAATTCACTTAAAGAATTATGCCTAACAATTTAATCCAACCGAATTGTTCGGATTGGTTAAATAAGTTTGAGAATAGTTCTCAATGCTGAAAAGCTAGTAAATGTTCTTAATTTGCCTATCACTGCAAATACTGCAGACAATGCCTCTTAGGAAGAGATTGTTACTTTAGAAGTGGCAAGATGATGTAACTATAACTCAATGCATCATACTTGCATCTATAAGTATTGAGTTATAGCGTCAACACGAGAAAATAGATGCACCTGCTATACTGCTACACCTTCATAAGTTGTATCGTGAGCAAAGTAAGTCAGTTAGATATAAGATATTTAAGGAGTTCTTCTGATCTATAATAACCAATGACACTACAGTAAATACACGTGTTTTAAAAAATGATCAATTGGATTGATCAATTAGGACAACTAGGTTTTGTCAAGGATGGAGAGTTGATTCAAGATTCGATCTTGCAATTACTCACTGAGTCCTATTAAGAATTTGTTGTGAACTTCAGACATTAGTAAGCTAGATGTTAGTTTGCCTGATTAGCTAAACATGTTGAAGATTATTGAAAGTCGCTTTCCTTCCAAGAAAGACCAAGTCTTACTTATAGATGAATCTTTTAAGCGGAGGAAGATGGCCAAAGGTGTTTTCTGAGAAGTCAGAAATGATAGAAGGCAAACAAAAGACATTAATTAAATGACATAAATAAAGGTAATTCCGAGGGCAAATGTATTTTCTTTCATTGCGTTAAACTGGGACACTAGAAGAAGAACTGCAAACAGTATCTTGCGGTGATTAAGCAGAAGAAACTTGATGAAATTTCTACTACAGATATATATTTGTTCGTAATGAAATAGAACTTTCTATAAGTTAAGTTCTACTTGAGTATTAGATACCGACTGGTGGTCTCACATATGCAAGTCATTGCAGAGACTAAGCAGAAGTAAAAGGCTAAACAAAAAACAAGTAATTCTATGCGCGAGGAATAGAGCAAAGGTTGCTACACTAGTCATAGGAACTTACAGTTTAGCATTGCCTACAGACAAACCTATTAAGTTAGTTAGTTGTTACTATGATCCAGTTCTTAGAAATATTATTTTTAGTCCATGTGTAGACAAGGAAGGTTGACACATTATAATAAAGAACAATCGTTGCTTTATTTATAATGATAATATTTTATTTAGAATTGGTTGATTACTTGATGGATTTATGAATTTTGTATACTTGACTTACATGAAAAAATATTTTCAATTAAAAAAACTAAAGGCAAAGAGATGACATGAATCATACATTTATGCAGCATTGTTAACTTGGTTATGTTAATGAAACAAGACAAAACAAGTCGTATAAAGATAGGCTTTTAGAGTCTTTAGATTATGAATCAAATATAACTTTTGAATCTTGTATCATGGATAATATGACTAAATCTCCATTTAGTGGACATGTAGAGAGAGTTGCAAAATTATTAGAGTTGGTACACACAGTTGTGTGTGAGACCTATGACAAGATATGCAGTAAGAGGGTATTCATTCATTACTTTCACTGATGATCATTCTAGATTAGAATATGTGTATTTGATGAAATACAAATCCAAATCGTTTAACATATTTAAAGAATTCAAAAGTGAAGTATAAAAATGAATGACCAAAAGTATTAAAGTTCTTCAATTAGATCGACAAGGGAATACTTAAGCAGTAAGTTTCTAGATCGTTTCAAGTACAATTTATATTATCTCACAATGGACATGATGATGATCCACGATGAGTAATACCGATCTTCTAGCATCCTTATGGGGTTCTGCCCTAGAAACAACAGCATATCTACTAAATAATATGTCTTCTAAATCCATCCCTAAGACTCTATATGAGTTATGAACAAGGAAAAAACCTAATCTTAAGCATGTTAAGATTTGAATTGTCTAATTTATGTCAAAAAGTTTGACAATAATAAGCTAGAGACAAACTATGACAAGTGTAAATTTGTGGGATATCCTAAAGAAAGTTTAAGGTATCACTTTTGTAATCCCACTGATTAAAAGGTGTTTGTTGAAACATGCGGCCTTCTAAGAAAAGAGGTTTATCCTTAAAGGGGTCAGTAAGAGTAAGATAGATATTGAAGAAGTTCAAGAACCACAAAAATACTACATATCACATGAAGGAATTTGTTCAAGTAGATAAACCTATTGTACCACAATTGATTTGTAAATCTGATTTAATATTGAAGATATCTTAAACATATAGATTAATCATAGATGATGGTGACGAGGTACACATCATAATGGATGATGATCTAGTAGTATACGATGATGCATGAGTAGTAGAGACTCAAGAGAAATGACTGATGACTATAAAATCCAAAATGAGTCTTTTAGAAAGACTAAAACAGATGGCAAGGTGGAGACCTATAAGACCTGACTAGTGACAAAAGGTTTCAAACAAGGTCAAGGAGTTGGCTATGATGAAACTTTTCACTAGTAGAAATGCTTAAATTCATTCTAATTTTATTTACAGTTGCAGTTTACTATACGAGATATGACAAATGGATGTGTAGATGCCCTTCCTCAAAAGAGGATGTATGTATGATACAACCAGAACGATTTGTCTCTATAAATGGAGTAAATCAAGTATGTACGCTACAACGATCAAATTATGGATTAAAGCAAGCTTATCAAAGATGAAACATCTGTTTTGATTAGACAATCAAATGAGTTTAATTTTATCGAAAACGAGGATGAACCAAATGAGTACAAAGGTTAGTAGGAGCATTGTGACATTCCTAATACTATATGTTAATATACTATTGATAAGAAATGACATACCAGTGCTACAATCAATAAAAATGTGGTTGTCTAAAAACTTCTCCATTAAGGACTTGGGAGAAGTATCATAACATTCTATTAAGGATAAAAGTCTATAGAGATAGATCGTAAATGATACTTGGCTTGACCCGAAGAACGTACATTGATTCAATACTAAAGATGTTTAGCATGGTATGTACTAGACCTGGTATTGCTTATGTATAATAAGTAGATATCAATTCAATCATAGAGAATAAAATTAGAAAGATATTTCTAATAGTAGGTCTGATTTAAAACTAGAGAGTTTAACATACTTAAGTTTTCTCAAATTGACAGATATAATAACAAATCCGTTTTAAGATTATATGATAACTTTAAACGATGATGCAGTGAGTTGAAAATATTTCAAATAGCAAAAAGTTATTGAATTAGTGACAAAAACATATCATATAACTATAAGTGAAGCTGGAAGCAGGTTGTTTGGAAGTATAAGTTTAGAACTTGTATAAGTTTCTAGCATTAAAGGAGTTTAATTTGTCAAGGAACCTAGGTCTCATCTAAAATTCAAACATGTGTTGCGGCACTTTAATTTGATTAGAGGAATCACTGAAAGATGAGATGACACCATATAGTTGGTAGACTCTCAGAACTTCATTACAGATCCATTAACTAACCAATTTTTTAAGCAATTAGAATGATCGCCACTTAGAGAAGAGGGAATAAGATACTAATGACAATTAACTTTAGTGCAAGTGGGAGATTAAAAGTACTATGTCATGCGCTCAACTCAATCACATTTGATGTGATAAATATTTACTTTGTAATCTTATTCGTTTATTAATAAAGTATCAAGACATTTCTTTATTCATGATTAATTGGTTGAATTAATTATATGAATAAACCCATAATTTTGAGCAATGCTTTTAGAATCATAATTTTGATTATGCTAATGAGATCTGAATTCAAGATAACTCAAAACTAAAATGTTCCTAATCGTGGGATCACTAAAATGGAGATTTGTGAATCTGGATAGATTAGTACATACTATACTTACTATTATGAAGGTGATGGTTGATCTCATAATCATTTGTGTAAAGGCACTAAAGCAAGTATGTAGGTGCTTATAAGAGAATAAGTTCACTGAACGTGACTTACTCAATGAACACTTAATGGAGTTTTACTTGCTTGTCAATATGAGTTTCTTTTGTGATAGTAGTACATGTGATCCTTAGATTTGAGATCATCACAATATCTTGTGTATGATGAGTTATTCTTTTGTATATTCCTTAAGACCTTTAGAGTATATCAAATGGTATGATTGGGTATAATAAGTTATACATGGAGGTAGGTGAATGGTTAACAAATGATCTACCACTTTCAGTAAAAGAAGAGTATGTCCTATGTAATTCGATAAGTGACAACTCAAAAATTATTGGCCAAGGTGAAATGAAAATTAGAAAGGAGTTTCTAATTTACATTAGAGTTGTGCATTTATGAATTGAAATGTATATGATCAAATAAAATAAGACTTGATAGTAATTCCATATCTTATATTTGATTGAGACATTGAGTGATAGAATGATTGAATTGTACGATAACTATTCGCTGAAAGGTTCTTTTATAATCAAATATTAAAATTTATATTATCTGGAATGTCGATTAATCGCTAAGGGGGCTTACCCTTATTGTTGAATAAATATTTATTCTGAATTAAAGAGTTAATTCATAATAAATGAATTAAAATTGTTCTAATTTATTTATTATATAACCGGTTTAATATGAAGAACCTAAAGGGTCACACTGCAAAAGAGTAATATTTATTTTAAAAGTGGATGGCATAATCGTAATAATAAATTAAGTATATTTAATTTATACTATGGTGATAGAATAAATTAAATAGCTTACTATTTATAATTTAGTATTTTAAAAGTACTAGTTATAAATTAATAAGAGGAGTTTTATTATTATTACTAGTATTATTATTTAGTCCCTAAATGAATTATAAATTAATTAATAAGTAGTAGTATTATAATAAATAATAAAGTTCCTAAATAGTTTAGGAATTATAATTATTATAATAATTAATTTAGTTCCTAATTAGATTAAAGAATTAAATTAAAACCTTAATCCTAAATAATTTAGGAATGTTGACCATATCTATGAATAAGAGAAGTCTTATTATGGATAAAGTTAGTGACTCACTTTATAATTCTCTAAATCTAAGGAGTTAGAGAGAGAAAGAATTAGGGCTAGCCATTCATAATTTGAAGAAATCAAAATTCACTTCTTAAATTCAAAAATCTCTTAGTGGATCACTTCTAGAGGTTTCACAGTTGGGGAGCTAATATTGATTCGTGGAATCTAATCGGTGAATTTGAAGAAGAACGCGAATGATTAAAGAGAGTTGAACTTGTACATGTGAAAGTTTGATTCCACAAAGGTATAAATCTTTTATCATTCCTTAATTAATAATAGTCGCATAAGAAAGATCCTAGTTATTGGTTTATAAAAAAAAATTAAAATATGATTTTGCTTGCTTCCGTTGCACTTTTCAATTTGATTGTATGTATGCCATTATTTTGCAAACCAACATTAAGGTGCGTCATGGGTTGGTCACATACTTGAATTGACCTTAGGGATTGTAGAGAGAAAAGAGAGGATGTCAAAAATAGTTTCTTCGAAAATGTTCGACATTGCTTAGTTACCTTTAGATCTAGTTACCTTTAAATCATCACGTGAGAAACTTCAAAAGTAGATCTACAAAAGTTGATAAGTAAAAATTTATAAAGGTAGATCTTGAAAGATTGATCATAAATAAATTTTTATAAGAGGTAACTCATATTCATAAAGGTCGATGTAGAAAGATTTATTGGATATAAGATTACAAAGGTAGATCTAGATAGATTGATCAAAAATAAAGTAAGAGAGAATTTTGTATTTCTTGTTAAGATGAGGCTAGGGTTTGGGATAAGGTTTGAGTGAAGGATTTTCAATATATTGATCAAGTTGACATGGATTTATCTGAAATTACAATAATGTATTATTTGTTAAGTTTGTTTAATTAATTTATATAAGTTGTTTGTTACGTTTACTTAGTTAGTTTTGTATTTTGTGTAGTTATTTGTTATGTAATTGGTTTGATTTAATTTAATTATTCAACTCAGCTTGATAGGCTCCACGACAAGCTTGCATGAGGTGGTCGTCACCCGGATCATCCTAGCAAGATTGAAAGCGGATTACACTAATGACACCATGACCCATTACTTATAAGGAAGCATAAATCTTGGTACAATCGAAAGTGTAAGGTAGAAGACACCACAAACAACTATGGACTATTGCTTGATAAGTCGAGAATTGAACGCCATAGAGTAACTTTGATAAGTTCAAGTAATTTTCAAAGAACCAAAATAAAGAATAAATCTCTCAAAAGAAATAATTATATTGATTAATGAATTGAATTGAATTGTATATTCCTTTCACCAAGAGGCCTATTTATACATATGGATAGAAGGATTTAGAATTTGTTCGATATTAGTAATATAAACTCATAATATAGCTATGAAAGCTTGAGATTTATTAACAACTGTTGTGGCTTTTATAAAGCCTTTACAACCAGAAAAGAGAAAAGTACGTAATAGAAATTCAAGCTAGCTATTCTAATGGAAGAACAAATTCAACGCATGTTTATACAAACCAGGGATTTATTTAACAGAAGCAAACATAAACAAATTTCAACTCTCCAAGTCCGAAAGACTAGGTCTTCAAGCAACTGAATATCTAACAAATCCTCCCTTAAACTGAACTGTGATTAAACAGTCAGTTTACTGCGCACACCAAGCTCATCTCTCAGCTTCAAGAACACATCCAGCTTCAAAGGCTTTGTTAAGATATCAGCAAGCTGTTCCTTTGTGCCACAATGTACCAGCTCCACCACACCATCTTTTGCCAAGTTTCGAAGAAAATGAAACCGAACATCTATGTGCTTGCTTCTTCCATGTAAAACCGGATTCTTCGAAAGCTTAATGGCAGAACTATTATCACAATAAATAACACACTTACTTTGATTCACTCTAAGCTTCTTTAGCAATTGATGCATCCACACACACTGACACGCACAAGAAGCAGCAGCAATAAACTCAGCCTCAGTTGTGGAAAGTGATACCACAGGTTGTTTCTTAGAACTCCAAGCAACAATACCACTTCCCAGCTTGAAAACATATCCGGAAGTGCTTTTTCGGCTATCCAAACACCCTGCATAATCACTGTCAGTGTAGGCAACTAACTTCTGCTCCTCTCCTCTTCTATAAAACAGCCCCAACTTAGTAGTCCCCTTTAGATATCGAAACACTCTCTTCACAGCTTGTTGATGTAAAGCAGTAGGGGCCTCCATAAACCGAGCTACCAGACACACTACGAACATAAGATCTGGTCGTGTAACAGTCAAGTACATGAGGCTGCCCACCATTTGTTTATAAGTTATTGCATCCACCTTGTAACCTCCTTCATCTTTGATCAATCTTGCTCCAGGAACAATTGGACTCTTTACAGCCTTGCAGTTCTGCAGACCGAACCTCTCCAACATTTCATTTGCATATTTCTGTTGGCATATAAAAATACCTTCTGAGCTTTGTGTGACTTCTACACCAAGGAAATATCTCATACATCCGAGATCGGACATATCAAACTCCTTCTTCATTGAACTCTTGAATTGCTGAGCCAGCTGCTCATTGTTCCCTGTGAATATAAGGTCATCAACATATAGACACACAATCAGAATAGCTCCATCACTATTCTTCTTTGTAAACAAAGTGTGCTCACTCTCACTTCTCTCAAAGCCTTCTTTGACAAAGTAAGCTTCAATTTTGCTAAACCAAGCACGTGGAGCTTGTTTAAGCCCATAGAGTGCTTTCTTCAATCTGTAAACCTTTTCCTCTTCTCCTTTCACCTCATAACCCTTTGGCTGCTCCACATACACCTCCTCACTGATTTCTCCATGCAAGAAGGCGCTCTTAACATCAAGTTGGAAAACTTTCCAATCTTTACTAGCTGCAAGTGCGAGAGTAAGTCGGATTGTATCCCAGCGAGCTACAGGAGCAAATACCTCAGTATAATCAATTCCGGCTTGTTGTGTGTATCCCTTAGCCACAAGTCTGGCTTTGTACTTATCAACTTCTCCTTTCTCGTTCAGTTTAGTCTTAAATAACCACTTAACACCAATCTTCTTTGCCCCCTTTGGCAGCTCTGTCAAATCCCAAGTCCCATTCTTCTCAATTGCTTCAATTTCTCGATTCATTGCTTCTATCCACACAACACTCTTAGCCGCCTCCTCATATGTGCTTGGATCATAGCTTGCAAACATAGTAAGCTGTTGCATCTCCGTTGTGAGCTGCTCGGCTTCCTCTTCTTCCTCAGAAAGTTCCTCGCCGGTGACATAATCTTGCATCCATACAGGCTGCCTTCTTATTCTCCTCCCTAGGGTTGAAGAGTTTCTTGCTTCGGTTGCCTCATTTTCTCTATTTGTTCCATTTTCTTCCCCTTCATCTGCTATGTTCTGATCATCACCCCATTCAAGAGTATCAGCCTGCTTTTCTTGCTCTGTTTTCTTCCAGTCCCATTTCTCTTTTTCTTCAAAAACCACATCTCGACTAACAATGATCTTTCTTGCTTCTGGATCGTACATTCTGAAGGCCTTTGATTCCTCACTAACACCAAGAAATACACATTTGAAGCTCTTCTCATCCAACTTCTTTCTCTTGACGGTAGGAATGTGGACATGCCCTATACACCCAAACACTTTAAAGTACTTCACATAAGGCTTAACTCCACTCCATGCTTCTTCTGGTGTTTTATCTTGTATTACTGAGGTAGAACACCGGTTGAGCACATAAACGGCCCAAATAGCTGCCTCTGGCCAATATTCTTTGGGAACTTCTCTTGTAGCAAGCATGCATCTCACCATGTTCATAAGGGTTCGATTTCTTCTCTCTGCAACACCGTTTTGTTGTGGTGAGTAAGACGCAGTGAGTTGACGACCAATCCCATTTGAACTACAAAAATTGTTAAACTCAGAAGAGGTGAACTCCCCTCCTCTGTCAGTACGCAAACAGCTAATATACCTTCCTATCTCCTTCTCAACCAAAATCTTGAACTTCTTAAATGCAGTTAATGCTTCTGACTTAGCATGCAGCAGATGAATCCACATTCGACGACTATAGTCATCAATGAACGTAATGATGTACCTTTTATGGCTGTTGGATTCAGGAGTGATTGGACCACATATGTCGGAATGGACAAGTTGCAATGGCCTTGAGGCTCTCCATGCACTCTTCTTTGGGAAGGGATCACGATGCTGCTTTCCTACTACACACTCGGTGCATATCTTTGGACTGTTTCGCAGAATTGGTAAGCCTTTAACCATCTTCCTGTATGCTAATGTACGCAGCCCCTTCATGTTGAGGTGACCAAACCTTTGGTGCCACAAATTTGTGGACTCGTCTGATGATGCTTGGAAACATGTTGGTCTTGAAGCTGCTTTAGTAGGGACATTGGCAAGCAATGCAAACATATGATTTGCAAACATAGTTGTTTGCATAATTAAACCCCTTCTATCATGATAGATTCTACAAGTATTGTGCTGAATCAAAATAGCCAAGTCTCTCTCCTGAAGCTGTCCAATACTAAGAAGGTTATTTTTGAGATCGGGAACATAAAATACCTCAGTGATAATTTGGGTTCTTCCTTCAACCTCCATTTTGACGTTCCCTTTCCCCACAACGTCCAAACACAAATCGTTCCCCAATTTCACAGACTGCTTAAAGGAGTGATCGATGTCGACGAACCATTTCTTATCTCCACTCATATGATTGCTGCATCCTGAGTCTAAGAACCACACCTCATCTCGTACAGCTCCTTGCATCTCCACATAAGACATAAGCAACAACTCTTGATCCTCATCTAGCTCTGTGTGTCCCGCATAGTGAGCATAGTTGGGACACTCATACTGAAAATGTCCCAATTTGTGGCACCGATAACATTCAACAATTGCCTTATTGAATGTTCTTCCTCGACCCCTTCCTCTTCCTCTGAATCCACCACGTCCTCTACCTCTGCCATCAAATCTCTCTTCTTCTTTCGTGCCAGAGCCTTCTCCCCCTGTAACCTTTAAAGCTTGTTCCTCCACATCTTTCTTCTTAAGCTTCTGCTCATGAACCAATAACGAGCTCTGCAACTCATCGACAGACATGGTGTCGATGTCCTTTGATTCTTCAATTGAGCATACTATGTAGTTGTAATTGTCTGAGAGTGTGCGTAGAATTTTCTCAACAATCTGCGAATCCTCCATTCCTTCTCCTGTACTTCTCATGTCATTGGCAATCATCATGACTCTAGTGAAGTAGTCATTTACACACTCACCAGCTTTCATCTCTAGAATCTCGAAATCTCTTCTCAACTTCTGAAGTTGAGCTCTTTGGACTCTGTTGTTTCCCTGGTACTTTCTTTTCATCGAGTCCCAGAGTTGTTTAGAGGTTGATTTCTGAGTGATGGTCTTCAAGATGTTCTTGTCAATTGCCTGGAATAGATAATTCTTTGCTCTCAGATCCTTTAGCTTCTGTTCTTCAAATGCTTTGTGCTGTGCTCCAGAGAGTGTCTCCAAATCCTTAGGCTCTTCATAGCCGTTCTCCACCAGGATCCAGTACTCCTTGGAGCGCAACAAGTTCTCCATTAACATGGACCAGTGATTGTAATCCCCATCAAACTTAGGGATACTCAGGAAGTTGTTGCCGTCAGCCATCTCTCTCTGCCTTTCTTTCTCTTCTCTATGTGTTTCACTCGAACACTCTCCTTTTCTTTCCTCTATCTCTACTTCTCAGAATCAGGCCCTTGTTAGCTCTGATACCATTGTTCGATATTAGTAATATAAACTCAGAATATAGCTATGAAAGCTTGAGATTTATTAACAACTGTTGTGGCTTTTATAAAGCCTTTACAACCAGAAAAGAGAAAAGTACGTAATAGAAATTCAAGCTAGCTATTCTAATGGAAGAACAAATTCAACGCATGTTTATCCCTACAAACCAGGGATTTATTTAACAGAAGCAAACACAAACAAATTTCAACTCTCCAAGTCCGAAAGACTAGGTCTTCAAGCAACTGAATATCTAACAGAATTTCCAAAGACTTTAAGACTCTTAATTAAAAATAAAGGAAAACTAATTACAAAATAAAATCCTAATTACATCAATACTCTAATTCCTTGCTATCTTTATTTGTGTTTGCCCTGTGTTTAAGAGTTCCAGCCATCTAGAAGCTTCATTTGCCCCAAATTAGACTTGGGTTTCCTACAAAATAGGCCGTGCTTTAACTCCTTAAGTTACCGCTACTTTCTAGTTAAAAAACAACCGCTTTTGCTTAGTCTTGTTAAGTTTGTCGAGGTTGGTCTTGGGTTTTCGCTAGATTTAGCTAAAAATTAGCCTTCCTTTACTTTTCCCGCTTTTGAAACCTTAAACCCTATAATTTAGCCTTCCCTTTTGAATTGTCGAGGTTTGCTATAATTTAGCCTTGTTATTGCTGCGAAAATTGGCTTGCTTTGGGCTTGCTAATAAGTGTTCAATTGCTAAAAACAAAAGGCCCAAATTGGCTTAACTCCCTTTTTATTCCTTTCACAGCTGCCGAAACCCTTTAAAGTGGGTTGCTATTGTGGCATGAATGGGCTTAATTGAAAGCTTCCTATTCAGATTTCATTGAAACTGATTTTCAGCCCATCAATCATATCCATTAATTGGGTCACATTTCTTTATAGCCAATAGATTTGATTTAATAGATATATAGATATTGTTTAGCTAAATCAGTTAAGTGAATTATGGAAAGCTCAATTAGCTTAATGATGAACAACCCAAACCCAAGATATAAGGTAACATATTTTATAAGGTATCATTTCAAAATCTGTTTTCAATTTAGCTTAATTAATTATGGGAATGATTAAACATCAGCTTTCCAAAATCAATATTGGATCCACATTAAATTTTAAAGCTTAATTAATTGTTTCCATTATTAATTAACTACTTCTATAATTATTTCCATGCAATGTAAATCTCAGAACCTTAATTGCGATATAATTAAAGCTAGGATTTTACATTGATAATCTAGACACTTAGTTCCTTTCTTCATATCTTCAATATAGCTTCAAGGTATCCTTCAGAGTTTCAATACAACTTACTGTATCAGTTAATCCTACAATTAAATTGCATGAATAAATGTTTAGCACAATAATAAAGTTATAATCAAAACATAAGGTAGGAATATAACTAGGTTAATATTCTCACCCTTTTTGATGATGATAACACAATTAATATAGCTCCCCCTAAAACCATGCATATATGAAACATAAGTTAATAACCAATTGTTCATCCCTATGTATGTTTAAGTTATGCAGAATCAATATAGCTTATTGTATCAATTAATCCATCTTGTTGCGAACCTTTCAATACATGTCTTAAACATTTATAACAATTCTAACTAACTTGTTTCATATATTTCTTTAAACACCATCAAACCCAGTAATCATTATCACAAAAATATGATCAGTATTATTAAACCCAGGATATTAACCCATTTACCTGCAATTAACAAATACCATCAAAGTATAAATCACAGTAGAAAATAGAATATTACAATACCAAATTTAAATCATCCATAATCATCCAAAGTACCAAATATTAATCAGTTTAAATGTGTTTCCCCATTTATCATCAATAAAAAAAGAAAGGAGAGAGAAAAGGTAGAATACTGTATCACTTAATTCATCTTGCAACAAACATTCCAGTACCTGTCTTAAACATTTATATGGTTAAATGATTTTTTATCACTGTATTTTAGGTCATTTTACATTCAAATAACTAAACTTTTTTTTTTTTTTTTTACAGTTAACTAACTAAACTCCGTTTTCCTTACAAAATTTTGAATTTCCGTTAGCGGGGGTTAATTTTTTAACAGAAGTATAATATGGCACCTAGCTGGAATTTCTTTTAATAATTTTATACACATCAACTATAACCCACCCATTAAAACAAATTTACCCACCTAAACCCATAAGTGTCTGACCCGACCTAACTACATATTATAATGAAAATAAATAATAAATATGAAATTAAAAAAAGGTATATTTTTTTATTATTTTTTCTTCATCTTCTACCTCTAACCAAACAATAATTCACTTATTTCCTTTGTTACTTTCAGATTTTGATCAGTGTACACCGATTAAAGAAAGGCATAGTTCAGTAAGATTAGGGGTAACTTTCCAATGTCACCAATGATAAGAGGGAGAGTGGTGAAGGATGGAGGCTCTACTGCAGCAGTTAGGGCTTCAATAGGCGACACTCTTTTGTCTAAAATGGTGGATTCAAAGGGGGAAAGCCCTTCATTGGTTTCAAATATTTGTCTATACAGAGTATAATTATATGTTTTTATGTGATATATACCCTTTAAATTTCGTGGGTTAACGAAAAATGTGATCTTCTTCTATGAGTTGTTGATATGAGTTGGGTGGGATTAATAGTTTTTTAATGACTCGATCTTCATGTTTTACCAACCCAGTTCAGGATTCAATTAATTTCAAGGTTAAACAAGTGGACTATTTTATTATTTGTCTTTCTCTCATTTTAACTTCGTAAATCTGAGATATCTATGAAATTGTTTGGATTTGTAAGGAGCATACTTTGTTAAATTTGGTGAAGGGTTATGGGCATTTTAGTATTTGCATGCAATTAAGTTGTTAGATTTTATTTTTTAGCAATTAAAAGGCATTTTCTTTTATTTATAAATGAGTAAAATGAAGTTAGAAAAAAATTATGTTAAACATATTTTTTTTAGCAATTAAAAGGCAATTTAAAAATTATGTAAAAAATATTTTGTTTTTAGCAATTAAAAGGAAATTTAAAAATTATATTAAAAATTATGCTACAAATATTTTTTTAGTAATTAAAAGATAATTTAAAAATATGTTAAATAAATTTTGTTTCTTTTAGCAATTAAAAGGTAATTTTTAGCAATTTTTCCCTCCAGATCCACATCATCTGCCCAGATCCACATCATCTTTGCCACATATGCATTTTTGACAAGTCAGTTGCTTATTTGAATTTTTCGTCAAAAGTTAACACATTTAACGATTTTTTTAACGGAATGTAAAAAAATTGGAGGTAAAAAAATTGGAGTTTAGTTACTTGAATGTGTTAGTACAAATGAATAATGATTTGATGATGATTATATAGTTAAATGTATGATAATTGAATAATAATAATGATATTCGTATAGTTCAATACATAAACTGCAAAATGATTCTGTCAATAAAAAAGGAATTTGTATAGTCCTTATAAAAGAAAGTATTGTACAAGAACTTTGAATTAATATGATTATTAATGTATATTTGTACTAGTAGTTTTTGTGAAGTCCTTATTTAATTCGTATTGTATAAGGACTTAGTTTAGAAAATATCAAACTTGTTAGATTGATCTTTTGAGAAAAAATGTTGTATAGACTTTAGGACTTAAGTGGTTAACTCATGAAGATCTTAAAGTAAGAAGGCCAGATCGCGATTCCAAGTTCTGAATCACATTGCAAAGTTCAGAATCATATTGGAAGTTTAGAATCATAGAACAAGTTCAAGATTGTATAGCAACAACAAAATCATACAACAAGTTCAAGATCATATAGCAACAGCAGAATCATACAACAAGTTCAAGATCACATGGCAACAGTCAGATTATATTATAAATTCATAATTGCACTGAAAAGTTAGAATCGTATTGCAAAGTTCTGAATCATATAGCAAACTCAGAGCAATGTCATAATCGTATAGTAAATTCAGATCGTATGATGAAGATATGATCGCAAGGTTAATTCAAAAATGTATAACAAAAGAAGATCACATAAAAGCCTGGATCATAAGCAGCTCTGATCATAGAGAAATAAATCTAATACAGACTCTACGATCAACTCACTTCATAACGCAAGTCAGAGTAGTTAGACCGTCGAGAAAGATGCTAAAGTCTATAATGACAGACTTATCAAATAAGAACAGAGAAATTGTCAAGCAGAGCAAAACATGGTTGTTGAACCAAACAAAGCTACAAAGACAAAAGAAGAAGATCAACAGAGAAGCAACAAAACCATCAGAGCAAGAGTCAGAAGAAAAAAAGTTAAGAAGTTCACAGAGTAAAGGTGTTAAATAACAGAAGTCGTAGTGTAAGAATCGTTGAATATGATGTCTTATTATTAACTCTATGACTCATGACTCACAGATCGTTGAACAAGTGCAAGTTCATAGAATTTAGAGCAAACCTCAAGAATCGTTGAGTAAAAAGAATATCGTTGAATATAACTGTGAAGATCCATCAACAAAATCACTAAGGATATGAACTAAACAACAAAAGGAGAATTATAAAAAACTATGTGCTAAGTTGTGAACTGACAAAGAAGAATGCTGAAGTACAAAATTGGTAAGATCAGACACACTTCTAAAAAGGAGAAAGGATCAAAAGAAGTAAGGGTTATCTCACAAGATCAACACAAGTGAAGAGTTCATAGTATTCTGTTTAGTAAACTCATTACAGTATGAAAAGGATAAAAAGACACTAACAGAAGAGGTGAAAGAAAAAGCTCACAGATGCTGAATAAATTAAAGTTCTCAAGATAGAAGAAGAAAGCTAAATCGATTCCAATCATTGAGTAAACACTATTGTTGAGCTACTTCAGAATACAGAGTTTCAATAAGAGTGGACTATCTCAGTATCATACCTATCAAGAACATTGAGAGATGAATTCACTAGCAAATGAGAAATCTGGAAAATAATTGAGAAGAAGAATAGTAAAGTTGATTGCAGAGTTAAAGACAAGTTTACATATGATTGTATGGTAAGAAAACCAGATCATGGAGCCAAGTAAAAATCGTATTTAAAACACAAGATCAAGCTGAATCGTATTGCAAGAAGCTAAATCGTGTTGGAAGATGAATCGTATTGTAAGCTGAATTGTATTGTAAGAAGTTGAATCGTACTGTAAACTCAGATCGTATTGCAATATCATAATCGTATTGCAAACTCAGTTCGTATAGTAATGTCAGGATCACATAGAAAAACTCAATTTGTATTGTGAAGACATGATCATATAGAAGAAGGAAGAACGTATAAGAACGTTAATTGTATTGAAACTCTGATCGTATTGTATAATATCTATTATACGATCAGTTCATTTTGTAAAGTGAAAGCTGTTAGACTACTGACAATGGACATGTCAAAGATTGAAGAGGTCGATTCAATTTTTCCAAGTCAAAGTTGAAATCTGGGAATCAGAGCATGTTAATTTCTATTGGCTAGTTTGATTTTGAAAACTTCAGTCAACCGTTAATGCTTATAATGGAGATCAGGAAAATATGTACAATATGATGTCATCCACGTGGTTGCCATTTTTAGCATACTGGAAATGAAGACAGAGTCGAAAATAAGCTGGCATTTACCATTAAGTGTTAATATCAAATAGTGGAAAAGTAATTAAAGTAACGGCTACTTTTCAACGGGCATTTCAATACACATCTTTTTATAAAAGGGAATAGTCATTCAAAATTAGGATGAGGAGATAGAGTGATAGAGAGGAAGGAGCAAGGATCAATAGTACAAGATCAGGTCAATAAGAGGATGAAGTGACTGAGAAATGAACCCTTAAATCGTAGAGTTTAAAAAGGGAGAATAGAAAGGAGAAGAAAATTGATCTGGAAAATGAACATATCATCAACCCAAAGTTTGTAAACGCTTTGGAGGATTGACCAAAAAGTTATCAGAGTAGCAGAGAAAAAGACACATAAAATAGATCTAAAGATCAATCCCTCAGTTGCTAAGTTCTATTAGTGAAGAGAAACTTAATGCCAACTTAGCAGGACCTCAACTACCTTCATCATCATCAACAGCAGAAGACGAGAATTAGTGACTCGCTTGATTCTAAGTGAATCAGACCTTGAGTGGGATATACTTAGTGTCTAATTGGGATGGTTATTAGTGAACCAGGTTTTAGTGACCTACACCGAGACTTAGTAACTTGAAGGAATCTTTATGATTCCCTCTCAGAAGTGTAGAAGAGTGGACTAGGAGATTTTTGTGCTCCCAACCACTTAAAATTCTTATGTCATCTCTTATGTATTTTACTGCTTACATTGCTACTACTTTACTTTAATTACTTTACTATTTGTAATAATATTTCAGTAGTATAGCTTAAAAATAGAACTGCAATTTACAATCTCAGGTTAAGGAGGGGTATTTCTCAAATTAACTTTCCGCTGCAATTACAAAGTAAACAATTTGATAACTGAATTTTTCAAAAGACTAAAGTGATCTATTCAACCCCCCTTCTAGATCATGTTTGTACCCTCTTGGAAACAACAGAATGTAAGAAAAAAAGTTTTAGTTATTTAACTGTAAGTTGACCTAAAGTTCAGTGACCTAAAAAGCATTTATCCCAACATTTATAACAATTCTAACCAACCTGTTTCACATATTTCTCTACACACCATCAAACCTAGTAATCATCATCACAAAAATACGATTAGTATCATTTAACCAAGAATATTAACCCATGTAACCGCAATTAAAAAATACCATCAAAGTATAAATCACAGTAGCAAATAAAATATTACAGTACCAAATTTAAATCTTCCAAAATCATCCAGGGGGTATTAATCAGTCTAAATTTGTCTCCCCATTTGTCATCAATCAAAAAGAAAGGAGAGAGAAAAGGTAGAATCAATCATCCAGGTCCACGATGTGAACATTATTTTTGGGTCATTTAGTGAAATAGGGTCAGTGAATGAGGTAAGAAAGACGTGCAGCCATTGATAGTTCACGTGCAAAATAATGAGGGCAAGGAATATGAGTGTCATCAGGAGTTTCCACATCCAGAAAGTCCCCTTCAAAAGTTGCCATCCAGTTGCATTCAGGCCTTCCGGGACTGGATAATGCATATGTCGAATCTGAAGCTCAACTCCAATATCATTGGTGCGTTGTGCCACAAACCTTCCTAAATACCCAATTTAGTTACTCAGGAACTTCAATTCATAAATTAACTGGCAAGCATTTCTGTTCGTTTTCCTCACCATAGCAGTGCTATAGAGCTTAAAATCAGCTTGGAGATCAATAAATTCATCTTCCACTCAATAAAACAGGGAAGTAGCCTCATGAGTGTCTATGGGCACTTTTCCTTTTTCCAACACAGCTAATCGCTGCTTTATATCTGCTTTTATTTCAACTTGATTTGCTAAGATTTGGTTAAGTATTGTCATGATGTCAGGATTCAAAGAAGTAAAAATTTGAGCATATTCAGAAGAAGAAGGATCTGAGGTGATAATAGCAGATTGAGGATGAACATGATGAGCTTCACGAGGGAGATGCACAAAATTTCATCAATCAAAGAGAGATGAGAACTTTTCAAATTATTAGAGTCAATTGATTCAGTGAGGGTGACATAGGCTTCATTTTCCAGGGAAATTTCAAAGTGTTAATTTTTTTTTTGTGAGAAACCCACCATAAGGCAAACACTTCTTACTTTAGTGGATACAACAAACCATATTTTGCAACATCATGGAAGAGAAATTAAAAGGTAAACCTCGTAAAATCATTGTGGTTAGCACAAGGTCTTGGTAAGTGAAATTGGCACCACCCTCAATGCGAGGTAACAAATTGTACCTTAAATCTTTGTAAACAACATTAGCGAGTGGGGACACATCAACTATTTTGGGTAAAAGGACAACATTGAGTGTGGGGTCATTTTTGACAATTTGAAGTTGAACCAAGGGTGAAAAAGGTTCATGTGATGCACCTTTTAATGTTAATGGGCATATACCAGTGGAGGGAATAAAGAGAATATTTCCTAAATCTTGAATAGAGAACTCAAAAGTTTTGCCCTTAACAAAAGTGGTATAATAATCATTTTTATGCTCCAGATTGGTATAAAACTGTTGGATTTGTCGAGGATAAGCAATAGATAGTGGAAAAATCATTGAAGAAATGCCACAAGACTAAAAAAAGCCTTTTTAGTGAAGAATTTTGGCAATAGTGCATATCAATAGTTTTCTTAAATAAGAAATTTTTTGATACAATGGAAGTATTAAAGTGGCCTTCAAAGTTATATCCTTTAAAGAAATTTTCAAACAAATTTAAAAAGGAAGAGAAAGAAGGTACCAGTACCAAAAGAGTCATCGGAAGTGTGTCTGATTCGTGTACTCGTGGGTGGATAACAACTTTTCCTTTTCCTTTTCCTTTCTTTGATTTAGAGGATGTTAGTTTAGCCGAAGGTGAAGGACTTAAGGATGGTTCAACACTTTTAGGAACTAGTGTGTAATGTAATTTCTGAATATTTATACGGCTCGAAAATAAGATCTTATACGATTAAAGGTTAATTTTATAACCTAAACTATGTGTTGCGGAGTTTAATGTGTGTATTGTATAAGTATAGAAATTTTATGTGAAACAAAATTAGGAAACCACTATTCATCTATACGGTATAACGTATTATACCTAAGTATAATACAAAGTATAACACTAGGTACAAAATATAAAAATATACTATATAATGTATTATACCTAGGTATTTATAAGGCATAAATGTGAAATCATTATTCACAAATACCTAAAAGTTAGAGTTGGCAACTAATTAAACTATTTAGCATTTCAATTGGAGAAACCAAACTAGGGCAACCAAGAGGAGTGGGGGCCGAATTTGGTGAGAGCTTGGAGGGCTACTAGGCCACTTGCAGAGCTTACAAAACATGTATGTATTATTATACACTTGAGTTAACCAACTTGCCAAGTTACATTTTTGGTTCTATAAGTGTTGTCAATAGTTGAATGGTGAAATGTGGCCTCATGTGAGCCAAGGATTACTAATTGAGGCTATTAATAATCAATGAACCAAATAAGTTAAGGTTATTTACACCTAATTAAGTTCCACAAACAAGTAAGCAAGTTTCGCAATAAACTAGGTAAAGCTAATTAGGGTTAAGTCTTGGTGAGTCATTGAAGTATGCTGGAGAAGCTTGTGACTCACCATGGTGACTCATTGAAGTGTGTTAGAGAAGCTTGTGACACCATGGTGACTAGCCATGGCAAGGAGGGGTATATGGTTGGTTGAGGCTGATTGGTGAAGATATTTTTCTATAAATAGAACCCCCCCCCCCCCTTCCTTTATAAATCCTCACCAATTCACAAAGAAAGCTAGAGCAAGAGAAACTAAGTATCATAATTGAGAGCGGTTGTTAATAGAAAAAAGGAAAGGAATAGTTAGAGCTTGCATAATCAAAGATTGAAAACCTTGCACTTTAAAAGGTAAACCTAAGATCCTTTTATTTCGTATGTTATTTCTTTACAGATTCTTATGTTAGAACTTATGAGTTTATGAATATTCAGGCTTTTGATTATGTATGTTGGTGTTAGTAAGTCATAAGTCATGAAAACTATCTAATTAACCCAAGAGGTAACTAGTTAGATAAATCGAATGCATGAACTAGTGAAACCTTGATTTTACTAGTTTTTGTGAGATGTATGCAGCCTTATATGTTTGGAATTTGGCCATACAATCAAAAGCAAAGTTATAGAGGGGGAAGTTAGATAAACCAAAATGCATGTTTTAGTTGGATAAGGTCGTGTAGTCAAAAATCGGGAAAACCAATTTTGCCCTAACTTTTGACTGAGCCCTGGGGAGCTCCAGCATTGTACTTACTATCCTTAGAGCCCCAGGGTGCTAGGAATAAGTGTCTGGGCACTTGGGCGGGCCTTTTTAGGGAAATTAGGGTTTTTGCATATCAAGCTTCGTAAAAGCTAACAAATCGAAGTTAGGGTCATGATTTCAAACTAGTAAGGAGTCATATTGTAACTAATTAGTATGTCAACCTCATTACCTATGTAGGTTGAACGAGGATTGAAAATAAGCGTAAATCATAAGAGAAGAAACATGCAAGTCCTTTTACTTCTTGCAAGTTTTCTAATAACTGAAAGTTCTTATTGTAAGTTTTCTTCCCTTTTGCACTCCGTGCAACAACATGCTTTTAACTATTTGAGTTTATTTGAATTGTGAAGTTCATTGTTATATATGAAATGGTTTATTGAGATGAGTTAATGTCATTTGATTCTGCTTAACTAGATTATATGTTTAAGATATATGCGAGTTCTTGAACTCATATTAGTATGGTAGGTTCTTGAACCCATAGTTGTATAGTAAGTTCTTGATTTGTTCTTGAACTCATATTACTATGATGAGTTCCTGAACTCATATTATTATGGCAAGTTCATGAACTCATAATGTACTAAGAGGAGTTAATGTTATTTGACTCAACTTAACTTGATTATTGAGCAATTCCTTTTAGAATAATTATTCGTGAAATATTGAATTGTTATAATTTTTTATTTGATATAAGTTTATTGTGTCAAACCAAATTATTTTGGGGTGATATATATATGTTAGTAACTAAGTTGAACAACCCATATTCATAGGGAATTTGTGATGTCTCAGAAAATTGATTTAGGCACTATACGTTGATACGATTGTAGCAGCCTTACAGATGTTATGCATAATATATGATATTTGTAGGCTAATCCACTATAAATATTGATGAAAGTTCTTGATATGTTGACTGTTGAACAGAGTTAGAAAGTTCTCTGTCTATTGACTGATAGACAAAATTGGAAGGTTCTAAGTCTTTATGACTGACGATCAATATTAGTTATTGGTTTAACAATCACTCAATTTGCTATAATGACTGTGATGACCCCAAATCCGGGTTCTTTAACCTCGAGTTTGGTTCTCACTATACAATACTTAACAACAATGAAATACATAAATTGTATTCAAACTTCGCGGAATAATATAAAAAGTTTCTTATCAAAATGTTACACTTCCCAAGGTCTATTAACCTTAATCTTAACATTACATATCTTAAGGGAAATATAAAAGATTTACAAAGTAATTACATAATAGGAATTTAAAAACTAGCATGCATCTACTAATATACACATTTGCCTTCCCCTTACCTTTGTCTGATTTAGAGCATTGGGGCTTAGCTGAAATATAGTCATGATATAGCAAGAATGAACAACTAAATGACTCAGCAAGTTTATAAATAACAACATAGGATATATCACGATGAAGGAAAATAACTTCAAGGTTTTCAACAATAACAATTGTGAAGATATCAAGAATCAACGTTCAATATAAGAATGGATGGACTCTTTACTGCTGAGTGGTCTTTACTGACCATGAACTGCTACTAAGGTAGAACAGACATACAATGTCTAACGCATTGTTAAAAATAACGGGACACTTGAGGGGATCAGTCCTCTTATGTCCTATGTGTATGCATAACATTTAGTTTTCTTGCGCAAATTTCGGTTACCCGACAATATAATAATCCCCTTTAACTAGGGTTGTTCTTTCTCAGTCTTACTATAATAATCCGCACCAGCCAATGGTTTGGATTAGCTTTTAAAATATTCGATTAAATGAATTTAAACATGCATTTGTCTAGCAGAAACAATTAGCGTAGACATTCTTAAACAGTTCGTAAATTACTGAACTATAACATTTGTAAAGGCACTATGTGCGAATACAATACAATAATGATGTGAAGTAATTTTCAATAATTAATTCACTCAAAGGTCTGTCAAATAACTATGAGTGTAGATACTTGCTCAACAATAATTGAATAACTCAATGTAAATAAGGTTGAGGAATACTTGCAACAATAAATATAAGTTATGGTTAAGAGGAACTTGCACAAAATAAAGTTCTAAGTTAGGAAACTTGCCTCGTGTGTTGTCTATGGCTAACCAATTTAATTTAACAATCATTGATCGAACCTAACAATTAAATCAGTTTAATCTTAAATTAGTATCATATACTTGTAAGTATAATGACTTTTATAACTCTTACGAACCACATAATTGAATAATTATGGGTATTTAAACACTTAGGAAATATTATCACTACTTCATAATATTTCAAACACAAAGAACCTATATTAATTATTTAATATAGTTCAAACAATTAACAAATTAATAATATTCTATTAGCCTTGTAGCATTATTCATCATTTAATAATACCATATAAATCTTTTAAGATTAACTAATATTATTAATCATTTAATAATATTTTATTCCTTATCTAATATTATTAATCATTTAATAATATTTTAATTATTATCTAATATTATTAATTATTTAATAATATTTTATTAAGTATCTAATATTATTAATCATTTAATAATATTTTATTAAACTTCTAATATTATTAATCATTTTAATAATATTTTATTAATTATCTAATATTATTAATCATTTTAATAATATTTTATTTCTTTATTAATATTATTGATCATTTTAATAATATTTTATTTATTTAATATTATTAACTCTTTAATAATATTTGATTCACTTTATAATATTATTATACATTTAGTAATATTTTAATAATTTTCTAATATTATTATATTAATAATAATTTTTTATTAATTTATTTATATTATTAAACCTTTAATAATATTTAACTCTTTTTATCTATTAAATCAATTATATTTAATTTTAAAAATATATTTATTAAGTCCAAAAATACTAAAATAATTTTTGGAACATTTTTAATTTTCGGATCTGTACGGACCCAACCCCACCCGGCCTGGCCCAACCCGACCCGGTTCGGATTTTATATTTTTTTCTGGTAAAAGTGCACTGCGTCGCGGCGTAGTGATTAACACTGCAACACGGTGCCATGGCGCTGTACTGCAGAATGTTCTCCAAATTTTGGATTTTTGACAGTTTAGATACTTTTTGTTCAAACTTTGATTAAATAAAATCTACACAATCCAAATAACACAAAATCAGTGTTGATGTGTTCCTAACTTCTTGTTTTACAATATTTCATGGTTCGATTGTCTTTTTAAAAACGTTTTACATGAAAATTACGGATCGAACCACCTAGGGTTTAAAAATGACATCATTTGCGGTAAAAGCTATAACTTCTTCGTTATTCAATATTTTTGAAAGCTTCAAGTTTGGATTTATTTAAAACTCATAGATCTAACTTTTTAGCCATAAAAATCCAATTTTGAACTTGTATATTTCAAAATACAATATTAAACCTAAAATTTATCATTAGGGTTTTACCGATAACATGTGCTATGAACATTTCTACTACTCTTACGTATTTCTCACGTACCAAATCATAATATAAACACATAGACCTAAAAATATACATATATTGCATAGTTAAATACTTCTAGACTAGCAAAATGAGTTTTGATCGGTTAAAAATAGATTTTAACCGTTCAAAATTATTTTAGACTACAAAAATAAAATTTAAGAAGAGATGGAGCTCTTTTAAACCTTGAGGTCTTGGATGCTTTTCTTCTTCTTCTACCAAAGTACGTTGTGTAGCTAGTGGACATTCACCAAGCACAACCTCTAGCTTTTTCTCTTAACTTACAATAGTTTCTCTCTTTAACTAACAAATGCTCTCTCTTTTCTCTTTTGAAATGTCTAGCAAATGAACCAACAAACTTGAACCAAGTGTGGAGTGCTCTATATATAACACTCTACTAAAACATCTTTAACTCACTAATTCACCAATGTTGGTCAAATTAAGTGCTAATTACCATTACTATTTGATGGATGGACATGGTGATTGACAAGTTGAGTGACATGAGTTGGTGAACCACTTTGATCTAGTGTGTGAATGAAGTAATTTGCAAAATCAAGCAACCCCTTGTGGGTCCCTCAAGTGGCCGACCAATATGGCCATTTTTGGCCATTTTTTTGATTTATTTTTCTATCTTTAATGTGCACACACACACACACACACACACACACACACACACACACACACATATATATATATATATATATATATATATATATATACACGTGCTTAATTGTTGACCAATTTTTGGCTTCCTATTGGGCTCTATATTGTTGGGCTCAATTTAAATAGCACATTGGATTTACATTAATTATTCTAAGTTACATTTAATTAAATCAAGCATTTGACTTGTTTAATTAATTACATGGAATAATAATTAAATTAATTACATGAGCTACCAGGTTAATATCTTTGACCTAGTTTAACAACTCATTTGGATTTAAAATATAATCCAATTAGATTTACTTTAATTAATTATACACCTTGCGTTAATTCTTTAAATAAATATACACATACATAAGTACATTTATTTAATTATCTAATGCACAGTTAATTAGTACAAAAATTTTAAATGTATTGCTAATTATTTGTTAATTATAATTATAATAACTAATAAAATTCGTGGTCATTACAATGACAATTATTAAAATATTTTGTTGAACTATTATTCTTTGAATCAGAAAAGTGGTGAATTCTTGTATATTTATAGCTTTAGACTTACTGAGAAATTTTATGCTCATTCTTGTAAATATTCTTTCATTTGCATTTAAGGAAGTATTACCAGAAGAGTCTAGTAGTAAAAGGGGTAAAGGAAGAAAATGTAATTAAGTAAAGGAACATGTATTAAATGGCTCCTTTATATTTACTGTGATGTAAGTTGTGATAATTTTAGAAAACAAAAATTAAGAAACTGGGTATTGTAATATTATTAAATCAATGATATTGAAAGATTATTATGGAAATCTATTATCTGTGTACTTTACATTGTAATTAGTGCTTAGGTTATTTGGAAAGTCAAAGGTTGAAGTGATATTATTAGACCAGTTAACATTATTAGTAATATCTAGAAAGTTCTGTCGAAGAAAGGGCCCATCATTTTAACGGAAGGCCCCCTCTTTCTTGGGAATGATCTAGTTGTCAGTATTGTGAGTCTATAATATCTATACTCAGAAGGATTTAGTATTGAAAAGTGAGCGCCAGATCTGCTGTGGAAAGCACACGAATTTGGGGGCATCACAGTGTGTCCTTTTTTTGTTTCGGATTAGCTGAACCACTCGGCTTGGAGATAATGAAAGAGATGGGAAGATCATCGTCGGATTCAGAAGCATCCCGCGTCCGTTTTGACTGTCGTGTCTGCATCTTGGTTGGAGGTAGCAATGCTCAAGGTAAGTGTTAATGGCGGACTGAATTGGGAGAGGAAAGGTTTTGAAAAACAGAGAAAGGTAAAGTAAGAGAGAAAATTGTGGTGAATTTGATTTTTGGCCGAGACTGGGGGAGAGACAAAACACGGTTAAATAGATTTTAGTTTCAAATTTCAAACCAATTTTGAGCTCCAATATTTAATTAGATTTCAAGCTAGAGTTTACTTCCTTAAACATTTAATTTCAATTATTTCAGGAAATATGTATCAATTTGATTCGTTAAATTTTGCATATGATTAGAAAATCAAATTATGCACATACTATAATTATACACATATAAGTCAATTTTTATGCACATTTGAAGTTCTCTTCTTAATGTGAAAAATCTTTGCCCACTCAATAGTTTAGTTAAAATATCTATTAATTGATACTTTGTGGGAATAAAATTTAATTTAATTAATCATTTTGATACATTATCCCTTAAAAATGATTTCTTACTTCTATGTGTTTTGTACGTTAATGCAAAATAGGATTTCTATGTGTTATGTCATCTACATATATTTGCATAATGATAATATCTTTATTTTCATAATTAATAAATAATGTAGAATCGATTTTACCTCGAGTGAAACCATTTTAAATAAGATACTTACTTAGCCTCTCGTATCATGTGACGCCCCCAAATTCAAGTCCTAATCACCCGAATCCGGTTATCACGATCTAATATAAACATTTACCACTAAACAACATACAATAACTAAATGCGGAATAATAAACATATGTTGTTTGTGCAAAAGGTGTTACTAGTCCCAAGATACAATAACCTTACAACAAAAGTACATGAATACCCTTAATAAAGTACTTAGGGTTTACATTACGTAACAAGTAATTTAGCCAGACTAATAACTAAGATTGCCTCTTGAAGTCTATGACTTCAGCTTTCCTTTACCCTTGTCCTTTCCAGATGAATCGGGTTTAACTGCAATAGAGTTTATGATATAGCAAGGATGAGAGACTAGTTTGCTCAACAAGTTTAAATAACAACGAGAGATAATATATATCATGAATGGAAGGAATAACTGGAACAATTCAACAATATGAATAACATAAGCAAGGATAATGATTTGCTTTTAGAATCAAGATAGTCAAATAGACTATGAACTATAAACTTCCACTGGAGTCAATAGCTAATTGACCCAATAGTTACTACCAGAAATACGTACTCCAGGGGATCAACCTCTTGTACACTATGTGTATGTATAACATTTAATTTCCGAGAGTTGTATCTTATATTAGATACATGGGGTTACTCCCCTATATTGAAGGGGTGTTCATATCAGTCCAAGAATCCGCACCTTCAATGGTTTGAATAGCTTTTAAAATCTTTAATGTAAATGTCAAGCCGAACAATGGCTTAGACCTAACTTTGAACAGTTTTTTAAACAATAGAACTTTAAATAAGATACAAGTCAAAGACTGTACAAGCTCAAGAGCACTAAGTGTGAATAACAATAATATTGACGTGGAATAATTGTAAAGTAATTAAACCACTTAAAGGATGCTTGGAATTACAGTTCAAGCTTAAATAAATAACTTGCTCAATGAGTTTAGAGATAAAGAACTTGTCTGTCTGCTCAGCTACAATTAACGTCTAACTTTAATTAACTTGATTGGAAAGACCTAACATTAATAAAGTTGGTCTAACAATTAACACTATGTATAATGGTATGGATACACTTACTAAGACTATTTAACTAGCACAGAAGTCAAACACATAACACACATAGTCAACATATTATCATTAACCCTTTAGAAATTAATCAAACTTAGGTTAATGATTTAAGAATTTAACTAAGATTGTTCTTAAGTGTTAAACACTTATTAAACTTTGAAACAATTTCTTATAATTGCTTAATTAATACTCTGTTAAATACTTTATGTTTTATAACCTCAACCTTTTTTAATTACCAATTAATTTTAATTAAATAGTAATTAACTAATTATCTTTAGTTATTACTAAAAAAAACAACTATTATGTTTACTTATTATTTAATGGTTAATTAAATAACAATTAATTAAATGATAAATCTTATCTATTTTGGATTGTCATTGATAACCAATTCAAAAGTTTTCTACTCTCCTATCGTCGGGTGAATCATCACTCTACGATTTGTATTGTCTGCCTTAACAGACTTACTCTTCGACTCATCACCAAGTTACAATGCTTAATGTCACGTAATTCATTTAGCACTTAAACCACATATTTGCACATAAGGCACATTCAACTCATATACCATCACATAGCTCACATAGAATATCTAATACACTTAAGTCTGAAAAACTTTCCTAGAATGCATTTATTAACTTAACCTCTGTTGCCGCTCTTGGCCCTGCTATCCTTCCTTGAATCAGGTTGCTTGTTTGAACCTTATCTGAAACATACCATCTGTATCATCATTATAGGATCATAACTTAACAAACTTAACTCATAATTACACGATCATTCGTCTCTAATCATTTCTCATTTAATGCATTAAACCTTATATAGGTTCCTGATACATTTTAACTCATTATTGACATTTTTTATAATCCATAACTCACTTTGGCTTAGCTTTAGGCATGCTATGTTATGTCATTTCTTATTTCACTATACCTTGACATCCTTTATATAGCTCATTCTTATACATCTAGGGTTTACATAACCCATTCTCACTATTTTACATCAAAACATAGCCTTTAGAAGCTTAAAAAAAAATCGGGTGCAGGGCAATTGCGCCCCAGCGCCATCTTTCCTCTTCCCAATCTCGCTGGCCGCGAAATCCTCTCGGCCATGAACAGTAACACTGCGCCCTGGCGTAGTGTCCAGTGCTAATGACTGCGCCCCGGCGCAGTCCCTGAACCAACGCATTTTGATTTTTAGTCCTGCTTTGCTGATTTTTAATTCCTTAACCACAAATCCAATTTACACCAAATTTGGCCCAGTGCTAGATCTTGCTACATAGTATTTTATAAAATTTTCTATTGCCTCATTTGGCTTCTTAAAATCAAAGATATACTAGTCCATAGGAGGCCTGTTTGCAACAATTTCGGACTTAGGAAATTTTCAGAACTTTAAAAATTCAACATTTGCAACTTGGTGATTTTTGGCCATTAGCTTAAAACTACATTATAACACTTGACATAGTTCACATAACCTATATGTGACATGTCCAAACTTTCAAAATCATGGCCATATAACCATCCTAGCTCATGCACACCATGTGACGCCCCCAAATCTGAGCCCACACAGCTCAAACTTGAGTCGTCAAAAGACTACAACAAAATTATTACAACAAAGCACAACGTACAACAATACAGTGTATAATAATACACAACTAAGTCTTCACTATTATTGCCACACTATTTTACAACACGTGAAGACTACGACAGCTATTCCTCGGACTCTCACTCCATCCCCCAGCTAGACCTTGTTACGTGATGTGGAGTGAAATTTAAAAATAATATTCAAGATCCACAGTTCAGAATAACGGTTACAAGTCGATAGAAAGGTTCAGAAAATAGGAAGGTTCAGTTGAAATAATGAAATTCAACTATTATGGAACATATAATATTTTCAGGAATTATAGAAGCAATAATTCCATAATAAGTTTCGATTTAGGTGTATGAAAGAAAATAATATCCCTTACCGTAGCAGGTTTGATTAACAAAAGGTGAAGGAAATTAATATCCCTTACCATAGTAAGTTTGAATAATGGAAGATGAAAAAGATGGTATCCCTTATGAGTATAAAGGAAAATAATATCACTTACGAATATGAAAGAAAATGATATTACAAACCAATATAGAATAAAAGTGTCATGTGATAATTCGTGTAGACAATTTATTTCCACACGAGACAAATAAAAAGGGTTATTCACCAACAGGCGGTAGTCCGCGCCGTAAGGTTATACCCATCAATTTGAATACGAAGAGTTATTCACCAAACAGGCGGTAATCCGCGCCGTAAGGTTATTCTCAGAGATTAATAAGAAATGAATACAAAAGGTTATTCACCAACAGGCGGTAATCCGCGCCGTAAGGTTATTCCCACAATTTAATACATGGAAATAAATGGCACAAGAAAGAACATAATATCCATTTATGATTATGAAAAGATTGATACCCCTTACCGTAGTAAGTTAGAATATGAAAGAAGATAATATTCCTTACCTTAACATGTGACTGGATATTGATTTAAATGAAGTTGATCAACCTATATATTTTTAATAAAATTAGTAATTACCACATATAAATTTCAAGGTGTATGATAATTCATATATTATGAACTATCAAAATTATATATATTTAACATAATTTTTGTAGTATAATATAACTACTTTAAAATAGTTTTTAAAATAATATTTCAAAATAAATCTTCCAAATAAAACTTTTAAAAATGAATCTTCTCAAAGAAGAGTCTTCTAAAGGAAGATTTGTGAATACCGTGAAAAATAGGAATTTATAAAATTACTACTCTTTAATAAAAGACTTACTTGAAAATTTTCTGCACTCCTTTTGGCTTTCAAACTCTCAAAATAACCTTACTATTCTCAGAGAAAACTCATAAAATTCTTATAGAAAAATTTTATGTTTTAGGTGTGATTTTTCTATTCAGCTGAGCAAACTATTTATAGGAGAAAAAATGTCACTATGCGCGGTAGGTGGCACTGGCGTGCTACACGCCAGTGCTGAATTATTTTATTTTTTTCAGCACGCAGCCGCTGGCTGCATTTTTTTCTTCCTGCACATTTTGCAATTCATTTTTCATGTGGACCCCACATGGGTCCCACATGTTACTATTCACGTTACTATTTCAAATAGTAAAATTAATTATTTTTTTTATTTATTTATTCTTCCTGTGGGTCCAACATATAAAATAAAATAATGCTACATCAATAATTCAACAATAATGTAATAAACACGTTACAGATTATTATTAATTTAATAATATAAATTACAGTATATTTGCAACTGTGACAATTATTAGGTTCAATAATTTTAACTACAGTGTACTAACAATTATTGAGTCAATGATATGAAATACAGTGTAATGACAATTATTAAATCAATAATGCAAAATACTGTATAACAACAATTATTGAATTGATAATATAAAATATTATGCAATGACAATTATCGATGAAATGATGTGTAACAGTTACGGTGTCAATTATCAGACCAATAATATGAGACACTGTGCAATACCGTGTGCTACTGTAGAGTACCGCGTGCTACAGTAAAATACCATAAATTACCGTATGCTACTATTCTTTTATCACCGGTATTTTAACAGTTAACACCGTTGACTATTTTTATTTAAAAAGGTTATTTCTGTCGTTTTCTATATCCGACAAATATTCCATTGTGGGGTCCACAAATAATTTGTTATTTCGGCGCCGTCGTACGGCACGAATATTCCCCGACCAAACGAATATTTCCCGACAAAGCGAATATTGTCCGACAAAATAAAATTTGCACATAACATCCTTAACTTTTAACTTTATCGATTTAACCACTTACTGTTTCAGAAAAATATATATGAAGAAAAATTAAATTTTATATTTCATAAAATTCGGGGTCTTACAACCTCCCCTCTTTATAAATTTCGTCCCCGAAATTGACGTACCTGGCATTTCGAAGAGGTAAGGATACTTAGATTTCATCTCAGATTCTATCTCCCAGGTCATTTATTCAATATCTTGGTTCCTCCATAAAACCTTAACTTGAGGTATAACCTTTGAGGGTAGAATCTGCTCCTTCTTATCGAGGATCTTAACAGGTACTTCCTCGTACGTTAAATCATCTGCTATAACGTCCGGTTCTAACTCAATGACGTGGTTTGGGTCCTTCACATATTTACGTAACATAGATATGTGAAAAACGTTGTGGATGCGAGACATACTTGGTGGTAGGGCTAGTCTGTAGGCTACGATTCCTACGCGATCGAGGATTTCAAATGGGCCAATAAATCGAGGGTTGAGCTTTCCTCTCTTTCCGAATCTCGTAACCCCTTTCCATGGAGAAACACGTAAGAATACATGATCTCTGACGTTGAAACTTTCATCTCTCCGATGAAGATCAGCATAACTCTTTTGTCGGTCTTGTGCGGTCTGTATTCATTGTCCGATCATTTGGATCTTTTCTGTTGTCAAGCGTACCAACTCGGGTCCCAACAGTTTTGCTTCTCCTACCTCATTCCAACATACTGGAGAGCGACACTTGCGTCCATATAAAGCCTCGAATGGAGCCATACCTATACTTGTTTGGTAACTGTTGTTGTAGGAAAATTCCACCAATGGCAAGTACTTATCCCAACTTCCTTTGAAATCTAGTACGTAAAGTCTCAAAAGATCTTCGAGGGTCTGGATCGTTCTTTCCGATTGTCCGTCCGTCTGAGGATGGTATGCAGAACTGAATCGTAGCTCAGTGCCCATAGATTTTTGTAGACTGATCCAAAAGCGTGAAGTGAATCTAGGATCTCGATCAGAAACTATGAAAACTGGCATGCCATGCAATCTCACAATCTCATTTATGTACATACCGGCAAGACGTTCAAGTGAAAAGTTTTCTCGTTTAGGCAAGAAATGAGCAGATTCGGTCAATTTATCTACGATGACCCAAATTGCATCTAAGCCTTGAGAAACTTTGGAAAGACCCGTCACGAAATCCATATTGATGTGTTCCCACTTCCATTCGGGAACCTCAAGTGGTTGTAATGGACCCTTAGGTACTTGATGCTCTGCCTTAACACGTTGACAAGTTAGGCACCTTGAGATAAACTCTACAATCTCCCTTTTCATATTGTTCCACCAAAATGTATGTCGAAGATCTCGATACATCTTGGTACCTCCTGGGTGGATTGCAAACGGTGTGTTGTGTGCCTCCATCATGATTTTATGCTTTAATTCAGGATCGTTAGGAACACAGAGTCGAGAGTTGACTCGAAGTATTCATTTCTCGTCGATTCTTGCTTCGGGAATGGCACATTCTCGTACTTTCTTCATCATGTTCATCAGTTCCGAATCGGTAGCTTGCGCAGCTTTAATTTTATCGATTAAAGCCGGTTCTACTCGCATGTGAGCAATCTTCGAGTGGGTCCCTGGTGTCTTTAGCTCTCTATCTCCATCTTTTGAAAGTCGTACAAAATACACTTTTGTGTTGTCAGCAGTGCAATTGTACTCGCCTAAGATCTTCTGCTCAAAGCGTTAGCTACAACGTTCGCCTTTTCCGGGTGATACTGGATTGTGTGGTCGTAATCCTTCAACAGCTCAAGCCAACGTCGTTGTCGCATGTTGAGTTCCTTCTGGGTGAAAAATACTTGAGACTTTTATGATCTGTATAGATATCCATTTTCTCTCCGTACAAGTAGTGTCTCCAGATCTTCAACGCGAAAACGACTGCTGCCAACTCTAGATCACGAGTAGGATAATTTTTCTCATAATCTTTGAGTTGTCGAGAGGCATAGGCTATAACCTTTCCATGTTGCATAAGGACACAGCCTAAACCTTTGCCTGAAGCATCGCTATATATGACGAATTCTCCTGATCCTGATGGTATGGTCAGAACAGGAGCTGAAATAAGTCTCGTCTTGAGTTCTTGAAAACTCTTCTCGCATTCCTCGCTCGATATAAGTTTTGTACTAGAACAAATGATACCGATATCTAGTAATTAAACTTTCAACTCTTGGCATTCTATAGGAGCCATTTGGTATGGGGCTTTGGAAATGGGCTTAGTACCGGGTTCAAGATCGATACAGAATTCAATTTCTCGGTTTGGGGGTAAGCCAGGAAGTTCCTCAGGAAAAACGTCAGGAAACTCATTAACAATAGAAATATCATTCAAGTTTGACGTGTTTTTCTTCAAATCAGTGACATGAGCTAAAAAAGCTTGACATCCGTTTTTCAATAAACAAATGACTTTATGGCTAGAAATAACAGTTATAGATTTCAATGGTTTAGTTGCTTGAATTTGCATGACAGGTTGATTAGGAATATTAAAACTAATAATCTTATGAAAACAATCAATTTTAGCATGATGGGTAGTCAACCAATCAATTCCTAGAATCACATCAAATTCATGCATCTCCAAAGAAATAAGGTCAACAGATAATGTGAGGTTGTTGATTTGAACTAGGCAAGATTTATAGATAGTAAATGTAATAGGTATTTCTCCCAATGAGATTTCAACTGATAAGACAAGATTTAAGTTTTCAATAGTCAAATTTAAACGTTGAGTACATATAGGTGAGATAAAAGAGTGGATAGAGCCAGTATCTAACATGGCATAGACTTCACGAGAATTTATGAATAGCTTACCGGTTATCACCTCATTCGGTTTCTTGACTGTTATCGTCAAATCGAATCCCGAATACTTCATTTGGATCTTCACGTATTTCAACCATGGGAATACCACTGAATAATTTTCTAGCAAACTGTTTCTCGGGTTCATCAACTTCATCAGTAGTAACGTACCAATGATTTCCATTAAAATAGTATTTTCGATAGACTGCAGTTTCCACGATAGTGACTAACTTAACCTGAATTCCTCTAAATTGTAACGCCCAAAAATATAGAAACATCATTTTTAAATAATCTTGAAAATCGTAGCTGGAACACCATAAATCCCAAAGACTTATATGAAACGTCCATATATTCTGATCCTTTGTTATCGAGCATAACCAGGTGATATGATTCTTCCAATTACTGAGCAGATTAAAGGCAATAATTTCTGCAAGTTCATTACATCATTTAATTTCTTCTAATAACGGATCTGGACGACTGTAGCAGAGCTTTCACCTTCATCCTTACTGGATAGAACACGCATAATTTTTGCCTTAGGTAAATGATTCAACACTGAGTTTGTAGAAAGATTATTCGTCGCCTCTTGATTCGCAGCTACATTTGTTTCGGACATTTCATAGTTAACCTCCTGATTTCCAGATGACATACTTAACTGTGGTCACAAAATAATTGTTAATTTAAACAAACTGACTCATCACATTATGTCTCTATATTAAAATCAACTCATTAGATAATAAAATCTATTTTAGGTAGGACACACTAGCGACTGATTCTATTCGTCTCTCCCCTCCTAGTTCTACCCCAGATCTCCATTAAAGACCATATCCCTAAGCTCTGATACCAACTGTGACGCCCCAAATCTGAGCCCACACAGCCCAAACTTGAGTCGTCAAAAGACTACAACAAAATTATTACAACAAAGCACAACGTACAACAATACAGTGTATAATAATACACAACTAAGTCTTCACTATTATTGCCACACTATTTTACAACACGTGAAGACTACGACAGCTATTCCTCGGACTCTCACTCCTTCCCCCAGCTAGACCCTGTTACGTTTTCATCTCCTGTTGAAAAACAATGGAACAAAAGAAAGGGTGAGCTCAAATAGCCCAGTAAAGAATATCATGACTAAGATAATGACGAATAAATTATCATTAGACTTCAACAGTTGAGCTCTTGATAGAATACAATAGACTACAAGGTTTATATCAAAAACTGCAGTTAAATTCTTGAACAATGTTCTGATCAATAATAGCAGCAGAATGAGCAATCTATTAGAAGAATAATGCAGACTATAATGTCCACTCGTTTCTCTTTTTAGTAAAAATATCATCAACTTTTATCATCTGAAATACCATTAGTCAAGATAATACAACTTCACAGTTCCTGCTCATAATCATGCAGATCAACAGTTCATCTTTGCACTACGGGCCAAAGACATTCAATATAACACTAACGGTCATGATTATACCAGATTCAGCCTTTGGTCATAATCATACCAACCAATAGTTCATCTTTGCACTACGGGCCAAAAAGAACATTCACCACGTGCCATAAAAGACACCGAACAGATGTATGGCCTTTAACCTAGTATATCGCCTTTAACCTATCATCTGTTCAACAATTATATCACATTTGTGCCCCCGGCCACAGATATTCACAACAGCTTGATTCTTGATGATTAATACAAATAACAGTGATACAAATGATGAACAGAAGAACAGGATAAACACTAAGTATCGGAAGTTTACTTTGTGCAGATTCAAATAATGTCCAAATTGCCAACGTGATGTGGAGTGAAATTTAAAAATAATATTCAAGATCCAAAGTTTAGAATAACGGTTACAAGTCGATAGAAAGGTTCAGAAAATAGGAAGGTTCAGTTGAAATAATGAAATTCAACTATTATGGAACATATAATATTTTCAGGAATTATAGAAGCAATAATTCCATAATAAGTTTCGATTTAGGTGTATGAAAGAAAATAATATCCCTTACCATAGCAGGTTTGATTAACAAAAGGTGAAGAAAATTAATATCCCTTACCATAGTAAGTTTGAATAATGAAAGATGAAAAAGATGGTATCCCTTATGAGTATAAAGGAAAATGATATCACTTACGAATATGAAAGAAAATGATATTACAAACCAATATGGAATAAAAGTGTCATGTGATAATTTGTGTAGACAATTTATTTCCACACAAGACAAATAAAAAGGGTTATTCACCAACAGGCGGTAGTCCGCGCCGTAAGGTTATACCCATCAATTTGAATACGAAGAGTTATTCACCAAACAGGCGGTAATCCGCGCCGTAAGGTTATTCTCAGAGATTAATAAGGAATGAATACAAAAGGTTATTCACCAACAGGCGGTAATCCGCGCCGTAAGGTTATTCCCACAATTTAATACATGGAAATAAATGGCACAAGAAAGAACATAATATCCATTTATGATGATGAAAAGAATGATACCCCTTACCGTAGTAAGTTAGAATATGAAAGAAGATAATATTCCTTACCTTAACATGTGACTGGATATTGATTTAAATGAGGTTGATCAACCTATATATTTTTAATAAAATTAGTAATTACCACATATAAATTTCAAGGTGTATGATAATTCATATATTATGAACTATCAAAATTATATATATTTAACATAATTTTTGTAGTATAATATAACTACTTTAAAATAGTTTTTAAAATAATATTTCAAAATAAATCTTCCAAATAAAACTTTTAAAAATGAATCTTCTCAAAGAAGAGTCTTCTAAAAGAAGATTTGTGAATACCGTGAAAAATAGGAATTTATAAAATTACTACTCTTTAATAAAAGACTTACTTGAAAATTTTCTGCACTCCTTTTGGCTTTTAAACTCTCAAAATAACCTTACTATTCTCAGAGAAAACTCATAAAATTCTTATAGAAAAATTTTATGTTTTAGGTGTGATTTTTCTATTCAGCTGAGCAAACTATTTATAGGAGAAAAAATGTCACTATGCGCGGTAGGTGGCACTGGCGTGCTACACGCCAGTGCTGAATTATTTTATTTTTTTCAGCACGCAGCCGCTGGCTGCATTTTTTTCTTCCTGCACATTTTGCAATTCATTTTTCATGTGGACCCCACATGGGTCCCACATGTTACTATTCACGTTACTATTTCAAATAGTAAAATTAATTATTTTTTTTAATTTATTTATTCTTCCTGTGGGTCCAACATATAAAATAAAATAATGCTACATCAATAATTCAACAATAATGTAATAAACACGTTACAGATTATTATTAATTTAATAATATAAATTACAGTATATTTGCAACTGTGACAATTATTAGGTTCAATAATTTTAACTACAGTGTACCAACAATTATTGAGTCAATGATATGAAATACAGTGTAATGACAATTATTAAATCAATAATGCAAAATACTGTGTAACAACAATTATTGAATTGATAATATAAAATATTATGCAATGACAATTATTGATGAAATGATGCGTAACAGTTACGATGTCAATTATCAAACCAATAATATGAGACACTGTGCAATACCGTGTGCTACTGTAGAGTACCGCGTGCTACAGTAAAATACCAGAAATTACCGTACGCTACTATTCTTTTATCACCGGTATTTTAACAGTTAACACCGTTGACTATTTTTATTTAAAAAGGTTATTTCTGTCATTTTCTATATCCGACAAATATTCCATTGTGGGGTCCACAAATAATTTGTTATTTCGGCGCCGTCGTACGGCACGAATATTCCCCGACCAAACGAATATTCCCCGACAAAACGAATATTGTCCGACAAAATAAAATTTGCACATAACATCCTTAACTTTTAACTTTATCGATTTAACCACTTACTGTTTCAGAAAAATATATATGAAGAAAAATTAAATTTTATATTTCATAAAATTCGGGGTCTTACACACCAAGCCTTTCTTCCCTTCTTGCCATGGCTTTCTCTCTCTCTCTCTCTCTCTCTCTCTCTCTCTCTCTCTTGCTACCCGAATAAGGAAGAAGAAAATGAGAATAAGCTAAACTCTTACTTACAAATTATATACATATACAAATTGTATATAATTTTCTAGCATTTAACCATACTTGGTAAGCTTAACTCATATATGGTTTGGGTTATATTAGACAATTCCTATAAAAGGATATCAATGTCATTTCCTATATTGTCAAGGGCAATATGGTCATTGCACACAAAAATCTATAGAATTAAATTCTCTTAATCCATAACTTATTCAATTTTAAACCAATTCAAATCCTTTTTGATCCAACTTATTTCATTAGACTTGAATTTCATTTCATCATCAAATACACCATAATTGACTTGTCCCAAAATACTTGTCACACTTCGAAATTGATTTTCATTAATAACTTATTTACTTAAAATATCACTAATTTACATAAAATTAACTTCATAATTTCTACGAACCACCTTCGGTTCTACATTCAACCAATTTCACTATCCGACATTTCAAAATAGTCATAATACTCATCTTTTCCACAAACCGCTTCCTTGTGAAGCGAACCTCAACTAGATTACCAAAATCCAACCCTTAAATCCTTATTCGATCATATAACCTTTTCTACGACTTTTTGTCCCTTTACTTGCTTACTTAACACACATGAACCAAATTTAATTTATGCTTGCATACCTCAGGGATATTCCATTCTGTATCTATACATCATATACATGATTAACTTTTTTCAATCATTCAACACTATCAATTTCTTAATAATCTCAACATTCTAAAATCATTATCCATATTATTCCTTTAATAGACCAATTAGGTCATGTAATCCATTCTTCACTCTACATACATACATACATACCTTAATCTATCATTTTCATACCTTCGTCTCTTCAGGCCTATTCTTTAAACTTGTCTTAAATATTCATAACTAATTTTCAATTCACTCATGTTTTCCTTATTTCCTTTACTCTTATTTCTATATTCAATCACACATATAAATATACACATATTCATACATTCAAACTATTACATGCTGACATATCACAGCGTCTTACACTAATTCCTTTCAGTTCACCTTATTATAGGTATTAACATCAATTCATTCGTTCTTAATCCATTATACTATCATTAAATCCTCAAATTTCCTTTTCATTATAATTTCTCATTTTCCATAATTCTATAACTTAATTCATCTTTCTATATTCAACCACATAGGTCCCTCTTTAATATTTCAACCACACAGGTCCTTTCTAACACATTTATCACATAATAATTTATTCTTAATCATTCTTACACTTTCTGTCATTCAACACTAGGTTTTATCTATGAACCTTTACTTAATTAATCATAATCCTCATTTGAAATTCTATAAAATCCTGGGGTGTCACATTATAATTGCTAAATAATCATTTATTTAAAACTTTACAACATCCTTTTCTATTCCAGAATTGCAATCTTTACAAATTCCTAGTATGTCTCAATATCATACATAATACGACATTTTATTACAATCAATTTGAGTATTTAAACACTCAAGATACATACTAACCATTTCTTATAATTACATAATCATTTTACCTATCCAATTCGGACTCATATCTACAATAGTCGTTTAGACTTTCGATGAAAGTAATATGCATTCCTGTTCCTTGATCTTTATCGAAAACTTTGAATATCTCGCATTTATCTGAAAGTGTTGGTTTTATAGCAAAAGTGAGTACGACGGCTCAGTAAGTTTAACAGTTACATATAACACATTATATGCTTCACATGTTATACATATTCCGCATTCTATTCCTATATCATGCATGTCATGCTTTTCATTGTATGAATACTTCATACTTCTCTTACATCACGTATAATAAACAAATAGTCTCAGGCAATTCATGCTTCATACTTTGTACATATTTTACATATAATCATACCTCATGCTTTTCACATATCACAAATATCATCAATATATCTTCATATCAATAATTTAATATCAAATTGTAGCATAGCAATGCACGTAGGAGCAAGTTCTGAAAAACTTGACTGGTTCGCTTCTACCATTTACGCTTATTTTGCGTCTTTCGTTCAACCTACAATTTATATATGAAATTGACACCATCATTAGTTACAATGACTATTACTTAGTCTTTATATAAGACTCTAATTTCAAATTATTAACTCTTAAAATGTTCAACAACTGAACCCTTAAGTTTCGGACAAAAACCCTAGCCCAAAATATAGTTCGAACATGTCGGATACGCTTAACCAACTTACGTCTTCACTACACATTCTTCGTACGACCCACTTTTAATAAGTTGTCTAAATTAGTCATAATTGGACTATTTACATTGGTTTAATTCAATTAAACTTTTTTCTTTTACATAATTTAATGATTTGGACATTTAATAATGTACCAAATACCTCAAAATATTATGTAACTTGGATAATATACAACTACATTCAAATATTTAATAATATTTTAATCACTTATTAATATTATTAATCATTTAATAATATTTTAATCTCTTACTAATATTATTAACCATTTAATAATATTTTAATCATTTATTAATATTATTAACCATTTAATAATATTTTAATCTCTTACTAATATTATTAATCATTTAATAATATTTTAATCTCTTATTAATATTATTAATCATTTAATAATATTTTAATCACTTATTAATATTATTAACCACTTACCATTAATTATAAATCATTTAATGATAAATTACAACCTTGGTAAGAATTAAAGACTTAAACAATTACATGCAAATTGTTTACTAACTTTATTATCCTTAATTCCATCACATTATTTATTTAATATTAATTAAATAAATAATTAACACAATTAACTTTACATGTTATTTAGCATTACATAAACAATTATCTCATTATCCTTAATTCACTTTAATTATTAGTTAATATCAATTAAATAATAATTAATTAATTAACTAACCTCAGTCATTATTTAATATTAATTAAATAATAAATTATCATTTTATTCACTTTATCTCTCTTTAATTATTATTTAATGTCCTGTAAATAATAATTAAATAATTAATTATTGCCTTCAATTGTACGGCCTACAAGGTATGTGCTTAACATAATCATTAGTTCTAACAAAGACTCTTTACATAAATGTAAGACATTGATTTTACAAGTTTATCTTAGGTTTTAAGTTCCTAATGGTATTTCATTTAGACTTTTCATTATCCGACAAGTTAAATCGGAGTTCCGACTTGATAAAACTTTAAATACCAAAATTTTGACTTTTTAAAATTAGACCAGCACTGACAGCGCTGGTCTTAGGCTTATCCGAGTGCTGGCGGTGCTCAAAGCAGAATGTCTGAGCACTAGCAGTGCTCGTTTTGGCTGCCCGAACCTTTTTCACTAAAACTGCTATAACTTCTTCATTTCAAAATATTTTGGGGTGATTCTTCAGTCCATTCTAATTAAACCCCCTCTACAATTTTTCTTTAGATCACAAATCTAAATTTCAAACGGATATGAACTCAAAACTGCTCACAAGGATAAAAATGAAAACTAACTTCACTAATCCTTGGTTCGATTGGTTCAAACATGATGCTACAAGCATTATTTGCTAGACCATCATGTTTTATGACCCTACATACATCATATGCTTATCATACATCATATATATAATTTTATAGGCATAGAAATCAATTATCCAACTTGTATATCTCAAACTACAACAATAATTAGCACCTAGCTAACTAGGGTTTTACCGGTAAATTGGTATATAAACTTTTCTTTCATTTATTTGCATACCACGCATATAAATACTTGCATTAAACATACTACACCATAAATCTACCTATATATCATAGATTTAGACTTATAGATCATCAAAATAAGTTTTGATCTGTTAAAAATACATTTTGACCATTTAAAACATATCTGGACCATAGAAATTAACTAAGGAAGGGATAGAACACTTTTGAACCTTCTAGACTTAGATGTTCTTCTTTTTCTTTAGAGGAACTTAGCTAGTGACTCCACCTTGACTATTCTCTAACAAATTTTCTTAATGATTTCTCTAACTCACAAGAGTTTTATCCCTTTTCTCTCTTGGAAGCTCTCTCTTTATAAATTAATAAAAGAAGTAAATGAGCAAACTCTCTACAATGCATTAGCAGGGTCTTATATATAGGACAACCCTAATCCTAATTAAGCCTCCTAAGTCATCTAACATTAGCAAATTAGAAGCTTAATTGGTCTTACTATCGATTGGAATGACTATCATGATTGACCATTGGTTTGACATGTTACTTACAATTTCACCAAGCTAACAAAACAAGCAATCTATTGAGTAATTTTTACTTAACCACAAAACTAACAAAACACCTCAAAAGGGACCCACTCTAACCAGCCATTTGGCCTTTTCTTTTCCATTTTTCTTTTATCTTATATCATCATATATATATGACTCATTTGAAGACGACTCATTCAATTATATGGGTTGAGTAACTTTTTAGAACACAACTCATTTGAAGAACTTAAATCTAGACGTATAGCAGCTGGAAGAAAAGCCAGTGACCTTACCTCTTTTAATCCTCTCAAGAGCTTTAAATAAAGCTTCCTTATGCCTTTTTTTCAAAATACTGAAAGGAAAACATTATTATTATTATTAATGTTAGAGAGCTAAACCAACAAAGCAAAAGGGCAAAGATGATCAAAGACCATACATATTGATAGATAGAACTGTTATTTATGAGTTTGATGGACAAAAGCATGACTAAGGTAAACAATGAAACATCCAAAAAACCATATAATAAAGATACTTTGCCACCAAAAAAGGAAGATGAAGTGTTAGGAAAAATAATATCCCTATAAATTCTTTTAGTATACATCTCATTAATCATAATTTTTGTTAGCAGACATGTTGTATGGTTGAATAGCGATTCAATCAGAATTTTAAAGTAGTTTGCACAAGACGGATCAGTCCCAAATATATGTAGACAATATCCACCAATTACTCTCTATATAAATAAATAAAATATTAAACCTATAAACATAAAAGGTATACTTGTATTTTTTTATCATTAAAAACGCATACCTTTATAACTTCACTAGCGATATAAAGGAAGCATGATTGATGGTGTTGGTTATATAATCCTTGTGTCTCCTCTAACATTGCTCCAATTGTAATTACCATGAATCATTTAGAAGTTCTCACCTTAAGAAAATTAACAGTTTAGAATTGGTCGAAAGAAGCAATAAAACATGAAATGCGGTAATAACACATGCTCGTAATCCCTATATTCTGGAAAATAAAGCAACAGATGAGAGGCCTAACTTACGTTGTTAGGCAATATTTTCTATGCTACAAGAAAGGGATAACTAATTAATTACATGATAAAATGGTTAGAAGAGTCCCACTCTGTCTCCCCCACCACCAGTATTGTGCAAGCCAATACTAGTTATCTCAAGTCTCAACTCTTAGATCACAATGTGCAACACATATGATAGACAATAGAACTTATTCTATGAACCGAGCAAAATAGGCAGAATACATGGATAATTAGATCCATGAACTGTATAGCAATATGACCTTTGAGGAATAGTTGTACATTTCCCAAAGGTGAAGCTTTATATGGATCATAATTTAGGATTGAAATTTCGTGCGTGGACTAGCTTTGTTTGTATCATAAGTAAGGATTGAAATTGCATCACACAGTCTACGTTAGTATATAGTGAAAGGGCAATCACTTAAATAGGATAGTAACCATGTTGTTGGAAAATAAGGAATTTCACCAGTACAACTTGAACAAAAACAAACTAAATCTAGGGGGGGGGGGGGGGAAAAAAGACCCAAAATAATAACTTCACCTAAGAAACTTCATCATTGCTAAAACTCCTCTTAGGAAATAAAAATTGATAATTAAACAAGCCCTAATTACTAATCAGAAATAAATCAAAAAAAATTGAAAAGTAACCATTAAACCCAACACCATTGCTTGCATCAATTAATAATAAAATTGAAATCTAAATCAAACCCATTAACTGCAATAACCACGATTACTATCAAACAAACATTAAAATTGTGGCTGTAACAACAATAAATTAAGCTAACATTAAACCAACCCTTAATTCCATAAATTTCTGAAGCTCCAAAATATGCTTTTTTTTTCTTCAAATTGGCGACGAAAACAGCAGTAACGGCGACAAGCAGAACCCGTTGAGCTGGGCTAAACAAATCCCAAGACACGACTTCTTTTGAGCTCAACCCACTACCTATAGTTCTAGCCGAGGTGGCTTCTTCGGCGCCGACAAGTCGACCCTGGAGAGAAATCCAAGCTAGTTGTAACTATGTATGTAAAGGAGTAGAACACTTTAATTAGTTTATGAAATGAAGAAAGAAAATCAGAATAAACCTAGATTGAAATGATCTCTTGAAATTATCAGAAGAGGAATGTTAATAGTTGTGAGCCTTCACACTTGACTACTTAAGCAACCATTTATGAGAGAGGGGGTTACCGATATGGTGAAAAGGGGTTACAAATTAACCTTCCATGGAAGGGGAAAGGTTCATGGTTGATTGAATGAATGAGAAAAAGAATTTGGAAAAAGAATAGAAGAATTTAGGGCTATATTGGATGACGGAGAAAAAAAATTGGGGAAAAGACCTTTTCGTCTACCGCGTTGCCCAAAATGTTGTCGCTAGTTTTTTTTTCTCAACTTCTCTCTCTTTCGAATATTTCATAAAAGTAATACTCTCTTTATTTCATTAAAACAAATATTAGATTTATTTTTATTGGTTTAAATTTTGAAATTTTATAAATTAATATTGAGTTAGAAAATCTTCGTAAGAAAATTAGTTTGAACTAATAGTATATTATTTGGCTAATAATTTTTTTATACATATAATCAATTGTTAAAATATATAAAAAATCTACAATAATTTCGTTAAATTAAATGTTGTTATAAATTTGTCTTACTTAATCTTTTTAATAGAAAAGCTTTAAGATATATAGTAAATTCTATATTATAAAGTATAATAATATTTTAATTCAAAAATATGAGACAATTATTGCCTTTTTAAAATTAATATAAGACATTTTTAAATTCAAAATTGGTATAGATTCAATTTATTTTAGTCACTATACTAAGCAATATTATAAACTATGTAAAAAGTGCTACTAATAATAAGATTTATTATTAGTGATGTTATGATATCTCAAAGGAAAGCAAAGTGTTTTGTAATTTGGTTATTCAAAACAAGAAGTAGGGAAAACAATTTTGTTGTCTGTTCTTAATATCTTTCCTACTTTTGTTTTCATTGTCTCCTATAAATGACTACGCGATTGCACGCTTTGCTAAAAATATGAAATTTAGAAGTTTGGTTTTTTTTTTACTTCATACTGTTCTATCTCAAAAACACTAAATCTCAAACTACAATGTATTAGAGTATTTTTTTTAATTGTTCACTTCTTACACATCTGAATATAGTTGAAAATAAGTTCACGGATATTATTGTGGTAGGGATATGCAGTTTAATTATGTTTTGTATGCGTTATCTATTATGATTATGATTCGGTAAAAGTATTTTAATCGATTATTACCCATTCTCCTACTTTGATTCTTTTCTCTCTTCTTTAACTAAAGCGTAAATAGTGACTATATAAAATTTGTAAAGTGTTTCTTGTTGTTATTGTTAAATTGTTGTTATTGTTGTTATGGTTGTGGATAATATTTTATCCCTTTCACTCCATAAAAAGATATGATTTGCAGATTTTTTTTAAAAATATAACAGTTTCAATTTAATTAATTTTAATATAAAATAACACAATATTCTAAAATTTTAACATTACAAATTCATTGGCATGCTACCACCAAAATAACCAACCATTCTATATGGGATAAATATGATGTATAATTATATATTTAAATATTATAAATTTCTCTCATATGACGAATAAATAAATCCCACACATATGTCAAAGAATACCGATAAACTAGTAAAATACTCCTTTATTCTCCAAAAAAAAGTAATTTATAAAAAGAAATTAATTTATATATGAAATAATACAATGTAAATGTAGATAACGATTAATGTAAAATTGAAAGTCGAAAAATACAGCAGTAATCCACGGGCCCTTCTCTTCCATTCTTTATTACTCCTTCCATTTCTTTTTAATTAAGATCTTAAAAGAAAATACAAAGATTAAGAAATACAATTAATATTTTGTCTAATTAACTAAAATGGTTATAAAATTTATTAACCCTATAAAATTCATTAAAAAAGATGAAAAAAAATAAATTAATATTTAATGTAAGAATAATATAAAAAATTAAATTATTAATACTTCCTTAAAATCTAAAAATAATAAATAAAATAAAAATTCACATAGACAAATTTTTCATGTTAGCATCTCAGGTAGTTATGCACAACAGACTGGCCTGGCCCGGCCTAGGCCTACCAGGCCTTAGCCGTTAATCTGGTCAGGCTGGACCTTTGACTTTCGGGCTACAAGCCAAGTCGGGCCGGGCTTAGCACTTAAAAAATGGGTCTGTTGAGGCCTGCAGGCCAGGCCAGACCAGTCCAATCCGATCCATTTAAAAAAAATTAGTAATTTTAAATATTATAAAAACATCAATTAAAATTTTAAACTTAATTAATGTATTAATTAAAAATAATGTATTACAACTTACAAGTTACAACTTTCAAATTACAATAATGAAAAGTATTTTTTATTATTATTATTATTATTTTACAAATGGCTTTCTAGTTTTTACGCTGAGTATTTATTAAAATGAAGATGCAATAAAATGTATGTAAAAAGTGTAGGTTGCTAACTAGGAAAGAAAAATCCTTATATATCATACTACTCAATATGTTTTCATGAATTTCTTTATTCGTATATAAACAAACATACATGAATGAACGTATTGAAAGATACCAAAATTATTTTGTTTATTGAATGAGTTGTCACAAAAAGAAAGTTTTCGTCTGCAGTGAGAGAATTAAAGTAGCAAATAAAGAAATTGACAAGCCAGGTCGGGCTTTGGGTGAACCAGGCCAGGCCTCAGGCCAGGCCGGATCTGAGCCAAAAAAGTGTGGCATGTTCGTGGTCTCCAGGTCGGGCTGAGCCAGACCAGGCCTTGACTAGGCAGGGTTTAAACAGGTCGGGCAGCAGGCCGCAGGCTATTTGTGCACCACTAATCTCAAGTTTGGAGAATGATTTAGGGGTTAAAAATGTTAGGAGGGTATATTCGTCCAATAAATTCTCTTCATGATTGGGTATCAGATTTGTTCTCTTTCTCTCCTTTAGTACGTATAAAATGCTCATCAACAACAACCAAATTCACTCTCAATTCTCATTATCGATACAATGGCAGTAAATGGCGAGTTTCTCCCTATCGTTTATTTCTCTCCACCCTGTTCATATGCATAATTAATTACATATACAAGCATGTTTGTTTTTTAGTAAGTACTTTTAATTGAATATGTTGTTCAAGAATGACATATGAAATGTCATTTTTTTTCTGGAGTAATTCAGATATTTGAAATCTATATATTTTTTTTTTAATGCTCATATCACTTTTAGAGGCTGGCCATTTGGTTGTTGAGCACTAGAGGTGTTCCGTTGAAAAATAATGAGTCTACTAGACGAAGATCGCCAACTGCACGGAGTCTATGTGGAAGACAAGCTACTATGCCACAGTTGAGTTCTGTATTTTAAAGATTACTAGCCACGTGCCATGGTTCAGAGATACAAAAGAATGCATCAAAAGCTGGCCAAATCAAGAGCTAAAGTGAGTAATGTGATATAGACAAAATTTATTGATCAATCTGTAGAGCTATAGAAGGGATTATCAACCTACGATTTGTTTGCTTGACATTATGAGCTTTACTTTGCAAGAAAAGTTTTTTAAATAGTATTAGAGGGTACAACTGTATAATTCATTTCTTGTTATATTATCTGTGTGCTTCCTTTTTTATTTGGAGTTTTATCATCTCAAATTCAATGTGTTACCCTTTTCTAAATTAACTGTTAAGGCTTCATTCTTTTTATTATTTATCTTCATTGATTGAATAGAATGACCAAAAGGATCTTAAATTATATATATTTGACTTTTTCAGAAAAAGGGGAAATATTTTAACATTCCTGAAACATAATTGGTTAGCCATCATCGTAGTGGAAAAAATATTTTTCCTCAGGCATTCTTAATTTATGCCTGAAATAGCAGTGATCCTCAGATGAGATTTTGTTTAGAACTTACAGTTCATTGCTAGTTGGATGTGACACAGTTTAACAGTTGAGAATTTTTACATGTGCTTATTAATTTGTGAAAATTTTAACCTCACATAGTTGGGCATTCATAATTCTTTCAAATTACTTGTATCATTTTTCTTTCCAGGCTTCCCATAAAGCTTTTCTATATGTGCCAGTGCGGGTTCTACCTTTATAGCATCGGTGCCCTGGTTAAATGGGAAACTCGAAGGAAAGATTTTTCAGTAATGATATCTCATCATATAGCAACTGTCATCCTCGTCAGCTACTCATACATCACAAGGTATCTTTCTTTTACAACATTATTATATAGTATAATACCAAATGCTTATGTAGTTTTATAGCTAAACAGAGAGCATTTAGTAACTGTATGGTTGGGAATTGTACAGGGGTTGTGCCTCCTTAATGCTTCTAGTGGATGTTTCTGCCTATTATCACACTAACAAACATATGCATACATGTTTACTTTAAACTGACAAAGCATGTGAAGATTTCATATTCGATCATCTCAAGTAGCATCTCCCTATTCATAAGGTGAACTACCTTGTCACAGATTAATCTTTGTTCATATTAGTTCATTGGAGAAGAAAGAACTGCAGCCAATGGTGTAACAGAGTTGATTGACGAACCAATATGGATAGTTGATCCTCTTGATGGGACAACTAACTTTGTGCATGGGTATTTCAATGTTATGATTTGTAGGTTCCTCTTTGCGTGTGTTTCAATTGGTCTTACAATTGGAAAGGTCCCGACAGTAGGTGTGGTTTACAATCCAAGCATGAATGAGGTGAGAACTTTTGTACTATAAGAATGCTTTTACCCAATGCACTTTGTGTGTGATAGTGGGAGTGTGGCAGGATCTTATCTGTTACATGTTGAATTGAATACTTGCCTAGAATATTTATTATTTTAATGTTTAAACAAGCCAATAAAGGTATAAAAGAAAAAAGCCATCACATTATAACTGATTCTACCACTAACGATCATTTTTCTGATTTTAGTGAGATATTTGATTTTAAATATTCCAGCATTATATTTTTATTTTACGCTTTAAAACTTTAAAGTACTCTTACTTCTCTATGTTATTCTCCAACTTTAAAATCTTTTTGTCCAAACTAAACTTCTAGATACTGTTGGTTGTTTCTTAGTCTTCCATGAGACAAAAGATTTGCCACATAAAATGCAGTAACCTGTTAAAGATTGTTTAGATATTTTACAGTCACCCCAATCTGCATTACAGTATGCAATCATAGATAAAGGACTAATGGATGACATGAGAATGCCTTGACTAGGGGACTATTTAAGTTTAAGGTATCATGTTGGTGTCTGACTGTCTGTTAATATTAAGTGTTGTAAACTTATTTAACAGAAATAGTTCATAATTAAGAAGAAAAAGAATAAAAGTCGTATTTTATAGAAGAACTACAGTTTTGAGTGTATGTATCTATCTACTAGTTATATTAATATTATTTATTTTTTTCTTGTAGTTGCAATGAGTTAAGATGCCAATTGACGAAGCATGACTGTAAAGGAGGACAAGAGTGGGGGATAAATTAGTATTTTGTAAAAAATTGAAAATGGTGTTAATTTGATACTTTTTGTAAGATGTTTAAATTTTTATTGATTTTCATGATTATAGATGATGATGTATTTAACATTTTTTCCCCTTTATGATTAGGCTGTTTTATTAGTATGTATTGTTAAAAATTTAAATAGTTGTGACTTATGAGTAATTATTCAATGTTCTTCTTTATTTTTTTATAAATAATTTAAAAAAATTATTTATCAGGTAATTGATATCCGAATTCATGTATTTGAATATTCAAACAATTTCTTTATTCGAATAAAAAAACGGAAACGAATATTGTTCGTATTCGAATATAATTTCGAATGCTAAATATCGGTATCCTTTTTAAAATTCGTCGAATACCGGATACGAATACAGATAGTGAATTAATTTTTTAAATACGTATATTACTGTTTTCAGATTCAGATATATTCATTTACAGCTCTAATTTGGGTATCTTAATTTAGGGCAACATTTTAATAATCGTTGCAAAAAAATGTTTAAAATACGCAACGAAAGAAAAATTGTTGACAATGAATGTGGTCCATATTAGGCTACAAAATATAGCAACAAAAATATCCCGTTGTCTGTGATGAGGAGAAATCAAGTGGCAAGAGATAAATTTCTACCACCAAAACATTGGTAACAAAAAAGTAAATAGGTGTGGATTTTTTTTTCCGGCAACGAATTTTTGTAACGATTTATGAATTTCGTTACGAAAAATGAAAATCTTTCACAATCTGAAATGAATAACAAATTTTGTTGCTAAACATGCATTTTTGGCAATGACTTTATAAGTCGTCCGAAAAATCATTGCCGAATATCCATTTTTTTGCGGTGTTTATTATTTTATATATTTAATTTTATTTAACTAATACATTTTATTTAGTTTTGTAGGAAATAGATAAATAAATGAAGTTAAGTTGAAAAAAGAGTTCTAGAAGTTTTCAAGTTAATTTTTATTTGGACTCAAATAAGAAGATGTGCTTAAAAGATTTACCATATAAAAGTTGAAATCAAAAAAGAAAGAAAAGAATAAATTATTTAAAATTAAATTAGGATTTAATTTTTTTTTTCTTATAAATAAGAATTTTATTTTGGGAAGAAATATGTAGTATTTTATTTTATTTTTCTTCTTTTAGTTTCGGTAAAGTCAGAGTAGGAGTAATTTTTTTTTTTATTCTCTTTCACATCCGCGGGAAGTAGGAGAAATAGTCCGAGCGTGTTTCTTTTGTTCCATTCATTATGCACGGATTTTGAGAGGAAATATTAGTATTCATTTATTGAAACAATTTCTTTATTAATATAATTAAGTTTCTTGTTAATTATTGTTTTGTTAGTTTTATTTGATTTCATGTAATTATTATTAGTACCAATTTTATTTGTGTTTTATTTTAAATTACATGGCTAGCTAAATTTTTAATAGTTAAGATAAAAATGAAACTAAGTATTATATATTAATATTTTCTTTCCGTTTTGATAGTAATGCCTAATTGTTTATTCTTTCAATTTTACCTTCGCGCAAAATTCGATTTGATTTTATGTTAATTGTGAGGTTTTGATAAGTTATTGTTAAGATATGAGTTTTATATGATTTATACTTTCTCAAAGAAGTTTTGATAAGTTATAGTTAATCCTTAAATTTTTATAATCTATGCTTACACATATTAATTATATGAATCATTATTTTTAAAGGGAAGGAAAAATAATTAGAAATTAATTCAGAAAGAATAATTTAATTATTATGATAGTATTTAGTAGATTCGAATTCATAGGTAATTTTTCTTATTATTAGTTTTCGTTGTTAATTTTTAATTTACATTATTTAGTTAATTAATCTTCTTCACTATTTTTATTTTTAATTTATTTGAAAAATAAATTAAGAATTTAATAATTAATCTAGTATCTGTAATTCAATATGTACTTACTCGTTCTTTAATAAATACTGTCCACTTGCATTTACTATTTTTTATCGTATCACATGGGTTTCAAAGAGTCACCGTCACAAAATTAAATAGTGTTGGACCCTATACTTACGAGTGTATTGTAGTCTTACATATATTGCATTCCAACTTCCACTCCCAACACAACTACTGCATTCAAAATGGCCTTAAATCAGCTACTAGAAATCCCTGCAGAAAATGATCAACGAAGAGCTACCCCAAGAATTCAAAAAATTCCTCATTTCTCTTCCAAAAGAGAAAGGATGGAAAATTCCTAATCTCTATTTATTCCAAGGTTTTTGGTGCCCGCCTAAGGAAATTCAAGCTATAATGTCTATTCAGAGGAATTTCAAAGCGCAAAACAGTGATATCATTCTAGCCAGCATACCAAAATCAGGCACAACCTGGCTAAAAGCTCTGACCTTTGCGGTTATACACCATAGAAAATTTAGCCTCAACAATCAGCACCCCTTGCAAACTTCCAACCCTCATGACCTTGTACCCTTTCTTGAGAGCAATTTTTATGCAAACAATCATATTCCTGACGTTTCCCAAATGACCTTGCCTCGGCTTTTTGCCACCCATATTCCATTTTCGGCAATACCAAGCTCCGTCCATAAGTCAGAGTGTCGGGTTGTGTATATCTGCCGGAACCCTTTTGACACCTTTGTTTCTATTTGGCATTTTCTTATGAAACTAAGGCCTGAAGCACTTGGTCCATTTTGTTTTGAAGAAGCCTTTGATATGTATTACAAGGGTATTGTTGGTTTTGGTCCATATTGGGACCACATGTTGGGGTTCTGGAAGGAGAGCTTAGAGAAGCCTCACAAGGTGTTGTTTTTGAAGTATGAGGATATGAAAGAAGATATACATTATCACTTGAAGAGATTGGCTGCGTTTTTGGGGTTTCCTTTTTCTCAAGATGAGGAAAAAGAAGGGGTGGTAAAGCTTTGTAGCTTCCAAAAGTTGAAGGAATTGGATGTGAACAAATATGGGAATTCTATTTTAAACATTTGAAACAAGTACTTTTTTAGGACAGGTAAGGTGGGTGATTGGGTAAATCATTTCACTCCAGGGATGGTTGAGCAACTATCCAAAGTAATGGAGCAGAATTTAAGTGATTCTGGTCTGTCTTTCAAGTTTGAAGGTGTTATGTGAAAATACAAAAAGCCAAGCAGATATGGGATGAATTGCTTGTTCTTTTTTCTTTTTCTTTTTCTTTATTTTCCCCTTAATAATTGTTGGTCTTTGATTGTAATAGGCAGTTGTGGCCAACTGTCTGCAATAATTTCTTCAGGGTCTATATAGATTTTATTATGTATGTTATTTATTTGAATGGTGCTTCTACATTTACTTGAAAAAATTACCCACAAACTCTTATAAAAGATAAAAGAGTATGGCCCTATCTCATTTGTAAAATACAAATAAAGTAGGCTTATACTCTTTCGTCTTTTTTCAGGTAAGATTATAATTTTCCTTATTTAAATGGAGTGTTCATTTTCAACTAGATTCATTGGTTCCATCTCTGCGAGGTTTGTTTTACAACTTGTCTTACGAAAAGAATCTCACTTATTAATTTTTTATTTAATAAAAATAATTCACTTTTTAATAATAGTAGTATAAATGACACAATTATTAAACTTATCATCATAATTTAATTATTATACTACACTACTTTTTGAGGTCAATTTAAAATATTTTCAAATTCAAAATTAATATGAATTAATTTGGTTTTAAAATACAGTTATAAATTTTATAAACTATCTAAATAGTATTATTAATTACAAAATTAATTATATTTGAAAGTTAAATGAATAATATAAAATATAAATTTAAAAATATATCAAATTGACTTTAAAAAATTAAAATTTAATTTTTTATTTTAAAATGGAGAGAGAATTAATTTTAGAGGTATGCATACATGAAACATACATATATACTTTATCTCATTTTTTAATTGGTGAATATAAATAATTCACCAATTTAAAAATGCGAATTTTTTTTTCAGCAGATGGCGCAATTTTCGAAACTTTTTTTTCGTGTATGAGTTTATTTTAAAAGCAATGAATAAATATAAATACATGCTTAAAATGAGGCATATCCCAATTAATACAACTTTAATGGAGGTTTCAATCTGACGGATCCACTATAATTGGCATGTAAAACGAGGCCTCGACGGTGATGATGGATGGGAACAAACACAAATACTTTTCACGACCAACTATAACAGGTGATGCTCGTGTTTAATGGATCTCCACGTGCAAGTATTAGATGCATCATGCATTAGTGGAGCCTGCCGACAGTGATTTAATGGTTGCTCAAGTTTTGCTATTGTTTGGCTGTTGATGCTCTTTTAAATGGGCCTAAAATGTAAAATTGATTCTTTTAAAGACCCACTTGCGCATTCGTTTTATCGCTAATTAATTCAGACATTCCTGGGGAAATAGACACTGACATGCACAATTTGAAATTTTAAATAGAATAAGTATAATGATATGGATAGAAATACCCATTTATAAAATATCGCCACGTGTGTCCATATACATCTTCAAAATCAAATGGGTCCTAAATCGCCACGTGTCAGATATACATCTTCAAAATCAAATGGGTACTAAGGTCATTACGCGACGTACATAAATCCTGATAATCAATCGACCCATTTAGAGAATTCTAAAAGCACCGACAATCTCATACACATTCTCTAAATGTTAAGTTTAGATTGTATAAATAAAGATGATAATAGAATAATTTATATTTATTGAAAGAAAAATTATATTTAATTGTTTTATTATATAGAAATGAACACTTATTTATATAAGTTTGAGTATTCATTCGAGATACGTGTTAGTTTGTTTAACTTTTTTTTATAAATATTTAATAATTTATTATTTTTATTATTTTTTATTGACTTAATACATATATAATATTAATAATTTGGTTTAACATATTTTATTATAATTGAAATGAATTTATTTACTTTTAATTAATGTGATTAAAAATTACACTCATCAATTAAAATGAGTTGACTCATTTTAATTGATGAGTTAATTTGGTTGATATCTCCCTTTTGTGACTTTATATTACAGCCATTTGCAATATTGTATGTTGCAAGTTTGCAAGTCACTTGTTTTAAAGGGAAAACTTCTTTGAATTTCTATCATTTGAACGATGTGGAACTTGCAGATTAAGTATATAATGTAAAATTCAAAACTCAGCTTATTATATAATGTATGAAGGAATAGTTTTCAGAAATAGGTTATGTGAGACTTGAGGAATTTTGTGCGCCAGCTACTTGGTTCTCCTTATTATTATTATTTTTCTTTATTCAGTGTCCCATATCGAATGGAGAAAGAAAATAAGGAGGAAAATGAGTATAGTAAACTCATTTAGTTGGTATCTACGAAAAGGAAATGAGGAGGAATGGAATCCACGGATCAACATTAGCTATCCAAGTGTGCAGCCTCTAATTGTGATCCACCAATGGAATATTGATTCAAGAAATAAATTTAGATTTTTTCAAACTTTGAGTGGCTAGTCATAATTTTCTCTCTTTCTCTTTTTCTCTCTAACTCCTTAGATGTAAAGAATTATAAAGTATTCTCTAATACTTACAATTATGTGTGTAACTCCAATCTATAATAACACTCATCTTATTTATAGACTTGATCAACTCTCCTAAACTCTTTAGGGTTAGGGTTTTAATTTAACTCCTAATCTAATTAGAAAATAAATTAATTATTATAATAATTAAAATTTCTATACTATTTAAGAACTAAATAATAATAATAATAATAATAATAATAATAATAATAAGACTCCTCTTATTAATTTATAATTAGTATTTCTAAAATACTTAATTATAAATATTATGCTATTTAATTTATTCTATCACAATAGTATAAATTAAATATACTTAATTTATTATTATCACTATATCATCTACTTCTAAAATAAATATTTCTCTTTTATAGGATGACCCTTTAGGTTCAATATTAAGCCGATAGTAGAATAAATAAATTAGAATAATTCTAATATTATTTATAATAAATTGAACTTATTTAATTTATTTATAAATAAATACTTATTTATTCTACATCATGTGGGATACCTCTCAGCATATCATAATTATCCAGATATTATGAATTTCAACGTTTGATCTGTAACGCCCCCAAAATTCTTGTACTCGCTACAACGGACTTTGTGCGTTATCTTCCAATAACATTTACCAACTTAACCAATTATCTCATAATCATATTAGTTATACTGGTTTATTTCAGACAATTATTTAAAAATTTCTTTTACTTAATACATGGATCTTAACTTAGTCTTGATCTCATCCTTTTATACAAATATCAACTTGTAATTCATCTGTATATATATGGATAACACAATATATACCAGTCAATTTTTAACCTTTAGATTTAAACTTTCTATATATCCAAGGTTCACAGCATTAATAATAGGATGGTTATTGGAATAGAAGAATTCTAAAAGCACTGACCCCTTTAGAGAATTCTAAAAGCATCGACAATCTCATACACATTCTATAAATGTTGCGGTTATACTGTATAAATAAAAATGAGAATAGAATAATTCATTTTTATTAAATGAAAAATTATATTTAATTGTTATATTATAATAAAAATGAATACTTATTTACATAAGTTTGATTACTCGTTTGACTCATAGGTTAGTTTGTATAACTTTTTTCATAAATATTTAATATTTTTTATTATTATATTTATTATTTTTACTGACATAATACATATACAATGTTAAAATTTGGTTTAACTGTGATATTCCAAACCTTAATAAGATTCGTTTAGTAATATTTGCATTCATTAATATATGAAATTTCATTTCTAACTTGATAATATAGGTTTTTATATTTAAAAAGTAATTTAGGTCAAATAAAAATCTGTGACGAAAATGCCTTTTTGATTTTCAAGAATTCACATTCATAATTAGCACTTTTACGGGATATGAAAATATAATATCCAATCAAAATTCAAAAATAAAAAGTAACTAAAAACCCTAATTATGTGATCCTATATACTAATTAGGAAACCCTAACCCTAATTAGGGTTAATTAAGTCTAGGTTAACAAACCAACCAATGAGAGAGCAGAAATGAGTGTGGAAGAGTGTGATAAACACATTTTTACACACTTTAGAAATATTCAACCAATAAGGAAGAAGGAAGGAGTGTGGAGAAGTGTGTCAAGCACACTTTGGCACACTCTAGCATAAGCCTAGAAGTAATGATCAGATTCACCCTCCCTAACAACACCAATTATCAAAGCTAAGATATTTTGGAAGTAAAGTCACCTAAAAACCCAAACCCTAAATTGCCTATAAATACCAACCTTTACTCATTCATTAAATCCACAAAATTCACAACTCATATACTTCCATACCAAGTCCAGAAATCAGCCATCACAAATCTCAAATCAGCTTCCTATATCATAAATTAAGAAGTGCTCACAATTAGGTAAAACCCTAAATTTTATGTAGATCTTTGATCCTTTAGTAAAATTTTTGTTTTCTTGTTTAGTAATCTCTGATATGATGTTAATTAGTGATTTGGGCGATTAAATTTTAGTTTCATAACATCTAAATGCATAAAATGATCAATTATAGCTCTTTGTCCAAGTACCCTAAAAAAATAACCTGACAAGGTACTTTGTCAGGCTTGTAGATTCAATCTTGTTATTAGTTTAGTCTATTTTTAAGGTTTTTAATTATAGTCTGCCATGCGATGAAGACACGGGAACAAACCTCACCTCAAACGGATCATTGTGCAGAAAGTTATGTTAGCTAGAAAGTGCTTTCTATATCATAACTCATTGCCAAAAATTTTCTGAAATTTTTAGAAAATGAAGAACAGCCTTGACAAGTTGTTTGACCGGCCTAGATCTTCTTACTGTGATGTTATTAAAGCTAAATCTTTGCACTTAGGTCTAGTATTACATATATACTACAATCTATAACCATTTATAATGCCTAAACACTGCTCGAACTAGGATATTTCTTTGCCAGAAACCTCCCAGTCGGCGTTAACTGGGAGTTTTATGGGCAAGACTATGAATGTCGTGGAGCCACCGAAAATGGGCGTTTAGGCACTGGACCTATAGTGACGGACCGAGAGATAGTATACTTATGGTTCTTCAGAGTATAGCGACGGACAGTCTATTGCTAAAACCTTTAGCAATAGTCTGCTTCCGGTAAGCTCAAGAACACCTATAGCGACGGTTCTGGCGACAGATTCAATTAGGTTTTAATTTAAAACATCTTTAGCGACAGATTGGTCCGTGGCAGTAGCTTTTAGTGACAGATTGAATGAAAATACATTTAAACTTAATTTCAACCACTTTTAGCAACGGACTTAGTGACGGATTGCATGTAATTAATTTAATTAGCTTCTAAAATAATTTCTAGCGACGAATTTCATTATAAATTCATCCAATTAGCTTCTAAATTAACTTTTAGCGTCGAATTAAATTACTAACTAAATAACTAACTATTGCAACGATTAAAGTAATGATTACACCCTAAACCCTAAACATAATTAATTAAATCAAAGACACATTTCTATATATCATAACGATTATTATTTATGTGTTAAACATATTTAGGCTACTCTACGTATTCCAAAGCATCATAAACCTAACACGCATCAATCAGGCAAGTTTTCTGACATTGTACAAATCTTAATTTGGAGTTCTTTTGTGATATTTGTACAAACAATGTGTTTATTCATGATATGCAGTTATTGCTTTCTGTTCAGCATAACATAAGACATGAATTGTGTTTTTTATTGCAATGCAGTTATTGCTTTTATTCAGTATAACATAAGACACAATTTGTTTATTCGTGTGAATTTGAATTAATAATATATCAACACATGAGCTATTTTTGTCAAAACCAAATTGTTCAGTAGGACATCTATACTGAGTAAAGATAATCCCTATATGTGATTTTGTGAGGCAGTAATAAACTGACCTTTGTGCATACGGGCACCGGTAGGTGACGGTTGTTTTCACGATTAATATTAACGTGCAAGTATACAGGGCCTTCAAGTAGTATAAAGTATTTCTATGTCGATCCCACAGAGAGTTACTGTGACACTCCAAGATTTTATTAAAACTCCAAATGAGGATTATGATAAATTAAGTAAAGGCTTTTAAAAAAACCTAGTGTTGAATGATAAAGGTATTAAGGAATGATTTATTATGCGATCAATGTGATATACATGAACTGTGTGGTTGAAATCGTAAAAAGGAACCTATGGTGGTTGAATAGTGATATAATGTATTAGAGATGAATGATTAGTTGTTATACCCGCAATAGGGTAATTTAAGGGATTATTGTAAGACACGATGTCATGTGTCAGCAGGTAATAGATTGAATATGTGTATATATTTATGTGATCGAGTATAGAAAGAAGAGTTAAGTTAGAGAATGGAGATGAATGATGAAAATGAGTAGGGCATATGTGAATTGATGTTTACGTTATGAGAATTAGGAACGAGCTTTATGAACAGGCCTGAAGAGGCGGGAGTAAGAGAATGACAAGTTAAGATGTGTATGTAAGTGCAGTAAATAAGAAACCGTATGACCTGATCGATTTATTGAGGATTAAAGATAAAGATTTATGAATGTGTGGAAATTGTAAAGAAACTGATATAAATTGGGTCGAAATGAGATAATAATGTGATTTGGTGTGTAAAGTATGGAACGTAATGTTCTCAAATGTGAGTAAAAAGAATGTAGATTTCAAGTATGGTTCAAGTTAGCGTTTGTGTATTAAGTAAATAAATTAAAGGACGTAGAGATCGTAATATTGATATTATGAGTTGAAAATAACAAAGGAAGATGAATTTTGGTAATCCGGTCGAAGTTCGTTTCTCGAGAAAGCGATTTATGGACAAATGAGCAATTTAGCTATATTGAGATGTTGAAAAATGAAATGGATGGAATATGGGACCAAACAGGGTTCATATATAATTACGAATGAATATTTGTAAAATTAACAATTATGGTGAATTATTGTTATTAAGTTAAGAAATTCAAGTTTCAAGGTGTGACAAATGCTGCGGGACAAGCCAATTATGAGGTAATTAATGATGGAATTAAATTCAAGTATGATGAAACAAGTTTAGGTCAAAATGGAATTACAATGGATAAGTTATGATTTAATTGGGAATTAATTACCTAGATTTTGTGGCAATTGACCATTATGCCTTAACAAATGGTGGAATGATATATGAATCCTAGAAATGTTTAATGACTATTATGTCCATATTTGGTGATGAGAAATGACTTAGATGACCCTAACTAGGCTTGATTTAAGTTAACCAAGTGTGGTTAATTACTAGCAAAACATATATACAATATATATATTTATATATATATGTGTGTGTGTGTGTGTGTGTGTGTGTGTGTGTGTGTGTGTGTGTGTGTGTGTGTGTGTGTGTGTATGTGTGTTCTATGTATCCAACCTTGTCCATTTTCTTTCTTCCCTTCGATCCCTTCGAAGTTACTGGAAAATAAAGAGAGAAAATAGAGAAAAGAGGAGAAAATGAGCTAGGGTTCATAAAATCTTGAAGGAAGTTGCTGGAAAATGATCAAGTGAAGCTTATGAAGCCATCAAGGTGATGAATAAAACTCTAGCAAGCTTGGAAGCTAGAAGGAAGTTGAGTTCATAAAGGTAAAAATGATGTTTAAGTTATAAATTTTGATGATCATGTGTTTAAATACAAGAAAAAGTATGGCCATGCATGAATCCTTATAATATAAGGATTGATTATGAAGTTTATGTAATTTATGTGCTATTTGTTTGGAAAGTTATGAAATCCTAGGCTTGAAAGTGATGTTAACAAAGGTGATATACTATTCATGTATGAATTTAAGCTAGAAATCATGAATTAAGGCATGATCATGCGTTTATGTTGTTAATTTTGATGAAAACCTAGTTAGAAAGGTTGAGCATGTTTGATTCGTGTAAGATTTTATGTTAGATAACTTTAAAGATTTATGAAAGGTTGAAAGAACATGTTTGTTTAAGGAAGTTATAATATTAGGATATATTTCTTATATAAACTAAATTGTAATCTGTAAAGTGTATTGGAATGTGCAGTTAGAAGCTATGTGGACTTACAAGATTGTTAAAGGTGTATATGATTGCATATGTGGTGTGTTGAGATTAAATTGTCAAGAGAGTTTAAGTTTTGAAAATTAAAAGTTTGAAAAAGTTATTGAAAATGGCACGAAAGTGTGATTTTTGGCAATTTTGAGGAATTAAAAGTGTAATGAGGCCAAACACTTAATTTTTATGATAATACACATGTTAGAGTCGATTTGGTAATCTAAGAATTGAAATTTGAACGAAAAGACGATTTGAACGATCGAAATCGATCGTTTTGACTCGAAACGGATTTTAACGGACAAAAAATCGCCTCGTGCGAAATTTTATGATTCTGAAAGTTTGGACATGTCATATATGACCTAAGTGAACTATGTTAAGTGTTGGAATTGAGCTTTAAAGCAGATGGCCAAAAATCACAAAGTTGAAAATTTTGAATTTTAAAGTTAAAATTTTTCCAAGTCTGCAAACGTGTTGAACAGCCCTCTTATGGGCAAGTGTATCTCTGATTTTAAAGAACCAAATGAAGCAAATGAAAATTTTATAAAATACTATGTTATAAGGTCTACATGTGTACCAAATTTGGTGTTATTTGGATGTGAGATTAAGGAATTAAAAATCAGCAAAGCAGGGACAAAAATCAAAAATTTTGAAGTTGCAGGACTGCACCGGGGCGCAATCTTTTGACCTGTAAACTGCGCCGAGGTGCAGTCTACTGTTCACGGACAAAGGAGACTTCGCGGCCAGCGCAGTCTGATTCGACCGGGGCGAAGTGTACTGTAGCAATGAGAAATTTTTAAATGCCCAAAAAGCTATGTTTTGATATAAAATGATAGAGATGAGTTATGTAAACGCTAAATAAATAAGAATGGACTTTATAAAGGATGTCAAGGTATAGTGACATAAGAAATGGTATAACATAGTATGCCTAAAGCTAAGCCAAAGTGAGTTATGGGTTATGAAAAATGTCAATAATGAGTTAAAATGTATCATGAACCTATATAAGGTTTAATACATCAAATGAAAAATGATTAGAGACGAATGGTCGTGTAATTATGAGTTAAGTTTGTTAAGTTATGATCCTATAATGATAAATATAGATGATATATTTTTAGATAAGGTTCAAACAAGCAACCTGAGTCAAGGAAGGATAGCAGGGCCAAGCGAGGCAACAAAGGTTAAGTAATTAAAACGTACCAGGCAAGTACTTCAGACTAGAATGTGCTAATTATTCCACGTGAACTATGTGATAGTAAATGTGCACTCCGTGCCACTACGTGTTCTAATCGCTAAATGAATTATGTGACATTATGTGCAGTATAATAAAGTAAGGGATGCATAACGCATTGATATAAACTGTAAGCATGAAATATATTATCTGAATTACTTGCTGAGCTTTATACTCATTCTTGCTATGAACTAACATTTCAGGTACAGTACACGAAGACCGAAAGATTTCGGTGCAGCTAAGGTAAAAAGATGTGAATGCATTGATAAACATGAATGTAAAATTGGATAGATGCCAGAGATGTAATGATAGGTTAATTGTTAAATCATGATTGTAAATAAAGATGGATTGGTTGTATATCCATCGAGGTGAATGTGTACGTATATATTATTCAAAGTAGAGATTGTAGTGATTTAAAATGTATATTGTATGGTAATTTGAGCTTTGAATGTAATAAACTTGTATGTATGGATTAGTATAAACAGGCATGATGATGTATGGTATAGATATGATGAAGGACTGTGTGTAAACATGATCAGATACAGAACAGGTATATTTAGACAGGGCCAGGTATGAATAGTTTATGGCAAAATTTTAATTACAGGTTATATAAATCATTATTATATATATGATTATGAAATTGTAATAGACTATGTCACAATTTGATAATGTTTGACCTAAGTTCTAATGATTGGTAAATGAACGTTGCGATCCTGAGGCAGATAAGGGATGTAAGATAAAGTTTTAAGATAAAATATATATATATATATGGACTGCATTTATGGTCAATTAAAAAGGTATTAAAGGATTAAAGGTTAAGTTTAACGCACGAGATCGCCGTGATAATGTTTTATGATGATATAAAATGATTTTAAAGTTAATGATTTTGACATCCAGAGATAATCGGATAAAACTAAGGAAGGTCGGGATCTCGGGGCATTACAGTTACACTAATATTTTCCAAATATTAAACTTATAACAATTTAATCCTATTTAAACAATAATTAAAGTTGGTGATTTAGATTAACACATATTCTTAAAATAAATGAAACACGACAACTAATATTAGTTTTAGACACTCTAAGAGCACAACTTTACTCACTACCTCATTAAAACCTCACACCCCTCCTTTTAATGAATAGATTGAACGAATGATAGCCTGAGAATATAAGCAACCATAAACCTCTTTCGACAATTAAATGATTTACACCATACTAATTAGACCACTATATTCTTATGTGATCCTAATTAAGTAAGATGGCAATAAAAACAAATTCTCCATAAGGCTACACAAGTTATCGCAGTATATTCCTATCCGAGATACAAGTTAGGTACTCCATTCGAATATAAAAAATTCTACAAGTGTTATCATGTTTTAGGTCAAGTTATTTAATCCATTTTTCAATATTATAAACAACCCTATATTACTTACAAGGTAAATAATCCATACATGAAGAACAAAACATAATAATCATTCATTTTCAATTCATATACATTAAAAAAGAGAGATATTCAATTAAAACTAAGTAATGAGCTCCATTGCGATCTTAGAAATGAAGTTAGTTCATAATTAAATGAATAAAAACCATTATCAAGTTGCTCATCATTCTTAAATTACACAAAATGAAGAAAAAATAGACGAATGAAACTTCTTATAACACAAGTTTCATGCAAGTAAACTCCCTTCACTATGAAGCAATCCAAGCTAGATAATCTTCTTGCTCTTTAGCTCAAAAGCAATCCAAGTTGCTTTGTAGACTTGAAAAACTGAAGACAAGCTACTCTTAAAAGTAAATTCCGATCTCCCTAGGTTAAGCAACACTTAGACTTAAATAAAAAAAATCCTGCCTGTGACAGCATAGTTGACCGCTGCGGAGGTGCTCTCCACCGCTGCGGCGATGGTCCTGGCTAAAAATTACTGAAATGTCCTTTTAGCTTAAAAACCCTACAAATCACACACGAGATATTATGAACCATAAAAAAAACATATATGTAAGCATAAATAACTCTCAAAAACTCACAAATCATTAAGCCAAAAGTACTAATTCGTATGTATAAAATTCACTCATCAATAGGATGATATGCATACTCCTAGAATATTGAATAGGATGATCCCCTACGATATATCCGAATAAATAATTTTTAAGTCGTATAACTGATAGAAATTGAATTGTGATGTATATGTTAGATTTTGAAGAGTTGAATTGGACTACTAGTTAGTAAATTGTCATGTACATAATTGATATGTAATGATAGTTGTAATAATATCATTGTGTTTTGGTCATATTTTATTTTATTAAGTTAAAGTATTAAAATTGTTTGCGCGTGAAAAAATTTAAAAATAAAAATTTGTGAAAAAAGATATTTTTAATTCTGAGGATTTAGAGGCTAAATTTGAAACTAATTTTTTTCATTTCTAATGTTTGAGACGGATTAGAGACGAAAATGAAGCATCTCAAATATATTTTTTTCTCATGCCAAAACTATTTAGAAACAGAATTGAGACGACTATTTTCCGTCTCAAATTATGCGCGCTAAAAAAATGACACCAATGTTTCTCGCCAAAATTAAAACGGGTAAAAGTGGTTTCAAAATGTAGCTCCCCATGGGTCAAGTTGATACGGACTTAAGAGCAATTTGAGACAAAAATATTTGATTTCTAAATATATTTTTAGACGAATTTTGAGGCGAAAATATTTGATTTTTAAACATTTTTTTAAATGAATTTTGAGACAGGTAAAATCCGTCTCAAATTAAATTTTGAAACCGATTTTGTCATATTAGAGATGGATTTTTCCATCTCATATGGCATGATTTTTTTTAGTGGACGTACATGGCTGTACATGGCTTTGGAATAGTTATGCACAACATGATACTCGTGTTAATACTCATTCAGTTGTTAAGGGCAATGCCAAGTTCACTCTTACTTGTGCTCTCAACATGCTAACTTTGAAGCTTGGAAAAAATTCTTTAGTGATCCAGTGTGATTATTCTTGTGTTGATTTTTTTAACTCGACAAGGTCCAGTTCTTTTCAACAATGGAGATATAATGTAAGATGAGCCCGTGAAAATTGGTTAGAACAATATAAAATATTTTGGAAGCTCATGAATTAGAAATTGTATTTTAATTAGTTTTTTCAATTTGTAGTTATCTTATTAGAGTCCAATTTAAGTTAGGAAAGTTATCTAGAAGGAGTCCCTCGTCGCCATTAATGTTCAACGTCATCGTTTTATCCACGACGATACATAAGTTTGTGACGGAGTTCATATTCTTCTTCCTCTCCATTTTTGCTACCATATTTCAATTTTTTTCACAAAATTCAAATTAAAACGACCTTCTCGATATGGAATAAATCCATCTCAGTTTTGTATGGATAGATTGTTGAGAGCATCTATCAATTGTGTTAAGATTTGTTACACCACCAACTTGACAAGTAAATCGTCTACTGATTGTTGTAAAACAGAAGCTCCATGATTGTCATAGGGTTGTGTTCCATCTACTCTCTCAGTTATGCCTTCCAAGAACAGAAATTTGGATTGTGGATGCCAATTGATGCAGCGAGAACTTAGTTAGTTTAACCTATTAACACAAATGTGGGGTTTGGATAATGTTCTAATGACGACGAATGAACAAACCTTAATAAAATCTTGAATTAATAAGGAAGATAGAGAATTCTCCCAGAGAAACAATAAGTATATTATTAAGAATTGAATTGAACTAAATTAAAAAAATTCAAGACAATCTAACAGGCCTAGGTACTCTACTACATATACTTTGTAAAATAATAAATAATTTTCTTACATCTATTTTGACAAGGATAATAAAATTAGTAATTAACTTTTAATGCAACTGATGCTACTGGTTGGAAACCACAAAAGTAAAAAATCATACTAAATCTAAATCCTATTCCAAATCCGATTCTAACATCATAGTATTTGTGAAATCTTCACTTTTTCTTGTAAAAATATTAATTTTTTATTTATTTATTTTTCTCAACGGGCAATAGAGACCGAGTTTATTTGTTGTCCCTAATGATGTAAAAATTTGAAATTAAGACAGACACTACCTACTCTAATGATGGAGCTATTGGGAACAGACATTCTACCGTCCCTATTATTCTCATTTGAGTTTTATATTAGTTGAAAGGGAAATTCGGCGCTTTTTTCTAATATTTTAAAAGGAAGTTCAAACCTTCCCTTTCCTTTTCTCTTTTTTCTGCCAAAATAAAAATCACAGGTAAGTGTTATTGATGGAACATAAACTTCATTCTCAAAAAATATTTTTTTTTTTTTTTTTTTTTTTTTTTGGCTCTAAATCCCTACTCCAGAGCCAACCCAATTCTCCCAATAAGTTTTTGCAACTTCTGTAATATGAGTTATAATTACTTGCTTATAGGTTCAAAGGCTTCCTGAAGTACCTGATCCCTCTTTGGCAAGCAACCTTTGTGCTACCCCATCAAGTGCAAGATAACATTTTTTCACCCTTAAAGCTTTTACTTCTCTCAAGCTTAGGAAGAATGGGAACACAGAATGCAGTGGCCCCACAATGCGTAAGACGAAATCGAACAAGACGAAAGGGAACATGACTGCAAATGGCTTCACAAGGCATAACATAAATACCGTACGTGTTAAGGCCAGACGTTGAACTTGAACAAGTCAGAAGGATTAGATTTCAGGAATGCTATTTGTGATGTGCTTGGAGTGTTGGCGTTTACAGCATTCCCTGCGGTAGCCTACGGTGCATATGGACCACAAACTTGCATTTGTGAGCTAAATAAATTGTGTTTAAAATAAATTGTTTCAAGACGAACAATGTTCTCAAATGCGTTTAGATGCACCAAACGTCCCATAAGTTGGTAGACAAACAAGTATAATCATATTCTCAGCCTACCTTAAGTCATTAACAGAGTAGATTTCAGAGTATGGCATTTTCATAATCCTGAACCTGAAGGGGTCTATACCATAGTAACCAGAAACGTTAATCAAACAAAATCAGGTACGAGAAACCTTATCTATGGTAGAGTAGAGTGCACAAGGCATCTAATTTTCGTGCCACAACTCGAAGCGATACTACCCAGTACGCAGAGCAGACAATTAAAGTTTACCAGTACTCATGTTATAAACTGTTAAACCAGGTAACTGAGAGGCCTATCACCCCAGGAGATTGCTCCTCTTCACTAGCAAGGATATCTAGGAGTTCCACAATATCAGCATTTAATTCTTTTTGCCACTGAATCGCTCCAGCAAAACGCCTATAATTTGACCTCACATCGAATTACCCTCCAAACGGGAAATTAAAAGGCTATGGTGATACATCTTTTATAACTCTAATGGTAAGGCAGCTATTGCTATTTTGTTTTAGTCAAATTATATAAGGGCATAGTTGCCTTGTTAAAGTCTCATCTGTTGGAAAAGAAGCTTGTTTCTTGGTTGTTAGGTTAAATTTACCTATCCTGGTTGTGAAATGTGATAATAGACAAGTAATTCAACTAGGCCTACCTGAAACTAATAATGTTTTTTATTAGGCCTTAAAGGCTCTGACCCAGCGTTTCTGAGATATTAGAGAGAAGAGATAGAGGTTTCAGAGTTTTAGAGAGGAAGAGAATAGAATATAGGTTAAGAAACAGAGAAGAAATAGAGATACAGAGAAGAGAGAAAGGACAGAGAGAGAGAGAGAGAGATTAAGAGCAAACATGCTTCTCAACTATTTTCTCACGTGAGAGAGGGTACCATGTGGAGATATAAAAAATAATGTGGAAATATCAGTTACTTTTATTATCATTCAATGCATAAGAAATGAAATAACATACTCAAGTACCTATTTATAGGACTTACAACTTGCTGTAAAAAGAAAGCTTAAAATACACTTCTCTCTTGACCAACACCTTCATTTACTCATATTAACTAACCCCCTTATATGCTACCTATCTGACAATCCCTCTCCCTTAGAAAAATCCATGACCTCATGGATTAAGACAAATATGGATAATAGAATTGGAGCAGATCTTCATTTTCCCATGTGGCATCATCAATGCTACCATGTTTCTACTGAACCAAATATTGGTATATTACCTTACCCCCTTGATAGACTTTACTTTGCTTCAAAGTCCCAAGTGAACCCATATCAAAAGTCCCTTCAGAATTAACTGGTGGCAAAGTAGAGTGCACAATTGAAAGCCCACACGCTTCTTAAGATGAGACACATGGAATATAGGATGGATTCTAAAGGTGGTAGGCAATTCCAACCTGTAAACAACTGTACCAACTCTGTCAAGGATTTATTTAAGGACCATGAAATTTTAGTGCCAGTTTCATATTTTTCCTTATAGAAACTGAGCTTTGTCTGTAGGGCTGTAACTTTAGATATATTAAATCCCTAACAGTAAACTCTCTTTATGTTCTTCCTTTATCTACTTGACTTTCTATCCTCTCCTGAGACTTGGCTAGGGTCTCTTTGAGCACTTCAATATGTTGTTTCTTACTTTTTAAAACTTCTTCCACTGCAGCTATCTTTGTCCCTTTTGTTGAGTTAATACCGAGGTGAATAGGATCGTTGCCATTAAGAACTTTATAAGGGGTCTCTTGCAGAAAGTGTGATAAGTAGTATTGAACCACCACTCAGCGATAAGCAACCATGAACTCCATTGTTTAGGTGAATGATTGCACATACATCTTAGATATTGCTCAAGGATTGGTTTATTCTCTCAGTACTTTCATCAAATTGGGGATGGTATGATGTACTGATATGAAGTCTAGCTCCCACAATCTTGAATAAAGCTGGCCAAAAAGCACTCAGGAACATAAGGTCCCTATCACTTACTATGGAACTTGGAAGGCCATGCAATTTGAAAATGTGCTCAAAAGAATAGTTGTCAGAATTGTTTGGCTGAAATTGGATGAGTAAGGGGAATGAAGTGGATGTATCTACTGAATCTGTCAGTCCCAACCAACTGATTTCATAAACCCTAGAACTAGGGAGGTCATTAATAATGTCCATAACAATCTCTCTCCAAGATTGTTCTGACATTGGCAATGATTGTAGCAGCCCTGGTGTCTTCACATTTTCATGCATAGAGAACTGACACATTGGACATTCTGCTATCCATAACAGTAAGTATATTATTAAGAATATTAGAGATCTAGTGTGCAGATCTCAAGGGACTAGTCCGGGCTGCAGAAACCATAACAGTTGTTCATCTGCAGAAACAATAAGTATATTAGAGAGAAGAGAGACATTTTAGAGTTTTAGAGAGGAAAAGAATAGAAATTAGGTTGAGAAACACAAAAGAAATGGAGATATAGAGAAGAAAGAAATGAGAGATTGAGAGCAAACATGATTCTCAGTTTTCTATCGTCATTCAATGCATAAGAAATGAAATAACAAACTCAAGTACCTATTTATAAGACTTACAATTTGCTGTAAAAAGAAAGCATAAACTACACCACTTATCTCTTAACCTACACCTTCACAACACTCATTAACTAACCTTATATGCTACCTATCTAACATTTTTCTTTGGAATTCCTCCATCAAAACGTCCCGCATAAAGAGTCTCATTTGTAAAATTTATAAATACTCTATCAGTTTCAAAATATAAAATTACTTGCCCTTGTAAATATAAAGATAAATAATCCCATGAAATATTTTGGGATGGAGATAGTATTAAGAATGTATTTTTAGTCCAATTTATCCTAAGAATAATAAGTTTAACCAAGCAAAAATGTTGTTGTCAAATTAAATATGATTTTAGGGACACTTTCGTAATTCTTCTACAAACACACACTTCAAAACCTTGTAATATTTTGGGATGGAGATAGTTGTTGTCATTTTCACAAGGGTTATTTTTTTTCTTCTTTTTGTATTTGAACAAATTACTCTCACATTGAGGGTGGGCATCATAAAATTTACAACAGATTGAAAAATCCACCATGTCATGAATTCTTACTGGTGCAAAAGGTTAAAAACCTTGTGTTGCTAGAAAGCATAAATCATAAGACGAATGTCAATTTCACAATTTATTAACTTTTTTGTATTTCAGTAAGTTACTCTCTCACATTAAAGGAAGGGGTGGGCATCTAAAATTACAGAAAAATCCACCGTGTCATGAATTCTTACCGGTGCAATTATTAAAAAAGCAAATAGAAATAATGAAAAAATCCCTGTTTTAACACATAAAATTTGTTACAAATAATGAGTAAAACAATAAAATTAGTCGCAAATAATTATATGATTAGTACTGAGAAAAATGTAATGAAAGGTATCCTAATCCAGTATTTTCTATTCTTTCTCTGCCTAGTTCATTCATTATCATTGCCTTAGCCGCTGATAATTTCTTTTCCTTTTTCTTTTTCTTGCTCTTATAGTTATAAAGCCAAAAGCATTTGCTATCCCTGCACCTCTAACACTTCAATTCCCATTCTAACCAGCCTTGTGTCACTCGCACTCCTGTCAAAATTCGTTACCCTTAATCCAGCTTCTTCTTCTTCATTTTTTAATATTATTTGTATTTTCAAACAAAATATAGATTATTTTCCTACAACCAAAACATGAAATTTAATGAAAGAAACAAGAAAAATATAACATATCAAGCATAAACACCAGTCAATAAGAAGAATTAGATAAAATTAATACACAATCAACGTAACCCAAAACAGAGTCCATAACCATAGGAATTCCTCAACTTCATTACATAATAAAACCCTTTTAACATATCTCCTTGCAGAATCCAAAAACAGGAGGAAAAAAGTTAAGTCATAATATGCCATTTGTGGGAAAAGATGACAATGAAGTGTGTAGTAGCTATCATGGACGGATTATCGACGGACGTTATTTGAAAAACCGATGATTCTAAGATTCGACGTACGTAATTTGAAAAAGTAAATTATCGTACGCATCATTATAGTACGTAACATTATAGCGTATATAAAAATTTTCCTTATGCACCATTATAATGCAATATGAAGTTTCTATAAGCACCCTGTAATCTTTTAAATCTCCATGCGCATCAAAGGAGATTATTTTTAAATAACTTCCATTGAATCCTAGTCGTAAGTACAAGATAGGTTGAGCATTACACATTTCATAACCACGTAAAGATATGAACATCTATCTATCTAATTTTTATGAAATAGATTAATTAGATCCAAAAATATTTTCATCCAACATTAGTCGTGGAACGAGGCAGGGCCCACCAGGCCCGTGTATATATATATATATATATATATATATATATATATATATATATACCCAAAATCAAAATCTTGCCCCCAAATTCAAAATCAACATTCTTCCTTATAAGATGAAACCCACTTCCCATCCACCCAATCTTGATGAACCCTTAGCTCACTAAGAGAATATTCAATCTCATCCCTTGAATGCTCAAAATAAACAGAGTAATTTGCCCCAATTTTCTTAGAAATCTTACCGAACCACCAACCATCGTTGTGAAACGCATCAACTTCATCTCCCACACGAAACCCAGTCGCCGGAATCTCAACCGGCACCGGCCGGATCTCGTCTGCATCAACAAAATCTCTCTGCGGCCCAGAAAAATCATCCTTCATCAGATTCCTGTACTGCACAATATAGTCTTTCTTTTGAAGCGGACTGATTATGATTGCTGCGTAATACGAGCCCTCGAACCCAATTTCTTTGCTTGCTACCTCGACATCATCGCCCCTAAAAAACGCCATTGTTGATGAGAAATCAGGGGTTTGGAGATTAAACCGTAACTGAGCAGAGAGAAAAATAGATTTATTATTTTATTGCTGAATGAAACCCTAGATATGGTGATCATTTTCCTTCTCGGTTAACCCAAAAAGAAAAAGGAAAAAGGAAAAATGGTGGTTTAATTCGGTAAATATTGAAAAATTATTAGATGTTTCTGAATCTCTCTCACTGTGATACTTTATATTATTTATGTATAGTACAAAATGAAATAACTCATTTTAAATATTAAAATGATAGTACATAAATGGTATGAGACACCAGATCACTGTATAATTATTAGTAAAAATTAATGTTATTTTAAAAGCTCTTCAATTTCTTAAATTTTCACTTGAGAATTTTTTTATAATTTTTTACCTTTAATTGAAAAAAAAAGAATTGGATTACATAGTACAAAAAAACAAAATAATTGCGTTCTAAAATTTACACCATTCAATTATATTTAATTTAAGTATAACGACTATTAACCGTAGCAAAATTATTACTCTTTTTGTACTATAAAAAAAATCGTGTTTGTAAATTTATAAATATTAGAAACATATATTTGTTCATATTACTCTTAAGAATAAGATTTTTTTAATTTGGTTAGTACGAAATGAAAATATTATTAATTTGAGATATTTATACTATTATCAATTAAAATATGACTTTTTTGGTGAAGCAAAATAAATAATAAATTGTACCTTCTTTTCTCATCAATTATCAAGTACATTATTATATAATAATAATAAAAAATTGAGACATTGACTAACTTAATTTAAGACACAAAGGAAAACAGCTAAAATCCTCACGAATACGAGCCATATAGACTGTTTTTGTCAAGATATAGATAAAGTAAATATATAAGCTTTGTTTTTGTCAAGATATAGAGAAGTAAATATATAAGCTTGTAGGATCGGAAATGAACTGAGCCGAGATTAATTTTAGTTTTTTGAATTTGAACTCCTTACATTAAACGAGTTCAAATCAAGTCAAATTTTTTAATTAGCTCAGTTCGAACCAAGCTTTTATAGTCTAATTATGTTTCTCATATTTGACAAATAAATCGAGTTTAAACTCGAGTTGAGCATAAACGAGAACTTAATCAAAGTCAAACTAAGTTAACTGAACACTTGAGCTAACTCAAATTTAAATAATTATTACTTAATTATTTATTGTTATATATATATCTGTGTGTATAAAAATAACTATTTTAATTAGATAAATATTAAACAAGCCGAGCTTACTTATATGAGTCAGATCCAAGTTTAGCCCAGCCAAGTTTAAATAAACTCAAGACGAACTTAGACACCATAATTCAAATTCCACTCGTTTAGTTATACGAACACTAGCCTTGTTCAAGCTGGATTCCATAAATGAACTGAAGTGGGGCTGGATTTCACTCACAAACAACTCTACTCAACACCAAAAAAATTAAGATAAATATTTAACTTCTGCAGCAAGAAACTTTTTACATGATGAATACTCACTTCTAACACCTTATAAGATGAGTTTCTAAACAAGTCCTTATGTTGTTAAATCAAGTCAGCTCAACTCGATTAACAAATTATTATTCACGAGCTCTGCTTTAACCGAGTCAAGCACAGCTTTAACCGAGTCGATCATAAACCACTCGAACGGAATACGACTCAAGCTTGCCTCGTTACTGAATACAAACAAACACAAAAAATTGTTTGAACTCAATTACATAAACAAACTCGGGCGAGATGAGTTCCATAAAAAAAAAACAATAACCATAAGAAACTGCTGCATTAAATATGTATTTAATACAGTAGTTATTTCCAAAACAATAGAAGAGTTTAGAAGGTCACTAATTTGTATAAAAATTAACAAGGTTCAAACATTAGAATGCCAAGCACAGCCAAAAGTCAAACAATACTCAAAGATCCAACAATAAATAGTTAGGGTTCCAAATTTGCAGAAGATCCAATACCAATATATACACCTTTTACGCCACAAATATGTAGGAACTTTGATCAACCATCAAACTACTATGACGACTCAAACCTCCCCACTTTAAACCTTCGGACAGATTCCTTTTTTATGCCTACAATAAAGAATCATACGCAGTGCTTGCCCTCCACGGAAGAAAGAGATCTTATGCATTAGATGTGATTTCGTTCATCTCACATGTACTTTTGGTATCGTCTCCTCTTGTATGTTCTACCCCATCCACAACTTCAAAACTCTATCCTTACCGCCAGATGCTACCTTCTCACCATCTGGACTCCAATCAACGGCAAAAACCTTCACAAATTCAAATAAATACAGGAATAAATTTCTACCATTTTAGTTAGGTAAAGATTAAGTTGAGTGGCCTTTCTAGCAGGAAAATTACCTCATCTGCATGGCCTGGAAGGTCTTGTTTCAACTTCTTTGTCCGGATATCCCAAACCTATATAACAAAAAATGACAGATTATCATCACCAAGTAAATGTTATGTTTGAACAGGGGTAAATTCTACAGGCAATTAGAGCAAGCACATGTGATACCACTATGCTTAACAAGTTCTTTTGTCCCAAACTCGTTGCGGTAGGCCCATGTGATACGGAAGTGGGAATGAGTGGGATGCTAGCCTCAACTCATGAGCAGAAATAGAATTTAGGTATCATGATCATTTAGAGTATTCTTTGTAATCATTTTTTATGCTTGAAATACGGCGACATAATGCCTCGGAGGATGTATTACGTCTTTAAATGATATTTGAAAACTGCCAAATGAAAACAGAGAACCAGCAACAAAGGCAAGATCCCATAAATACCTTCACTGTTGAGTCTTTGCTGCAACTTAGAAGAAGCCTACTGTCCGCAGACCAACTGTAGTATAACACAAAACACAATGACAAGCAGTACGACATACATGAATGAGAATAGGGAAACATCACAAACAGTTAAAACCTTATTTGATATACAGGCCCAACATGGCCCCGGAAAGCAGCAACAAATTTCCCAGTGATACCATTCCACAACTTCACCGACTTGTCAAAAGAACCACTTGCAATCCATTGGCCATCAGGAGAAAAGTAAACATGGTTCACAAGCTGCAGGAAAGGAAGCAATATGTCCAAGCTTAACTGTGGGGCTAAAGCAAACAATAAAATGCAAGCAATATATTCAAATTTCACGAGTCTCCTCATCACGCATGCAAACTATGATGACTAACATTTCTTATACCAAGGCTTCAGAATCAATTTAGACAGTACAAGCAACCCACCCAGAAACAGGCTCTCTCATCAGTAAATACAGTTTTAGTTTGACCAAATTCAAGTACATTATCATCACGCTATGCATAACTAACTCAACATGAAAGGAATTCTAAAGCTTAGCTCCAATACTATTAAATCTGCAACAGATTGAGAATTGGATCTGATCGTTCTGGTAACTTTCGAGACTTCATGAGGTAGACCACAGTATATGAGGAAACAAGGAATCCTTCTTTAGTGCAGATATCACTAACTAAAAATATACGCACATACATACACACACATATATATGGAGAGAGAGAAATGCTAAAAGCGTGCCATGCCAAATAGGTCATATGTTGGATGGAGAAACTTCTAGGTCAGCATATCTGGACTTGGAATGACCACATAACATCAATAGTGAACTAGAGCTTAAGCAGATAGCTCTGAGCATAGTTGTCACGGCGCCATGGCAAGACGCGGTAGTAAAGTGCCTGCCATGGCATCCATATGGCGACAAGTTGTTAATAATGTACAATTTATACATTATTTATTTTACTTTAAAAGTATTGAGTAATAAAATTTTATATACATTAAAACCCAAAACATAATAACTAAAACTTTGGAATATAATTAAAAACACAATTATATGAATACTTCACAATCAATATTCAAAAATAAAACACTTGACAATAAAAATTAGTATAACAAGTCAACAAACACCACATAGAAAATAAAGAATCAATCAAGTCATCACCGATCATACAATACAAGTCTAATAAGTAATAAAAATTACACCACATAGCAAGGGCTGGGATGAATCACGGGTAAAAGAAGACTTATTTAATAAAATGACTTAACTTGGGCCAATATGCCCTGGTAGCTCTGCTTCCAAGGCGTCACCTTGCCCTTCTCCAACACCTACGTCACCTAGACGACGCCATGACAACTATGGCTTTGAGCCTTAATAAATGGATTTTCAGGTTATAGTTTCCTTTTCTTTTGGATAAGGATGAGAGCAGAACAATTTAATTTGCATGAAGTGTATATGCAATTCTGACCAACTTAAGTCAGGTATAAATGGTGGGGCATAAATTAAATAATCCATTGTACTGTGTTAAAAAGAAAACATCTAAATCTAACTTAGGCTTCATATGATGCTTTCTACAAAACAGGTTAGAGAAACAGAAGCAACACCAGCAACCAGCAAGACCCAAGCAAAGTAGACAAAAAAGAATGATTCTTTTTCCTATATAAGTGGAAAAAATATTCTTCTGAATGTTTAAACATATCATATTATTACACCAAACGAGTTTGCTAAAATTATCGATTTACTAAACAAGATCTAACTGATAAAAACAAGGTATGGATGGTGAAGTTGGAGAAACAAAACCCATATCCTGGGAACGGCAGGGTCGGGGAGAGGAGCTTGATTGATCAGTGGAACCAGGGTATGGGGCCCATAGCCACATACCCTTTCTGTTGACATTCCTAAATGGAACATAAATTCCTCATCACCAAAAATAGAAATCAAACAAAAATGACGTATATAACTAAGACACTACGGATAAACAAAATCCCCTTAAAATTAAGAGATATCTCCAATAGAAGACAAGACAAACATGTACAGTCTCACAAAACAAAAGTAACCCCCCAGATAACATCCAACAATATTAACTTCTTGATTATTGGGGTATGCTCCTCTATGCCTCTTCTTGATTCTATCATTCTATGTTAAAATGCTCATTTACAGGAACAATAAATAAAATTTTAATAAAAAATACTTGTACCTGTTGATGGCCTGTCATACGAGTTTTGTGGTGTTTGCTAACAGCAGGTTCCCAGAGGAACATGGTAAAATCATCAGAACCTGAAACCAATCTTTCAGGGCCATTACCTTTCATTTTGTTGTATCTTTCTAAAGCTGCCTGTTACAACCATTAACAACATGCATTAGCTGTCTCAGAGGGGAAAAAAGAAAATAAAAGTATAGCTTGATAGGAAATAAAGAAAGAGTTGTCACATTCATTTGCAAGAAGCCTAAAATATAAAAATCAAATACTAACCTATTTAAATAAAAAGTTGGATAGAAAGTTTCACACAGGTCGAGAAAAGGTTAGGCAATAATACTCCCTGCCCATATCAAAATTTCCTAACTTAGCACATCCTTCGTATCTTTTGCTTGCATATTCTTCCGGTTATCCAAAAGGATTAAAGCACATTTTTGCCATACACCACACAACCTAAGACCTCTACTAGAGGCTGGAGGGCTAATGTCAAGCAGCAAAAAAACCTCTCCGCCATTTCTCTGGCTTTATTGAGTGGCATATACAAGCCAACACAGGTCCCAGGAAACACACTTAGAAGATAACCAGCAATTTAGTCAAAACTTGATGAACTATAACTTGCATCTTTGCGCAGAACATCTGCTATCGAAATAAATTTGTTTGCTTTAATAATAGACTATTAAAATTTTTAAATAATGATGCTAGTTTAGCCCACTCGAAGCAAATCTGGCTTCTAACTCCTAGGCCAGAACTAAGATACTCAAGCAGCCTGAATAAAGTTGATACTTTCATATCAAGCTTCCAAGATGGTTCAGTTAAATCACTGGCCACCACGGCCCTTGAAAAACTTCTTGCACACTATCAGAATTTCGAGCTCGTTTTAGATGGCATATTGGAAGTGAGAACAACCTATTATTATCTCCTTTTTCCCTCCATATGAATGAGAACAAATTCAAGTGTTTCTTCTGCACGTAAAGTCCACAATACCTGAGCAGTCTTCAAGTCCAGACAGTATAACAGGTCACTTACGAATGGGCTTAGGGCTATGGACCCACAATTTGGCAATGACATTTCAATACCCTTGAAAAGCTAATCAGTTGAAACTCTAAAATAGCATACGGAAGTAATTTATATAATCGACTTAGTTGTACAAATACTCAGTTGCTTCAAATGGTCGTAAAACAAAGTTTCAAGTAAATCCTTTAATGAAAAAGGACATTGAGGGCTTAATTAGTCATTATACAACTAGGCACAAGGCCACTGATTGCTAGATCAGTGCATGTTTTGTAAAGATCAGATAGAATTGTCATGTTAAACGGCATAACAAAGATAAGAATAGCAATTTATATATTTAACTTAGCTTACAAAATTCACTAAAACTAATTGCTCATGCTACAACATTTTAATGAAGAAGATTTACTCAAAAGAGAATACTGAAATGTTAAAAGTCCAAACCACAGCTTTCCTTGGACATCTGAAAAAACAGACACTTGCCTCTTTCATTTCTGCTGGAGATGAATACTGTTTACGAGTATGATCAAAAGCTCCAGTTCGAAGAACATATTCAGTGCTCAATGCCAAGGAATTGACCCAATGCCCATGGCCCTAAAGTCAATACAGAAAAAAAAAACAAAAGGTACAAGCAGGAAGTTCAATGGTATAGAATAAACAAATGAATACACACATAAGTTCACAATTTACAAAAATATCCTCCAAAATTAGTTATTTAAACTATTTTGAACAGACACCTTATGGAATCCAGAGGAGATATATATTTTTTTTCTAAAAAGGGCTATACAAAAACTAACAACCTGCAATAAGCTCAACATATAATTTCAAAGAAAGTGATAAGCTCAACTCAATACAAATTCAGTTCAGTAACTTCAATTGCAACCAACCTAAAGCTTATTATGTGATACATGACCAGAAGATGAAAAAATGGGTAAAATACTAATACCTATCCTGAGATTAGCTCTAATGACACCTATCACCCTTTCTGTTTAGGGAAAATAAATACACTGCCCCCCTCTAAAACCCAAACATGAGTAAGAGTTCTCCATGATTTACTTTCTGCAATCTTTTGTTAGAATTTAAGAGTTTGTTCGCTTTTATTGACCATAGTTGTCAAGGCGGCGACTAGGCGACCTGACGCTAGAGAAGGACAAGGTGACGCCTTGGACGCCCAGCCGCCAAGACTCACACCTTAGTAACTGGTCCAAGTTAAGTGATCAAGTCATTTTTGTACCCATGACTCATCATAACTCATGCACTATTTACATGATATAATTTTATTACTTATTAGACTTGTAATGTGTGATGGGTGTTAACTTGGTTGATCCTTTTATTTTTTACCGTATCGTTTGTTAACTTGTTCTACTAGTTTTCAATGTCAAATGTTTTATTTTTGAATTTTGATTGTTTAATATTCATATAATTGTGCTTTTAATTGTATTCCATAGTGTTAGCTATTATATTTTTAGTTTTAATACGTATAAAATTTTATTGTCTAAAATACTTTTGAAGTGAAATAAATAATGTATAAATTACATTAACGACTTGTTGTCATACGGACACCTTATTGCCTAGGCGTTCTGGCGATCAACTACAGCAGCGTCTCGTCGTGGAGACGTGAAAACTATGCTATTGACACATACCCTTTTGAATTTTTTCAATGTCTAGTGTTTTCAATGTCAAGTGTTTTATTTTTGAATTTTGATTGTTAAGTATTCATATAATTGTGTTTTTAATTGTATTTCATAGTGTTAGTTATTATATTTTGAGTTTTAATGCATATAAAAATTTATTGTCTAATATACTTTGAAGTAAAATAAATAATGTATAAATTACGTTAACGACTTGTTGTCATACGAACGCCTTATTGCCTAAGCGTTCTGGCGGTCAACTACCGCAGCATCTCGCCGTAGAGACGTGACAACTATGTTATTGACACATACCCTTTTGACACTTTTTATAGACTTGTGAAACTAAGATTTACCCTAAATTACTTGCATCATGAATTGAGGTAAATGCACATGAAATTGGACTTGCATCAAATCAAATACAACGAAATGCAGGCAAATGCTATACTTCCGAAAAGAACTTGACTAAAATTTTATTTCATTTTATTTATGGCAGGAGTAACTTAAAATTTTGCCTGTTCAGATAGTTTTTAAGGCTAAAAAATATTATAAAAAAGAGAGCGCATCAGAGTCATTACCCTAAGAAACCTCGGGGTTAACAATTATTAGAAAAAACCTTAAGGGAGGTCAATGTATATTACCCTACGAAATTTGCCAAAAATAAAATAAGATTTTAGACAAGTAGATAGGATAATAAGGAGGCATAGCACGCAATAGAATCCAAGGATCAAGGAAGCCAAATAAATAGAAAAGGACCTAAAGTAGTCTAATCCATTTTTAGTAAACATAAGTTTCAATTGTTTGATAGTCAGCTCAATGCAGTCAAATATGTTTAAGAAGAAATATATTCAAGTAAGGAGTTCAAAAGTATAATTGGTAATACAAAACTGGTTGCATATTTTTGATTTGAAAATAAAATAAAATAGACTAGACTAGACCTAAAATATGTACATTCTACATTTGCTTGTTATGATGGGTGAACTAATTGATAAATTCAAAGAAAAGTTTGTGAATGCATATGTACTGTAGACATAATGCATTATACATTCTGTTTTATGCAACAAAAACTGCAAAAAAAAAGATTTGAAGAGCTCGAATAAACATGAAATATAATTTTTGTATAATCACATGATATATATGGACCATAATCAAAAAGGCACGTGCAGGAGGATACCCCATAACATCAACTTGACAGCTAGAGAGAATGATGAAAAATTAAGAGAGTCCTAATTAATTCAGCAAGTGGACTAAGCAGAGAGATTTGCTTTTTGATGCAATTTATGAGAATACCCAATATGCATTAGATGAATGAATAAGAAACAAGGAATAGGATAAGATTAGCCATGGAGAGTAGTCAGAATCTATTACAATGCACAAGAAAAGTACACCCGTTTTGGAATGGTTCTTAGAGCATTTTTTGTTTTCAACACTTCCACATAAAAATAATGAGGATTAAAATTTCACTTCATCACTTGAAATTTTATAGTCACTCTTGCCCTTTTACCTGCCATAAGTATCAGTTTTTTTATTTTTTTCTCTAAAGCTTAGATAATTGCAAGATACAATACAATCTTAAATTTCATCTACACGTCCGAACTTGTAGTTGACAAAAAAAGACATTTGGGAAACACTAAATGTCTAAATCCTACCACCAGAAATTTACTGGCCTGGTATTTATGAATTTGTGAGTGTCATCCTTATATATTCTAATGTTTCAACATATTTGATGTATTCTAAGGAACTCGGGTTGATTTATGTACATGTCTAGTTCAAACAACAGGCACAAAGAAACATTTGATTTCTCAAATGAACTTGATGATTAATTTCATTTATAGCTATAGAAGCCACACAATCCTTACAATGGCACGTAGTACAGTGTTTGAAAATTATACAAACATAAAGGAGGTGGCCAAGCTGGTCCACTCACAGCACTAACCTTGCCAAGACACTGCTGCCTTTATACGTATTGCAATTGCAACTTTGCAAGCATATTATTAGTAATGCCAACAGAACACGTATGCACGCAGTCACGCAGGCAGAGAGGAACGCTACAAACTATATTCAATTAAGATAAATTAATTTACCTTTAATTCACGAATCAACTTTCCCTGAGTGGTTTCCCATACTTTGATTGTACAATCCTGAGATCTGCAAAATGCGGCACAAATGTCAAAAACCAATGAGGAGCCTTTTCAAATAGAAACAATTAGACAGTTGTTCTCAGATGCCTTCCATATGCACTCAGTTTTCTCTGCCTATTTCATCCTGAAACTAAAAAAATGAAATAAAGAACGCAAGGTTTTCTTTATTTCTTACTTTTTGCTTTTATTTGTGATCTCTTTTATTACTGCTTTTTTTTTTTGTTTTGGGGGAGGGGGAGATATGCTGGTCCTCCCTCCCTTCTATTTTCAGGCCGATACGTCTGCAAAGTCAGAACTCAGAAGTAAATATTTTGCCTAAATGAAAACAAACTAGATAGAAAAAGAAATGTAATTAGAAGCCTAGAGAAATTAAAAGCAGAGGAGAGGGGACAAGGAGTCCACCCTATAAAAAGTGGAAATAAAGGAAAAATAGTAAAAAAAGAGCATCTCACCAATCTCTTGAAACAAGGGTAGATAATGAATTCATTGGAAAGGAAGCAAGTTAACAAGTAAAACAGGTATGAAAATTTAAGATGTCATGTTCAAATAATATTCATGAAATTCAAATTTGAAAAAATGCGTACCCTGTATATATAACTCCATCTCCACCCCACTTCACACAAGTTACTGCAAGTGTATGGCCACTAAGACAAATAACACATTTTCTCAATGCAACATCCCATATACGTGCATCACCATCTTTACTAGAACTAACAAAGCGTCGACATGGAGCTTGCAGGTGCATTGGTTCCCAGGATATACCGGTAATATATTTCTTGTGACCCTGTGATATGAGAAATCAGACTCCTTAGCGCCCGTGATATTCTCTTTGACACTAGTAATGTATACAAAATAGTAAAGATTGTAATAGATTACTGTGCGAAATTCGATGCACTTGAAATCCCATGAAGTTCTGTACAAGTTTATATCAAACAACTCAACGCATCAAAATTTATTCACGAATGTGCGTGTGTATTTCAAGCAATGGAAAAATAACAAATTGTAAGCTGGAGCCAAAAACAACTAGACACTTGCTTTACTGACAAATACTTGTAAAACACCCGTATTAATAAAAGGAACTCGATGTTTAGCAAACTAGAGGAGACTCCACTACCCGACTTTAATTTTGACTCTCTCTCTCATATATCTCTCTGTATTTTAAACACAAGCTCGACTCTCTCTCGCTCTCTCTCTCTCTCTATCCTTCTCTTAGTTTCTCTGTACTCTCTTCACTGTAATCAACAGATAAATTAGGCGTCAGGGTGATGATGGTTTGAAGTGGGTTTTGGTGTTGAACTAGGTGGTGTGCGGTGGTTGTAACAGGCAAAGAAAAGAGGAGAAACTAAACATATAAACATATTAGAGGGAGGGAGTTTTAGCAAACGGTATTTTTTTCCTTCATAAGATAGTCCCAGTAGATTGAATTGACACAGTTCAATCCATGCTCATGTGGGAATATGTTGGATAAATTTGTTTGGGTAATAGTCATTTTTTAAAGAGTAACAATGATAAAGTTTAATTTACTAGGAAAAACAAGCACTCTAGCGCGTTTAAGATCAACAACCGTTACTCCAGATGAAAAATGTGACGGTTACAGTCTATTGTAAAGCACAAGGGTAACTAGTATCAACGAAAAAACATAGGGAGCATAAATTTTGATCCGACTGTTAATTAGGTAACAGTCAAATTTTCCTACAGATATAAATTTCAAAAAAGTAAACCCCTCCTTTAAGGATGGAGGCAGTATAAAACTATATACATCAATATTCCTACATTGTTCAGAAACTTTTATCATACGTCTACCGGAATTAGTTTCCATAAGAAAATTCTTGTGTTTAATCATACATCTTACTTTAGTATTAATGTAAAGTATGCGTCATTCTTTCAAATTCTCTCTAAATTGCACACCTATCAAAGTAAGCATATGGAATGCATGGTCTATTGTCACTAAAGCCAAAACAATGTACACTATATTTATAGTAAAACATAAGCGAGTCACAAGGACATATTTTTGGGTTTTGGGTGTGTTAACTACATCAGACAACATTTTACAGAAAAATAGTTAGCATATAACCAAATAACAAGATGCCTGCCTTTCTATGCACCGGTAGCAGGTTAAAGAAGGAAATCCTACACCCTAAAGTTAATATTCACCTTCTTTTTGATAAGTTTTTAAATTAAGAAAATAAATAAATAAAAAGTAAAGGAACATTAAAATCAAACTTACAAAATGAATAAAAGAAAACTCAAAATGGGATAAAACCAGAGGAAAGTCGGAACGATTAACTTTTCTCATATATATATATATATATGAAAATAGGCCATGTCCAAGGAAATTAATCTCTTCCGTACAAAAAAAAACTCAACTCAAATTTTGTAAATCTCCAATCAAAGTCAAAAGTAAAAGAAGAAAGCATATCACTATGCTTTGATCATATATAATTGATTGCAATATCTACACACTGCATGCAAAACCTAAATCAATGCGAGAAAACAATTTTCATGGATTGAATAACATTTAGGAAAATAAGCAGTTTAGCTAAACTCAAAGAGACCTTATACAAAATACAAAAGAAGCAAGTAAACTATATTTGAATAGTTTAGTGCATTGTCATTCCTTATGCTCAAGAAATTTTATTATTTTCTTGGCTTGATTTTTCCTTTGTCTTACTTATCATTAAAAATGTATCTCTGAGGTCAAGATCCACTTTAATTTCTATGGTACTTGATCAATAAGACCAATCACATGAAGATTAATCAGTGAACTTCTTCTTCACACTTTCCATTAGTGATACATATAAACTTATAGCAAAAAAGATTAAGCAAGAGCAAGCATTTACAGAAATGTTTCTGCAAAACCATTAGTCAATGGCATAAGTGCAAGGGAGTCAACTGGCTAAAAGATTTAGAAATCTAGAACTCTTGTTCACAAAACACACTTAATTTTTGGCCCCTAGCACACTACATATTCACTTTGGACAGTAGCGGAAAAGATAGATTACTGGCTATGGGCATTGGAGAAAACCAGCATGCACCAACTAGCCTTTCTTACTCTTATGGCATATTTTATTAATGATTTAGGAACAAGGTGGGTTTCAAAAATAAAGCATCCTCAAACCATATAAAAGGATAAATAAATTTTTTGTTATTTTTTTATAACACTATGTTTCTAAGGAAACCCACCAGAGACGGCAAACAGGTACACATGCAGTATGCACAAAAAAATGAAATAGGTCTCATCTGTCCAAAAGACAACTATGGCGGCCAAAAAGAAAAGTCTAGAGAGTGTTAACAAGACCTAAATTTTCCAAATAGCCTTCCATGAAAAGCCATTAGCTGGTTGCCTCGTAAAATAAAAACACCACAATAATCCTACTGAGACGTGTAATTATTTAAATAATAATTGATATCAAAATATCAATCAAGCTCATAAATTAAATTTATTTATTTTCATAAAAATGCTACTGTCTCTAATGGATTAAGTAAATTTCATAATATTAAATCTATTTATTTTCATAAAAATGCTACTCTTGAAGCTAAGGAGTACAAAAGAAAGAAAGAGCATGTTGTGCTGGAACCAAAAATCAATCAAGAATGATGCAATTGAAATAAGAAGCCCTTCAAAGATCGAGACTTTACAATAAGTGAGTTGCCTGACGGATTTCCAGTCTTTGGGTCCCAGCATTGAAGTTCTCCAGCTTTACTTCCACTAACAAGATGCTTACCATCTGGTGACCATGTAATACATAGAACCCAATTTTTGTGCCCTGAGGTGCAAAAAATATAATGTCAATGTGGTTATATTTCAGTAATAAATAGGCTTAATCTTTCAAGCAAAATACAGTACAGTGTTTAATATGTGGAAATCGAGAGAGTTTAGAAACTTGTTATTTGTTAATATATTTATTGAAATAGGATTCCTAATGTTAAATAATTTAAAAGATATACTGCATAAGGATTCTTATATCTCCACGTAATTATTGACAAATTAGGATTTTTTTTCAAGTGTTTTTGTGTTGGGGAGAGTTTTAAAAACTTGGACTCCAAATCTCCCTACCCAACTCATTAAAAGATTGGGTGAGAGAGTTAGAAGCTTGGAAGCAATTAATATATTTATGGGATTAGGAATCTAAATTAATTTAAAATTTATAATGCGGTTAAAGTTTTGATAATAATTGAATTAGGATTCTTAGTGTTAAATAATTTAAAAGATCTATTGAATAGATAACTATCGTAGAAAGTAGGATTCTTTTTAAGTGTTTAACTTGTACTCTGTCGGAATGAACATACCAATTTTTCTACATGTATACAAATAGAAGTTACAAAACATACTTAGCATTTAGACGTAATAAAACATGACATCTCCAATTAACTTTCAGACAAATAAACCACAAGGAGCCTTAATCTAATACTGCATGCTTGCATCAAATAAAAGTTCACCGTCACCACATTGGTTTCTTGAGATTACAATGAAAACATTGGTTAATAACAATATTCTTAAAAGTTAGTGGGTTATGTTGACCAACTTTACTAAATTTGACACATCAAAAGAAACAGATGCATAATATATTTCTACAAACGCGTGATCCATTAAAGACATTCACAAATACCATATATTTTTATCTAAATGTCTCGCACAATACAAAGATTCAATGTTTTTCTTTGACAAATATGCTATAGTTAGATAATGAGTATACCATAAAGAAGTTGACGTGTGAAAGCTACTAACCTTTACAAGTGAATAATGGTGTCTGGGTATTCAAGTCCCATAATCGGACGGTGGTATCACCTGATCCACTAGCCAATTGTTGTCCATCCGGACTAAAGGCAACTGAAAGCACAGCTTCTGTGTGACCTGCAGTGGAAAAAGGATGAGATGAGTATATAACAATAGTTGAACCATCGAACAAAGAAGTATGCTCTTCTACTGTTCTACGTAAATAGACATGGAACAAATGCAGAAAGTGAAACTTAGACAAAACTAAGAAACATAAACTTAGAAATACAATTTAATTGGTATAACAATAGAGCTGTTTACATTGTTAGAAAGGTAGAGCATGCATCTGTACCACGAGTATGCTCAGCATACAAACAGAATACTACTCTCCAAGGAGACACATTTTATCGCAAAATACAAATACAAAAAAGTAAAAGACATGAATATCATAGTGGTCAATAGTCCGAAGAAATTTGCAAAAAAAAACATGTAGTTATGTTAGAGCAGATAAGAAGACTTCACCAGTGAACTGGTATGCATTATATTTGTAAACAAGGACCACCAGAGAGAAAGAAAAAGAAAAACACAAAGGTCACAAACAAACATCGAATGACTACAATATTCTTTGGATAGAAAACAAATGAATTTTTATTAAAAGAATTGAGAGAAGATGAGCAAAGGGGGGACAAGGAGTCTGCACACAAACTGGGAACAGAAAATTAAAGATGGGAAACAACTTATTAAATTGCCATGACCCAAAAAAAGAGTAAATAAGAAGAGCAAATATGCACTATACATTAAAGGCAACATCATCCAAACACAATATTCACATGGCTTGTAATTTACCCAACCGCATATTTACTAACACACATAGAAGGCCTAAATCTCTTACCAGCAATTGTTGCCGAACAACGATTAACTGGACGAATTCGGAAAACTGATTGCGGTTGATAAACTATTGTGAGTACCTTCTCCACAGATACTGCAGAATGTTCATTTCAAACCTTGTTATTCCATAATAAGATGCCACACAAAATAAATTAAGTAAACAATTGAAAATAGCAAAGCTGGAAAGTGACAGCTAACTTTCTTTCTAGTTCTAGAACTTCGACTAACCTTTGTTTTTCTGTAAATATGAGCCAAGATGGACAACAAGCTCTTGATCTGATATATAGAACGCATAAGGTAACCTTTCCTCCTGCACAAACCGAAACCCCATAGTTTAATCACAACCCTTTTCATAATTAACAAATAAAGTCAACTTAAGACTGTTAGAACCATTTCTAAAGAACATAGCCATATCCATATTCGGTGATCATAATATTCAATATACATACATACCAAAACACCTTATTATACATCTATTTATCTGCGTCCAAAAAAACAAATACCACTATTCCCACCATAATAGAATTTTAAACTAAAACATCAACTAGTCATAAAGGAACAAATTTAAAAAGATTTGTATGATAAAAAATGTCCCAAAAATTGTACCGACTCTCAACCAGAGTAATCTTTATGAAAATCTTTATGAAATTAAAACCCCTGAAGTTGATTAAACTATTTGGATTGCCATTATATCTACTCAGTCCATACCGAATTAGCACACATCGCATTAGCATTTACTCGTAAGAAAATTTAGCCAATTACTTATCAAAAAACAATAAACAAAAAATTAGCCAAATTTAGGATAAAGGGCTGAAGTTCACCAGGAAAAAAAATTCTTTCAAACATTCTTGAACTTTCTGTAACTAGTTAGCTTGACTCCCAAATCCAGACAGATTATTCAGAAATTAAAAGGGGTTTCAGAAGTTGCTTTGGAATTCAACCAAGATTAACAATACAATTTTTAATTCCCATTTGCTAAAACACGGTCAATTTCTGGAAGGAAATAAATAGATGAAGCTTTATCAAACAAATTATAATTCCAAAAGCAACAAATCTTTACTTTAAAAACAGAATTGGGGGAGTCCAACTTACATTGCTTAAAAGCTGATTGACCATTTGTTGAAGTTCTTTGGGGCCAGCGTTTTGTGGGAGGTACATGGGAGGTCCAAGCGGATTCCCTTCCGGGTCTGCTAATACACACATCACATTATTGTTAAGCTCTCTGTCTACTTCCATCTCGACCTCCATTGTTGACGGGATCGCAGCAGTTCTAGGCTGTGATAGCTCTGATTGTGATTTGCAATATGATGGATTTTTATTAGGGTTTAGGGTTTTAGAGCTGCGGTATTGAAAATTTTATGAAGGGTCAATACGACATCGTCTTTAGGTGTATGTGTAGTGTAGCTTAATAATCCATTAGGAAATTAAAAATAAAATAAGATAAATTATTAGGAAATTAAAAATAAAATAAGATAAATGATTTATAGATCGATAAATTTATAATGAAATTAAATTATAATTAATATAAACTTTTAAATAATAAATTAAATAATAAAATAAATTGTGGTACAATTATTTTTAATTATTACATACTTTATGTATACACATGTTGATATTTTTTATTCACATAAATTTATTATATAATAAATAAGACTCGTAAAATAAAAATAAAATAAAGAATCCTAATTTCAAGCATATAAAAGTTGTTCTATTATAATTTGACTATCTAAGTACCCTGTAAAAAGTGCGGGATTGTTTTGTAGACAAAATATTTGGTTTATTTTTAAATATTATTTACGTATTCCATATATGATGGGGCTTTTTCAAAGTAATTTGTTATTATTATTATAATGGTTATAGATTTTGTTCAAAAAACGAATAAATACATGACACCTATAATTTTTTTTTAAACAAATAAATACATACCACATATACTTGTTGGTGACTCACAACTGAATATTAATAGTATATTTTTTGTTATTTTTTAATTTATTATTTTATTTTATATATCGTGTTTTTTATTATTATAATGTGTACTATCTCTATTGGGTAAGATGAGTTTCCTCTAAAATAATAATAACAAAATAAATTTTTCAGAAAAAAGTCATATAAAATGATTTAATATCTTAAAAATTAAAATATTGCTGTACTATTATGTCATTATTATTAGATTAAATATTTATTTTATTTATAGATAAATATGACAAAAATAATTTTATCATTTTCTTTTTTTCCTTCCTCTCTATTGAGTATTCCTTTTTCTCTTTCTTCTTTAGCTATCCTGATTCAGTGGCCAGCCGAGACAATCCCCGTCCATTCCACTAATCTTTTTCATTCATTTTTATATGTTTTAGATAAAAGTTTTCAGAATTTTAATTTGAAGAGTAAAAGAAATTTGTAAGGATTTCAAAGGTAAAAAAAATATTTTATTATATATTATAATAACACACAACGATTATTGTATAAGTTAACCGGATGTTTTGATTGATATAAAATATATATGAGAATTGATAGATTCTCTTACTTTGCAGACAACTCATTCATAAGATTTATAAATTTTCTCTTTTTGTAGACATTTAATTTTATCCGATTCACAACTCTGACTAATTTATAATCAAATGCCCACGTAAATTAGACATTGGGAACGCTTAGTATATAGCCCACTACGAGTATGGGTAGATATGAGGAGATGGAGGATGATGATGAAGGAGGTGGTGTATGTAAAAAATTGAAATTTAATTTATGCTGAAGCGCAGGTATTCATCATATTGATTTTTTGAATTGTGAGAAAGATATGACATTTTATTTATTTTTCACATACGGTCTCATCTAACATTTTATTTTATTTTTCTCGTGATAATTTTTATTTCTCCTATCATTCGTGGCTAGGCATTGTCGTTCTTTGGATTGGAGAGGATTTTCTATAGAAAAAAGTATAGTATCGATTAAACATTTAGTATATATTTTCAATATATTTTCTACCTTATAAGTTTTGAAACTTACCTAGTTGCATCTGGGTCGAGTGTAGGTTATTCTTCACTATCAATTTGTCAGTGATCCTCTCTTATTACGCCTTGATTGTCATCTTCATTATACATCTTAGTAAAGTTCTCTTTTCCTTATGTTAATAGCTTCTCAATCCTCTGCTCTTTTCTTCGTATTTTCCTGGTACCATCTCTATTTTGCACCCTTAATCCGTTATGATGAAGTTTCAGGCTCCGTGAACTGAATAAGCTGATGGATGGGTAAATGACGATAAAAAAAAAAAAAACTACTAAAGTACTTTCACAAACTTCAAAATTTTCATATTAAACTATAAACATAAGAGAGAGATTATATTTTCTCTGAAATCATTGAGAGACATAGTTGACTTCATTTTAGAGATGACAATTTGAATCGAAATCGATCTGAAACCAGTCGAACTGCATCCAACCGGCAAAAATTTGGTACAGTTTTGGTGCAAAATTTTTAAATCAGGACCAGTGTGATGCTATTTTAGTATTTACCTCTAAATCGCCGATGCACCGCACTGTACCACAACGTTTCTTGAATCGGTGATACACGAGTTCTTGAACCACTCTATATATATACTTGTTTTTTCTAATTATATCTCTATATTTCATATTATTATTATTTTTATATAGTATTATATATAATCATAAGTTACTCAAACTTATATTTTAATTATTTTTTACTTTTGAATATTAGAAGTTAATTTATGAATGTTTTTATATATAGTTGATATGATTAAAATTATAACAATGTTATCGGAATTTTAATTGAACATACATTCGTAAACAACTTTGACTGATTTATAATCAAATGCCCACGTAAATTAGACATTGGGAACGCTTAGTATATAGCCCACTACGAGTATGGGTAGATATGAGGAGATGGAGGATGATGATGAAGGAGGTGGTGTATGTAAAAAATTGAAATTTAATTTATGCTGAAGCGCAGGTATTCATCATATTGATTTTTTGAATTGTGAGAAAGATATGACATTTTATTTATTTTTCACATACGGTCTCATCTGACATTTTATTTTATTTTTCTCGTGATAATTTTTATTTCTCCTATCATTCGTGGCTAGGCATTGTCGTTCTTTGGATTGGAGAGGATTTTCTATAGAAAAAAGTATAGTATCGATTAAACGTTTAGTATATATTTTCAATATATTTTCTACCTTATAAGTTTTGAAACTTACCTAGTTGCATCTGGGTCGAGTGTAGGTTATTCTTCACTATCAATTTGTCAGTGATCCTCTCTTATTACGCCTTGATTGTCATCTTCATTATACATATTAGTAAAGTTCTCTTTTCCTTATGTTAATAGCTTCTCAATCCTCTGCTCTTTTCTTCGTATTTTCCTGGTACCATCTCTATTTTGCACCCTTAATCCGTTATGATGAAGTTTCAGGCTCCGTGAACTGAATAAGCTGATGGATGGGTAAATGACGATAAAAAAAAAAAAAAACTACTAAAGTACTTTCACAAACTTCAAAATTTTCATATTAAACTATAAACATAAGAGAGAGATTATATTTTCTCTGAAATCATTGAGAGACATAGTTGACTTCATTTTAGAGATGACAATTTGAATCGAAATCGATCTGAAACCAGTCGAACTGCATCCAACCGGCAAAAATTTGGTACAGTTTTGGTGCAAAATTTTTAAATCAGGACCAGTGTGATGCTATTTTAGTATTTACCTCTAAATCGCCGATGCACCGCACTGTACCACAACGTTTCTTGAATCGGTGATACACGAGTTCTTGAACCACTCTATATATATACTTGTTTTTTCTAATTATATCTCTATATTTCATATTATTATTATTTTTATATAGTATTATATATAATCATAAGTTACTCAAACTTATATTTTAATTATTTTTTACTTTTGAATATTAGAAGTTAATTTATGAATGTTTTTATATATAGTTGATATGATTAAAATTATAACAATGTTATCGGAATTTTAATTGAACATACATTCGTAAACAACTCTGACTGATTTATAATCAAATGCCCACGTAAATTAGACATTGGGAACGCTTAGTATATAGCCCACTACGAGTATGGGTAGATATGAGGAGATGGAGGATGATGATGAAGGAGGTGGTGTATGTAAAAAATTAAAATTTAATTTATGCTGAAGCGCAGGTATTCATCATATTGATTTTTTGAATTGTGAGAAAGATATGACTGTAAGACCCCGAATTTTATGAAATACAAAATTTAATTTTTCTTCATATAGATATTTTTTTAAACAGTAAGTGGTTAAATCGATAAAGTTAAAAGTTAAGGATGTTATGTGCAAATTTTATTTTGTCGGACAATATTCGTTTGGTCGGGGAATATTCGTTTGGTCCGACGGCGCCGAAATAACAAATTATTGGTGGACCCCACAACGGAATATTTGTCGGATATAGAAAACGACAGAAATAACCTTTTTAAATAAAAATAGTCAACGGAACTGCTAAAATACCGGTGATAAAAGAATAGTAGCATACGGTAGTTATTGATATTTTCTGTAGCACTCGGTACTCTACAGTAACACACGGTATTGCATAGTGTCTCATATTTTTGGTCTGATAATTGACACCGTAACTGTTACGCATCATTTCATCGATAATTGTCACTGCATAATATTTTATATTATCAATTCAATAATTGTTATTACACAGTATTTTGCATTATTGATTTAATAATTGTCATTACACTGTATTTTATATCATTGAGTCAATAATTGTTGTTGCACTGTTTTTAAAATTATTGAACCTAATAATTGTCACAGTAACATATGCACAGTAATTCACATTATTGAATCAATAATTGTCATTACACAGTAACGTATGCTTTATTTTACATTATTGTTATCTCTATTATGATGTTATTTAAACAGTTGTATTTTATTAATTTATTGACTTGATATCTAAGAGCTAACTATACTGTATTTATAACAATTAGTCATAATAATTGAATTGATAAAGTTATTTGTTTATAATATAAAGTTAGGTGATTATTAGGTGATATGAAATGAATGGTGTAGATTAAAGTGTGAATTATTGTTGAATAATTGAATTGATTTGTTTATAATATAAAGTTAGGTGATTATTAGGTGATATGAAATGAATGGTGTAGATTAAAGTGTGAATTATTGTTGAATAATTAAATTGATTTGTTTATAATATAAAGTTAGGTGATTATTAGGTGATATGAAATGAATGGTGTATATTAAAGATAATATAATATTTGAAATGGATGGTGTAGATTAAAAGATGATCTTTAAATGAATGGTTTAGATTAAATGAATGATAAGATTTTTGGCTATAAATAGAAGCCTTAACTTAAGGATTTTTCATAAACTTCCTTACTTGTTCTTTCTTTCTCTCTCTAAATACTTCTTGTGAAAGTTCTCTCTAAGTGTGCTTAAGTCATCTTGAGTATTTGTGAAGATCTATAAGTATACGTGTACTGTTCAAGTTAATCAATCTCATTTAAATCAATATCCAGTCACGTGTTACGGTAAGGGATACCATCTTTTTCATCTTCCATTATTCAAACATACTATGGTAAGGGATTATCATTATTTGATTCTCGATAATAATATTGTTTCTTCCTTACTCATAAGACGTGCCTTTTATTTCCATGTATTAAATTGTGGGAATAATCTTACGGAGCGGATTGCCGCCTGTTGGTGAATAACCTTTCGTATTCATTCATTATTAATCTCTGAGAATAACCTTACGGAGCGGATTGCCGCCTGTTTGGTGAATAACTCTTTGTACTCAAATTCTATTAAATTGTGGGAATAACCTTACGGAGCGGATTGCCGCCTGTTGGTGAATAACCCTTTGTATTAATTTCCTTCACCTTTTGTTAATCAAACCTGCTACGGTAAGGGATATTATTTTCTTTCATACTCCTAAATCGAAATTTATTATGGAACTATTGCTTCTATAATTCCTGAAAATATTATATGTTCCATAATAGTTGAACTTCATTATTTCAACTGAACCTTCCTATTTACGTGAACCTTTCTATTGAATTGTAACCGTTATTCTGAACTGTGGATCTTGAATTTCACTCCACATCATGTTGACAATTTGGACATTATTCGAATCTGTACAAAGTAAACTTCCGATACTTATTGTTATTCTATTTCTTCTGTTCATCATTTATATCATTCTAATCATCCAAAAATCAAGCTGTTGTGAATATCTGTGGCCGGGGGCACAGATGTGATATATTTGTTGAACAGATGATAGGTTAAAGGCGATATAATAGGTTAAAGGCGATACATTTGTTCGGTGTCTTTTATGGCACGTGGTGAATGTTCTCTTTGGCCCGTAGTGCAAAGATGAACTGTTGTTTGGTATGATTATGACCAAAGGCTGAATCTGGTATAATCATGACCGTTGGTGCTATATTGAATATCTTTGGCCCGTAGTACAAAGATGAACTGTTGATGTGCATGATTATGATCAGGAACTGTGAATTTGTATTATCTTGACTAATGATATTTCAGATGATAAAAGTTGATGATGTTTTTCCTAAAAAGAGAACCGAGTGGACATTATAGTCTGCATTATTCTTCTAATAGATTACTCATTCCGCTGCTATTATTGATCTGAACGTTGTTTAAGAATTTAACTGCAGTTTTTGATATAAACCTTGTAGTCTATTGTATTCTATCAAGAACTCAACTGTTGAAGACTAATGATAATTTATTCGTCATTATCTTAGTCATGATATTCTTTACTGGGCTATTTGAGCTCACCCTTTCTTTTGTTCCATTGTTTTTCAACAGGAGATGGAAACATAACAGGGTCTAGCCGGGGAATGGAGTGAGGGTCCGAGGAATAGTTATCATAGTCTTCACGTTTTGTAAAATAGTGTGGCAATAATAGTGAAGACTTAGTTGTGTATTATTATACACTGTATTGTTGTACGTTGTGCTTTGTTGTAATAATTTTGTTGTAGTATTTTGACGACTCAAGTTTGGGCTGTGTGGGCCCAGATTTGGGGGCGTCACAGTTGGCATCAGAGCTTAGGGATATGGTCTTTAATGGCGATCTGGGGTAGAACTAGGAGGGGAGAGACGAATAGAATCAGTCACTAGTGTGTCCTACCTAAAATAGATTTTATTATCTAATGAGTCGATTTGAATGTAGGAACATGAAGTGATGAGTCAGTTTATTTGAACTAACATTTATTTTGTGACCACAGTTAGGTATGGCATCTGAAAATCAAGAGGTTAACTATGGAATACCCGAAGCAAATGTAGCCGAGAATCAAGAGGCCCCAAACAATCCTCCTGCCAACTCAGGAAATAATGTTCCTGATAACATGATGAACGATGGATTCTTTAGGAATTTCATGCAGTTCATACAGAATCAAGGAAGAGGAAATCCAGTCAATAATAACGGTAGAAACGCTGGCAATTTGAGGATGGTCACTGTTAAGCAATTTAAAGAATTAGGACCACCTGAATTCCACGGGAAGCCTGACCCACTCAAAGAGGAGGCATGACTGAAGCAGACGACAAAAATACTTGATGTCTTACAATGCGCTGATGATCAGAAGGTGCCATTTGCCACTTTTATGTTACGAGGTGAGGCGGACCATTGGTGGGAAGCGGTAAAACGTATCCAACCTTCAGCACTCGAAATGTCTTGGACAGAATTCGAAGAACTGTTTAACGAGAAGTACTTCCCAGAAAGCATCCGCCATATGAAGGAAGTGGAATTCATTAAGCTGGAGCAGGGAAACATGACAGTTTCTCAATATGAAGCTAAGTTTGCTGAACTGTCTCGTTTTGCGACTCATCTAGTAGATGACGAAGCACGAATGAGTCGAATGTTCCTGAGAGGTTTGAGACTCAAAATTCGTCAACAACTTAGTTCTCATAAATTCAGTTTGTATTCAGATGTTGTAGATAGGGCTCAAAGGGTGGAGCAAACAGATGAAACATTGCAGCCAAGAGTTAATGATCAGCATAGAGAAAGGAGTGACAACAACCACAGGAACGAAAACCATCGAGGAGGTAACCAACACTTCGGTGGTAATTCCACATCAAATAACAGAAGAGGAGAATCTAGTGGGAACAATTTCAAAAGAAAGAGATTCCATAATAATTATGGAAGGGCACCAGCACCAGTACCAACACCAGCACCGACCCCAGTTTCAAGGGGAGAAGATCGACCACCAGTGAGATGCTATAGGTGTGGTCAGGAAGGTCACATCAGCCCAAACTGTACTCTGCAGTCCAAAAAGTGCTACAGTTGTGGGAAAGAGGGTCATCTTGCGTGGTTTTGTCCTGCCACAAAATCAAGTCCAGCTGCAATGATGATACCAAAAGCTAGCGCGGATAAAGGAAAATCTGTAGTTCAAGGGAGAGCTTTTGTTGTGACATCCCAAATGGCGCGAAACTCGAACGAGGTGATAACCGGTAAGCTATTCATAAATTCTCGTGAAGTCTACGCTTTGTTATATACTGGCTCTACCCATTCTTTTATCTCACCTGCATGTGCTCAGCGTTTAAACTTAACTCCTGAAAACTTGGACTTTGACTTATCAGTTGAAACCCCATTAGGAGAAATGACCATTACATCTACTGTCTATAAATCTTGCCTAGTTCAAATCAACAACCTCACATTATCTGTTGACCTTATTTCTTTGGAGATGCGTGAATTTGATGTGATTTTAGGAATTGATTGGTTGACTACCCATCATGCTAAAATTGATTGTTTTCATAAGATTATTAGTTTTCATATTCCTAATCAACCTGTCATGCAAATTCAAGCAACTAAACCATTGAAATCTATAACTGTTATTTCTAGCCATAAAGCCATTCGTTTATTGAAAAACGGATGTCAAGCCTTTTTAGCTCATGTCACTGATTTGAACAAAAATACGTCAAACTTGAATGATATTCCCATTGTTAATGAGTTTCCTGACGTTTTTCCTGAAGAACTTCCTGGCTTACCCCCAAACCGTGAAATTGATTTTTATATTGATCTTGAACCCGGTACCAAGCCCATTTCCAAAGCTCCCTACCGAATGGCTCCCATTGAACTTCAAGAGTTAAAAGTCCAACTACAGGAATTGTTGGATACCGGTTTCATTCGTCTGAGTGCATCACCTTGGGGTGCTCCTGTTCTATTTGTGAAGAAGAAAGACGGGAGTATGAGATTGTGCATTGACTACCGAGAATTGAACCATGTCACCATCAAGAACAGGTACCCGTTACCTCGGATTGATGACATGTTTGATCAATTGCAAGGCGCTCAACATTTCTCAAAGATTGATCTCCGTTCTGGATATCATCAGTTAAAGGTTAAAGCTGAGGACATTCCAAAGACTGCTTTCAGAACTCGTTATGGGCATTATGAGTTCTTAGTCATGCCTTTTGGACTAACTAATGCTCCTGCAGCTTTCATGGACATGATGAACCGGATATTCAAGGAACATTTGGATCATTTTGTGGTTGTCTTTATTGATGACATCCTCATATACTCCAAGAGTCGCGAGGATCATGAACAACACCTGAGATTGATACTACAAAAGCTCCGTGAAAACAAATTATATGCCAAGTTGAAGAAATGTGAGTTCTGGCTTGAGGAGGTCGCGTTTCTTGGGCATGTGATTTCTAGTCAAGGAATATCAGTCGATCCTGCGAAGATTGAAACGGTACTAAATTGGGAACAACCCAAAACAGTAACCGAAGTCCGAAGTTTTCTGGGTCTAGCTGGTTATTATCGGAGATTCGTAGAAGGATTTTCTCGAATCGCCACTCCATTAACGCAGCTTACTCGGAAAAGGACAAAATTCATATGGAGCGAGGAATGCGAGAAGAGTTTTCAAGAACTCAAGAGGAGACTTGTTTCAGCTCCTGTTCTGACCATACCATCAGGATCAGGAGAATTTGTTATCTACAGCGATGCTTCTGGCAAAGGTCTAGGCTGTGTCCTTATACAACATGGAAAGGTTATAGCCTACGCCTCTCGACAACTCAAAGATTATGAGAAAAATTATTCTACTCATGATCTAGAGTTGGCAGCAGTCGTTTTCGCGTTGAAGATCTGGAGACACTACTTGTACGGAGAAAAAGTGGATATCTATACGGATCATAAAAGTCTCAAGTATTTCTTCACCCAGAAGGAACTCAACATGCGACAACGACGTTGGCTTGAGCTGTTAAAGGATTATGACCACACAATCCAGTATCACCCGGGAAAGGCGAACGTTGTAGCTGACGCTTTGAGCAGAAAATCTTATGCAAGTACAAGTGCACTGCTGACAACACAAAAGTGTATTTTGTACGACTTGCAAAAGATGGAGATAGAGCTAAAGACACCAGGGACCCACTCGAAGATTGCTCACGTGCGAGTAGAACCAACTTTAATCGATAAAATTAAAGCTGCTCAAGCTACCGATCCGGAACTGATAAACATGATAAAGAAAGTACAAGAAGGTGTCATTCCCGAAGCAAGAATCGACGAGAAAGGAATACTTCGAGTCAACTCTCGACTCTGTGTTCCTAACGATCCTGAATTAAAGCATAAAATCATGATGGAGGCACACAACACGCCGTTTGCAATCCACCCAGGAGGTACCAAGATGTATCGAGATCTTCGACATACATTTTGGTGGAACAATATGAAAAGAGAGATTGCGGAGTTTATCTCAAGGTGCCTAACTTGTCAACGTGTCAAGGCAGAACATCAAGTTCCTAAAGGTCCATTACAATCACTTGAAGTTCCCGAATGGAAGTGGGAACACATCAATATGGACTTCGTGACGGGTCTTCCAAAAGTTTCTCAAGGCTTAGATGCAATTTGGGTGATCGTAGATAGATTGACCAAATCTGCTCATTTCTTGCCTATACGAGAAAACTTTTCACTTGAACGTCTTGCCGGTATGTACATAAATGAGATCGTGAGATTGCATGGCATGCCAGTTTCCATAGTTTCTGATCGGGAGCCTAGATTCACTTCACGCTTTTGGATCAGTCTACAAAAAGCTATGGGCACTGAACTACGTTTTAGTTCTGCATACCATCCTCAAACGGACGGACAATCGGAAAGGACGATCCAGACCCTCGAAGATCTTTTGAGACTTTGTGTATTAGACTTCAAAGGAAGTTGGGATAAGTACTTGCCGTTGGTGGAATTTTCTTACAACAACAGTTACCAAGCAAGCATAGGCATGGCTCCATTCGAGGCATTGTATGGAAGGAAGTGTCGCTCTCCAATATGTTGGAATGAGGTAGGAGAAGCAAAATTGATGGGACCCGAGTTGGTACGCTTGACGACCGAAAAGATCCAAATGATCCGACAACGAATACAGACCGCACAAGAACGACAAAAGAGTTATGCTGATCTTCATCGGAGAGACGAAAGTTTCAACGTCGGAGATCATGTATTCTTACGTGTTTCTCCATGGAAAGGGGTTACGAGATTCGGAAAGAGAGGAAAGCTTAACCCTCGATTTATTGGCCCATTTGAAATCCTCAATCGAATAGGAACCGTAGCCTACAGACTAGCCCTACCACCAAGTATGTCTCGCATCCATAACGTTTTTCACATATCTATGTTACGTAAATATGTGAAGGACCCAAACCACGTCATTGAGTTAGAACCAGACGTTATAGCAGAGGATTTAACATACGAGGAGGTACCTGTTAAGATTCTGGATAAGAAGGAGCAGATCCTACGCTCAAAGGTTATACCTCAAGTTAAGGTTTTATGGAGGAACCAAGATACTGAGGAAATGACCTGGGAGCTAGAATCTGAGATGAAATCTAAGTATCCTTACCTCTTCGATATGTCAGGTACGTCAATTTCGGGGACGAAATTTCATAAGGAGGGGAGGTTGTAAGACCCCGAATTTTATGAAATACAAAATTTAATTTTTCTTCATATAGATATTTTTTTTAAACAGTAAGTGGTTAAATCGATAAAGTTAAAAGTTAAGGATGTTATGTGCAAATTTTATTTTGTCGGACAATATTCGCTTTGTCGGGGAATATTCGTTTGGTCGGGGAATATTCGTTTGGTCCGACGGCGCCGAAATAATAAATTATTGGTGGACCCCACAACGGAATATTTGTCGGATATAGAAAACGACAGAAATAACCTTTTTAAATAAAAATAGTCAACGGAACTGTTAAAATACCGGTGATAAAAGAATAGTAGCATACGGTAGTTATTGGTATTTTCTGTAGCACTCGGTACTCTACAGTAACACACGGTATTGCATAGTGTCTCATATTTTTGGTCTGATAATTGACACCGTAACTGTTACGCATCATTTCATCGATAATTGTCACTGCATAATATTTTATATTATCAATTCAATAATTGTTGTTACACAGTATTTTGCATTATTGATTTAATAATTGTCATTACACTGTATTTTATATCATTGAGTCAATAATTGTTGTTACATTGTTTTTAAAATTATTGAACCTAATAATTGTCACAGTAACATATGCACAGTAATTCACATTATTGAATCAATAATTGTCATTACACAGTAACGTATGCTTTATTTTACATTATTGTTATCTCTATTATGATGTTATTTAAACAGTTGTATTTCATTAATTTATTGACTTGATATCTAAGAGCTAACTATACTGTATTTATAACAATTAGTCATAATAATTGAATTGATAAAGTTATTTGTTTATAATATAAAGTTAGGTGATTATTAGGTGATATGAAATGAATGGTGTAGATTAAAGTGTGAATTATTGTTGAATAATTGAATTGATTTGTTTATAATATAAAGTTAGGTGATTATTAGGTGATATGAAATGAATGGTGTAGATTAAAGTGTGAATTATTGTTGAATAATTAAATTGATTTGTTTATAATATAAAGTTAGGTGATTATTAGGTGATATGAAATGAATGGTGTAGATTAAAGATAATATAATATTTGAAATGGATGGTGTAGATTAAAAGATGATCTTTAAATGAATGGTTTAGATTAAATGAATGATAAGATTTTTGGCTATAAATAGAAGCCTTAACTTAAGGATTTTTCATAAACTTCCTTACTTGTTCTTTCTTTCTCTCTCTAAATACTTCTTGTGAAAGTTCTCTCTAAGTGTGCTTAAGTCATCTTGAGTATTTGTGAAGATCTATAAGTATACGTGTACTGTTCAAGTTAATCAATCTCATTTAAATCAATATCCAGTCACGTGTTACGGTAAGGGATACCATCTTTTTCATCTTCCATTATTCAAACATACTATGGTAAGGGATTATCATTATTTGATTCTCGATAATAATATTGTTTCTTCCTTACTCATAAGACGTGCCTTTTATTTCCATGTATTAAATTGTGGGAATAACCTTACGGAGCGGATTACCGCCTGTTGGTGAATAACCTTTCGTATTCATTCATTATTAATCTCTGAGAATAACCTTACGGAGCGGATTGCCGCCTGTTTGGTGAATAACTCTTTGTACTCAAATTCTATTAAATTGTGGGAATAACCTTACGGAGCGGATTGCCGCCTGTTGGTGAATAACCCTTTGTATTAATTTCCTTCACCTTTTGTTAATCAAACCTGCTACGGTAAGGGATATTATTTTCTTTCATACTCCTAAATCGAAATTTATTATGGAACTATTGCTTCTATAATTCCTGAAAATATTATATGTTCCATAATAGTTGAACTTCATTATTTCAACTGAACCTTCCTATTTACGTGAACCTTTCTATTGAATTGTAACCGTTATTCTGAACTGTGGATCTTGAATTTCACTCCACATCATGTTGACAATTTGGACATTATTTGAATCTGTACAAAGTAAACTTCCGATACTTATTGTTATCCTATTTCTTCTGTTCATCATTTATATCATTCTAATCATCCAAAAATCAAGCTGTTGTGAATATCTGTGGCCGGGGGCACAGATGTGATATATTTGTTGAACAGATGATAGGTTAAAGGCGATATAATAGGTTAAAGGCGATACATTTGTTCGGTGTCTTTTATGGCACGTGGTGAATGTTCTCTTTGGCCCGTAGTGCAAAGATGAACTGTTGTTTGGTATGATTATGACCAAAGGCTGAATCTGGTATAATCATGACCGTTGGTGCTATATTGAATATCTTTGGCCCGTAGTACAAAGATGAACTGTTGATGTGCATGATTATGATCAGGAACTGTGAATTTGTATTATCTTGACTAATGATATTTCAGATGATAAAAGTTGATGATGTTTTTCCTAAAAAGAGAACCGAGTGGACATTATAGTCTGCATTATTCTTCTAATAGATTACTCATTCCGCTGCTATTATTGATCTGAATGTTGTTTAAGAATTTAACTGCAGTTTTTGATATAAACATTGTAGTCTATTGTATTCTATCAAGAACTCAACCGTTGAAGACTAATGATAATTTATTCGTCATTATCTTAGTCATGATATTCTTTACTGGGCTATTTGAGCTCACCCTTTCTTTTGTTCCATTGTTTTTCAACAGGAGATGAAAACATAACAGGGTCTAGCCGGGGAATGGAGTGAGGGTCCGAGGAATAGTTATCATAGTCTTCACGTTTTGCAAAATAGTGTGGCAATAATAGTGAAGACTTAGTTGTGTATTATTATACACTGTATTGTTGTACGTTGTGCTTTGTTGTAATAATTTTGTTGTAGTATTTTGACGACTCAAGTTTGGGCTGTGTGGGCCCAGATTTGGGGGCGTCACAATGACATTTTATTTATTTTTCACATACGGTCTCATCTGACATTTTATTTTATTTTTCTCGTGATAATTTTTATTTCTCCTATCATTCGTGGCTAGGCATTGTCGTTCTTTGGATTGGAGAGGATTTTCTATAGAAAAAAGTATAGTATTGATTAAACGTTTAGTATATATTTTCAATATATTTTCTACCTTATAAGTTTTGAAACTTACCTAGTTGCATCTGGGTCGAGTGTAGGTTATTCTTCACTATCAATTTGTCAGTGATCCTCTCTTATTACGCCTTGATTGTCATCTTCATTATACATATTAGTAAAGTTCTCTTTTCCTTATGTTAATAGTGTGACGCACCCAAATCTGGGCCCACACAGCCCAAACTTGAGTCGTCAAAAGATTACTACAAAATTATTACAACAAAGCACAACGTACAACAATACAGTGTATAATAATACACAACTAAATCTTCACTATTATTGCCACACTATTTTACAAAACGTGAAAACTATGATAACTATTCCTCGGACCCTCACTCCATTCCCCGGCTAGACCCTGTTATGTTTTCATCTCCTGTTGAAAAACAATGGAACCAAAGAAAGGGTGAGCTCAAATAGCCCAGTAAGAAATATCATGACTAAGATAATGACGAATAAATTATTATTAGCCTTCAACAGTTGAGTTCTTGATAGAATACAATAGACTACAAGGTTTATATCAAAAACTGCAGTTAAACTCTTAAACAACGTTCAGATCAATAATAGCAGCGGAATGAGTAATCTATTAGAAGAATAATGCAGACTATAATGTCCACTCGATTCTCTTTTTAGGAAAAACATCATCAACTTTTATCATCTGAAATATCATTAGTCAAGATAATACAAATTCACAGTTCCTGATCATAATCATGCACATCAACAGTTCATCTTTGTACTACGGGCCAAAGATATTCAAAATAGCACCAACGGTCATGATTATACCAGATTCAGCCTTTGGTCATAATCATACCAAACAACAGTTCATCTTTGCACTACGGGCCAAAGAGAACATTCACCACATGCCATAAAAGACACCGAACAGATGTATCGCCTTTAACCTATTATATCGCCTTTAACCTATCATCTGTTCAACAAATATATCACATCTGTGCCCCCGGCCACAGATATTCACAACAGCTTGATTTTTGGATGATTAGAATGATATAAATGATGAACAGAAGAAATAGGATAACAATAAGTATCGGAAGTTTACTTTGTACAGATTCAAATAATGTCCAAATTGTCAACATGATGTGGAGTGAAATTCAAGATCCACAGTTCAGAATAACGGTTACAATTCAATAGAAAGGTTCACGTAAATAGGAAGGTTCAGTTGAAATAATGAAGTTCAACTATTATGGAACATATAATATTTTCAGGAATTATAGAAGCAATAGTTCCATAATAAATTTCGATTTAGGAGTATGAAAGAAAATAATATCCCTTACCGTAGCAGGTTTGATTAACAAAAGGTGAAAGAAATTAATACAAAGGGTTATTCACCAACAGGCGGCAATCCGCTCCGTAAGGTTATTCCCACAATTTAATAGAATTTGAGTACAAAGAGTTATTCACCAAACAGGCGGCAATCCGCTCCGTAAGGTTATTCTCAGAGATTAATAATGAATGAATACGAAAGGTTATTCACCAACAGGCGGCAATCCGCTCCGTAAGGTTATTCCCACAATTTAATACATGGAAATAAAAGGCACGTCTTATGAGTAAGGAAGAAACAATATTATTATCGAGAATCAAATAATGATAATCCCTTACCATAGTATGTTTGAATAATGGAAGATGAAAAAGATGGTATCCCTTACCTCAACACGTGACTGGATATTGATTTAAATGAGGTTGATTAACTTGAACAGTACACGTATACTTATAGATCTTCACAAATACTCAAGATGACTTAAGCACACTTAGAGAGAACTTTCACAAGAAGTATTTAGAGAGAGAAAGAAAGAACAAGTAAGGAAGTTTATGAAAAATCCTTAAGTTAAAACTTCTATTTATAGCCAAAAATCTTATCATTCATTTAATCTAAACCATTCATTTAAAGATCATCTTTTAATCTACACCATCCATTTCAAATATTATATTATCTTTAATCTACACCATTCATTTCATATCACCTAATAATCACCTAACTTTATATTATAAACAAATCAATTTAATTATTCAACAATAATTCACACTTTAATCTACACCATTCATTTCATATCACCTAATAATCACCTAACTTTATATTATAAACAAATCAATTCAATTATTCAACAATAATTCACACTTTAATCTACACCATTCATTTCATATCACCTAATAATCACCTAACTTTATATTATAAACAAATAAATTTATCAATTCAATTATTATGACTAATTGTTATAAATACAGTATAGTTAGCTCTTAGATATCAAGTCAATAAATTAATGAAATACAACTGTTTAAATAACATCATAATAGAGATAACAATAATGTAAAATAAAGCATACGTTACTGTGTAATGACAATTATTGATTCAATAATGTGAATTACTGTGCATATGTTACTGTGACAATTATTAGGTTCAATAATTTTAAAAACAGTGCAACAACAATTATTGACTCAATGATATAAAATACAGTGTAATGACAATTATTAAATCAATAATGCAAAATACTGTGTAACAACAATTATTGAATTGATAATATAAAATATTATGCAGTGACAATTATAGATGAAATGATGCGTAACAGTTACGGTGTCAATTATCAGACCAAAAATATGAGACACTATGCAATACCGTGTGTTACTGTAGAGTACCGAGTGCTACAGAAAATACCAATAACTACCGTATGCTACTATTCTTTTATCACCGGTATTTTAACAGTTCCGTTGACTATTTTTATTTAAAAAGGTTATTTCTGTCGTTTTCTATATCCGACAAATATTCCGTTGTGGGGTCCACCAATAATTTGTTATTTCGGCGCCGTCGGACCAAACGAATATTCCCCGACAAAGCGAATATTGTCCGACAAAATAAAATTTGCACATAACATCCTTAACTTTTAACTTTATCGATTTAACCACTTACTGTTTAAAAAAAAATATCTATATGAAGAAAAATTAAATTTTGTATTTCATAAAATTCGGGGTCTTACAACCTCCCCTCCTTATGAAATTTCGTCCCCGAAATTGACGTATCTGACATATCGAAGAGGTAAGGATACTTAGATTTCATCTCAGATTCTAGCTCCCAGGTCATTTCCTCAGTATCTTGGTTCCTCCATAAAACCTTAACTTGAGGTATAACCTTTGAGCGTAGGATCTGCTCCTTCTTATCCAGGATCTTAACAGGTACTTCCTCATATGTTAAATCCTCTGCTATAACGTCTGGTTCTAACTCAATGACGTGGTTTGGGTCCTTCACATATTTACGTAACATAGATATGTGAAAAACGTTATGGATGCGAGACATACTTGGTGGTAGGGCTAGTCTGTAGGCTACGGTTCCTATTCGATCGAGGATTTTTAAATGGGCCAATAAATCGAGGGTTGAGCTTTCCTCTCTTTCCGAATCTCGTAACCCCTTTCCATGGAGAAACACGTAAGAATACATGATCTCCGACGTTGAAACTTTCGTCTCTCCGATGAAGATCAGCATAACTCTTTTGTTGTTCTTGTGCGGTCTGTATTCGTTGTCGGATCATTTGGATCTTTTCGGTCGTCAAGCGTACCAACTCGGGTCCCAACAATTTTGCTTCTCCTACCTCATTCCAACATATTGGAGAGCGACACTTCCTTCCATACAATGCCTCGAATGGAGCCATGCCTATGCTTGCTTGGTAACTGTTGTTGTAAGAAAATTCCACCAACGGCAAGTACTTATCCCAACTTCCTTTGAAGTCTAATACACAAAGTCTCAAAAGATCTTCGAGGGTCTGGATCGTCCTTTCTGATTGTCCGTCCGTTTGAGGATGGTATGCAGAACTAAAACGTAGTTCAGTGCCCATAGCTTTTTGTAGACTGATCCAAAAGCGTGAAGTGAATCTAGGATCTCGATCAGAAACTATGGAAACTGGCATGCCATGCAATCTCACGATCTCATTTATGTACATACCGGCAAGACGTTCAAGTGAAAAGTTTTCTCGTATAGGCAAGAAATGAGCAGATTTGGTCAATCTATCTACGATCACCCAAATTGCATCTAAGCCTTGAGAAACTTTTGGAAGACCCGTCACGAAGTCCATATTGATGTGTTCCCACTTCCATTCGGGAACTTCAAGTGATTGTAATGGACCTTTAGGAACTTGATGCTCTGCCTTGACACGTTGACAAGTTAGGCACCTTGAGATAAACTCCGCAATCTCTCTTTTCATATTGTTCCACCAAAATGTATGTCGAAGATCTCGATACATCTTGGTACCTCCTGGGTGGATTGCAAACGGCGTGTTGTGTGCCTCCATCATGATTTTATGCTTTAATTCAGGATCGTTAGGAACACAGAGTCGAGAGTTGACTCGAAGTATTCCTTTCTCGTCGATTTTTGCTTCGGGAATGACACCTTCTTGTACTTTCTTTATCATGTTTATCAGTTCCGGATCGGTAGCTTGAGCAGCTTTAATTTTATCGATTAAAGTTGGTTCTACTCGCACGTGAGCAATCTTCGAGTGGGTCCCTGGTGTCTTTAGCTCTATCTCCATCTTTTGCAAGTCGTACAAAATACACTTTTGTGTTGTCAGCAGTGCACTTGTACTTGCATAAGATTTTCTGCTCAAAGCGTCAGCTACAACGTTCGCCTTTCCCGGGTGATACTGGATTGTGTGGTCATAATCCTTTAACAGCTCAAGCCAACGTCGTTGTCGCATGTTGAGTTCCTTCTGGGTGAAGAAATACTTGAGACTTTTATGATCCGTATAGATATCCACTTTTTCTCCGTACAAGTAGTGTCTCCAGATCTTCAACGCGAAAACGACTGCTGCCAACTCTAGATCATGAGTAGAATAATTTTTCTCATAATCTTTGAGTTGTCGAGAGGCGTAGGCTATAACCTTTCCATGTTGTATAAGGACACAGCCTAGACCTTTGCCAGAAGCATCGCTGTAGATAACAAATTCTCCTGATCCTGATGGTATGGTCAGAACAGGAGCTGAAACAAGTCTCCTCTTGAGTTCTTGAAAACTCTTCTCGCATTCCTCGCTCCATATGAATTTTGTCCTTTTCCGAGTAAGCTGCGTTAATGGAGTGGCGATTCGAGAAAATCCTTCTACGAATCTCCGATAATAACCAGCTAGACCCAGAAAACTTCGGACTTCGGTTACTGTTTTGGGTTGTTCCCAATTTAGTACCGTTTCAATCTTCGCAGGATCGACTGATATTCCTTGACTAGAAATCACATGCCCAAGAAACGCGACCTCCTCAAGCCAGAACTCACATTTCTTCAACTTGGCATATAATTTGTTTTCACGGAGCTTTTGTAGTATCAATCTCAGGTGTTGTTCATGATCCTCGCGACTCTTGGAGTATATGAGGATGTCATCAATAAAGACAACCACAAAATGATCCAAATGTTCCTTGAATATCCGGTTCATCATGTCCATGAAAGCTGCAGGAGCATTAGTTAGTCCAAAAGGCATGACTAAGAACTCATAATGCCCATAACGAGTTCTGAAAGCAGTCTTTGGAATGTCCTCAGCTTTAACCTTTAACTGATGATATCCAGAACGGAGATCAATCTTTGAGAAATGTTGAGCGCCTTGCAATTGATCAAACATGTCATCAATCCGAGGTAACGGGTACCTGTTCTTGATGGTGACATGGTTCAATTCTCGGTAGTCAATGCACAATCTCATACTCCCGTCTTTCTTCTTCACAAATAGAACAGGAGCACCCCAAGGTGATGCACTCGGACGAATGAAACCGGTATCCAACAATTCCTGTAGTTGGACTTTTAACTCTTGAAGTTCAATGGGAGCCATTCGGTATGGAGCTTTGGAAATGGGCTTGGTACCGGGTTCAAGATCAATATAAAATTCAATTTCACGGTTTGGGGGTAAGCCAGGAAGTTCTTCAGGAAAAATGTCAGGAAACTCATTAACAATGGGAATATCATTCAAGTTTGACGTATTTTTGTTCAAATCAGTGACATGAGCTAAAAAGGCTTGACATCCGTTTTTCAATAAACGAATGACTTTATGGCTAGAAATAACAGTTATAGATTTCAATGGTTTAGTTGCTTGAATTTGCATGACAGGTTGATTAGGAATATGAAAACTAATAATCTTATGAAAACAATCAATTTTAGCATGATGGGTAGTCAACCAATCAATTCCTAAAATCACATCAAATTCACGCATCTCCAAAGAAATAAGGTCAACAGGTAATGTGAGGTTGTTGATTTGAACTAGGCAAGATTTATAGATAGTAAATGTAATAGGTATTTCTCCCAATGAGGTTTCAACTGATAAGACAAGATTTAAGTTTTCAATAGTCAAATTTAAACGTTGAGTACATATAGGTGAGATAAAAGAGTGGATAGAGCCAGTATTTAATATGGCATAGACTTCACGAGAATTTATGAATAGCTTACCGGTTATCACCTCATTCGGTTTCTTGACTGTTATCGTCAAATCGAATCCCGAATACTTCATTCGGATCTTCACGTATTTCAACCATGGGAATACCACTGAATAATTTTCTAGCAAACTGTTTCTCGGATTCATCAACTTCATCAGTAGTAAGGTACCAATGATTTCCATTAAAATAGTATTTTCGATAGACTGCAGTTTCCACGATAGTGACTAACTTAACCTGAATTCCTCTAAATTGTAACGCCCAAAAGTATAGAAACATCATTTTTAAATAATCTTGAAAATCATAGCTGGAACACCATAAATCCCAAAGACTAATATGAAAAGTCCATATATTCTGATCCTTTGTTATAGAGCATAACAAGGTGATATCACTCTCCCAATTAGTGAGTAAATTAAAGGCAATAATTTCCGCAAGTTCGTTACTTCCTTTAATTGCTTCTAAGAATGGATCTGGAACGACTGTAGCAGAGCTTTCACCTTCATCCTTACTGGATAGAACACGCATAATTTTTGCCTTAGGCAAATGATTCAACTCTGAGTTTGTAAGAAGATTATTCGTCGCCTCTTGTTTTGCAGCTACATTTGTTTCGGTAATTTCATAGTTAACCTCCTGATTTTCAGATGCCATAATTAACTGTGGTCACAAAATAAATGTTAGTTCAAATAAACTGACTCATCTCTTCATGTTCCTACATTCAAATCGATTCATTAGATAAAAAAAAAATCTAATTTAGGTAGGACACACTAGTGATTGATTCTATTCGTCTCTCCCCTCCTAGTTCTAACCCCAGATCTCCATTAAAGACCATATCCCTAAGCTCTGATGCCAACTGTGACGCCCCCAAATCTGGGCCCACACAGCCCAAACTTGAGTCGTCAAAAGACTACTACAAAATTATTACAACAAAGCACAACGTACAACAATACAGTGTATAATAATACACAACTAAATCTTCACTATTATTGCCACACTATTTTACAAAACGTGAAAACTATGATAACTATTCCTCGGACCCTCACTCCATTCCCCGGCTAGACCCTGTTATGTTTTCATCTCCTGTTGAAAAACAATGGAACAAAAGAAAGGGTGAGCTCAAATAGCCCAGTAAGAAATATCATGACTAAGATAATGACGAATAAATTATCATTAGCCTTCAACAGTTGAGTTCTTGATAGAATACAATAGACTACAAGGTTTATATCAAAAACTGCAGTTAAATTCTTAAACAACGTTCAGATCAATAATAGCAGCGGAATGAGTAATCTATTAGAAGAATAATGCAGACTATAATGTCCACTCGGTTCTCTTTTTAGGAAAAACATCATCAACTTTTATCATCTGAAATATCATTAGTCAAGATAATACAAATTCACAGTTCCTGATCATAATCATGCACATCAACAGTTCATCTTTGTACTACGGGCCAAAGATATTCAAAATAGCACCAACGGTCATGATTATACCAGATTCAGCCTTTGGTCATAATCATACCAAACAACAGTTCATCTTTGCACTACGGGCCAAAGAGAACATTCACCACATGCCATAAAAGACACCGAACAGATGTATCGCCTTTAACCTATTATATCGCCTTTAACCTATCATCTGTTCAACAAATATATCACATCTGTGCCCCCGGCCACAGATATTCACAACAGCTTGATTTTTGGATGATTAGAATGATATAAATGATGAACAGAAGAAATAGGATAACAATAAGTATCGGAAGTTTACTTTGTACAGATTCAAATAATGTCCAAATTGTCAACATGATGTGGAGTGAAATTCAAGATCCACAGTTCAGAATAACGGTTACAATTCAATAGAAAGGTTCACGTAAATAGGAAGGTTCAGTTGAAATAATGAAGTTCAACTATTATGGAACATATAATATTTTCAGGAATTATAGAAGCAATAGTTCCATAATAAATTTCGATTTAGGAGTATGAAAGAAAATAATATCCCTTACCGTAGCAGGTTTGATTAACAAAAGGTGAAAGAAATTAATACAAAGAGTTATTCACCAACAGGCGACAATCCGCTCCGTAAGGTTATTCCCACAATTTAATAGAATTTGAGTACAAAGAGTTATTCACCAAACAGGCGGCAATCCGCTCCGTAAGGTTATTCTCAGAGATTAATAATGAATGAATACGAAAGGTTATTCACCAACAGGCGGCAATCCGCTCCGTAAGGTTATTCCCACAATTTAATACATGGAAATAAAAGGCACGTCTTATGAGTAAGGAAGAAACAATATTATTATCGAGAATCAAATAATGATAATCCCTTACCATAGTATGTTTGAATAATGGAAGATGAAAAAGATGGTATCCCTTACCTCAACACGTGACTGGATATTGATTTAAATGAGGTTGATTAACTTGAACAGTACACGTATACTTATAGATCTTCACAAATACTCAAGATGACTTAAGCACACTTAGAGAGAACTTTCACAAGAAGTATTTAGAGAGAGAAAGAAAGAACAAGTAAGGAAGTTTATGAAAAATCCTTAAGTTAAGACTTCTATTTATAGCCAAAAATCTTATCATTCATTTAATCTAAACCATTCATTTAAAGATCATCTTTTAATCTACACCATCCATTTCAAATATTATATTATCTTTAATCTACACCATTCATTTCATATCACCTAATAATCACCTAACTTTATATTATAAACAAATCAATTTAATTATTCAACAATAATTCACACTTTAATCTACACCATTCATTTCATATCACCTAATAATCACCTAACTTTATATTATAAACAAATCAATTCAATTATTCAACAATAATTCACACTTTAATCTACACCATTCATTTCATATCACCTAATAATCACCTAACTTTATATTATAAACAAATAACTTTATCAATTCAATTATTATGACTAATTGTTATAAATACAGTATAGTTAGCTCTTAGATATCAAGTCAATAAATTAATGAAATACAACTGTTTAAATAACATCATAATAGAGATAACAATAATGTAAAATAAAGCATACGTTACTGTGTAATGACAATTATTGATTCAATAATGTGAATTACTGTGCATATGTTACTGTGACAATTATTAGGTTCAATAATTTTAAAAACAGTGCAACAACAATTATTGACTCAATGATATAAAATACAGTGTAATGACAATTATTAAATCAATAATGCAAAATACTGTGTAACAACAATTATTGAATTGATAATATAAAATATTATGCAGTGACAATTATAGATGAAATGATGCGTAACAGTTACGGTGTCAATTATCAGACCAAAAATATGAGACACTATGCAATACCGTGTGTTACTGTAGAGTACCGAGTGCTACAGAAAATACCAATAACTACCGTATGCTACTATTCTTTTATCACCGGTATTTTAACAGTTCCGTTGACTATTTTTATTTAAAAAGGTTATTTCTGTCGTTTTCTATATCCGACAAATATTCCGTTGTGGGGTCCACCAATAATTTGTTATTTCGGCGCCGTCGGACCAAACGAATATTCCCCGACAAAGCGAATATTGTCCGACAAAATAAAATTTGCACATAACATCCTTAACTTTTAACTTTATCGATTTAACCACTTACTGTTTAAAAAAAAAATATCTATATGAAGAAAAATTAAATTTTGTATTTCATAAAATTCGGGGTCTTACAAATAGCTTCTCAATCCTCGGCTCTTTTCTTCGTATTTTCCTGGTACCATCTCTATTTTGCACCCTTAATCCGTTATGATGAAGTTTCAGGCTCCGTGAACTGAATAAGCTGATGGATGGGTAAATGACGATAAAAAAAAAAAAAACTACTAAAGTACTTTCACAAACTTCAAAATTTTCATATTAAACTATAAACATAAGAGAGAGATTATATTTTCTCTGAAATCATTGAGAGACATAGTTGACTTCATTTTAGAGATGACAATTTGAATCGAAATCGATCTGAAACCAGTCGAACTGCATCCAACCGGCAAAAATTTGGTACAGTTTTGGTGCAAATTTTTTAAATCAGGACCAGTGTGATGCTATTTTAGTATTTACCTCTAAATCGCCGATGCACCGCACTGTACCACAACGTTTCTTGAATCGGTGATACACGAGTTCTTGAACCACTCTATATATATACTTGTTTTTTCTAATTATATCTCTATATTTCATATTATTATTATTTTTATATAGTATTATATATAATCATAAGTTACTCAAACTTATATTTTAATTATTTTTTACTTTTGAATATTAGAAGTTAATTTATGAATGTTTTTATATATAGTTGATATGATTAAAATTATAACAATGTTATCGGAATTTTAATTGAACATACATTCGTAAATCACTTGTTAATATTTCTTGAGTTATTTTAAGGAATATTATTATAATGTGTGTTGTAAAAATATTAAACTAATTTAATAAATATTAAATAAAAATATTAATAATTTTGACTATTGCAAGTCGATGCAGTGAGGCTCAAAATATAATATTGGCCGGTGTAATTTTGTTATAAAAAGAATTTGAACCGCTAATGGTATGGCTCCAAATCACTGAAAAACCACGCCACTCCATTCTCATCCCCAACTTCATTTGACTATTTGTCTTTGTTGCGTGGCAACTTAAATGTGTCAACGATTTTTTAGAAAAAAACTAAAATCTCTCCCTTGAATTCATAGTCTAAAATGAAAAAATTGTAATTAATTGGCAAAAATAAAAAGTTTGTAAATTGATTAGTTTTTATCGTTATTTACCCAAAGGTAATTTGTGTTGGGGGATATAAATTAAATTGGGGAAAAGAAATTTATGAAAGTAAGGAAAATATACAGTTAGGAGATAGACGTGATAACATTTAAAAGAATGTCTATTGAAAAACTTGGTACTACTTCATTGGCTTGCATAAAGTGCAAGGGCTGGTGAAGTTTTTTTATGCAAACACATCCAATCATTTCTCATATGTTATGGTAAGGTTATGAGTCTACAATATTTATGGCTTGCTGAAAAAAAGCACGTAAATAACTTGTAAAAAAAATAATTAATTAATTAACTTTTTTCCTTTTATTTCTTGTGATTTATTCATGTAATTTACCTTCCCCAAGAAAGCACACAATAGTATGTGGACAATCCTTTCATATCTATTATTTTTCTATGTTTCTTGTACATATAACTTAGATTGGATTTCCAACAAATAGAATCAATCCTTTTATCTCGCTACATATATTTTGTTTGTTTGTTTGTTTATTTTTTCAAACAAAAAATCATAATTTGAACTATCTACAAACTTATCTTTGAATGATTACTGCAATTTTAATTTGGCCATTGTTTATATCAAACAATATAAGTCAAAAATAAAGGTGCACAACAGATCGGTGTAGTTTTGTCAAATTTTGATCGTTAATTAAATCAAGCTACGCTAGATATGACACATGAAAATATAATCTATTGAGACCTGCAAATCAGATCCGCCTGGGGCTAGGCCATGCCTAGATGCAAACCTCTCAATTGTCATATAGCTGTGGACGGATGGACTCATGTGGTTCATTTGTACTCCTTTTCTTTTTTCAATATTTTTCCAAAATAGTAATGTTCTATGTTTGGCAATAAAATATTAAATACTAAATAGGATGTTCTTTTAAATCATGGCACTAGCGCTGGCTACTGCCTATATCTATATTATAAAATCGGAGAAAAAACATAATTGATTTAGTGCTAATAATTTTGTGGAGTTTTTTAGTGTTTTCTTTTTTATCCTTTTCATGCTTATTAATTTTTTTTATTTCTATTTCTTCTCTCCCACTCTCTTATTCCTTCTACTCTCTCACTTACTCCCACTCTCTTATCTTTTTATATTAAATTACACACATAGTGTGTGTGCATTTACTAGTATTATATAATGTATCTATATAAAAATTTCATTATATTTATGTCTATAAAATATAATAAATTAGTAATCAACTAACTTGTTAATATTATATAAACTAACTGGTATATTAATATTAATATTTAATCAACTAACTTTTAATGTTAAATATTAAATAAATTTACTAGTTTATTAATTAAATATATTTACAAGAAATCAAGAATGAATAATTAAAATTTAAAACTTTATTGATTAACTAAAAGTTAATATTAATGTATTACAACTTACAAATTACAATAATAAATAAGTCAAAAATTAAAATTTATTGAATCGTTGACGAATGATTATAAGGTTATCACTTTAAAGTATAACTTAAACGTGAACCGATTATAAATATTTGTCTTCAAAACTTTTAAAAATATATCTTCAAATATTCAAAAAAATGTCTTCTAAGCTTCAAAAAATAGTTGTCATCAAATTTTCAAAAAATATATCTTCAGTCTTTAAAAAATATATCTTTAAATATTTAAAAAAAATATCTTCAATTTTTATGGATGTACACTTTTGACAATTTATATTCCGACTTCGAAATCTTTCGAATTATTTTGATCGTTTATTACATCATGTACTCCTCTGTGTGACAAGATAATATCTATATAAAATGCATATCTCTAATAATTTCGGACTAAGTCTTCTTCTTTTTTCATCTAATATCTAATAGTACCCTACCAAATAAAGAAAAACAAAATTTCAAAGTTAACCGGATAGTTAGCAGATCACCCATATATCAATGGGATCATACAACGAAGCATCACATACACAGAGAACCATTTAACACTCCCATGCTCACTCGACTAGTATATGTGAAACCAATTACGCCATGAGTGTTACAAGGCTGTGGGAATGGATGGGATTGCTTATTACTGAAGTTAAATGAAACTATAAGATATGAAGCATCATCAAAACCATTAAAGAACCATTGAAGAGATCCATTTAAATAGGTGGGAAAAGCCATCCTATAAACCGAGCAAGGAGCATGGCCAGTTCTTTTCCATGATTGTGTACCAAGTGCGTGTATCTCAGTCATCCTAGTATAGTATAATTTCTTACCCGTAATGAGCCAAGAAGTCAATTGACAAGTCCCTTGGTTTGACATTCTTCTAATCACGTACTTTATATTGCTTAGTCTTTGGACTGAAGCCAAACCCACAATCAACAATATCTCCCATACTATCATCGACCTTTTCTGACTCAGGCACCGGAAGGTTCATGAACTCCCCGGTAACTGGATTACAACGGGGAGTATTTTCCAGGAATAGCACTTTTTAACTTTCTAAGTTACATTCAATTTATTCAATTTGAGGATTTGCAAATTTGGACGACATTTCAGGTGACCGGCTGATTACCTATTAATTAGTTACTTAACTTATTTTAACCCATTTTTTGTAATAAAAAAAATTATAATTTTTATTTTTTAAAAACGATTTGTCTTTTTTTTAAATAAATAAATTTTATTTGTTTTTTTAAAAATGAATTTATTTTTTAAACAATTTTTTATTTAAAAAGTACACTCCAACGCCAATCTGAATGGCGTTTAATTCAAAAATAAACTGCTTCAACGCCAATGTGAATGGTATTTAAATTTTTTTAACTTTTTTTAAAAAAAGAATAGAAAAAATAACTTTTGAGGATATATGATACATGTGAGTTGAACAAAGCATGTACCGTAAATTATGTCATGTAAATATCTACAAAATATAACCAAAAAGGTAAGACTACTTTATTATGATGCAAGAATTAAAGCATTTATTGCCTCAACCCTCAAGCGCAGGATGCATTGGTATTTTAACCAAATTATTTAATTTAAAATCATTTTTTTTATAAAAAAAAAAGCTTTATTAAAAGAAAAAAAAATAAAAAACTTTAAGTTTTTTTTAAACAAATTTTTTAAAACTGCCATTCACTAAAATTTTTTTTAAAAAACTGTACCAAAAAATCACTCTTTATTTTATTATTTTTGTTAAATTATTAGTGTTAACTATGTTATATTGTGATGTTCAATTTTATTTTTAACGGATGGTTTAAGTTGTTGTTTTAATAGTAAGTTTTTTGGTGGTATATCAGTTTTGTTGTGATAAAATTAAATATTTGTTATATAAAAATAATGTAAAATATAATTTTATTTTAAAAAATTAATAATTAAATTTTATTATTTTGTTTTAAAAAATGTTTTAAAAAAACTTTAATTTTTTTAAATAAAAAAAATTTGCTTTTAAGTTAATTAATTTGGTAGATACCAACGCATCATGTGCTTGAAACAATAAATGTTTTAATTCTTGCATTATAATAAAGTAGTCTTACCTTTTTGGTTATATTTTGCAGAAATTTACATGACATAATCTACATCTACATTACATGTTTCGTTCAACTCACATCTATCATATATCCTCAAAGGTTACTTTTTCTATTCTTTTTTTAAAAAATAATTTAAAATTTTGAACGTCATTCACATTGGCGTTAAAACAACTTACTTTTAGGTTAAACGCCATTCAGATTGGCGTTAGAGTTTACTTTTTTATTTTATTTTTAAAAAAAATATTTTAAAAATAAATTTGTTTTAAAAAAAATAAATTAAAATTTTTTTTTTTAAAATTCGCATTTAAAAAATAAAAATAATTTACTTTTTTTTTTACAAAAAATAGGTTAAAATAAGTTAAATAACTAATTAATAGGGTAATCAGTCAACACCAATTGAAGTGGCTTCCAAATTTGCAAATCCTCTCCAACGCCTATCAAATTGGCGTTGAGGTTAGGGGTGAACAATAAACCGAAAATAACCGACAAACTGACTGAGCTGAGCCGACAATAAATTAAACCAAAAATTATAAAATCAATAAACCGAAAACTTTAAAAAATAAAAAACCAAAGTTAGGCATGTCGGTTTGGTTTAGTTTTCAAAAAAATTGAAACCGGCGGAATTCTTAAAATTATAATATAATTATATATTTTATATACTTTACTAATAATTATTTATTATATATTATAAAATATAAATACATTGCTTTACTAGGATCAACACAGGATACAACAGCTTTTGAAATTTCTTCTACTTCAGAGGCAGGGAAGTCCAAAACTAGAGATGAAAGTAGGGGATCAGTTATTGCGTTAGACGAAGTTGCATTGGTTGACCGACGCTCTACACCTCCTAAAAGCAGCTGCATATGAGCCTCACGAAGATCCCTTCCCAAAAGAGACTGTGCCTGATTGTTGGGCATTGCAACTCTACGTAATCTACAACGTCTATGCAAGTAATCTTCAGTAAATGAGAAAATCTCACATACTAAATGGAGATGGAATAAGATACAAATGTGCTACTATATGTGCATACAACTTAAATCATACGGAGAAGCTACAAAGTAACCATTTTTTCATTTCAAAGAATATCTTGAATAAGTGTCCATGTTGCAGTGTAATAATGAAAGAATTGATGCAGTGTAAGATTAACATAAATAGAAATTGTTATTAATACCCTTCAATCTTAGGGAACACCAATGAAGACATTTTCACTGAAAAATTCCCTCCAATTCTCTCACTGGGTCAAGGTGATCAGAATATCATAATTTCATCACGCCTAATAATAATGGGGCACATGATGATTACGATTGCAGATGCTACAAGCAGTTTCATACTTTCATTGATAACACTTTAAAATATAGTCCATTAGGTTACACAAAACTGATCCTAGTAGTTGTTATTGCAGAAGCAGTTCGAGTTACATTGCTGTAATAGCAACTCTGCTCCAAGGGACCAAGGGTGATGTTCAGGCTGTTTAGCGTCCTTCATGATTAATCCAAAAACATAGTAAGGTACATACAAACTCTATCATTTATGCTTAAGTTTTATAACCGGCCAAACCGTTTAAACTGACCAATTTAACTGATAACCGAATAGGCCGAAATCGATTAAAGAGTAAAAGTTTCGACAGTTTTGGTTTTCGATTTTTTATAACCGATTTAAATGGTTTGATTTTTTTTTATATACAAAACTGACCAAACCGACCGTTGTACACCCCTAGTTGAGCCTAAGAATAAATCATTTTATTCCTTTATTCATTCCTCCAATTCAAACGTAATGATCAGGGAGTTTATGTTTTAGGCGGGAAGTGGAAAAATATCGGCCCCATTGCGCAAAAACAAGATAATGTAAAATTTTATTTAGTTTGATGTTACGTATCACTATTACAATAAGTATAACTTTATAAAATAAGTATATTTTTTGACAATTTAAATTCATTTCATTAGTATAAAATAATTAATAGACATCGTCAATTCATATAAAAAAAAAATTGTTACACTTACAAAAAAATCTTACAAAAGTGATGTGTCAAAGCGTAATTAGCTAGTAGATGATCCATCAAACATGAGTGGGTTCAATAATTATAACAATTACATTATTTTGTATCAATTTCTTGTAACTATTGTCACCATAGTATTATTGATATATAAAAAAAATCATATATTCAAAAAAAAATTTGTTTGTTTGTTTTGATAAAGTTTATTTCATAGATGAAAATAAAGGTGTAAACTACACTAGAAGCCCAAAAGCCTTGGTCCAACCTACTTTTGGCCTAGGCCTATCTTACCTTAGGCGCCTAAATAGATCTCTTTATTTTTGCAAAGGACTTAGAACGACCCAGCCTGAAATAGGGTCTGAATTGACATGAATCTAGGCCTAGGCTTGAACAGAAAAATAAAGTTTTTCAAGTATTTTATAAATATTTTTCTAACACTTAATCCCTCGTTAGTTATATAAAAGCTAGTTTAGAGGGTATTTTAGTCCAAATTTCAAAACTCTATTTATTTATATTATATTTGTAGCATTTTTTATTTTCATTTACATAAATCTATGTAATATATATCTTTAAATTTTTAAATAATAAAAAATTAACTTATCTGAACTTTATTTTCATGTTACTTTTGTATATTTTTTTGAAGTAAAATAGAAGAATAAATGTATTAAAAGAATTAACGAGAAAAGAAAAAAAATAGTCTAGGCCTAGAAAAGCTCGAAGGCTCGACCCAATGCCTATTAAAGGCTTTCTTTGTTCCCTATCTTTTGGTTCAAAATAAGACTAACCCGCCCTAATTTGATCCGACTTCATGCATGATATGGCATACCAAACCTGACCTCAAAAGGCTGGGGTGAGATTTTCTGTAACCAAATTCTCTATTTCTCTGTGTCGGGGTCTATGACTTTTATAGCAACAGTATATACTACCGTCATAGCTATATTTTTTTGTAGGGCTACGATGACTGCACATACCATCGTCATAGACTCTAAAAACCGTTATCATAGACTTTGACACGAATTTTGGTTACATAAAATCTCATCCTCAAAAGTCTAAGCCTGTTGTCTAGTTCCGGGCAGCTCCTAGATGAAACTGAAGAGTCACTTGGTTGACGGTCAATATGTAACGACCCTAAATCCGGACTCCTTTAGCTCCGGATCTGGTCCGTTAAAAGTAACCTCAATCCTGAGTTTAAACTAATTATATTAAACTCGTAAACAATAAGTTGATACAATTATTACTATAATCTAGGTATTAAACCTTAAATGAATACAAACGGTACGTTTGAATTCAACATTCAATTCTATTCCATTTCAGAATCGCAATCTTTAAACATCTTATTACAACTTTGAGATCATATGTATAGTGACTCAATTACCTCATCTATTATCCTTATACATAAAGGACAACCTCTACAAACGATCTTAAATAACCTATACATGTTCTTTCAACATTTAGGTTTGCTATTTTGTAGTACATTAAAACATATAAATCTTCACAAGTAATACCCACAGAGATAATTTATTCTATCGCAGAGTTTTACTATAAAAGCACCTACGCTTCGATCTTGATGACTCGTTAGTCAGTCTTCATCTTCACCTCTACCAGAGTAATCAGCTTCCTCAAGCTTTTCTGTAATGTTTTGTTTTAAGCAAAGGTGAGCACGACGGCTCAGCAAGTCTAACAGTTTCACATAACACAAACATATTTCATCATGCTTCATGCATCTCGTGCTTTGCAATGACTACATATCTCAGGCATATCATGCTTTGTATTTACTCTATGATTCACGCTATTCATGCATGTCATTTACAATTTCATACAGTTCAATATATATAGAACAATCAACTTAATCATCTACTATATATCAACAGTTTATTTCAACTTGTATCACAAAAGCACATTACCACATTATTGCACATAACAACATATGCACACATAATGATTTTATAGTATTTTAATTCAAGCACATAATGCAACACGTTCTGAAAAACTTTCATATCCAGCTTACGCTAATCTTTCACGTTTCTTGCATCACCTATATAGTATGTGATATCAACGGTGCATAATATCAGTTAAGGTTTAACTTAAGGCTAAATCTTATTTTAAAGATATTTATTTCTTCTTATCGTCCCTCTTTAAATCAATAGGATTAATTTCATATTCTAGTCTCTCGTTAACTTGACTCAGTGTTTCATATTCAACACCATAATAATTTTATTTATTTTTTGTACAAAACTATGCAGTTCTGACATTTATTAATGTCACTGCATTAATGTCTGGACTTTATTTCTGTTTAGGTCGAACAACTAATTAGTCACTAATGGACACTACCCTTTGTTTAACTTAATCACATCATTTAACTCAATGATTTATCATAATATTACCCTCCTTGAATAATATTTTAAACTCTTACTATTAATTAGTAATAACTTATAATATTATTTAGTTGTTAAATAACACTTTAAATAATCATTACTATTATTAATTCCTTTTTAATAATAGTTTATCTTAATCATTATTATTAATCTTTTAATAATAATTTAATTGCTTGCTAGTATTATTACCCTTTAATAATATTATAATTGACTTCTCATTATTATTAATGATTTTAATAATAATTTAATTGTTCATCAATATTATTAACCATTTAATAATATTTGAAATCCTCACGTATCTTTAGTAATTATTTAATAATGATTCCACCCTTAACTATTATTATTCAATAGTTAATTATTTATTAAACAATATTATTAATTCTTTAATAATATTTAAATCTTTATTTATCATTATTATTTATTTAATAATGGTTTAACTCTTAACTATTTTTATTTAATAGTTAATTAAATGCTAAACAATATTATTAATCTTTTAATAATATTTTAAATTAATTACATGCCATTATTAATTATTAAATAATGATTTAATTCTTAACTATTATCATTTAATAGTTAATCATTAATATTATCATTACATTCTAATTACTTAATAATCTTCTTCCGATTAAGTAATAATTTATTCCACTTAATTACCATTTAATTATTATTTAATATGAATTAAATAATAATTAATTAATTATTTATCCGTACTTATTATTTAATATTAATTAAATAACAAAAAATTATACTATTAACTCTAACACCCTTTGATTACTATTTAATATATTAAATAGTAAGCAATTAACCCTCTTTAATTATTATTTAATGTTGATTAAATAATAATTAATTAATTAATTACCTTTATTTATTATTTACTCTTAACTAAATAATAAATAATTAGTTTAAACACTTTCTCATAATTTAGTTACTATTTAATATCAATTAAATAATAATTACCTAGTTACTTCCTTTATTTACTATTTAATTATCAATTAAATAATAAATAATTAATTTATTTTCTCCAAACAGTTTGATATTATTATTAAATACATAAAGAACATATTTAAGATTTAATAATAATTTATTTATAATTTTCTTGAATTATTAGCTAGGTACTCACAAATTAGTGTACCTTTACACCATAAATAATATGAAAAATATCCATTTTCTGAAATAATACCATCTCAATACCTATAACACTTCAAATAATCAGTAGGTTATTTGTTTATATTTTTCCAAAATTAAAAGTGCTTTTTATTATTTTTCATACATTTAGTATGGTTTTATCATTTAATAATTATGAAAAATAGCTACTGACATTATAAAAATACCATTAAATTCCAAAAAATAGTTCATGAAATTCCAAACAACTTTCTAGTTTGGGCTGTCACCGGAATCGGCCGGAAAATGGGTGAACCGGCAGCCGGAATGCTCCGGCCGGTTCACCGAAAAAAAACCGGCAGTAACATTGCCTTATTACATATTTTTTTTTCAAGCTTTGGGGTCTTTCGTTAAAACTTTAATAACTTGAGTTCTATAACTCTGATGGAGCTCTACTTTATATTGTTGCGTTCGTATCTTCTCGAACTACAATTTTCCATTATCGGATTAATTTTTCGGACATGATTTGACCTCCAAAAAAGCCTGGAACCAGACTGTTCACGCAAAACTTCCGACAGTGGAGTGTTTTAGTAGAAAAATCATATTTCACTCGTTTTAAATCGGATTTTAGTCATTCAAATTGGAGAATTTACATAACTTCAAGATCTATCCAACAAAATTTATGGATCAAAAATCCAATTTTCCGATCATGAACAGTAATTCCGGGAGCGGGTTGTTCCGATTTAGTTTTTCGGTAAACTTGATTTTTAAAAGTTTGAACATTTTTTCTAACATTAAAGCTTATAAAACATAAGTTAAACTCATGATAACCTATATAAACATACAAATCATGATTTTAACCATACAAATCATTACGTTAATATTCTTAACATAGAATGGAAGAAAAAGGTAAAACTAGAGTTTTTTTTCTCTTCAAAACAATACCTAGATTTAGTGGTAATCCTCCTTTTCTTCCCAAACATGTGATAAATAGAGATGGTATAACTAGCTTGACCTTTTTCCCCTCCTTGTTATGCTCGGCCCTTTCTTCTTTCTTGGTGACTCCAAATATTTTTGGCTCTCCTTATTTCTTTCTCTCTCAAGCTATTTCTCTCTTAAGAAAAAAATGGAAGTATCCCAAACAAATGACTACTAAACGATTAAATATTACTCTAATAAAATGTATAGATATACAAGATATATCTACACATCTAGATTATCATGATCCTAACACTTGCTTACTTACACAAGAAATGTAGCTAAGGACTAGAGTTGATAAAAATGTAGCATGGGTCCTTGTACTATAATTAATCAAGCAAGCAAGCAAGCAAATAAAAAAACAATTCTCTTGCTTCTCTTCCTTTCCAACGGCAGTCAACACCATCACCACTCACTAGCTTGATTTCCTTGATTAAAATAATGGAAGAACAATGGCTAGAAAATGACTACACCTTATGCCAAAACATTTCCCTATTAAACAATAAAAAAAAATAAAGCAAAACCAATTGTTTTTCCTTGCTCCTAGTGCACGGCAATTTCAAGGGACTCTTGTCCCAAAATATTGTCTTACTTGCTTGGTTTAATAATTAAATAAAATGCTACACATTAACTCCCTAAATAGTTTATTATTTGTACTACATTCAATATCCATTAAACTCCAATTAAATGACTTGGGCTACTATTTATTCAAGTACATTTAATTTACCATTAGTTATTAAATATAACCCAATTATTGGTTATTTAATTTATTACACATTAATTACTCAATCCATGATTAAATAATTAATTGGATTGACTAAATAATCAAATACTCTAACCCATTAGTATTAAATTACTAAATGAACTAATAAATATTATTCTTAATATTTCATATTGTTTACATTAATTAATAATCATATTAATTAATGTACAAAATTTAATTAACTCATTATATTCAATTTAATTGAATATTTAATTAATGGACAACTTATCAACTCTTTTGATATTAAAATTTTAGGGTTTGTTCACTAATTTAATTAAACTATTAGTGACTCCCTTTAATTAAATCTAACAATTAATCACATAATCATTTAATCACGTAATTAATTAATCACACAAAAAGATTTAAATAACCTCGTAAAACTAACTCATTAGGAATTAAATTAATAATTTAATTAATAATGACGTGAAAATTCTAGGACATTACATTCTCCTCTCCTTAAAAAATTCCGTCATCGGAATTGTAAAATAAGGTCACTCGAATAAAAACGGGTAATTAATATACCTCAAAGTATATATATAATTATCAAATTTTAGGTTTTTTTTTTAAAAAAAAAATTTAAAAACCTACACTCACTCACATTTAAATCCTAACACAAATATTAGGAAAATGTTTACTCACTTCTACTCATTTTTCTTCTCTTTCTAGGTTTTAAACTTCAACATTTATCTCAGCATCAAGAACTTATTTAAAAGTCCTGTGAAATATCCGGGATATTACACAATAAGTCATAATCAAGGAAATGAACTATACATGCAGCTTTCAACAAGTAAATAATAGTAATAATACTCTTTTCGTTTTAGGATAAAAAAATTAATTAATTTTTTATGTTTATTAAAAAAATAAGATGATAAAATTATCCATATTCAAATCTAAAATTATCAAAAAAAACTTCTCATTGAAATCAATTCCATTAATGCATTTAATACTATTTACAATTAATTTAATGTTACATTTGGATTGAATGAATGAAATGGGTAAAAGAATGGAATAGTGAAAGAAATGAAATCTAATATCCCAAATATTTACAAGGTTTGTAAATAAGATATTTTAATATTAATTAAAGGTTATGGTTTAAAACCTAGAATTTGAGAAGAAAGATGTGTAGAAAATGGATAAACATTTTTTTTTAAACATAATTTATTTGTTAGAAATTAAATATGGAAATATTGTAATAATGCATGTAGAGAATTTATTAAAGAAATAAATTCAATTGAAAAGTGAAGGTGGTTATATTGATATACATATATACCTAAAGTGTGCTTGTTAGCCAAACAAATAGATGAGTAAATTAAATACTCAATTAAACTAATAAATTAATTAGTTTAAATATAAAGTCATGAAATATAATTAATTAGGTTAATTATATTAGTTATGAGTTAAAGTTATAGAAATGCTAGAATGATTGCCTAGGATGGCAATAATGAGAAGTAATTAATTAAGTAATTAACTTAATTATAAAATTGTTGTATAGAGTCCAATAATGGATTAAGACAAGCAAATATTTTAAATTGTTGTAAGTCTTGTTAATAATTATAAAGAGGTACTTAATATAAGTCCAATTAAATTATGTTGGCAAGTAATGTGATAGTCCAATTAAATTAATTATCAAGCCCAAGTTATACATGATATGTGAATTGTGTTGGGTAGCCCAAGTAATTAAATAAGAGAGCCCAATGCAAAGTAAGTTATGTAGCCCAAACACTTAAAAGTCTAATGTTGGTCAAAGTGTTGGAAAATATTTTTAAGTGTAAAGAATTAACTAATGTAGGGTTAATTGAATAACCCTAGTTGGTAAATAAGAAAGAGCATTAACCAAACATTGGTTAATTGCTAGTGAATGAATGTGATGATGAGAATTAACTATGGATGAGTTAATTGAGTAACCCTAAGTAGTAAATCAATTAAAGATTTAACTATGCATGAGTTAGTTGTAGTAAGAATATTATAAATACAATTATGTATGTATATAATTTACCAAGATAGAATTGGTAGGTGACCATGGGTTGCATGTTGTAGAGAATTAACCATACCTTGGTTAATGGTTAGTTAAAATTGTAAGTATTATATATATATATATATATATATATATATATATATATATAAAGAAAAATGGTAGAGTGTTGACCAAATATGGGGTCCCACTTAGAGATTGAGTAAAGATGCATGTTGCTTGTATTCAATTTAAATTGGTCAATTCAAGCTATGATGTGATTTAAATAAAAGGTTATTGGTGAATATATAGAGATATATATGTTGTAATTCATGAACAATAAGGAAAATGTAGTACTAGTGTTGAACCGGATTCGAGGTTCGAGGAACTTGGATTCAGGGTCATCACATGAAATGGATAGTAGAATTATTCATTCCATTTTAGCTCAAATGAATTATTCCATACTTTCCTAAAGAATAAAATTCATAAATTTGAGAGAAATATGAATGGTCTATATTCTATTCAAATGGTGCAATCAAACGCAATTTTTTTCATTTCATATAAATGAGTCATTCAATTCTCACTTTCATTTCTCTAATCCAGTCATAAGTATTAGAATTCTTTCAAAAAGTCATTATAACTTATTATTATTGTACATGGCAAATAATACTCTATAAATATCCATAGAGAGAAGAAATATAGAACTATTAACACAAAGAGTATTATAGGATTTATTTTTTTTATTTGTAAAAAATAGATTATTTAAGATAAGTGGACAAATAACTCGATACTATCAGAAATAATAATAAAGACTTTTATCCTAAGACGAAATGAGTAATCTAATAATTTGAAAATAACGAAATAAAAAATATTATCACTTGACATCATGTAAACATCTAAAATTTACGTGTCATTTACTTGTGTGATAGGAGGGTCATAAAGTCAAAACACAAATTATTGGGGATATCAAGATAAAACTTGCAAAACTTAGGATGATTGCTTGGAGGCCACATATGGACTTTGGGGTACCAAAGTACAAAAAGGAAGGATAATGAAAATGCTAGCGTAGGCAAGGAAATGGTTTTCCTTATTTTTCTCCCTCGTAATAAATCCAAATATTGACAAATTGAATACCATTGCAAATGTCTCGAAAAGAGATTTATGGATTAGGGTGACACATTTTCTAATTCTTCATGATTTAAAAGATATGATTGTTTCAATATACGAGAGCAAAAAAGAAGCAAGTGAACCCCATAAGGGCGCCTACATGTAGGCACCTAGCTATATTTGCGCCTTTTAAGGGTCATTTGTTGCATTTGCACGAAAGGGGGAAAGAAGAGAAGAAAAAAAGGAGAAAAATAGAGAGAAAAATCCAAAATAAAAAGAAATCCTTAATAGAATAGATTAACAACATTAGATCTGTTAGTTTCTTGTCTAAAAACCCTCCAATACATCTCCAAAGATCTATTTGTATGAACCTATAGGAATAAGAATTATCAAATTTGAAGTTACTTCAATCTCAATATCTATTTTCTATTTTTTCTACTTCATTTTTTCTTATTTGTGAATTGTTTGTGCTTAGACTTGATTATTTAATGTTGGATTCTTATTTTTTAGGCTCTCTAAGCATCCTAGTTTATTACTAGTGGTATTTAGATCCTAGTTAGGTTATGGGTTGTTCGAAAGAATTTTTCATAAATAGAAATTTCTCCTGATTTTTTAGTAAATTCTTTTGGTTATTATTTGATTTATGGTTAGATCTTTGTAAATGTACGTTAGTTGATATTATTTTAAGTAGATCTATAGTGATTAAAATTTATGAGTTTTAATCTCTAGATCCAAAATTCTTTTTTTAAATCCTATTTGGTATAGTTAGATTTTTATAATATAATTAATATTTTGATAATGTAATTAGATTTTTATGATGTAATTAGTTTTATAATTGTGATTTTGTTGGTATTTTATTAGATCTATATATTTATGGTTTATGGATCCCTTTTCCTAAACTCTAAATCTATTTATAGATCTTAATATTTTGTTGGTCTTAAATATGAATTATGTGAGCTTAAAAATGATATCAAGACCCTCAATCTTTTATGTTTAATAGGAATTGAAGGATATTCCCATAATGAATTTAGAAAATGATTATAATTTTTGGATTTGATGATTTGTAATTTTGTTTGGGCCTTAAAATAATTTTAATATATTTTGGATCCAGAAATTGGGCTTCAGGCCCATTTATAATGATTTTTTATTATTTTGAGGTGCTTAAATTATTTTGATGGCTTCCATGCCCATGGATAAATTCAATCCTATTTTTTATGCTTGATTTTATTTTATCACATAAAATGGTTTTCAATACAAAAAAATATTTTTAAATTGAATCAAATTAGGTTACTAGAATAAATTTTAGGATAAAATTGAAAGTAGTTGGAGATTCATTTTCTATTTGGCAAAAAGATTGAAAAAAATATATATTTTCCTTATTAAAATCTTAATTTTTCATCACTATTTTATTACCTAATTAAATGTTTTTCAAACTAAAATGAACATTTTCGAAAAGCTCATTTTTCACAAAATATTAATTTCTTACAAATGTATACTTATATGACTATTTTGATAAAAATAAATCTTAAAGAACAATTTTCAAAATCCAAATGTTATGTTTAGATTAAAGGAATATAAGTGTGAATGAATTCATTGTTATGAAATGAAAAAAAAATATTTTTGATTGTTTTGTTAGAATGGAATAAACCATTATCATCATTTCCAAATTTATTAATTTTATTCCTTGAGAAATGATATGGAATAACTCACTTTAGCTTGGAATGGAATGAATCATTCCAATTTCTTTTCTATTCATTTCTCTATTCCATTCATTTATTTATTTCATTTCTTCAATTCAAATATAGTGTAAAAGACATGTTCTCAATACAAGCAATTTTTCAAAATACATTCTAATAAATTTAAGTTTTCAAATCAAAATTTTTTGTCCAAAGGAATAAAGACTCCAAGTGCTTTCAAGACAACGCACTTGGATAAGTTAGGAAGCAACATATTTCTTGACACATATGACATAACCAACTTAGGCACAAGACATTAAGCACACTTTTACATTTCTTTTTAAGACAATTTATTTAAACTTTAAAAAAAATATTAAAAAAGCAGTAACTGTGTTTCAGATAAGTCGAGAGTACCTAAAACTTTTCTCTTGTTTAAACAAGCTTCCGAACTCTTTGAATTTTAGTTGTAGACCAATTTTACAAAGTCATATGTGGATTATCTCATTTATTAGAACTAAAAATTCGAAAGAGTTGGAACATCTATTTAAATCTTTACCTATTAGCGACTCTGTCTAATTGATCCACCAAGTAATAAAAATTTCAAAACCCGTGGACATAAATCAATTTTTTTCAAAAATACCCTAACCCGACACGATTTCAAAAAAGCAAAAAATTCCAACCGACACATCAAGTAGACCAATTGTTTAATTATTTTTCTTCTTTTTAAAGGGCTATGTAGAGTGTACCAATATATCCAATTATCAATAGTCATATGATGATATGATTAACTAGAAAAAACCAATCACTATTTTTTATAGCTGAAAATATGGAATCAACAACTAGATTGCTAAAATTACTAAACAGAACCACTGAATTGAGCTTATGAGACGAAAACAACTTCTTAAAAAGATGTCAATACTCCAAAAGCATAAATACAGCAAAAATAAACTTAAATCTATATTTTCTTACACCTGAAATGCTGAATGATGTAGGATATCAATATGAAAGTTGCCTCGATTGTTAAACTAATATGAAGAACTGGGAATGCCATAAAGGTAAACAAAAGCCTAACAATCCATATACAAAAATACAAATATTTGGATACACTAGAGATTCAGCAAGTTCTTTAACCAAATATAAAACACAAAAGGTCAAGTGTTCACAACACCTTACAAATATTTACAATGCTTTAACCAAGGCATAGATATATTCACAATGCCAGGACTCCTAGTCTTTTGAGGATCAAAAACAGATTTAAATATTCCATAATATCAATAGCTGATCAAAAAGCATCCAGTTTTTGAAGTCCATTTCAACTAAATATGTTCGTCTCCGCAACCTCCGCGTATAGCTTTAATTCCATTATGCAGTCATCTAAGAACAACTTTTGCTGCATCAATACTTATTCCACCAAAGCTTGTTCCATGGTTTTCCATCAGAGGAAGAGCAATCTGAATCTAAAGGTATATCAAAAAATTCTTCTTCCACCAAGGAGATGGCTTTAGTCTCACCCGGTAATTTGCAGTCCCCATCCCTTCATCAACAAAACAACGTTAAGATCTTAATTACTAAACAGCTAGGAAGACGGACACGGATTTGACACGATACAGGACACAGGACAAGACATTTATCCAAAAAATAGGAGACAATGGGGAATTAAGATCAACAAAAAGAAATAGGACTCTCATTTTAGAGGGAGGTAGCATGGGTCCACTTCACATTCAAGCCTAGAAATTCAAAAGAGGGCAGTACTAGAACTCTATCATTGCAGCCTTATAAGAAATTGCACCATGCTTAATTTTATGCAACTCTTCGTAAATCTCATGAAGCTTAAGCGAGGAAATCTTAAAGTTGTTTGTACTAGCCATCTTCCGTGGAAATATTTGCAAAAAACTAAGGTCTTAAATAATACATCCATGCAATATCATAAAATTATGAAATGTGTTACTTTTTATACATAAATATCCTAAACTTGTGTACAGTTATTCTTCCCTTTTTTTTTTGAATCTTATATATAAAGAAAGAATCAAAGAATTATTACAAAGAGCATAATGCTATGGTTTGACAAACTCAATAAATATGTTTCCTTCATTTGCTTCCTCCATATATTCCTTTCCTTGAAGTTCTCAAAGTACAGTTTTCTATTCAAATGCTTTCCTATACTAAACAACAATTACATAGAATAATTAATATACAGAAGACATAATTCTCTTTCCAGTGAATCAACAAGTTCAAGAGCTGGGGAGAAATTTAGATCAAGAAATCTGCCTGTTTTACTATCCAAAAAATAATCAGAAAATCCAATGGAACATCAAGTCCTTAGAAGCATATGTCTAGAAGTTCTATGAAAGCTTAAAATTATTTTATTTACAAATATATATATATATATATATATTTACAAATATATATATATATATATTTACAAATATATATATTTATATATGTGTGTATAAAATTATTTCTAGGAAGCAAGGACCACAGCATTAGATGTTTAATTTGTTGACTACAATAGAATACACATTTGAACAGAGGAATGAAGCCCGTGTTAAAGAACCCTGGTCAAGACCAAAACTTTTTCTTGGCTCTACATACAAATAAAGGCAAAGAAACAAAATAAACAATGTAACTGAAGTAAAATAAAAGGTGTTAAAAACTTATATCTGAATGAAGAAAGGAAACGGTAGAAAAATAAAGAAAGCATTGATACAATTGCGAGATACAAATCATATTATTAGTATTCTCTATTCTGGCTTGACCAGATATTAATTTGTTAAGAAAGAAAGTAAAACTTGCATGAATCAAAAACAGTGGCTTATTTTGAGTTACTAAGTAAATCATTGAAAATTAACTTTACAAACTCTACTGGAATTGTGTTCGGTTCATTTGTGCACTACTTGTTAGCAACAACCAAGTGTTTCAACTAGTATCAACATTTTCATCACTAAGTTTTATAACCTATAATATCCTCAAACATAATAAAACGGCCACATTCGTAAAGTATATATATCTTTTAGCTTCATATAATGTTAATCTACCTCATAGGTTGTTCGCACTACCACTTCTCAGTACAGGCATAGTATGAGAGTAACAATGGAAGTTCAAAAATGAACCAACCATAGTTTAACAAGACAATCTAGCAAATATCCATCTTAGAAATATATAGATTACCCCCGCCCCCTTGCTGCTCCAAATTTATAAACCTACATCATAAGACGAAAATAAATCATGAAAACACAAGACAAGCACCTACTCTGTCATGTTTGCACACCACCACAATGCACTATATTAAACTCCCTTAATCCCACATTATTTGCAACTATCTTATTAGAGTGTATGGCAAGGGCTTTAAGACGAGACACAAGTGATTCAAATATTATATGTTTAAAATATTCATAATGTAATTAAAAATATAGCAATTGAATATACTAAAATATATAAATATTTAAAAAATATACTCTAAATATAATTTTGGAATGTCTTAAAATTTGTATTGCATACTCTAAAAAGACAGTTGCATACATTGCGTAATGGAGGGAGTATACAGCATGTGCATCTACTAGATGATAGACTAGACCACAGTAATATAATAACTAAGCAAACTATTTATTCATACACTTGTTACCATGTCATTTATATTGACCTCATAATAGATGTAGTCTCTTATTTAGAACAAGGATGTCATAGTTCAAAGACAATGGTGCAAAAAAAATACAAGTTCAGAAAATTCTTCTAATACTAATACTAGATCCAAGTGTAAGCATCAGTAGTATAATTTTAAGGTGGAAGCATGTTTGTGAAACAAGTCCAGATATATTAGGGGCTGCTTAAGAAAACAAACATATAAAAGCCAAAGAAATTTCCAGAAAATTTCGTTTTCAAGAACACCAAATGCAAATGCGCTTTCTGTTTCTTACTTTCTTTCTTTTCGTCATGCAAATGCAAATGCTGAAATACTCGGGAGAGGCAAAACATAATATCACCATAACAATAGTTAAAAACTGTTAATGCAAGTATAATTTAAAAATAACATGTTCTTACCTGGATGTGATATTCTGAACCATGGTACCATCTCCCATCACTGCATCCTTAAGAGAGATGAAGCTTGGGACATGAGCAATTGCTTCAAACTTTGATTTAATTCCATGGATCTCAAAATATTTATATTCACTTCTTTTAGGGTCGTAATAGATCAGGGAACAGTTAGGATAATGAAACATCAATAGTGCCCCATCTTTCAGGAAGCCTATGGGCTGATACATGCCCACAGGCAACCTCCTGTCACATGACATATCAATAGAAATTATTTTAGTCCAAGATTTTTCAACACCATATTCCTTCATCACCCATATCTCAATGGGATCATACATCGAAGCATCACATATACAGAGACAACCTTTTAATACTGCCAAACTCAGTCTAGTCATATATTTGAAGCTAATCATGCTATGGTAACGCGGTAGTGAAAATTTATGGAATTTCTCATCGCTGAAGTTAAAGGAAACTATGAGACATGAACGATGATCTCCAACAAAAAACCAATGGATAGCTCCTTTCAAATATGTGGGGAATGCCAACTTATAAGATGACCAGGGAGCATATCCGACTTTTTCCCAAGATCCGGTCCCAAGTGTGTGTATCTCAGCCATCCTATCTAAATAATATCCCCTTTTACCCGCAATGGGATAAGAAGTTCGTTCACGAGTCCTTTGGTATGACATTCTAATCACTTTATATTGGGTAGTCTTTGGACTAAAGCCGAACCCACAATCAACAATATCTTGGACGTTCTCATCCTCCACCTCTTCAGACTCGGGAACTGGAAGGTCTATGAACTCCCCGGTAACTGGATTACACACCACAACAGGTTCATTATTTGACGGTTCTGACAAACAAATGAAACCATTGCACGAGTTAACCATATTGAACTTGTGATATTTGGCTTTCACTTTGATGCAGCGCTTCCTTTTAATACCAACACCATCAAGGACAACAACTTCATTATTGAGCAGCAATTCTGGATTGCACAATGGGACTTTAAGTTTGGTTTCAAGCTTCATATTAATGCAATGCTCACATTTTGAAATGTAGTCAAGATCATCACAGTTGCAGTGACCAACATTGAGTTCAGAAGGCTCAACCAAGTAAAGGGTTCTTGAGACATGAGCAGAATTAAAAGTTCGAATGAGAGGATAAGCCCTTGCCCGATCGAAGTGAAGCTTAGCAAATTGAGGGTCTGAAATTAGACGGTACCAAGTTTTGCACACACACTTGGAAAAGACAATTCCCTTAATGGGCAGTTTCAAAATAATTTTTGTCAAGATGGTTTCCGGAAGATCCCTTATGGAACAACCCAACATTGGATTCTTTAGATTCTCAATTTCTTCTGCATCTTTCTTGCCATTCTGGTTGTGAACAACTGTTGAGATTCTTCCACTCATTGCTAATTATACACTACACAAGGAAAGAACAATAGGTAAATTAAACAAGGATAAAATCAATGACCATCATATTGAATCTTTAGGAACTTATTTCAACTTGTCAAGCATGATCAAATCCTATTTGAAGATCATATGAAAAATAATTACTTAATGATTTCCAAAATAAGAACCTTTTTAGATCATTCCCATATTGGAGATGCACTTCTAATCTTATATTATAAAATGACATAAAATTCTTAAGATGCCATTATTTTAGATAGACTGAACACAATACAATAATTCCACCGCTGCTATAGTTCTAGAAAATATAAGGAATATGTTTGGAAAAATTAAAAAGTCCTTAAAGTTTCCTTTAAGAAATGTATAACTAATTTTGGAAATAGGGGAGAATTTCAGAACAACCCCCACCACCATTTTACTCCTTTGAAATTATTAAAAACCCATCCCAACCCCACCCCACCACCACTATCCCACCCTCCCCCACTCCTCACCCAACCCCCCAACAAAAGAAGGGGGAAAAAAGAAAAAGAAAGGTATTTATCTATGTAGAAGTGAAGCACGATTAAATCGAAGTATAACACCTTTGGGACCACATCGAGTTAATAACAATAGAAAAATCACTCAACAATTAAAGAAACCAAAGACGGTACATTTTTCCCTTTGGAAAAGCCTCAACTGATTTATCGACTTTCCGAGAACAAAAAAGGCAGGGCAATAAACAAAGCCTCTATCAAAACCATTTTGGCTTTTGAACTACAAGAGTATATTTTACTTAAGAAAATAAAAATTCCCAAAAGCTAAATTGATTCACTGACTTTTTATTAAGTACAAAAAAGATGGGAATTAATAAATTTAAAGGTGATTCAAATTAAATATAACTACAACAGAAAAATACTTTTTAAGCATTTCTTGAACATTAGTGAGAGGGATACCTGAAAGAAGTTGGTGAGCCACAAATATCAGACGCGGGGGTAAGAAAGAGAGAGAGGGAGGTGATAGGAGTTGGATAGCTATTCGGGGTTTATGATTATTGGCGAGAAATGGCCTGGGATTTTGTGCTTTTGGCGCGAAATGGCCTGGGAGTGTGTTTTTGGCGGGAAACAAGTGATGTACTTTCTTCCTCTTCATGTTTTTTTTTAATGAATAAAAATAAGAAGACAATATTTAAATATAATATTTAATTATTAAAAAATAAAATATTGTATTAAAATTCGTGTCATAATTTATTTTTTAATAATTAAAATAAATATAATATTTAATTTTATATTTAAATATTATATATATAAATTTGTCTTTTTCCTAAAATTTTAAGTTTTTATTGGGACGGGAAAAAAATAATGTTGTGAATAAATATATATTTCAACACTTTTATAATAATTATAAACCACATAATACTTTATTTTAATATTATAATTTTTATTTTAACTAATATAATTTTTATTATAACAATATTAATCTCTTTTATTAACGTATTCTTAAGTTTTGTCAAATTTTATTTTTTCCTTTTTTATGAATGCTCAAATTTAATTTGACATAGAGTTGGGATAAGTTTTGATAACAATTTGTGTTCAAGTTAAATTGCGGCTAAATTAATTAAATTAAGGGTAAGATTAATTAGGGGTCGTAAAATTTTAATTTTAAATATTGTGGTATTATTATGTCAGTTAAATATATTTTATGTTGATTATATCATAAAATATCATTTATCTTATTTATTACAATGGTATTATTAGTAGTTTTAAATTTTAAATTTCAAATAATGTAATATTATTATATAGGTTATGAAAAGTAAAGGACGCCTCACGTTTTTGTGTGATGTGTCACTTATAATATAAAAACTATAAAACACTTTTTGTGCATAAATCTTGTTTGTCTCCACTTTTTTATTTTTAACTTCTATTTCTAATTACTATTCTAAGAGGTTGATTACTTCTATTTCTGATTCTAAGAAGTTGATTAGTATTCTGATTTTTTAAAAGTTTTTAATTATTGTTTGTTAAACTGAATTTGATTCTCCAACATATGTTAATGAGTATTTGACAAAACCTAATAAGCTAGATTTTAGTAACAAAATATTAATTAATATATTTATTTGTATATACATAAATAAATATATATTTAAAATATAAATATTATATTATATAGTTAATTATGTGTGTGTGTGTGTGTATATATAATGCAATAATATTTATGATATTATTACATAAAACACACATGATGTTACTCTTAATAGCAGTCTCGATTAAGAGTAGTGGCAAGGATATCCCCACTTAGTTAAATTTAAATAGTTTTAACATATTAATTTGTAATACAATTTATATTAATTAAATCAAACTATATTACAATATGGAGTTTAAATTTTAAATAACCAAATTATCACAATAATTAACAATGTTAAAATTTATTTCTTAATAAATTATTTATACAAATAAATATATTGAATATAATTGTCAATTTTAAATTTTAATACTTAAAAAATTATTTATAAAAATAAATACATTAAATATAGTTGACAATGTTAAAGATCTAGAAGGGGGGGGGGGGGGGGGGGGTTAATAGATCATTATACAATTTGTATATAACACTTTCTTTTATAAACAGCTTTACAAAATAATTAGGCAATTGTATATGCGCAACGAAATTAGATTATTTGGTAAAAATCCATTATGATCATTATAATAGGAATACACAATCCTATACATAAATTTGCTATTCAAAATATATCTCCATAATAATCACAACATACATGGCATAAACATAAGATAAAAAAAAAAAAGGAAGTAAAGAGACATTGAGAATACAATGATTTTTAAGAGGTTCGGATCATGAATTACTATTACTCATCTCTTCCACTCCACTGAGTAGGGATATTCCACTAAGAATAAATTGGACACCAAGTCCTTATAATTTGGACACTGAGTTCTGGACACTAAATCCTCCAACTAAAGGTCTGATTCACTAAGAATCAGACATGTTACTAAGTCCCGTCTTATCCCCACATAGGACATTAAGTCATATTCCCTCAACAAGGACTGATTTACTAAAAATCAAATGGGCCTCACCTGATTTCCTCTTAGGACACTCAGTCCTCTTTCCATCTTGAGGCAAATTCTTCTAAATCTGGTAGGTCATTAAATTCCAACTTTGTTGTTGGTGTTGGAGTTGTTGGGGCTGATGTCAAGCTAATTTTAAGCTCATTTATAAAGAGTTTGGCAGCGAAAGAATGACTTCCAGAGCCTTTAGATGTTCTGATCTGATCCTGTTCTAGAATCACTCTTGATCGATCATTCAAAACATAGAGTAACTTTGGGTTGATAATATTCATGTAAATGATCGATCCCCCTTCGGTTTCTTATAGATTGATCTTTTTTCCCTTATACTCTTTTAGTATATAGATCAATCTTCTTCATTCAGCTCTGACCGATTTTACTCTCCGTCTTCTCTTAATTAGTGGATTCTCTATTCTGTATTTAACTTCTTCTTTGCACCACCAATCTTTTCGACCTAATGTCTGCACTGGTTGAATTTTCTCTCATATGGCTCTCGTTCTTCTCCGTCTCACTCCCTTTTCTCTTTTTCAGATGATGGTCTTTATATAGAGAGAACTCTGTCATTTTGCCCGTTAGAAATTTGCTCGTTGAGAGTTTGTCCGTTGGAAATTTGTCTGTTGGAAATTTGTCCGTTGAAAGATAACTGTTACTTCACCTAATGCTTTGATATTGAAGATCTCTGATGTTGATATTTGAGAAATGTCAGCTTAATTTTTGTTATTGCTCTTTGCTGTGTCAGCTTGCTTTCTGCTCTAGCATGTTAGCTTGCTTTCTGCTCTAACATGTCACATCAGTTTTCAGCAACATTCACGTGGATGATGTCACTATATCAAGTAGTCGTTGGTGATGTTCAGATTAAGCTTTAGATGTATAGCAATATCCTTAAGATCTTCCATTCTATTAATCTTCTAGGTATCAATCTATGCTTGCATCTAATTAATATGTCTCTGTCTCCTTATCGATTAACTCTTCATTCTGCTGTGAGGATCCGAATTTCCAGGATTTATTTAATAATATTAAATGAGAATTTAATCGATAAAATTTTTATGGTTGTTAAAGAAATTATTATTTTATGTGAATTAAGGTATGTGATGAGATTTAATTAGTAAATTAAATCTGTGCAGAGATTTTGATAAATGGCATTGAGTTAAAATAATTAAAAAGTAAATAAATTGTTTTAAAACAATTTATTAAGAATAAGAAAAAATTCAGGTAAATGTACAATGAATTGTACAATTAAATTATTATGGAAGTGCAGAAATTATGTTTTAAATGAGGTTATATGGAAATGTAAGAAATATGAATTATATATGTATATATATGTGTTTATGCTTAATTGTTATAATTATAAATGTTATTAATTATGAAAATTAAGGGATTAATAATTAAATTAATCAGAAAATTTACGAAAAGTTAATGAGGCAGTTTAGAAATTAATTGAGAAGAAATGTAATTATATAAACTATATAATAATAATTATATAAGAAAATTAAAATGTTGTATGAAGGAAATAATAATTATATCAATTATATAAGAATAATTATATAATTTATATAAGAGAATTAAATTAATTAAAGGTGGAAGCAAATTTTATAAATTGTATTTGTGTAAAATGGAAATTAATTAAAAAGGAATAATGTAATTATATAAATTATATAATATTAAATTATATAATTTATATAAGGAAAGTTAATGTGAATATTAAAGAAATTGAATAATAAATAAGAAAAAAGGAATGTTTTAAGTTATTAAAAATTATATTTATGTATAATGAAATTATTATGACTTTTATGAAGGATAATATTTCGGAAATGTGAACATGTCAATGTAACATGTTGTCCAAGTAACGAAGCGAAAAATTATGAAAAATAATTTTTATAAGTCATATGAATTAATTTATGATTTTTGGAGGTATCAATTATCTCATTTAATTACATGCATGACGTTATGCGTGTACAAAATTTGTCAAGTAAAGTACCCAAATGAGGTATTAAAATTTTTATAAATCATGTTATGATTTTTGGGGAATTAAAATAAATATTTTATATACATTATATAAAATATTTATTACACGAAATAATTACGTAATGTGTTTAAAATATTTTTTATGCCTTATTTTGCCAAATCCGGAAGTTTCATGAAGGTTCAAAGGCGGTGGAAAAATTTTATATGCCAACATGGGTGGTGAGTTGTTGCTATTTAAAAGAAAAAGAAGTAAAGAAAAGCATAGCAAAAATAAAAAGAAAAAAAGAAAACAAACACACATAAACTCTCTCTCTCTCATTTTCTCCCACCACCACTTCACCACCGAGACCACCACCATGCATGCCAACCGAGCCACCACAAGAGGAAGAATTAGCTTCAAAAGGGAGGTTTTTGGCTTAAGAAAGGTATAAAAAAAATTTATTTGATTTATTTTTATATTTATGGTGGTAGAATAAATTTTCTAGAAAATTGTAAATAATTAAGAAAATTATTCCAAATAAATTTCTTGATATATATGTGTGATGTATATAATTTTTAGAGTATTTATATGGTGAAAGTTTGGATCAAAAATAGAAATTTATTGGTTAAGTGGGTTACTGCCAGAAGGAAGAAGGAAAAAAGTACTGTGCTGGTATGCCGCGCAATGCGCGGCGCGTTTTTCCGGAAGAAGGCTGAAACAACGTCGTTTTGTGGGGGCGCGCGGAAGAAGGTGCCGCGCAATGCGCGAACCTCGGTAAAGCACAGCCAAACGACGTCGTTTGGCTGGCGCAGGGGAAGAAGGCCGCGCGCAATGCACGGCGGCCGACGACTTAGAAATTACCGTTTTGCCCCCGACCTTTTTCAGAAATGACCAGCGTGTCCCCAAGGGCGCACAAATTTACGAAAATGCCCCGGATCTTTTTTGTTAATACCGAATGAGTCCCTAACGCCGCGGATATTACGAAAATACCCCTGAACTTTTCGGGAAATTCCGGTTATGTCCCTAAGGGCGCGGAAATTACCAAAATGCCCTCAAAAGTGATTTTAATTGAAATAAATGTTTAAAAATTGTTTAAAAATCATAGAAAATTATAGAAAAATACTAAAAATATAGAAATGATGTTTGGACATTAAATTTAATATTTTTGTAAAAATATTAAATATTGGGGATTAATATTTAAATATTAATCCAATAAGGTTAAAGTTAGAAAATGGTTAAATAAAATTTCCGGACAACCAAAAATGTTAAATTTTATCCGATGAGCCGGGTTGTCCGTAGTGAAGGCATTGGTTATTAAGTTAAATTAATTTATTAAGGAACGAGGTTAATATAATTAACCATATTATTAAGTAATTGGTCCAGAAATGATATTAATTAATTAAATTAATATCATAAGGAGATAAATAATTATTATTGAATTATTTTATGATCATAGGTTGTACGAGGAGCATTATAGAATGGATTATAATTAATTCCACAATCCAGACAAGTTCTTCAGTCCCTTTTATGTTAAATGTTGAACTATTATGATATGCAATTCTTGTTTTAAATGCATACAAATTATGTGCTATGTGATACGTGTTTAATATGACCACAATGTGTTCTTTGTGCAACAATATGAGATATATTGTTATAGTTGAAGCACAAACACGTGATATATGACACACACCAAGCATGTTAAGGTATGTGCTACGTGAAGCATGAACTGTTGAACTTGCTGAGCCGTTGTGCTCATTACTTGTTTAATAAATATTTTTGCAGGAAAGAAATGAAATTCAAGAATATTGGATTATGTTAGAGATGAATTGCCTAGAAGGTAGAAAACGTGATTGTTATATTGTTAATATTATAATTCAATGTGAGAGATTTGTTAATTTACTGTGATGAATTGTATGCATATATATAAGTTGAATCTGGATATGATAAAAGTTCAATTATGAACTGTGATTGGTCAGGATAATTGTTAAAAATTATTATATGTTTGATTACGAATGACGCAACAAGGAATATTTGTATGAAAATAAATAACAGTAAATTTGAAATGATGAATTTTATGATACGTGTAAAAGAAAGAAAAAGTTAAGGTTGCGATCCAGGGACTAGGATCAAAATGATAAGTTTTTTTTTTTATATCTAAATGTTTTAATACAACGATTGAATCGAGAAATAAGAAAAAATTTATACGAGAATTTTGATAATTGTTGATTTTAAAATCAATTATTGGATTAAAGAAGGGATTAAAGATTTATTAACGAACCGAAATTTGGACGTAAGGCAAATGATGTTTAATAAATATCAGATTTAAGGTAATAAAGAGGGTCGAATTTCGGGGTCGTTACATCTGCTCTACGAGCTGCTTTGAGATTTTTAACTTTATGACTTGCAAACTTTAGGATTCTCTTGCTCTGTTATATACTCTACGAACTTGGAGCTTTACTGTCTGCTTCACGATTAGCTTTATTCTTTGATTCTGCAAGCTTTGCGATTGTCTTGTATTCTTCTTCTTTTTAGTGTCTGCAGTTATACTTCAATCTTAATCTTTCTGTTTTAGGATCTACTAGACAGTCTTGGTTCACTTCCTGAGAACTTGGTATTTGGAATATGCATGTGAATGTTATTTCTCTATTATAAGATTTGATGATGTGTTTTAAAAGATAAATGAATCAATATGCAAATATGTCTGCATTAATGAAAGATGTAAAGTCCTTAATAGTTAATAGACATTATGTTCTAAGGACTTAGATTGACAAGGTCAAATTTGTTAAGTTGATCTCATATGAGTTAATAGCATTGTACAGTCCTTCAAAAGATCACTATGTACAAGGACTATGTATAGAAAGATCAAACTTGTTAGGTTGATCTTAAATTGTAATAGATAGGCCTGATCGACTGAAAAGAACAACAGTCTGGCAAGAGAGTTAAAGCAAGAATCGTAGACTACACTCACGATCGTAGAGTCTGCAAGCCATCAGCATAGCCAGTCATACGCTCACATTTCCAAAGCAGAATCATAGAGTGTCTACTTAAAGATCATCAGTATGAAGATCCTGAATGACCGGCAAGCAAACAGAAGATCCAAGCACCAAATCCATCAGCAAAGACTGATTGAGAAGTGAAGAGTCATTCAGATAGAAGTCTTATGAAATCACTCAAAGGAAGATCGTAGAGTCTGCCAGGTAAACGCAGAATAAGGCTCGGAAAATTGAAGAGTCATCTCGGCAGATCGTAGAGTTGTCTCAGCATCGAAGGGCTAACTCTCGGGATCGTAGAGTCCATATAGACAGTCACTCTACGATTCTATTAATCTTGTCTACGAACCAAGCAGAGTCAAAGAGTAACCTCTACATAAGTTTTCAGAATCATGACAGCAATTCTCATAAGGATTATTCAGAAGGCTGTCCTTGAGCCGGCAAACAAACTGAACGAAGATCTCGTACATCTATAGCATCTAGCCTTAACTGAAATCGTAGAACAGTTCAAATCATAACTCTACGATTGCACTACGGCTTACACCACAAGTCAGATCGAAAAATTGCAAAGCTAAGTCGTAGAATGATAAAGCAAGTTCAGATGTACAACGTTCAAAGCAATCGAGCTGAAGATATTCAAATGCTACCTGTCATAAACAACCTTTGATTATACAACAGAGAATGCAACTGAAGGTTCATAGAGCAGTCCTTTATGACATATAGAACCAAGCAGTTCGAGCAAGCCTGAAGTTCATAGAGCAATCCTCTATGATAAGAAATCATCTGTTAAAGGTTAAACCAGATCATATACTTATGCTCTATATACATAAAGTACAATGAAGATCACAAAGCATGAGAACCATATCATCAGGACCGCAAGGCTCGGATAAAATCGTAGAGTTAGTAAAGTCAATCACTCTCTGATCTACAAAGAAGCCTACGACAAACAAGATCGTAGAGCTACATAGCAGAACCAACAAATGACTCAACGATCAGAAGCAAGAAGCTACAACTGGATTGATCGTCGAGTACTTAAGTGCCATCAAGGATTGAAGACATCTAAGCACTTAAGTCAGTAGTCTCAAAATGAGTTGTTAATTACTTCAGAAACATCCACGTCAACACTTCTAAGGCATCTGCTATAGAAGAAGTCAGAAATGTCAGAATACTGACTTATGCGTGCTGAGTGTCAGAGCAAAGACTTCTAGTATCATGCATCAGGCTCAAGAAATCAGAAGACTGTGTCTCAACGATCATATTCTCTAAAAGACCTGTTTACTTTATGAAGACTGGGAAGAACCCAAGACTGACATCTCTCTCCAGGGTTAAAGAAGACAAGTCAACAAGTCAGAGTCTGCAGAGCACTAACACTCTGACTAAATGAATAAAGTACTCATAAAGAAGTCTGAAACTAAACATGCATCAACAGAAGGATTTGCTGCAGAAAGATTTGCTACAGGAAGATTTGTAACAGGGAGATCTGCAACGGAAAGATAATTCAAAGATCTACAAAAAGAGCAAATCGGGAAAAAGAAAAAGTGTGGTGAATAAGCAAGAACAATATATACACGACCGAATCTGTTGAGAAGCTTCACCAAGAAAAACGAAAAATGCCGAAGGACTGGCCTATGAGATAAGAATCGAAGGATCAAAGAAGCCAAGAACACTTTGAGAAAACAGGAGTACATAATGGAATTCTGTGTGAAATACAAGCTAAGTGTTCAACACAACTGCTAAGCAAAAAGCTTATTGAAAGAACTCAGCAGTACATTTCGGGTGATCATAGGTAGTTGCTGAATACAGAAAGAAGAAGAACATCAACGACAAATATCAACAGCTTTCAAAGGTTGATCACAAGCAGCTGCTAAGTACCTAAAGATGGAGAAGAGCAAATGTTCTACTTAGCAGCACAACTCAACAAACAAACAACTCAAGTCTGTTGGACTTAATGAGGGTCATAGTGTCTCGGCATGGAGAACTAAAGAAATCAAGTCTGTTGGACTTGTTGAGTACCGAAGGGTACAAGAGATTCTAAGTCTGCTTGGCTTAGTCTACAGTCCCAAAGTTGCTGGCTTTGATGAGGGCAATAGTGTCCTAGTCTTAATGTGACTGAAGGAACCGAGTCTGTTGGATTTGATGAGGGCAAGAGTGTCTTAGTCCGGAGGACTAAACCGTAATGGATTTCCTACTTGTCAAAGTAGAAGAGTGGAGTAGGAGTTGTTCAGTCTCCAAACCACTTAAATTTCTTGTGCCATTTACTATATGTCTTTTACATTTTTGCACAATAACTGCTAAATCTGCTATCACCCATACTGTAGATTAACACACTGAATTGAAATGACTCATATATCTTTAAGGGGTTTTTAAAAGTAATCCGTTGTGCTTGAATTGATCCCATCATTTAGAACTAATATGCTTTCGTTATAAATGGAAAAAGTTTTAATAATCCATTCAACCCCCCCTTCTAGATCATTATTGTGTCCACGGGAACTAACACTTGGTATTCAATTCTTCTCCATTTTATTCCATTTCTGCTTGATTAGTTCCCCCTACTCGAGCATTTGCCATCTCCAGGATTGTTGACTTTGCTTCTTCTTCATCTTGATCGAGCAGTTCCCCATTACTTGAGCAATCGCTATTTGCAAGATTGTGATATCTACTTAATCTCTGTTTAGTGTTCTTCTGTTATTGCAGTGGAAATCACGTCTTCTTCTAATAAATTAGCTTTAGCCAATTCATACTCTACACCTTGTCTTGTTCAGCTAGTTTATCTCAGACTACTTCTTTGCCAAAGAGCTATTTGGTAAGATCATCCTAATCTTGTGCTGAAGTGAATCTGTCTTTCAGTGCCTTTGGCATTATGTTCTCGGATAGATATGGTACTGAGTCAGCTCATCAAAGTTGTAACTCTACGTTCTGAAGTTGCTCAACGTTATTAGTAACTCAACAATTTGAGAATATTCTGTTCAACTTCATTATGCGATCTTGAGTACTTTGACTTGTTCAGCACTTGTGAGATTCCATATCTACTTCTTATACTAGAGTCTTTTATTTTTGTTGTGCTGTGATGAGTCTGCTTGACAGAATTTTACGAACTCTTTTTTTGTTTTGATCTTATGAAATAACTTGCTCTATCTGATTCTTTCTTCTTGTGAAGTTCGTATGATTTATTCAATTTTGTGCTTAAGCATTCTCTTTCAGACTTCTTCATGTTAAGCACAAAGTCTCTTAACTTCTTCATTTGATTTGTTCAGCTTTATTCTTAGTGGTTTTGACTTCGTGGTGAACTTTCATTTTCATTGATCTCCTCTCAACAATTTTCTTCTATTATTTTTCTTCTGGAAATTATGTTCTTTGCTTAACGATTTGAGGGTTTGCTGATCGTAGAGTTAAGTTTCAGATTCCTCCATTGATCATTTTGGCTTACTCTACTAATTTCGAACAGATACTTTTCAGAGTGCTCTCTACGATACTTGAGTAAAATTGATGAGTGGGTTTTATACCTGCGAATTAGTACTTATAGTTTAGTGATTTATGAGTTTTGAGAGTTATTTATGCACACATTTATGTTGTTAGGGTTCATAATGCCTCGTCTGTGATTTGTAGGGTTTTTAAGCTAAAAGGGTGTTTTGGTAAATTTTAGCCAGGACCACCGCCGCAGCGGTGGATGTCACCACCACAGCGGTCAGCCATGCTGTGTTCAGACGAGATTTTTGCTACTTAAGTCACAATGTTGCTAACCCTAGGGGATCGGTTTTTGACGCAGTAGAGCAGTTCTTCTTCATTTCTTCCAGCCTTCAAAGCAACTTGGATTGGTGTTAAGCTCAAGAACAAGAAGATTCATCAAGCTTGGATTGCTACATTTAGAAAGGAGTTTATGTGCTTGAAACTTGTGATATAAGGAGTTTCATTCATTTAAGTTATCTTCATTTTGTGTAGTTTAAGACTAATGAGCAACTTGTTAATGACTTTTATTCATTTAGATATGAACTAACTTCATTTCTAGGATCACAATGGAGCTCATTACTTGGTTTTAATTGAATATCTCTCTTTTTGATGTGTATGGATTGAAAATGAATGGTTATCGTGCTTTGTTCTTCATGTATGGTTTATATACTTTGTATGTAACGTAGTGTTGTTTATGACATGGGAAAATTGATTAAATAACTTGACCTAAAGCATGGTAGTACTTGTAGGAATTTTTATCTTCGGATGGAGTGCCTAACTTGTATCTCGGATAGGAGTATTCCGGGGTACCTTGTGTAGCCTTATTGAGAATTACGTTTATTGTTGTCTCGTTATTTTAGGTCACATAGGAATATTGTGAGCTAATTATTGGGGTGTGAACCATTTAACTATCGAAAGAGGTTTATGGTTGCTTATATTCTCAGGTTATCATTCGTTCGATCTTAGCATTGAAGAGAGGGGTGTGAGGTTTAAGTGAGGTAGTGAGTGAAGTTGTGATCTTAGCTTGTTTAAATCGAATCTTTGTTGCTAAGTTTTAATTATTTTAGGAATCCGTGTTAACAAAAATCACCATCTTTAAAAATAGTTTAAATTGGATTAGGTTGCATTAAGTTTGCTATTCAGATAACATTAGTATAGCTCTCCGTGGGATCGACTTAGACTTACTCTTTACTACTTGAAGGACGTGTATACTTGCACGTAAATATCAATCGTGAAAACGATCGTCAAGTTTTTGGCGCCGCTGCCGGGGAGTTATTTATCTAATTTCTCTGTAATATTAAGCTTTATCAATATAATCTTCATTTAAACTGTTATATTTGTCTAATTTGTTTTATTTTTATTTTTATTTTTATTTTCTTCCAGGTACTCTTGATTGTGCATGCTTCCTTTTCAAGATCCAAATCTCGTAACTTTCGATCCTGAGATTTAAAGAACTTTGCGTGTATTGCGAAAAGAAAAGAGGGGTCAAGTTATTCACCATCAAGATACAATAGCAGAAGAAGATTATAAAATATCGCGGGAATATGCTATGCCGCAAGTCACAGATATTCATACGAGCATCAATAGGCCAGCCATTGTTGCTGTTAGCTTTGAAATCAGGCCGGGCACTTTTCAAATTATTCAGAATCATGTGCAGTTCGGTGGGTTGCCTAATGAGGACCCGAATGATCATTTGGTCAAATTTCTCAAAATCTGTGACACGTTCAGATATCAAAGAATTTCGGAAGACACTCTCAGACTTCGTCTGTTTCCTTTCACTTTGCATGATAAGGCGAAGAGTTGGTTGCATTCTCTACCAGTAGGCTCCATTAGCACTTGGGCTGATCTATCTAAGAAATTCTTGGCTAAATTCTTTCTGCCTGCCAGAATAGCAAGAATGCGAAATGACATTATAGCCTTTAGCCAACAGGATTCGGAGTCTCTCTATGAGGCGTGGGAATGTTTTAAGGATCTTCTTAGAAGATGTCCCCACCATGGTATTCCTAAATGGTTACAAGTTCAGACGTTCTATAACGGTTTATCAAATTCTACCCGACAAAGCGTGGATGTTGCAGCTGACGGAGCCTTAATGGGAAAGAGTTGTGATGAAGCGCTTGAACTGTTGGAAATCATGGCAGCAAATAATTATCAATGGCCTGCTGAGAGGTTCACTCCAAGGAAAGTAGTAGGAATGCATGAAATGGATGCAGTCACATCTTTATCTGCACAAGTGGCTGCACTTGCTCGAAAAATTAACAATATGAGAACAAAACCTGTGCAAAGTGTAGCAGTGATATGCGATATATGCGCTGGAGAACATCCTAGCGAGCAATGTGCCATCAAGGTAGAATCAGTGCAATATGTCAGTAATTACAATCGGCAACAAAACACCAATGTGCCGACACATTATTATCCTGGAGTGAGAAATCATCCTAATTTCTCGTGGAGCAATAACAACAATCAAAGACAATCTTCGTCTTTAAGGCAGCCATTTCCTCCAGGATATCAAAATTACAATCCACAGCAGCAACAACCAACTCAGCAACAACATCAACAAGCTCTTCCTCCTCCTCATCCTCCTCCTACGGAGAAGAAAGCTAACTTGGAAGAACTTCTGACTATATACATTTCCCAGAATGAGACTAGGATCAACAACCAAGATATTGCTATAAGGAATCTTGAAAACCAAGTGGGGCAACTTGCTAGTACTATGAACAATCGTCCGCAAGGAACCTTGCGTAGTGACACTGAGGTCAATCCAAAGAGGGATGACAAGGAGCAATGCAAAGCAGTCACACTGCACAGTGGTAGACCCTTACTGAATACCACTGGAGAAACTACTACAGTGCCACCAATTCTAACGGAAGAGGAAGTAGTTGTTGAGATAGAAAACACAACAAGTGGCACTCCTGAAATTGTGGAAGAAGTCCAAGAGCCAATTCCCATAGTCAACAAAACCCTTCCAATAGTTCAACCCAGGCCATTTCCTCAAAGGCAACAAAAACAGAAACTAGATAAACAGTTTTCGAAATTCTTGGAGGTCTTGAAAAAGCTTCACATCAATATTCCATTTATTGAAGCTTTGGAGCAAATGCCAAGCTATATGAAGTTCATGAAGGATATACTGTCCAAGAAGAGAAAGCTTGGTGACTATGAGACAGTTGCTCTAACAGAGGAATGTAGCGCAATTCTGCAGAATAAGCTTCCTCCTAAGCTTAAGGACCCTGAGAGTTTCACCATTCCGTGCTCCATTGGAAGTGAATTTATTGGAAAATCTTTATGTGATCTTGGAGCAAGCATCAATCTGATGCCATTGTCTATTTATAGGAAGTTAGGGTTGAACGAAGCAAAGCCTACCAGTGTTACTCTACAACTTGCTGATAGATCTTTGACATACCCTAAAGGAATCGTGGAAGATGTGCTGGTAAAGGTTGACAAGTTTATCTTTCCAGCTGACTTTATAGTTCTGGACTTTGAGAAGGACAGGGAGGTGCCTATTATATTAGGGCGTCCATTTCTAGCCACCGGGAGAACTATTATCGATGTTCAGAAGGGAGAGCTCATTATAAGGGTTCAAGATCAAGAAATAAAGTTCAATGTCTTCAAATCTATGAAGTTTCCAAGTGATTCCGAAGAGTGCTTTAAAGTCGATGTGGTTGACAGGTTTGTACATTAAGTTTTCATGAAAACTTGTATTTCTGATCCGTTGGAGGCTTCGATCATTGGAACCACTACTGCAGAAGATCCCACTCATACATAATGCATGAAATATTTGGATTCGTCTCCTCGATTTGCCAAGTTCAAACTGCATTATGAAGCCTTGGAACAAGCAGGAACTTCTGTTTCTAATTTATCTAAAGAGGAAGCACCAATACTGGAGCTCAAACCGTTGCCAAATCATTTGCGGTATGCATTTTTGGGAAAAGAATCCACTTATCCTGTTGTAATATCTGCAGCTTTAAATGAGGAACAAGAAAATGATCTTTTAAGTGTGCTGAGGAAGTATAAAATAGCTTTGGGGTGGACTATATCAGACATAAAAGGGATTAGTCCATCCATTTGTATGCACAAAATCTTATTGGAAGATGACGCCAAGCCAACCATTGAACATCAAAGACGTCTCAACCCCATTATGAAAGAGGTAGTGAAGAAAGAAATCATTAAATAGCTCGACGTTGGAATCATATATCCTATCTCTGATAGCCCATGGGTGAGCCCTGTTCAGTGCATTCCAAAAAAGAGGGGTATGACCGTGGTGTCTAATGAAAACAATGAGCTAATTCCGACCCGGACAGTCACCGATAGTATGCATGGACTATCGGAAGCTTAACAAGGCAACAAGGAAGGATCATTTCCCTCTTCCATTCATCGATCAAATGCTGGATAGACTGGTCGAGCATGAATTTTATTTTCTATTGGATGGATTCTCCGGTTATAATCAAATATTCATTGCGCCGGAAGATCAGGAAGAAACCACATTCACATGTCCTTACGACACCTTTGCCTTTAGAAAGATGTCGTTTAGATTGTGTAATGCGCCTGCTACATTTCAGCGGTGCATGATGTCCATCTTTTCGGATATGGCAGAGCACACTTTGGAAGTCTTTATGGATGATTTCTCGGTGTTTGGGAATTCTTTTGATGATTGTCTGAAAAATTTATCGGCGGTGTTGAAAAGATGTGTCGAGACTAATCTGGTGTTAAATTGGGAAAAATACCATTTCTTGGTGGAAGAAGGGATTATTCTCGGACATAGAGTCTCTGCTCAAGGAATTGAAGTTGACAAAACCAAAATAGAGACTACTGAAAAGCTTCCACCACCATCATCTGTGAAGGGAGTTAGGAGTTTTTTAGGCCATGCGGGTTTCTACAGACGATTTATCAAGAATTTCTCAAAAATCACTAAGCCGTTGTGTAATCTTCTGGAAAAAGATGTGCCCTTCAGGATGGAAAAAGCGTGCATTGACGCATTTGAGATGCTGAAGAAGAAACTTATCTCTGCTCCGATAGTAGTTGCTCCTGATTAGGAGTTGCCATTCGAATTAACGTGCGATGCAAGTGATTTTGCTATTGGAGCAGTGTTGGGACAAAGAAAAAAGAAGATCTTCCACACCATCTATTATGCAAGTAAGACGTTGTCAGATGCACAACTCAACTACACGACCACTGAAAAAGAATTACTTGCAGTTGTGTATGCCTTCGACAAATTCTGTTCTTATCTCATTGGAACGAAGGTTGTGGTTTTCACAAATCACTCTGCCATTAAATATTTGATATCGAAGAAAGATGCAAAGTCGAGGCTGATCAGATGGGTTCTGCTTCTCCAAGAATTTGACTTAGAAATTCGAGACAAAAAGGGGATAGAGAATAAAGTTGCTGGTCATCTTTCACGATTGGAAAATTCTGAGCAAAACAGTAGAGATGGCAGGGTGATTAATGAGCATATTTCGGATGAATAGTTGTTTGTTGTGCACATCGAATTACCTTGGTATGCGGATTTCGCAAATTTCATTGTTAGCAATGTGACTCCCCTGGATTTGAGTTATCAACAACGGAAAAAGTTCTTAAGTGATGTCCGATTCTTTGTATGGGATGATCCTTTCCTTTTCAAGCAATGCGCAGATCAGTTATTGAGGAGGTGTGTGCCCAAAGAAGAAATGAGTGATATTCTTCATCACTGTCATTCATCTGATTATGGAGGAAATTTTGGTGGGGAGAGAACAGCGGCAAAAGTTCTACAATCTGGGTTTTATTGGCCATCTTTGTTTAAAGACGCTCATTCTTTTGTAGCAAGATGCGGCAATTGCCAAAGAACGGGTAATATTTCTAGGAGACGTGAAATGCCCCTGAATAGCATTCAAGAAATCGAAATTTTTGACGTCTGGGGCATAGACTTCATGGGACCATTCCCGTCATCTTATAACAACCAATACATACTAGTCGCAGTGAACTATGTATCTAAATGGGTCGAAGATGTTGCTCTGCCGACCAATGATTCGAAAGTCGTCCTTAACTTTTTACGGAAGAACATCTTTTCGCGCTTTGGCACTCCACGGGCTATTATCAGTGATGGAGGTTCACATTTTTGCAATAAGGATTTCGCTGCCCTCCTTGCTAAATATGGGGTCGCCCATAAAATTGCTACGACTTATCATCCGCAAACCAGTGGTCAAGTAGAAGTCTCTAACAGAGAAATTAAGCGGATTTTGGAAAAGACGGTGAATCCCAATAAGAAGGATTGGTCTAGGAAATTGGATGAAGCGTTATGGGCATACAAAACAGCTTTCAAATCATCAATTGGGATGTCACCATATCGCTTGGTTTTTGAAAAAGCTTGCCACTTGCCGGTTGAACTTGGGCATCATGCTTATTGGGCCCTCAAAAAGCTCCATTTTGAATTACATGCGGCCGGTGAGAAACGGATGCTTCAACTGAACGAAATGGATGAATTCCGCCTCCAAGCGTATGAGAACGCAAAAATTTATAAGGAAAAGACCAAACGATGGCATGATCAGAAAATTGTGGGGAGGAAGTTCGACATTGGCCAGAAAGTGCTTTTGTATAATTCCCGGTTGAGACTCTTCCCGGGAAAGCTGAAATCCAGATGGTCGGGCTCCTTCACTATCAAAAATGTATTCCCGCATGGTGCGGTTGAATTGGAAGATACCACAACTTTGAACACATTCAAAGTCAATGGCCAACGGCTAAAACAATACATGGGGGGTGAGGTGGATCGAAAAGTTTCTATCATTCTCGCCGACCCGCAATGAATCAGGAAGTAGTCAAGCCCAAGACTTTAAATGAAGCGCTATATGGGAGGCAACCCATTTTTATTGTCAATATAGTTTTATTTGCATTACATTTTATATTTAGTCATTTCGTGTAATTATATTTATAATTAAAAATTAGATTTATAACTAATTGCAATTTCTATGTTTTTGAGTTAAAATTGTGATTAGTTATTTAGTTTTTGATAAATTTATGTTACATTTTCAGGTACTATCAAAGCATTGCATCAAATTGGAAAAACTGAGTAGAAAAAATAAAATTGGCACGAACTTTGACCGCTAAGGCGCTCCCCTGATACCGCCGCAGCGGTGGTCTTCAACAGGAAAATTTTGTTAACCAGAAAGTTTCACTGTCGTAGCGGTGCCCTGTAACCACCGCAGCGGTGGTTTCCAGGGTTATTTTTTTTTAAGCAGAAACTTTCACCGCCGCAACGGTCATTCGAAAACTCAGAAAAAAAAAATATAAACCCCCGTCGGGGTTTATTTCATAGCAGCATAAACGCAGCCCTTTCCCTCAAGGCGCCTACTTTCTGATCACTCTAAATTAGCCCCAGCCCCCGATTCCTGCAAGAAAGTGAAATTCCTTCCAGCATTCAAGCCAAGCCAACGATCCAAGCAAGTGCATTCTCTCTCCTTGCCAAGTCGTGAGCCATCTGTTTGGTCTCTCGGTCAAAATTTGGTACATATTTTCTTCACTTGTGTAAATTTCTCTTTGATTCGTTGATCGAGAGTTGGTAGCTAGGTGTTATTGGTGAAATACCCTAAACGGGTGGCTTGAATTTGGTTTGGGGGAAGCTTTGTTCAGAGTTCAACTCAAGGGTGCACGCTAACTGTTTGACAAATTGCCCCAACCAAGTATCATTCAAAATTCAGTTGGTTTGTGTTGCTTGTTGGGTCGTTTTGGCTTATTGGCATTGCATTGAGAGATCATGGCGCCTAAGCGTCAATGTGGTCAATCATCTCGCGCCACATATGACACCCATCGTTTTGTGAGCGAAGAGGCGGAGAAATTTTTTTATGAAGTGCTAGAGGGAAAAACAATTATCCTAGAGCGAGGCCTCCTTCCGAATGTTAACGATGGACGCTTGCACCATATGATCACTGAAAAGCATTGACACAATTTCACCGAGCAGCCCGAGCCGTTCATTTGTGCCAAATTGCTCCCCACCACGCATGCCAGTGATGTGATAATATTGAGGACGGTGCTGTTGTTTTGTTTGGTCAACCGAATGAGCATCAATGTGGGGAGGGTTATTCTAGGATCAATCAAACACACTCTCTATGGGGGTACTCCAGGTGATTTGCCGCATCCTTCGCTGATTTGTGGATTGTGCCAAAATGCTAAAGTAGAATGGTCTGCGGATGAACCTCTGCAGCAGCCCAAAATCCCAATTGACTCTCGATTGATCAGTCACTATTGTCAGTGGGATGGTGCCCTGCTAATTCGACCGGAGCCGGATTTTTATTGGAGGCTCAGTCTCTAGATACTAAGGAGCTCTTTGCAGATGATCCGGAGGATGACGCGGCAACTCAGCCATCTCTAGCATCCATAGCTACGGAGGTGCAACACTTGAGAAGATAATCTCGCCGCCACTATCGCCAACTTAATTATGTCACTTAGCAGGTCAACACTATGATGCAATTTAATGCAAATTTCACGGCGACCCTTGCTGAGATGTTCGAGAGGACGGGGTTGAATGCTGGTCTGAACCCTCAGCAGTTCCCAAGCCCGCCAGTGATTCCTGACTACCCTCAGGATTCTCCTGACGAAGATGCAAATGCCTAATCAAATTCAGGGGAGTCCTCAATTTAAATTCTCTATTTTTCCAATGAGGGCATTGTCATATTCAAGTTTGGGGGATGTTTTTGTCTCTATCTGTTCATGTTTTTTTTATTTAGTCCCTGATTAGTTTCGTCGCTTTTATGCATATGTTAGTCTATTAGTAGATATCCAGACTTTAGTTGCGAGTTTGTAGCTAATGATATGAAATGTGTTGCCATGCTGCCAGTTTAAGTAAAATTTATTTGCATGCGTAGTCTTTATTTCAACGATTGATTTGAGTTAATGATGCCAATGATCTTGCCTTTTTCATCTTGCACAATTGTGATCCCAGATGTTGATTAGTTTGTGTTTAGTGAACTGGTATGATAAATTGTTGGTGGGTTAAGTTTAGAAATTTCTTAAAGCCCTTTCTGTGCGCTAAATCTAGGCTCGTATATAAGTTTGGGGGGATCTCGGATTATCTTTTTGATAGTAAAAAAAATAGTTATTTATGTTCTTTGTTTAATAAAAGTTTGGTTAGTCTAATTTTGTGGCCTTTGCTACTCGAGTGATTAGATCCGTTGGGGTGTCTTTCCACCTAATGCCCTAAAGCCGACTGGCTTGGGAGTCACTAATCAAAAGCTCGATACATGTGTAGCTCTGAATAGCCTAATAGAATTAGGCATTGCACAGTCAAGCTTGTAAGTCAAGGTGAGACAGAGCGTAAAACGCACTCGCCTGTGCTTATAAAAATAGGTTTATCTTTTCTTGTTTAAATCCGAGAGACCCTGTCCTTATATTATTGCCTTGTTTGGTTGGGATTGTGTGGGTTATATGGATTAAAGTAAAATTACTCATGGCATTTTATCGTTTAAGTTCATCTAAACTCTGACTAATTTTAACATTGGATTTTGCACACACACACACGTAAAGCGGATCAGGGGCATTCGTGAGCTTGGAAATTTTGTTGAAATATTAGACTTTGTTCTGCATTATGATTTATCTTAACTGTTGCAGTTATTTCTTGAGGCTATGATTCCAATTCATGTCTGGTTTAGTAGTTATTATTAGTTATTTTGTTTATGCTTTACTGTTTTGCTCGAGGACACGCAAATACTTAAGTTTTGGGGTATTTGATGAGTGGGCTGCGAATTAGTACTTCTAGTTTAGTGATTTATGAGTTTTGAGAGTTATTTATGTGCACATTTATGTTGTTAGGGTTCATAATGTCTCATCTGTGATTTGTAAGGTTTTTAAGCTAAAAGGGCATTTTGGTAAATTTCAGTCAGAACCACCGCCGCAGCGGTGGATGTCACCGCCGCAGCGGTCAGCCATGCTATGTTCAAACGGGATTTTTGCTACTTAAGTCACAATGTTGCTAACCCTAGGGGATTGGTTTTTGATGCATTAGAGCAGTTCTTCTTCATTTCTTCCAGCCTTTAAAGCAACTTGGATTGGTGTTAAGCTCAAGAACAAGAAGATTCATCAAGCTTGGATTGCTACATTTAGAAGGGAGTTTATGTGCTTGAAACTTGTGATATAAGGAGTTTCATTCATTTAAGTTATCTTCATTTTGTGTAGTTTAAGACTAATGAGCAACTTGTTAATGACTTTTATTCATTTAGATATGAACTAACTTCATTTCTAAGATCACAATGGAGCTCATTACTTGGTTTTAATTGAATATCTCTCTTTTTGATGTGTATGGATTGAAAATGAATGGTTATCGTGCTTTGTTCTTCATGTATGGTTTATATACTTTGTATGTAACGTAGTGTTGTTTATAACATGGGAAAATTGATTAAATAACTTGACCTAAAGCATGGTAGTACTTGTAGGAATCTTTATCTTCGGATGGAGTGCCTAACTTGTATCTCGGATAGGAATATACCGGGGTACCTTGTGTAGCCTTATTGAGAATTGCGTTTATTGTTGTCTCGTTATTTTAGGTCACATAGGAATATTGTGAGCTAATTATTGGGGTGTGAACCATTTAACTATCGAAAGAGGTTTATGGTTGTTCTCAGGTTATCATTCGTTCGATCTTAGCATTGAAGAGAGGGGTGTGAGGTTTAAGTGAGGTAGTAAGTGAAGTTGTGATCTTAGCTTATTTAAATAGAATCTTTGTTGCCAAGTTTTAATTATTTTAGGAATCTGTGTTAACAAAAATCACCATCTTTAATCATAGTTTAAATTGGATTAGGTTGCATTAAGTTTGCTATTCAGATAACATTAGTATAGCTCTCTGTGGGATCGACTTAGACTTGCTCTTTACTACTTGAAAGCCGTGTATACTTGCACGTAAATATCAATCGTGAAAACGATCGTCAAAAATCTTTGACCTCCTTTTGACTTTACGATCTTTATGTTGACTCTACGAAATGTGGCTTTTTCGATTTGCTCTATGAGTGTGTCTGACCTTACGATCTTTGAGCATACTCTGCAATCTTCATTTTGTCTCCACAAGCTCTGAGTTCAGTCTTCAAGCTTGTTTACTTTATGATCATTGGTTGTATTATTCTTCAATCATAGAGTGTATCCTCCAGCTCTACTTGCTCAATGACTCTGATTGCTTTGCTCTTCTTCTTCTAGTCCTCTTTCGTATCTCAGAGTGTGCTTGCTTTACAATTTTTGCAGTTTTGTTCCTTAGCTTTGTGATCCCTATTTTCTCTTGTTCTGCTTCCTTTCCTGAGCTGTTCGATTCTTCAACCTATTCTATTACACTTTGGATGATAATACTCTGTATTTAGATTCAACTTAACAAATTTGATCCCTAATGTCATTTTACAACAATATTCTTTTAAGGACAATTTAGAGTTTATCTTTTGGATCAACCTAACAAATTTGATCCCTAACCTAGTCTATCTTTTCAATTTTAGATCAACCTAACATTCTTGATCTTTAAGTCCTTTTACAATAATTATTCTTTTTAAGGACTAACAAAATTGTAACAAATGTTTATAAATTCACATTTGTCTGATTTTTCTTTCTGTTCTTGTTTATTGTTCTTTTAAGCACAAACAATAATAAACAAAAAGTATGTTATCACATTAAGTCACATATTACTCACATAACACATATTTAGAATAAATTAATCTTCATTATTTTGTCATTATTAAATCCATATGGGTATATACATAAATTTGCTAACATATATATATATATATATATATATATATATATATATATATATATATATATATATATATATATATATATATATATATATATATCTGTGTGTGTGTGTGTGTGTGTGTGTGTATTATAATATATAGTATATATAAATAATATAATTTTATTTTATTAAAATTTGAGAAATTAATTTGAGAAACTGATAGGGTTAAATTATAAGACATTTTTATTCCCTAATACTTAGTTTTTATATTTATTGTGTGCTTAAATGTTTAATTATTTAGCTTATTTTGGTTTTAATAAGTTTTATAGGATTTTAGTTAATTTGTGTTAATTTAGGTAATTTTATAGTATTTTTATATTTCTTTTTATTTATGTGTTTTTATTTATTTTTAGTGTTTTAGGTGTTTTATTAATCATTATGTGTTGTTATTATTTTTAGTATTTTTATATTTTATTTATTTATTTTTTATTATTTTATATTTATTTTTGTAGGAAAAATAAGCTTGGAGGGCAAATCTGTAAATTCTGCAAAGACCGGGGGCAAATATGTAATTTTCGAAAAATTCGCGACGGCGCATTGCGCGAAGTGTTGAAGACTCAGCGAGCAGAACAAAACGACGTCATTTTACGGCAAACGAAAGGGCCGCGCAATGCGCGGCCAAGCAGCAACACAGAGCACGAAGAGAAACGACGCTGTTTCGCCAAGAGGGAAGTTACCGCGCAATGCGCGGAAGGCTGTCACGGTTACTGTAGCGAAGGCAGCGTTTGGCAAGAACGAAAATGGCCCATAACGGAATTATTCGCGAATTTTGCTACTTTTTGATTCCAAATTAGATTTTAATTCCAACTAGGGTTAGGATAATAATATTTTTTCTTTTTCTTTTATTTTTATTTGTATTTTAAATCCTATTAGGGTTTGAAAAGTGTTCTTCCTACTAGGTTAGGAGGATTTTGGAGCCTATAAATAGAGGGCTTGAGACACATTGTAAAAGACAACTCTTCTATTAGAATAAAAATTCTCTCTTCTATTATTTAGTATTCTTTATAATTATGAGTAGTTAATTTATTTTTCTTAGTTTAAGTGATTGAAGCCATCAATATTTATACACTGTGAGATCTAATTTATTTTAATTGTTCAATTTATATTTTGAGTATTGAATATTTTTCTGTGTTTAATTTTATGATTAATTCGTTTAATTGCTAGGATGCATACTAGTTTATTATTCGTTGAAATCTATTGCTAAATTAAATATCAAATCCGTAATTGTTTGGTCACTTTAATTTGCGAAGCAACTAAGATTAAGGATTATTTTGCTTATCAAAAGATTATTTTATCTTAGGAAAAATATTCATCTAAATTAAATGCAGACGCTTGGATTGTGTTGTTTAGTTCAACGATCTCTCTATTTCTTTATGCTGCTACTAGGTTAAATCTTTAGCGCTTGTCTGAGATTATTTAGTAGTAAGGGTTATTTAGATCGATTGTTTCTGCTTAACTAAAATTAAGGAGAGATAGGAAAATTATTCGAATGGGAGTAATTATTCCACGTTGAATATTTAAAATATGAATTGAGTTATTCTTGCATCAGTGATCAGTTGTAAATTCTTGATGGTGGATGTTGACTTAAACCAAGGCTTTTTATTTTTATTTATTTCTTGCATAATTATTTTAATTAGTTTTATTTAAATTATTTCTTTAATTACAAAATCCCCCTACTTTAGTTTACGAAAACATAAAATTAAATAATCATTCTCTGTGGGATCGACTCTTACTTGCACTACTACATATTTATTTTTTCCAAAGTAAAATTTTATTTTTTGGTGCTTGCGACATCACACCAAATTTTGGCGCCGTTGCCGGGGAATGATTTTAATTTAATTTTGTGCTTTTGTAAATATGTATTTAATTTAGTCATTTTTTATTTTTTTAGATTTTATTTTTCTAGTTTTTTTATAATTTAATTTAGTGGTGCAGGTAAGAATGGAAGCCATGGATAATTATGTCAATGAGGTAACGATTTCTTCTCTTAAGCAACAAGTTGATACTTTAACTTCTCTTGTTTATCAAATGGTTGCAGGTAATGCACAACCAAGGGAAGCTTGTAGGATTTGTGCGGTGGTAGGACATCCAACTAATATGTGCCCCATTCTTCGCGAGGAGTCCTATGAGCAAGTCAATATAACAAGTGGTTTCTCTGGTCAACCCCAATGGAAATATAATCCCTATTCAAACGCATATAATTCAGGATGGAGGGATCATCCTAATTTTGGCTATGAGAATCCATACATAAATCCACCCGCAAATCAGAATTTTTCAAGCTATCAACAATATATGCAGTCATATCCCCAACAACAACAGAGTCAATCAAATAATTCTGATATGTCTTTAGAGGATATGATTCAACAACTTACCGCTAACACTTAACAATCACAACAGGACCAATCATTTTATTCTAATATGTCTTTAGAAGATATGCTTAAATTAATTGAAGCTAACACTTTACAATTTCAACAGGATAATTTGCAATATCAACAGGACATGCAGGCTCGTATTCAAGAAAATAATGCAATTATTCAGCGTTTGGGTACTTCAATGGGACAAATCACAATCGATCAATCGGAGGAGCAAAGTTCTGAGCAAGTACCTTCTCAAACGGTGGATAATCTCACGGAGAATACAAGTGCACCAGTGTTAAAAAGTGTTAATGATGTAGAAGATCCAGAAAAGACAGTCTCTCCATCACCGAAGCAAGAGAAAGCAAACAACATCAATGAAGCAGACATTGTTAATATAGACAATAATGTTATTTTTGATGATGACATGCCTAAGGTGGTGGAAGTTGTTGAGTAAATAAACAAGGAAACGTTAGAGATAACAATTACCAACAATTTGGAGTTAAAGGAAGAAAAAGCAATTGAGCTGAAACAAAATTTGAAGAAGGATGAAGCTCCATTAAATTCGTTGCCAATGATTATTGATAATAATGCAATTATTTCCATTCTATTGCCTGTTAGTCATAATAAATTTTCATCTTTTATTTTGCAGGATTCCATTCCGAATATAAAGACTCTCTCCAATCATATTAAATATCTATTCGTTGAAGATGGAGTAAAACGTTCACGTCAAATCCAAGAGAATCTACCGATGAAGAATAATGTGATGGATGGAGTACTCAAAATTCATGAAGTTGGAGTAACGTAGTATTTTGGTTTGCTGTCGAGCCAAAGACGATAAACAAAGGCGCTGCTTGGGAGGCAACCCAAGAAATCAGATTTGCATTTCTTTTCCTTTTTCTTTTTATAGTTATTTGTGTCTTTTTCTTTGCATTTTACTTTACATTGGGGACAATGTAAATTTTAAGTGTGGGGGAAGGGATTTAGGATATTTGTTTTATTTTTAGGAAATTTTAAAATTTTGTTTTATTTTTTTTTTAAAAAAAAAATTTGTTTTAATTTTAGGAAATTTTAAATTTTTTTTGAATTTTGTGGGTAAATTCACTGCAAACCCTCACGAGACAAAACTCGTCCACTTGGGGTAACCTTGGGGTTTAAAGGCTTGTTGCACATGCTAAGTGTAACCGTGTTTCCTACGAAAATAGGGTAGTTTTTTTTTTATTATTTTTAGGATGAGTCATTTGAGCAATGAGTTAATAGGATTTTAAATTTTTGGCCCATGATAAAAATTTTGATTTTTTATTTAATAACTCTTGGAAAAATGATAAATTTTTGCTTAGTCTGAATTTTGACTTTTTATTAATAATTACTTTGTTTGAGATTCTTTAAATTTTTATGCACTTATATCCATTTGTTTGAGCTAGTTTTAATGAAGAGAAAGTTTATATGGTTAAATGCTTATGTAAGATATTTTTGAGCTCTATATCTTATTTGATCATTATTTGAAGTGAAATATAAGAAAAATATATACTTTGGAAGAGATGATTTAGGTAATTCTTCTAGGATTGTTATTGACAAAGAAAAATCGTGTGGTGGGTTGAGATGGAGCGTAAAACGCACTCACTCATAAACACATGAAAAAGCGAGATGGAGCGTAAAACGCACTCGTTGGTGAGATGGAGCATAAAATGCACTCACCGTGAAAAAAAATGAAGAAAGAAAAAAAATGGGATGGAGCATAAAATGCACCCATTAAAAAAATTTGAAAAAAAATATTTGAAAAAATGCATAATCCTAGTGTATATAATTGTTTGAAACCTTTTGATCTTCCGATTATATTGACTGTATTAACTGAAAGTTATGTGAAAAATAAATATATTGAGTTTTGTTATATATCTTTTATAAGGTAATTAATAACCTAAACTTATCCGAGTTTGATTAGTTTGATACATTTGGATTCACACACTCACAAAAGATCTTGAGTAGAGTAAGATTAATAAATATGTTAAAATTCTAGATTTTGCATAATTTTGAAATTTTCTTTTAGTTATTATTTTAAAAAATCTTTGAGGCTGATGTTGAAATTTATATTGCTTTGTTGCTCAAATAAGTTGTTTGGTTATTAGTTTTATTTTTATAGTTTTTATTTTTGTTTTGCCCGAGGACGAGCAAAAAGCTAAGTGTGGGGGTATTTGATAGGGTTAAATTATAAGACATTTTTATTCCCTAATACTTAGTTTTTATATTTATTGTGTGTTTAAATATTTAATTATTTAGCTTATTTTGGTTTTAATAAGTTTTATAGGATTTTAGTTAATTTGTGTTAATTTAGGTAATTTTATAGTATTTTTATATTTCTTTTTATTTATGTGTTTTTATTTATTTTTAGTGTTTTAGGTGTTTTATTAATCATTATGTGTTTTTATTATTTTTAGTATTTTTATATTATTTTTATTTATTTTTTATTATTTTATATTTATTTTTGTAGAAAAAATAAGCTTGAAGGGCAAATCTGTAAATTCTGCAAAGACCGGGGGCAAATATGTAATTTTTGAAAAATTCGCGACCGCGCATTGCGCGAAGTGTTGAAGACTCAGCGGACAGAACAAAACGACGTCGTTTTACGGCAAACGAAAGGGCCGCGCAATGCGCGGCCAAGCAGCAGCACAGAGCACGAAGAGAAACGACGTCGTTTCGCCAAGAGGGAAGTTACCGCGCAATGCGCGGAAGGTTGTGACGGTTACTGTAGCGAAGGCAGCGTTTGGCAAGCACGGAAATGGCCCAAAACGGAATTATTCGCGAATTTTGCTACTTTTTGATTCCAAATTGGATTTTAATTCCAACTACGGTTAGGATAATAATATTTTTTCTTTTTCTTTTATTTTTATTTTTATTTTAAATCCTATTAGGGTTTGAAAAATGTTCTTCCTACTAGGGTTAGGAGGATTTTGGAGCCTATAAATAGAGGGCTTGAGACACATTGTAAAAGACAACTTTTCTATTAGAATAAAAATTCTCTCTTCTATTATTTAGTATTCTTTATAATTATGAGTAGTTAATTTATTTTTCTTGGTTTAAGTGATTGAAGCCATCAATATTTATACACTGTGAGATCTAATTTATTTTAATTGTTCAATTTATATTTTGAGTATTGAATATTTTTCTGTGTTTAATTTTATGATTAATTCGTTTAATTGCTAGGATGCATACTAGTTTATTATTCGTTGAAATCTATTGCTAAATTAAATATCAAATCCGTAATTGTTTGGTCACTTTAATTTGCGAAGCAACTAAGATTAAGGATTATTTTGCTTATCAAAAGATTATTTTATCTTAGGAAAAATATTCATCTAAATTAAATGCAGACGCTTGGATTGTGTTGTTTAGTTCAACAATCTCTCTATTTCTTTATGCTGCTACTAGGTTAAATCTTTAGCGCTTGTCTGAGATTATTTAGTAGTAAGGGTTATTTAGATCACTTGTTTCTGCTTAACTAAAATTAAGGAGAGATAGGAAAATTATTCGAATGTGAGTAATTATTCCACGTTGAATATTTAAAATATAGATTGAGTTATTCTTGCATCAGTGATCAGTTGTAAATTCTTGATGGTGGATGTTGACTTAAACCAAGGCTTTTTATTTTTATTTATTTCTTGCATAATTATTTTAATTAGTTTTATTTAAATTATTTCTTTAATTACAAAACCCCCCTATTTTAGTTTACGAAAACATAAAATTAAATAATTATTCTCTGTGGGATCGACTCTTACTTGCACTACTACATATTTATTTTTTTAAAAGTAAGATTTTATTTTTGGGTGCTTGCGACATCACACCAGAAACATCAAAATAGATAATTCTAACTTTCAGTTTTTTATATGTGTTAAGGTATGTATACTCGCTTTCTAATTTTTGGACCAAAAATTAAAACAAACACAACTCTAACATTGGAGGAAAGTGTTATGAATTCATGCACATGAATTTGTGAATATCCAATGTACATTTCAAATACATGTATCTCTTCATACATGTATGTATATTTATTTCTAGTTCATTTCCCCTCTATATTTGTAAGTCTATAAATAAAGGCATCTTCTTTGATGTATGACACACTTGTGAATGAAATGAAAGAGTTCTCTTATTCTCTCTAGCATTTTCTCTCTTGATTTAGTAGAGAACAAAGCATTATCAATAATAATAAAAAATTTCGCTAAGAAGCATTATATTAGCTCTTCCAGAGCCTTCAATCAAGTCTGTCGAACCTGATATTGTATTCACCTTTGCTTTCACCATTCTTAGATTTGAAAAATACTGTTTATGCTTGAGAATGGTATGTGTTATTGCACTATCTGCTAAGCATATATCTCTACCATTGATATTAGGCCTTTTTATAACATGACGCAAATCCATATTTTCTTCATGAAAACAAATAAATAAATAATGAGTTCATAATAAGACATTATTTTTAATTATGAAAATAAAATCCATTACATTAAATAAGCCAACATGAAAGGAAGAAAACAAAATACATCAGAATATAAAAGAAACACACTTAATAGGATATCATTTTAAACTATTTATTATCATTTAGAAGCAATATCAATTTTCTCATCAGTTTGCTCAAAAAAATCTGCAACGTCGACGTGCGTCGTCATATCCCCATCAAGGTTCATCATATCCAAACGGTCAAAATAGATATCATTATCATTTGGATGTGGATGAGAAAAATTTATTTTTATGTTCTTCTCATTTCCTTTTCCTTTCAATAAGGACTGATATAAATCAACAAGATGTTTGGCCGTACGACAGGTACGAGACCAATGTCCTTTCATTCCACACCGATAACAGATATTTTCTACCTTCTTGGTATCTCCACTATGTATATTCTTCCCCTTTTCTTGTTTCTCATCATTCTGTGAAGGTTTGTTAGAATTTGATGAATTACGACTATCATAGTTGCGGTAAGTAAATCGTCCTCGCCCATGGCCACGTCCACGTCTACGGCCTCTACCACGACCTCGACCACGATTATGATTATATCTCGTAGCATTCACTTCGGGGGATGGGGCTGAACCAGTCGGTCGTGATTCATGATTTTTCATTAAAAGCTCATTGTTTTGTTCAGCCACAAGTAGGCATGAAATCAGTTCAGAGTATTTTTTAAAACCTCGTTCTCTATATTGCTGCTGCAGTAGCACATTTGAGGCATGAAAAGTGGAGAATGTTTTTTCTAACATATCTTCATCTGTGATATTCTCTCCACATAATTTCAACTTAGAACTGATATTGAACATTGCAGAATTATATTCACTTACTGATTTAAAATCCTGCAATCGTAAATGCATCCAATCATAACGAGCTTTTGGGAGGATAACTGTCTTTTGATGGTCATATCTTTCTTTCAAATTTTGCCAAAGAATAAGAGGATCTTTGATTGTGAGATACTCTATCTTTAATTCCTCATGGAGATGATGGCGTAAGAAAATCATGGCCTTTGCCTTGTTTTGACTAGTTGTTTCATTATCATCTATAATGGTGTCTCCAAGACCCATGGCATCCAAATGAATTTTGGCATCGAGGACCCATGACAAATAATTCTTACCCGTAATATCAAGTGCCACGAACTCAAGTTTGGCAAGATTTGTCATTATTACTTCATAAAAAAAATCAAAAATCATTAAAAATCTAATTTATTATAAATTAATTTTTTAGATATAGATATAGATGAAAACATGTTGCTGTTCAATATATATCGTGCACGTATTTAATTGACAAAAATACAAGCAAGTAAAATTAATTCAAATAACTAAAAAAGATTATTAGTACACGTAGTAAATGAAAATCTGAAGATATGTTACTTACTTACATGATTACGTACCATATAGCTATAGCTTATAGGTATTAACTTGAAGACAAACAAATAGATAAGATAAAGAAATATATATTTCATACATGTATATAATATTATATACACAGGTGTAGCAAGTATGTTTATTTATCAAAGAATAGAATGTAACGGTCTCATGAAAGCATTTAATTCATTAAGGAACAAAACTTATTGTGACGCCCCCAAATCTAGGCCTACATAACCCAATTTGAGACGCCATAAAATACATAATTTCTAATACAAATAGTACATAGAACAGAAATACAAAACTCAATAATACACAACTAAGTCTTCACTATTATTGTCACACTATACACAACATGTGAAGACTACAATAGCTATCACTCGGACCGTCACTCCATTCCCCTGCTAGACCCGGCTACTCTTTCATTTTCTGAAAAACAATGGAACAAAAGAAAGGGTGAGCTCAAATAGCCTAGTAAGAAATATCATGACTAAGATAATGACAAATAAATTATCATTAGCCTTCAACAGATGAGTTCTTAATTGAATATAATAGACAATAAGCTTTGTATCAATAATAGCAGCGGAAAACAATCCATTAGAAGAATAGTGTAGACTATGATGTCTACTTGCGTCTCTTTTTAAGAAAAATATCATCAACTCTTATCATCTTAAACACCGCTGGTCATGATAATATAAATTTCCAGTTCCTGATTATAATCATGTCAGTCAATAGTTCATCTTTGCATTACGAGCCAAAGATATTCAAATATAATACCAACGGTAATGATTATACCAGTTTTCAGCCTTTGGTCATAATTATACCAACAACAGTTCATCTTTGCCCCAGGCCAAACAGAATATTCACCACGTGCCCTAAAAGACACAATAATTATATCGCCTTTATCATATCATTTGTGCCCCAGGCCACAGATATTCATAACAACATGGTTCTTGATGATTAGAATAACAACCGTGATATAGATGATGAATCAGAAGAAACAGTATGATCAATAAATATCGAAAGTTTATGATTTTTCTTTGTGCAGATTCAAATAATGTCCAAATTGTCAACATGATGTGGGCTAAAATTCAAGAATGATATTTAAGATCCACAGTTCAGAATAACAGTTAAGGTTCAATAGAAAGATTTAGAAAAATAGGAAGGTTCAGTTGAAATGATATTAGATGAAGCGCAAACTATTAAAGAATATATAATCATTTCAGGAAACTTTACCAACAAGAGACAAATAAGAAATGAATACGAAGAGTAATTCACCAAACATGCGGTAGTCCGCGTAGTCAGGTTATTCTCAGAGATTAATAAGGAATAAATACGAAAGGTTATTCACCAAACATGCGGTAGTCCGCGTAGTCAGGTTATTCCCACAATTTAATACATGGAAATAAATGGCACATCTTATGAGTAAGAAAGAAACGATATTATTTTCGAGAATCAAATAATGATAATCCCTTATCATAGTAAGTTTGAATAATGGAAGATGAAAAAGATGGTATCCCTTACCTTAACACGTGACTGGATATGAAGTTGGTCAACTTGGTCAGTACTCGTACACTTACAGATCTTTACAAATACTCAAGATGACTTTAGCATACTCAAAGAGAACTTATACAAAGAAATATTTTGAGAGTGAAAGAAAGAATAAGCAAGGAAGTTTTTTATGAAAAATCTTTAAGTTAAGGCCTCTATTTATAGCAAAAAATCTTATCATCACCAAGATTTCCTAATTAAATCCAAACCGTATATTTCAAGATAATGTTTAATCCATACCACTTATTTCATCTTTTAAGATTTTCTTAATCTAAACCATTCATTTAAAGATCATCTTTTAATCTATACCATTCAATTTACTTTATATACAAAACAACTAACTTTAAATAAATCAATTAACTTTATATATAAAAATAAACAACTTTATATAATTTATCATAATAAAAATAAATAACTTTATCAATTCAATTATTCAACAATAATTCACAATTATTTATTATTATGGCTAATTATTGTAAATGCAGTGTAATTGACTTTTCGAGTTAGATAAACAGGAAAATCAACTAATAATAGAATACAACAGTTTAATCAATATCATAAAAGAGATAACAATAATGTTGAAAATAAATAAGAAAATAACACGTTACTGTGTAATGACAATTATTAATTCAGTAATGTGAATTATTGTGCATATGCTACTGTGACAATTATAAGCTCAATAATATGAATTATTATGCATGTGACAATTATTGGTTCAATAAAGTCAATATAGTATAATAACCACTTTATCAGTTTAATAATATGAAATACTGTGCAATACCGTGTGCTACTGTGCAATATCGTGTGCTAATGTGCAATACCGTGTGCTACTGTGCAATACCGTATGTTACTATTCCTTTACCACCGGGTATTTTAACAGTTCAAGATGATAGTACCATTGACTATATTTATTTAGAAAGGTTACGTATGTCGCTTTCTATATCCGACAATAATTCGTTGTGGGGGTCCACCATTATTTTGTTATTTCGGCACCGTCGTACGAATCGAATATTCCCCGACAAAGTGAATATTCTCCGACCAAACGAATATTGTCTGACATAATAAAATTTGCACATAACATCCTTAACTTTTAACCTTATCAATTTAACCACCTACAGTTTCAGGAAAAATATATATGAGGAAAAATTAAATTTTGTATTTCATAAAATTCGGGGTCTTACACTTATCTTCCTTTTCTTGTAATGTTTGTCCTAATTATTCACACGACATTCATTATCCTATACATGCATGGCATGACATGGCATGGCATAGTAAAGTAAACTACTAGTATTAGTTAAGAGAAAAAGAAGTTGTTCATTTCCATGGGAACATGCTTTCATATACTCCTAATTCATTCCAACGTAATCATATCAGACCCAAAACTAGCAAACAACAAAATACACTATGCATCATAAATAACTATTAGTTAAAATGTCCAGAGGTCCACACCTACACCATAATTATTGGTCTCACCCAAGAAGGATTTCTAGGGTTCGGTCTGACCATAAAACGTAAAGACAAACAAATAGGATAATTATTAAATCCTTAAAAGAAAACTTACAGTGAGTTGAGAGAACTACACAAATAATTTTTGATGTTTGAAGAATAATGAGAGGACAACCTTCTTTCTAAAATTGGGTAGAAACTCGTGCTAATAACGTCTTATGAAATATTATCTAGGAAATCAATCAAGAGAGAAAATGCTAGAGAGAATAAGAGAACTCTTTCATTTCATTCACAAGTGTGTCATACATCAAATAAGATGCCTCTGCTAAGTTTAAAGATATACGACTTAACGGGTACCATATTGAGACTGCCAATGATAATGGTATAGAATATCTTTACATTATATCAAATGATTCTAATGGAAAACAAATATTGGAAAAATTACCCGTTTTATCTTCAGGGTTGTACTATACAAGTATTAGTACAATTGAAATCAATGCAATAATGAACCAGAAGTTCAATGAACCAAATAATTTTATTATTTGGCATGACCGATTAGGTTATCCAGGATCTATAATGATGCGAAGAATTATTGAGAATTCACATGGCCATCCATTAAAGAACCAGAAGATTCTTTAATTTAAGGAATTCTCATGTGCTGCTTGTTCTCAAGGCAAATTGGTTCTTAGACCATCACCAACTAAAGTTGAGATTGAATCTCCAAAATTTATAGAACGTATACAAGGAGATATTTGTGGGCCTATTCACCCACCATATCGACCATTTAGATATTTTATGGTTTTAGTAGATGCATCTACAAGATGGTCACATGTGTGCTTATTATCAACTCGCAACCTGGCGTTTGCGAGATTACTTGCTCAACTTATTAGATTACGAGCACAATTTCCAGATCATATAATCAAGACTATTCGTCTTGACAATGCTGGTGAATTCACATCCCAAGCTTTTAATGATTATTGCATGTCACTTGGGATAAATATTGAACATCCTGTTGCTCATGTTCATACTCAGAATGGTCTTGCTGAATCATTTATTAAACGCCTCCAGTTAATTGCAAGACCATTGCTTATGAGAACAAAACTTCCTATCTCTATTTGGGGGCATGCTATTGTACATGTAGCAACACTTATACGCATTAGGCCAACATCATATAACAAATTCTCCCCATTACAATTGGTTTTTGGTCATGAACCAAATATTTCCCATCTAAGAATATTTGGTTATGCGGTATATGTTCTAATTTATCCGCCACAACGAACAAAGATGGGTCCTCAAAGGAGGCTAGGAATATATATTGGGTTTGAGTCCCCATCGATAATTAAATATCTTGAACCTTTAACAGGTGATTCATTTACTACACGATTTGCCGACTGTCATTTTGATGAAACTATGTTTCTAGCATTAGGGGGAGAAATTAAACAGCTGGATAAAGATATCACATGAAATGCATTGTCATTAATGAATTTTGATCCTCGTACCAAACAATGTGAACAAGAAGTTCAAAAGATACTTCATTTGCAAGACATAGCAAATCAACTATCGAATGCATTCACTGACTCAAAAGGAGTAATCAAATCTTATATACCAACTGTAAATGCTCCAGCACGGATTGAAGTCCCAGTAAGACAATCCGTAAAATTTATAGCAAATGAGTCTAATATACGCCAGAAGCGTGGAATACCAATCGGTTCAAAACACAAAAATCCTCGAAAAAGAAAAGGAGTAAATAATCAAGTTAGCATTATTGAGGATGAAAATATTAATGAGGATATAGACATAACTAATTATGAAACCCCAGAAGAGGTTCAGGTACCTGAAAACAATAAAAATGAGGAGATCTCAATAAGTTATGTTTATACGAAGAAAAGGTGGAACCGAAATGAAATAGTTGTCGACAATATTTTTTCATATAATATATCGCTTGATATCGTTAATGAAAACGAGGATCTTGAGCCTAAATCCGTTGAAGAATGTAGACACAGAAATGATTGGCCAAAATGGAAAGAAGCAATCTAGACAGAATTAAATTCACTTGCAAAACGTGAAGTTTTTGGACCTGTAGTCCAAACACCTGAAGGAGTAAAGCCAGTTGGATACAAATGGATATTTGTGTGAAAACAAAATGAGAAAAATGAAATTATTAGATATAAGGCACAACTAGTGGCACAAGGGTTTTCACAAAGACTTGGCATTGATTACGATGAAACATATTCTCCTGTGATAGATGCGATTACATTTCAGTATCTTATTAGTCTGGCAACTCATGAAAAACTATATATGTGTCTAATGGATGTTGTTACAGCCTATTTATATGGGTTAATTGATAATGATGTTTATATGAAAATCCCTGAAGGATTTAAAATGCCTTAAGCATCTAAAATGCCTGAAGCATCTAATTTAAATTTCAGGGAAGTTTACTCAATCAAGTTGCAAAGGTCCCTATATGGGTTAAAGCAATCAGGACGTATGTGGTATAATCGTCTTAGTGAATATTTATTGAAAAAAGGGTATAATAATAATCCTATATACCCATATGTTTTTATAAAGAAGTCAGAATCCGGTTTTGTTATTATTGCTGTGTATGTTGATGATTTAAATATTATTGGAACTCATGAAAAGATACCAAAGACAATGAATTATTTAAAGAAAGAATTTGAGATGAAAGATTTGGGAAAAACAAAATTTTGTCTCGACCTGCAGATCGATCATTTACCAAATGGAATTCTCATTCATCAATCAACTTACACAAAAAAGATTCTTAAAAGATTTTATATGGATAAAGCACATCCATTGAGTAACCCAATGGTTGTTCGATCACTTGATATGAAAAAAGACCCTTTCAGACCTCTTGAGGATAACGAAGAATTACTTGGTCTTGAAGTACCATACCTCAGTGCAATTGGTGCACTAATGTATCTTGCTAATAATACACGACCTGATATAGCATTCTCTGTGAATTTGCTAGCAAGATATAGTTCTTCTCCTACCCGGAGACATTAGAATGGAGTTAAACATATTTTTCGTTACCTGCGAGGAACTATGGATATGGGCTTATTTTATTCAAATAAAGTTAATCATGAATTAATTGGATAAGCTGATGCGAGATATTTATCTAATCCACATAAAGGTCGATCTCAAACAGCTTATCTTTTTACGTGTGGTAATACTGCTATATCATGGAGATCTACAAAGCAAACATTAGTTGCTACTTCGTCTAATCATGCTGAAATACTTGCAATCCATGAAGCAAGTCGAGAATGTGTGTGGTTGAGATCAATGACTCAATATATTCTTGAAACATGTGGTTTATCCTCCAGCAAAGGAACTCCAACCATCGTGTATAAAGACAATGATGCATGTATAGCTCAATTAAAAGGAGGATACATCAAAGGAGATAGAACCAAACACATCTCACCGAAATTCCTTTTCACACATGACCTTGATAAATGTGGTGATATTGATGTTCAGCAAATTCGCTCAAAAGATAATCTAGCAGATTTGTTCACTAAAGCATTACCAACTACAACATTTGAAGGATTGCGACGCAATATTGGAATGCGACAACTTAAGGACTTAAGGTGATACATTCATGAGGGAGAGTTAATACGTACTATACTCTTTTTCCTTAACCAAAGTTTTTTCCCAATGGGTTTTCTTGGTAAGGTTTTAATGAGGCAGTATTCAAAGCGTAATATCAGGAATTATGTACTATTTTTCTTCACTAGGGTTTTTCCCATGTGATTTTTCCTAATAAGGTTTTAATGAGGCATATTCTTAATACAATGGATATTCAAGGGGGAGTGTTATGAATTTATGCACATGCATTTGTGAATATCCAATGTACATTTCAAATACATGTATCTCTTCATACATGTATGTATATTTATTTCTAGTTCATTTCCCCTCTATATTTGTAAGCCTATAAATAGAGGCATCTTATTTGATGTATGACACACTTGCGAATGAAATGAAAGAGTTCTCTTATTCTCTCTAGGATTTTCTCTCTTGATTGATTTCCTAGATAATATTTCATAAAAGAGAGCATTTAATTACCCAAAACAACCTTATTTTTGTACGAGAATTTATGTAAACATGTAGTAGTGTAAGTAAGAGTCGATCCCACAGAGAATGATTAATTTAATTTTATGTTTTCGCCAACAAAAGTTAGGGAGTTTTGTAATTAAAGAAATAATTTAAATAAAACTAATTAAAATAATTATGCAAGAAATAAATAAGAAGAAAAAGCCTTGGTTTAAGTCAAAATCTACCATCAAGAATTTACAACTGATCACTGATGCAAGAATAACTCAATTCATATTTTGAACATTCATCGTAGAAAGAACTGCTCGCAGGTGGAATAATTTTTCTCCTCTCTCCTTAATTTTAGATAAGTAGAGCCACTTGGTCTAAACATAGAAGAATATTCAATAATCAAAATATAAATTGAACAATTAAAATAAATTAGATCTCACAGTGTATAAATCTTGATGGCTTCAATCACTTAAACCAAGAAAAATAAATTAACTACTCATAATAATAGAGAACACTAAAGAATAGAAGAGAGAATTTTTATTCTAATGAGAGTTGTATCTTACATTGTGTCTCAAGCCCTCTATTTATAGGCTCCATAAACCTCATAACTTGTCCAAACCCTAATAGGATTTATAATTAAAAATAAAAGAAAAATAAAATAATTATTATCCTAACCCTAATTGGAATTAATATCCAATTTGGAATCAAAAAGTAGCAAAAATTCGAAATAATTTCGTTTCACAGCATTTTGGCGCAACCAAACACGCCTTAACGCCCGCTTTGACCCGGTCAACGCACTTCCGCGTGGGATGACGTCAGCATGCATTGCCGCGCATTGCGCAGACGGTTTTCTGCAGTTCAATACGGCGTCGTTTCTGTTTTCGCTGTCTGTCATCCGTTTCCTCGCACCAAACGACGTCGTGTGCTGGCTCCGTTTCTTTACTATCGCGCACATGGCGCGGTTAACTTTTTTCGGCTTATTTACAACTTTGCCCCTCCGCGTCTTTTCTTGCTTAATTACCATAATGCCATCAGCTTATTAATAACTTCCTACAAAATAAAGTAAAATATGTGATGCCCCCAAATCTAGGCCTACATAGCCCAATTTGAGACGCCATAAAATACATAATTTCTAATACAAATAGTACATAGAACAGAAATATAAACTCAATAATACACAACTAAGTCTTCACTATTATTGCCATACTATATACAACATGTGAAGACTACAATAGCTATCACTTGGACCGTCACTCCATTCCCCTGCTAGACCCAGCTACTATCTCATTTTCTGAAAAATAATGGAACAAAAGAAAGGGTGAGCTCAAATAGCCCAGTAAGAAATATCATGACTAAGATAATGACAAATAAATTATCATTAGCCTTCAACAGATGAGTTCTTAATTGAATATAATAGACAATAAGCTTTGTATCAATAATAGCAGCAGAAAGAGCAATCTATTAGAAGAATAATGCAGACTATAATGTCCACTCGCTTCTATTTTTAGAAAAAACATCATCAACTTTTATCATCTTAAACATCGCTGGTCATGATAATATAAATTTCCAGTTCCTGATTATAATCATGCCAGTCAATAGTTCATCTTTGCATTACGAGCCAAAGATATTCAAATATAACACCAACGGTAATGATTATACTAGTTTTCAGCCTTTGGTCATAATCATACCAACAACAGTTCATCTTTGCCCTAGGCCAAACAGAATATTCACCACGTGCCCTAAAAGACACAATAATTATATCGCCTTTATCCTATCAACTGTGTCTCAGGCCACAGATATTCACAACAACATGGTTCTTCATGATTAGAATAACAACCGTGATATAGATGATGAATCAGAAGAAACAGTATGATCAATAAATATCGAAAGTTTATGATTTTTCTTTGTGCAGATTCAAATAATGTCAAAATTGTCAACATGATGTGGACTTAAAATTCAAGAATGATATTTAAGATCCACAATTCAGAATAACAGTTAAGGTTCAATAGAAAGATTTAGAAAAATAGGAAGGTTCAGTTGAAATGATATTAGATGAAGCGCAAACTATTAAAGAATATATAATCATTTCAAGAAACTTTACCAACAAGAGACAAGTAAGAAATGAATACGAAGAGTAATTCACCAAACATGCGGTAGTCCGCGTAGTCAGGTTATTCTCAGAGATTAATAAGGAATGAATACGAAATGTTATTCACCAACAGGCGGTAATCCGCGCCGTAAGGTTATTCCCACAATTTAATAAAAATTGAGTACGAAGAGTTATTCACCAAACATGCGGTAATCCGCGCAGTAAGGTTATTCTCAAAGATTAATAAGGAATGAATACGAAAGGTTATTCACCAACAGGCGGTAATCTGCGCCGTAAGGTTATTCCCACAAATTAATACATGGAAATAAAAGGCACATCTTATGAGTAAGGAGGAAACAATATTATTTTCGAGAATCAAATAATGATAATCTCTTACCATAGTAACTTTGAATAATGGAAGATGAAAAAGATGGTATCCCTTACCTTAACACGTGACTAGATATGAACTCGTACACTTACAGCTGTTTACAAATACTCCAGATGACTTTAGCACACTCAAGGAGAACTTATACAAAGAAATATTTGGAGAGTGAAAGAAAGAATAAGGAAGTTTTTTTTATGAAAAATCCTTAAGTTAAGACCTCTATTTATAGCAAAAAAATCTTATCATCGCAAAGATTTTCTAATTTAATCCAAACCGTATATTTCAAGATAATGTTTAATCTATACCACTCACTTCATCTTTTAAGATTTCTTTAATCTAAACCATTCATTTAAAGATCATCTTTTAATCTATACCATTCAATTTACTTTATATATAAAACAACTAACTTTAAATAAATCAATTAACTTTATATATAAAAACAAACAACTTTACATTATTTATCATAATAAAAACAAATAACTTTATCAATTCAATTATTCAACAATAATTCACAATTATTTATTACTATGGCTAATTGTTGTAAATGCAGTGTAGTTGACTTTTCGAGTTAGATAAACAGGAAAATCAACTAATAATAGAATACAACAGTTTAATGAATATCATAAAAGAGATAACAATAATGCTGAAAATAAATAAGAAAATAACACGTTACGCTGTAATGACAATTATTGATTCAGTAATGTGAATTATTGTGCATATGCTACTGTGACAATTATCAGCTCAATAATATGAATTATTATGCATGTGACAATTATTGGTTCAATAAAGTCAATATAGTACAATAACCACTTTATCAGTTTAATAATATGAAACACTGTGCAATACCGTGTGCTAATGTGCAATACCGTATGTTACTATTCCTTTACCACCGGATATTTTAACAGTTCAAGATGATAATACCATTGACTATATTTATTTAAAAAGGTTACGTATGTGGCTTTCTATATCCGACAATAAGCCGTTGTGGGGGTCCACCATTATTTTGTTATTTCGGCGCCGTCGTACGAATCGAATATTCCCCGACAAAACGAATATTCTCCGACCAAACGAATATTGTCCGACATAATAAAATTTGCACACAACATTCTTAACTTTTAACCTTATCAATTTAACCACCTACTGTTTCAGGAAAAAATATATATAAAGAAAAATTAAATTTTGTATTTCATAAAATTCGGGGTCTTACAACCTCCCCTCCTTATGAAATTTCGTCCCCAAAATTGACGTACCTGACATTTCGAAGAGATAAGGATACGTAGATTTCATCTCAGATTCTAGCTCCCATGTCATTTCCTCAGTATCTTGGTTTCTCCATAAAACCTTAACTTGAGGTATAACATTTGAGCGTAGGATCTGCTCCTTCTTATCTAAGATCTTGACAGGTACCTCCTCGTACGTTAAATCATCGACTATAACGTCCGGTTCTAACTCAATGACGTGGTTTGGGTCCTTCACATATTTACGTAACATAGATATGTGAAAAACGTTATGGATGCGAGACATACTTGGTGGTAGGGCTAGTCTGTAGGCTACGGTTCCTACTCGATCGAGAATTTCAAATGGGCCAATAAATCGAGGGTTGAGCTTTCCTCTCTTTCCGAATCTCGTAACTCCTTTCCATGGAGAAACACGTAAGAATACATGATCTCCGACGTTGAATCTCTCATCTCTCCGATGAAGATCAGCATAATTCTTTTGTCGTTCTTGCGCGGTCTATATTCGTTGTCGGATCATTTAGATCTTTTCTGTTGTCAAGCGTACCAACTCGGGTTCCAACAATTTTGCTTCTCCTACTTCATTCTAACATACTGGAGAGCGACACTTTCGTCCATACAAAGCCTCAAATGGAGCCATGTCTATGCTTGCTTGGTAACTGTTGTTGTAGGAGAATTCAACTAATGGCAAGTACTTGTCCCAACTGCCTTTGAAGTCTAGCACGCAAAGTCTCAAAAGATCTTCGAGAGTCTGAATCGTCCTTTCAGATTGTCCGTCTGTTTGAGGATGGTATGCAGAACTAAATCGTAGCTCGGTGCCCATAGCTTTTTGTAAACTGATCCAAAAGCGTGAAGTGAATCTAGGATCTCGATCAGAAACTATGAAAACTGGCATGCCATGCAATCTTACAATATCATTTACATACATACCGGCCAGACGCTCGAGTGAAAAGTTTTCTCTTATAGGCAAGAAATGAGCAGACTTGGTCAATCTATCTACGATGACCCAAATCGCATCAAAACTTTGAGAAACTTTGGGAAGACCCGTCACGAAGTCCATAGTGATGTGTTCCCATTTCCATTCTGGAATTTTGAGTGATTGCAATGGACCCTTAGGCACTTGATGCTCTGCCTTGACACGTTGACAAGTTAAGTACCTTGAGATGAACTCTGCAATCTCCCTCTTCATATTGTTCCACCAAAATGTATGTCGAAGATCACGATACATTTTGGTACTTCCCGGGTGAATTGCAAACGGTGTGTTGTGTGTGACTCCATCATGATTTTATGTTTCAATTCAGGGTCGTTAGGAACACAGAGTTGAGAGTTGAGTCGAAGTATTCCTTTCTCGTCGATTCTTGCTTCTGGAATAGTACCTTCTTGTACTTTCTTCATCATACTCATCATTTCCGGATCAGTAGCTTGAGCAGCTTTAATTTTATCAATTAAAGTTGGTTCTACTTGTACGTGCGCAATCTTCATGTGGGTCCCTGGTGGCTTTAATTCTATCTCCATCTTTTGTAAGTCGTACAAAATACATTTTTGCGTAGTCAGCATTGCACTTGTACTCGCATAAGATTTTCTGCTTAAAGCATCAGCTACAACGTTTGTTTTTCCTAGGTGGTACTGGATGGTGTGGTCGTAATCCTTTAATAGCTCAAGCCAACGTCGTTGCCACATGTTGAGTTCCTTCTGGGTGAAGAAATACTTGAGGCTTTTGTGAGTCGTGAAGATTTCCACTTTCTCCCCGTACAAGTAGTGCCTCCAGATTTTCAATGCGAAAACAACTGCTGCCAACTCCAAATCATGAGTAGGATAATTTTTCTCATAATCTTTGAGTTGTCGAGAGGCATAGGCTATAACTTTTCCATGTTGCATAAGTACACAACCTAGACCTTTGCCTGAAGCATCGCTGTAGATAACAAATTCCCCCGATCCTATAGTCAGAACAGGAGCTGAAATAAGTCTCTTCTTAAGTTCTTGAAAACTCTTCTCGCATTCCTCGTTCCATATGAATTTTGTGCTTTTCCGAGTCAGTTGAGTTAATGAAGTGGCGATTCGAGAAAATTCTTCTACGAATCTCCGATAATAACCAGCTAAGCCCAGAAAACTTCGGACTTCAGTTACTGACCGAGGTTGCTCCCAATTTAATATTGCTTCAATTTTTACAGGATCAACTGATATTCCCTGACTGGAAATCACATGCCCAAGGAACGTGACTTCCTTAAGCCAAAACTCACACTTATTCAGCTTGGCATACAACTTGTTCTCACGTAGCTTTTGGAGTATTAATCTCAGGTGTTGTTCATGATCCTCACGACTCTTGGAGTATATAAGAATGTCATCAATAAAGACAACTACAAAATGATCCAAATATTCTTTGAATATCCGGTTCATCATGTCCATGAAAGCTGCAGGAGCATTTGTTAGTCCAAAAGGCATGACTACGAACTCATAATGCCCGTAGCGGGTTCTGAAAGCAGTCTTTGGAATGTCATCAGCTTTAACTTTTAACTGATGATATCCAGAGCAGAGATCAATCTTTGAGAAATGTTGAGCACCTTGCAATTGATCAAACATATCATCAATTTGAGGTAACGGGTACCTGTTTTTTATGGTGACATGATTCAACTCTCGGTAGTCAATACACAATCTCATACTTTCGTCCTTCTTCTTGACAAAAAGAACAGGGGCACCCCAAGGCGATGCACTCGGACGAATGAAACCAGTATCTAACAATTCCTGTAGTTGGACCTTTAGCTCTTGAAGTTCAATAGGAGCCATTCGGTATGGGGCTTTGAAAATAGGCTTGGTATCGGGTTCAAGATCAATACATAATTCAATTTCCCGATTTGGAGGTAAGCCGGGAAGTTCATCGGGAAAAATATCTGAAAACTCATTAACAATAGGAATATCATTCAAGTTTGACACATCTTTGTTCAAGTCAGTGACATGAGCTAAAAATGCTTGACATCCGTTTTTCAATAAACGAGTGGCTTTATGGCTAGAAATGACCGTTATGGATTTCAATGGTTTGATGGTTTGAATTTGTATGACAGGTTGATTAGAATATGAAAACTAATGATCTTTTGAAAGCAATCAATTTTAGCATGATGATTAGTCAACCAATCGATTCCTAAAATCACATCAAATTCATGCATTTCCAAAGAGATAAGGTCAACGGGTAATATAAGGCTATTGATTTGAACTAAGCAAGATTTATATATCGTAGATGTAATGGCTATTGCTCCTAATGGGGTTTCAACTGATAAGTCAAAGTCCAAATTGTCAGGAGTTAAGTTTAATCGTTGAGCACACGTAGGTGAGACAAAAGAATGGGTAGAACCAGTATCTAACAGGGCATAGATTTCATGAGAATTTATGAATAGCTTACCGATTATCACCTCGTTCGGGTTTCATGCCATTTGGGATGTCACAACAAAAGCTCTCCCTTGAACTACAGATTTTCCCTTATCCGTGCTAGCTTTTGGTACCTTCATTGCAGCTGGACTTGATTTTGAAACAGGACAAAATCGAGCCACATGACCTTCTTTTCCGCAACTGTAACACAACTTGGACTGTTGAGTACAGTTTGGGCTGATGTGGCCCTCCTGACCACACTTGTAACATCTTATCGTTGGTCGATCTCCTCCTCTTGGTACTGGTGCCGGTGCTGGTACTGGTGCCGGTGCTCTTCCATAATCATTATGGAATCTCTTTCTCTTGAAATTATTCCCACTGGATTCTTCTCTTATATTATTCGATGCGTGATTACTACCGAAGTGCTGGTTACCTCCCTTATGGTTCTCGTTCCTGTGGTTGTTGTCATTTCTCTCTCTACGTTGATCATTGACTCTTGGCTGCAATTTTTCATCTGTTTGCTCTACCCTTTGAGCCCTATCGACAACATCTAAATACAAAGTCAATTTATGAGAGCTAAGTTGTTGACGAATTTCGAATCTCAAACCTCGTAAGAACATCCGACTCATCCGTGCTTCGTCATCCACTAGATGAGTCGCGAAACGAGATAGTTCGGCAAACTTAGCTTCATATTGTGAAACAGACATGTTTCCTTGCTCTAGTTTTATGAACTCCACCTCCTTCATATAGCAGATGCTTTCTGGAAAATACTTTTCGTTGAACAGCTCTTGGAATTCCAGCCAAGACATTTCGAGAGCCGAATGATGGATTCGTTTTACCGCCTCCCACCAATGGTCTATCTCCCCTCGAAACATAAAGGTGGCGAATGGCACCTTCTGATCATCTGCACATCGCAGGACATCAAGGATTTTTGTCGTTTGCTTTAACCATGCCTCCGCTTTGAGTGATTCAGGCTTCCCGAAAAATTCAGGTGGTCCCAACTCTTTAAATTGTTTAACGGTGACAATCCTTGAATTAGCAGCGTTTCCATCGTTACGACCTCCCCTCGGCTGATTTTGAATAAATTGCATGAAGTTTCTAAAGAAACCATTCTGATTTGCATGATCACCAGCATTATTTTCTGAAGCTGCAGGAGGATTGTTTGTAGCTTCCTGATTCTCAGCTACGTTCGCCTTGGGAAGTGGATATTTCATTCCCTGATTTTCAGAAGTCATTCTTAACTGCAGTCATAAGATAAAGGTTAGTTAAATAAACTGACTCGTCACTTCTTGTCCCCACATGCAAGCCAACTTATTAGATAACAAAATTTTATGTAGGACATACTAGTGACGTAATCTATTCGTCTCTCTCCTCCTACTTCTACCCCAGATCTCCATTAAAGATCATATCCCTAAGCTCTGATACCAAATGTGACGCCCCCAAATCTAGGCCTACATAGCCCAATTTGAGACGCCATAAAATACATAATTTCTAATACAAATAGTACATAGAACAGAAATACAAACTCAATAATACACAACTAAGTCTTCACTATTATTGCCACACTATATACAACATGTGAAGACTACAATATCTATCACTCGGACCGTCACTCCATTCCCCTGCTAGACCCGGCTACTATCTCATTTTCTGAAAAACAATGGAACAAAAGAAAGGGTGAGCTCAAATAGCCCAGTAAGAAATATCATGACTAAGATAATGACAAATAAATTATCATTAGCCTTCAACAAATGAGTTCTTAATTGAATATAATAGACAATAAGCTTTGTATCAATAATAGCAACGGAAAGAGCAATCTATTAGAAGAATAATGCAGACTATAATGTCCACTCGCTTTTATTTTTAGAAAAAAACATCAACTTTTATCATCTTAAACATCACTGGTCATGATAATATAAATTTTCAGTTCCTGATTATAATCATGCCAGTCAATAGTTCATCTTTGCATTACGAGCCAAAGATATTCAAATATAACACCAACGATAATGATTATACCAGTTTTCAGCCTTTGGTCATAATCATACCAACAACAGTTCATCTTTGTCTCAGGCCAAAGAGAATATTCACCACGTGCCCTAAAAGACACAATAATTATATCGCCTTTATCCTATCAACTGTGCCCCAGGCCACAGATATTCACAACAACATGGTTCTTGATGATTAGAATAACAACCGTGATATAGATGATGAATCAGAAGAAACAGTATGATCAATAAATATCAAAAGTTTATGATTTTTCTTTGTCCAGATTCAAATAATGTCCAAATTGTCAACATGATGTTGACTAAAATTCAAGAATGATATTTAAGATCAACAGTTCAGAATAACAGTTAAGGTTCAATAGAAAGATTTAGAAAAATAGGAAGGTTCAGTTGAAATGATATTAGATGAAGCGCAAACTATTAAAGAATATATAATCATTTCAAGAAACTTTACTAACAAGAGACAAGTAAGAAATGAATACGAAGAGTAATTCACCAAACATGCGGTAATCCGCGTAGTCAGGTTATTCTCATAAATTAATAAGGAATGGATACGAAATGTTATTCACCAACAGGCGGTAATCTGCGTCGTAAGGTTTTTTCCACAATTTAATAAAAATTGAATACGAAGAGTTATTCACCAAACAGGCGGTAATCCGCGCAGTAAGGTTATTCTCAAAGATTAATAAGGAATGAATACGAAAGGTTATTCACCAACAGGCGGTAATCCGCGCCGTAAGGTTATTCCCATAAATTAATACATGGAAATAAAAGGCACATCTTATGAGTAAGGAAGAAACAATATTATTTTCGAGAATAAAATAATGATAATCCCTTACCATATTAAGTTTGAATAATGGAAGATGAAAAAAATGGTATCCCTTACCTTAACACGTGGCTAAATATGAACTCTTACACTTACAACTCTTTACAAATACTCAAGATGACTTTAGCACACTCAAGGAAAACTTATACAAAGAAATATTTAGAGAGTGAAAGAAAGAATAAGGAAGTTTTTTATGAAAAATCCTTAAGTTAAGGCCTATATTTATAGCAAAAGAATCTTATCATCACCAAGATTTCCTAATTTAATCCAAACCGTATATTTCAAGATAATGTTTAATCCATACCACTCATTTCAACTTTTAAGATTTTCTTAATCTAAATCATTCATTTAAAGATCATCTTTTAATCTATACCATTCAATTTACTTTATATATAAAACAACTAACTTTAAATAAATCAATTAACTTTTTATATAAAAACAAACAACTTTATATTATTTATCATAATAAAAACAAATAACTTTATCAATTCAATTATTCAACAATAATTCACAATTATTTATTACTATGGCTAATTGTTGTAAATGTAGTGTAGTTGACTTTTCGAGTTAGATAAACAGGAAAATCAACTAATAATAGAATATAACAGTTTAATCAATATCATAAAAGAGATAACAATAATGCTGAAAATAAATAAGAAAATAACACGTTACTGTGTAATGACAATTATTGATTCAGTAATGTGAATTATTGTGCATATGCTACTGTGACAATTATCAGCTCAATAATATGAATTATTATGCTTGTGACAATTATTGGTTCAATAAAGTCAATATAGTACAATAATCACTTTATCAGTTTAATAATATGAAACACTGTGCAATACCGTGTGCTACTGTGCAATACCGTGTACTACTATGTAATACCGTATGTTACTATTCCTTTACCACCGAGTATTTTAACAGTTCAAGATGATAATACCGTTGACTATATTTATTTAAAAAGGTTACGTATGTCATTTTCTATATCCGACAATAAGTCGTTGTGGGGGTCCACCATTATTTTGTTATTTCGGCGCCGTCGTACGAATCGAATATTCCTCGACAAAACGAATATTCTCCGACCAAACGAATATTCTCCGACATAATAAAATTTGCACATAACATCCTTAACTTTTAACCTTATCAATTTAACCACCTACTGTTTCAAGAAAAAATATATATGAAGAAAAATTAAATTTTGTATTTCATAAAATTCGGGGTCTTACAAAATAGATAAAAATAATATAAAAATACTAAAAATCCTAAAAACACATAATAATAAATAAAACACCTAAAACACTAAAAATAAATAAAAACACATAAATAAGTAAAAATATAAAAATACTTTAAAATTACCTAAATTAACATAAATTAACTAAAATCCTATAAAACCTATTAAAACCAATATGAGCTAAATAATTAAACATTTAAGCACACAATAAATATAAAAATTAAGTATTAGGGAATAAAAATATCGTATAATTTAACTCTATCACACTTGCGAATGAAATGAAAGAGTTCTCTTATTCTCTCTACCATTTTCTCTCTTGATTGATTTCTTAGATAATATTTCATAAAAGAGAGCATTTAATTACACAAAACAACCTTATTTTTGTACGAGAATTTATGTAATTATATACGATACCCTCACTTTTCTTTTTGCTTATCATTGTATTGGTTAAGTATATTTTATATTAATTATATCATAAAATATCATTTATTTTATTTATTATAATACTATTTGAAATAAATATAAAAAATTAAAATCCCTAACATTATTCTTAATTTTTTGGTCAAATCCGCGTAAAAAGTACGAGTACAACACAAAGCCAAAGGCTTTAGATTGTTTAAGACATGGGTGTGGAAATAAAATAATAATTACCTAACAGCGACTTGACATATGTCTAATTTTTTTATAGGAAGCAATATAGACATTTAAGAATAAGTTTACCCACACTATATCTAATCACAACATCAAACATTATATTACATTTTATCATTAAAAAGTAATCTTGCTCATTTTTTAATGGTGAAATAAAATATAATATTTAATATTGTGTTTGGATATTATGTATATAAAATGATCTGACATTTAATATTTATCTAGAGAGTTTGTTAGACCCTTTTACTCTTCACTTTCATTTATAAATATTAAATAACATAAAAAGTATAATGTATTCAAATTTGTTATCATGAACTTCGAATTCATGCCATTTGTGAGACGTAAAGAGTGCATTTTTGGATTTTAAATTAATTATGATTTTTTTTAATATATATATTGTGATAAAAACATGTCGATTCTGGATTCTGTAATGAATAGACATAATTTAACGTCGTTAATACAAATATGAGCAATTAATTAACATGTCTACTCGCAATAAAAATTAACATATTTTTATCACAATATAATATTTACATAGAAAATGCTAGTATATGCAAAATAGACAAGCACCAAACTGCCAGATATCTAACTATAAATTTTCTCAATTTCTATACATATCGAAGACCTAAAAGTTACAAAATCTCAGTTTTGATCACTTGGTTGAAACTTCATTCACAAATAATAAGCCGGAAAAAGCACAAAATTGCATAAATGCAATAAATTTTCACTCAATAGTAAGCTTTGGTGACACATCTATGACTTCTCCATAATATTTTAGCCCAATTTTCCTTCTTTTTTCTCCGGCAACTCTTTCTTACATACAAAAACATTACATAAAAATATTCTACACTAATATATCTGGAGTCGAACACACTTACAAGGACTTGAGCAAAATTGAACAAAAGGAAAATGTGGAACATAAAGAAAAAGAAAGGGAAAAAAACAAAGCAAAAGAATAGAAAGAAGAGGACATGTTATAGCGGAGGTATCAATGGCTGCATTGAGCTTGATTCTTCTTCTATGAAGTTCACTGGCCGCAAGCAGGGAGGGCAATATGCATCCAGTGCATTTCGGAAATTCGCCTCCATCAGGTTATTCTTCTCATCAAGTTCATCATTTTTCATGGCATCCTAAACACGAACACAACGCCAAGTTAGTGTTTTTCAAAAATGGATTCACTTGTTAACATCATAAAAAAGACTTCTTGACAAACACCATCTATACCTATATATAAAAATCCGATCAACAATCATACCTCATGACCACCCGAGTTAACTCATCAATTAAAATGAGTTAACTCGGACAATAAATATTACATTTAATAGGATAACTAATAATTGCAAATAATTTTCCTTAAATCATGAAGGAAAAATATGAAAAGTTTCTTCTAGAAATACTAAAAGTTATGTGGACGTAAAAATATGAAAAGTTTTCTGCTTGACAATTAATTTGTAATTTTTAATCACTAAGCAATAAAGAAATTAACTAGCCCGTGCGAGTTATGATAAAAGTTCATGCATTCAAATTTTTGTAGAAGCACAAAATCATCCCTACCTAGCATGGTATTGCTCAGATATGGTACTCCCAACACAAAATCAGAAGAAGAAAATTGTGAAACTTAGTTTTACATAGTATGCGGTACGTTACGTAGGTTAAAATGTGGCATGCCAGGGTAGCTTTATATGAGTGCTAAGAGTTGGGAATTCCTTAAAATCTAAATGAAATAAAACTAAGATTTACAGAAGAAGATTTTTAGTTGAATCAATAAGTTGGATTGTTTTATAAATAATTTAGAACAAATGAGATGTTTGAGTATCCAATATTAAGTTAAAATATTGATATTTGTGCAATTTTAGTTAAAACAACAAAGAAATATTACGAGATGCTAAATCTAGTAGAATATTGGTACATTAGAGTACGCTGTTTGAGTACGCAGTGAATAATAGTATCTGGCAACTCTAGTCAAACTTAGCAAATCAATACTAGTCCACTGCAAATGATTGTTGAGAGGATGGAATAGAATAACAGATTTACTGATACTGTACTTGGAGTTGGAATTGGTTGGCTTCGAACAACCGGGGAATAGGAGGAAAAAAAACATGAGATGTGCAAATCGAATAAATGACTATTGAAGTGACTACTTTGATGAATGACTTGTTAATTTAATTCCTTTAGAGGTGTCATTTATACATATAATGCCACTATCCTAATAATTTATCAACTATGTAAAAGGGTGTAAGAGTCCAACTTACCTGTATAGAGTAATGATCAAATGTAGGAAGGAAACGGATCTTGCAATACTCATTGAAAACCAAAGTGAATACCAGAAGCGGTATTGTTGCAAAGGATGCCGACGGCTTTGACTTTAGTCCAAAGAGACCAATCATAGTAATATGCATGATAACGATTGCAATAACAATATAGTGATGAATGTAGGGCCAATATTGACCACATGTCTCATATGTAGTTGCATACACTTCCTGGATCTGCAAGAAAAAAAAACATATCATTTTTTTGTGGTCTTACAGTTGTTAAATATATTAAAAACTTGTGACAAAGTGGATGAATCTGATGAAAGTAACTAGTCAAAAGGTGGGCAAGGAGATGAATAAACTAATGAAGTGAATTAAATGTTGCTAACAGAAACTATTGCTTGCTTGATTATACTTCTAGAATGTCCATATGAAAAGCTTCTTGGTACATATGTTGGCTTCAGGATCACATTATAGATGCATAAATAAATGAATGATGCCAATTGTGAAATTACATGGCCAGAATGAATTTTCCCGGCAAATATTAGCGGTCATAATCTCAAGCGAGGCTTCTTCAAACACCACATGATTCCTCCATCTGCAGAGAAACAGAATGGACTGTCTTTGCACAAGCAGTCATATCATGGAGATGGGTTTTCAGTTATTTCTAAATGAAAAAAATGGAAGTGATTGTCAGAAACTATCTAGCTGTTATTTTCAGAACATCTATCCTGGTACCATCCTTTTAGACCACTTCCAATAGTTTATTTTTGTATAGAGTTCATAGGCTTGACCTGAAGACTATCAAGTTTTTCTTTATGAATTAAAACTATCAACACAAAGAGAACATGCTACCTTAAGCCTACAAAATAGGTTTAAGTTTACATCTCAAACATGTGAATTGACTGCAGAATGTTTTAGTTTAGCAGCTCCTGTCCTTCCCTCTCAACCTATAAGAGATCTTCTCTCCCTCGTGTTTTGCTTTCTTTTCAAGTGATATATGTGTCACTATCTACATATATATCGAGGAAACTACTTCAATTCAACTTCCTCACCTTCAATTGTGCCACATTCGAACCAACATATAAATAAGTGTTACCTTGTCGCTCTACCTACCTTGCTGATGATTAGGTTGCCTGCCTTGCTGGCTGATGATTAGGTTTCCTTGCTGAGGGATTAGGTACCAGTGCAACATGACATTCTATAAATCTTCCATGCAGCCAAGTTCTTAAAAGGCTGCTCCTCGTATTTCACAGAAATGAAATGTGTTTTGTTATCAATTGCTCTACGAGCTTAAGCTATTAGAGAGAGCTATGTTACATCTCTTCTAAATGTGTTGAATACCCATGTTGGATACTAGAAACTTGGGTGACGGTATCGGATATGTGTCGGACACTTGGTCCGAAATTGAGTAATTCAATCCTTGTATTTATATAGAAGAGACCGTGAAAGCTTGTTGACTATTGATGCAGAGCAAAAGAAGAAGACTAAGAGATTGGTTACTTATTATTTTATATTGTTATTTAGAGAGAGAAACATATTATAATTAGTAATCATATTTTTATTATATTAGGTAAATTATTCTAGAAGTTTAATTATAGAAACGTAATATAATTAGGAGTTGTTTCTTTTTAAATTAGGCTTTTTACTTGGTGTCCAAGTATTAGGTTTTCTATATACGTATTGTAATCGTTTATTATTTTTCAGATTAAAGAATGAATTGATTTGAGAGCTTTGTGTGTTTTGCGGATTGAGACCCTTGTTTATCCCCTATTTTCCCCACTCCACCCTTGTCCTACATCACTTGTCGTCAATAACAAGGAGTAGTCTTGCATCTTCAAAGAAAAAAGGTGGAAATCTCTCTTATTCGCTATAAAAAAACATGATTATCTAGAATGCATTCAAATTACTTAGGTTCAAGAAGTATCTGTCCATAACGTATCCGTGTCCTATATTTGGACAATTTTGCAGCTTAGTCTCCATAGACTTAAATTTGAAATTCAAGGTGGTCTGAAACCTTGACATATAAAACACTACACAAAAACCACACCCAAGTCCATTTAACATAGAGGAGAGTTCTTGACAATGTATATCATGCTCTAAAATTCCCCCTCGTGCACGTGGAGAGACAAAAAAAGGTGTATTCAGAAACCAAATAGGGAACCAACAGTGAGCTGGAAGCCTCAAAACTAGGAACTTAAATACAATCTCATGCATACCCAGAGCTCTAATTGTTACCAACTGCTCTAAAAGCCTAAATTATTGTGGTGAGGGCCCAAAAACGCATTTACAAAATGCTCAAATCAAGCTAATATCAAACTCCATGGGATTATTTAGTTGCATCTTACTTCAAACTAAACTCTACACTGAAACTGAAAATTTCATGTTCCTTTCTGCTTTTCCTTCAGTCCATCATCTCACATTTCAAAGTCAATAGTACTGATATGATCTATATAGGTGATTACACACCCCTTAAAAATCAAAATCTAACACACTTTGAAAGAATAATTGCTCAATCTTTGTTCCTCCAAGGCATTAAATCTAAAAGAGAGAATCTTTACGCTGCTAATTTATTACAGCAAAGTATGTTGGCCTCCTTTCACATCTAATTCTAAATCAACTAATACTTCACATTCTTCTTTCTTCTATCAGACTAAGCACCTACAATTTCCTGGAGCTCTTTGCACTTCAGTATAGAATCGAACGACTCTGTAAACCAAGTTTATCATTTTGTAAGCCCCACTTTTTAACATCTTACAACTGTTAAGAGAATGCTTTCTTCAGCTGAAAGAGTTCACCATTATGAAATTCCCATCCCTCTAATCAATCATTTCTTCTAACTGGGCATACCGGGTAGAATCATTTCTTCATCTCCCATTCTAGCATTTCTTAATATAAAGCTTTAGGGTCGGTATATTCAGAAATGTCATGGCCGTCATATTTATTCCAAGACCTTGGTATTCCTGTTATCCCCTTGCATATTCATCACTGAGACAATCTTGGAGCAACACACACTGCATACATTCTTTTGTTAATGATGGCACCAAACTAACGTGTTGCTCAGAGCAATCAACTCGGCTACTTTTTGCTTTACTTATTGATGGAAGCTAACAAGAACCATTAATGACGATCGAGTCGAAACTCAAAGATAAAATAGCAATTGCAAACGTATATACTTACATTCCTTCTTATATTTCACTCCTAACCCGTATTCCGGCTTAATTAATACTGCAGTAATGGATTCTTATCATTGTTTCAGAGTGCCATATGTAGGATAAGTAGTAGTACAGATAAAATTAAAAAAATAAAATAATAATAATAATCAAGAGAAGCAGAAATATACATGATTATAATAAGATAAAGAGACTTTAAGAAAAATCAAAATTGTAGGATTCTTACCTGGTTAATAAACACAACATAGCCTAAAAGGAAATAACCAATTAGGAATGGGAGCAGCAATGGTGCGACGACTGCATATACCATGCCAATCAGTATAAAGAGACAAATGAAAGGAATAATTCTGTAATAAGGCAGCGAGAAGAGATAAGGATTTTTCTTTTTTCCACGGCCAAATGTATGCAACTTTATATAATTCCAGATAAGTAACCCAGGCTGAAGAATTTCTAGAGAAAATCCTGACAGTCCACTTGTCAGAATATATGTCATAAAGAAGTCTGCCTGAAATAAATAACACAGATTCATAAGCCATTAACTAATTATAACGTTACAATGTAAAATTATGAGGAAGGTTAGCATATATTTAGTTTTATTTTTCTAAGGTAACTGAAGAAGTTTTATTAATTGAAAAAGAGAGGAACAAGAGAAGTAGGGGGCCAAGAAGTCCACCTGCACCGGTACTAACAGAAGGGGAAATTTTGAGATTAAACCATGGTAGAATAAACTAGAGACGCAATCTGATGTCCTATAGAGGACATGATACTTACTCGTATTAATGACCATTTAGATGAAATCTTCTAGAAACCAGAGGTGTAATATAAGCAATAACAAGTAAAAGGACTGATCAAGAGCTAGATCAAACTTACTTGAGCAGAGACTGCGCCTGCAAGATGACTAGGAATATTTTTGGGATGGTTGAACGACTGTCCAATTTGATCAAGTAAAGAACCTGATAACACACTTAAGAAGAATACATTTCCCACTAAAAAATAGAAGACCATGTTGCAAGCCTTTATATCCTTTCTACTTCTCGATACATAACCTGCTAGTCTAGCCATTGCAATCATGGCAAACGGAACAACGTATATACATCCACTGAGAATGACACTTGGAAGAAAGCCTGTTACAGTAGACCTTAATCCTGGTCTGTGGAAGAATTAATATGTCAGACATAGAGAAATAGAAGTCCACCAATAAAATATTGGGACTAACTTATAATAAAAAACAAAAAAAACTTGAAACTAACAACTTAGTAATGCAAGCTCAGAGGGTGGGCAAATCAAAACCTAGCAATTGCAAGAAATTTACGCACAAGCAATTGCAGGCTTCTTCTGAAACTATTTCGATGGATTAAGGAATTATACAATATAATAGAAAACTTGTTCCCTATATGGAATGAACAAGTGATGTTTGAAAGACAATATATGTGATTGTTTAAATACACACAAAAATCAAAGAACTGATTATTTTCAGAAGCAAAAGAATGTCTACATTGAATGATTGACAAAATACATTGAGACAGAATCTACTCTCTTTAGCTGGCCAGCCCAACATCTTAGTCCAATATACTAGATAAACAAAAAGATTTTACAATAAAGAAATAGATAATACTTGACCATTTAACCAAATTGCAAGTAAAAGTAGGCTTAAAAATTCATTCTTCATCGATCATTATGCCCTTTTTCTTTGTATAGCTGATGAAAGGTAAAATACAAACAGTTATAAATTTTCTGTGGCAAGATAGGTGATTACTGAAAATAAAAATGCAGGAACTCGTGGATAAATGTCAATATACTTGAGAATTTATCAAGAAAAATAAATAAAATAACAATAAGAACAGATATATTTACTTTAAGTACTGCTCACCACAGCACATATGTTAGTTCTTTCTCTTCTCCGACGAAGGCCTGGTCAGTAAATTTTAGTTGTTATTTTTTTTTTAAAAGAGAAGGACAAGTCATTTAACAGAAAAACATCAGCCAGGGTTTCACATCCGTCCACATTTTCTTTAAATAGAATTTATCCATAAAAATCAATCAAGTTATTTGGCCCGGGATAGCATTTATATCAATTCTACAAAGTTAAATAAAAAAAGGTAGTTGATCTCATGCAGTTGTACTAAAAGGGAGAAAATTTAAAGGAGATAGAGTATCATGTAGCAAAGAGGGAGACAGAGAATATCAACTTTATAGAGATCAGTTCTGAAATCATTTGGTGGTATCTTTTTGCATACTCCCTTCTTCCCCCAACCAACCCATGCCAAAACAACCTCCCCCCTCCCCCCCCCCCCCCCCCCCCCCCTTCTCTTCTTTTTTCAACCATAGCTTCTGCGCAGGAAAAGTGTCGATGCCTCACGTGATAGCCATTTTTACTTGGGTTCAGTTCATTGTTGACTCCAAGTAAGTTCTTATAAGTTAATAAGAAGTACCAGAAAACTATGAACACCAGGTAATGGGCAATAGCCAAATAGTACATCGAACACTAATAATGTATGGGATTGTGAATCAAAACAATTAGGCCATCTAATGACCTAATAATGGATGAAGGCATAAGTTAACTAACAATGGACTAATATTTCTTGCATTTTCCAACAGGGCACAAACATGTGAGTTGAAGAACCTTCCCATTTGAAGAGCCTACAAATTCGACAACACAGACTAATGGAATGTTTTTTTAAATGCAATTCCATGATTTTGGTACAAATTGTGAACTAACTCGTGAAAATATGGAAGTCATAATACATCGTCAGAAGGCGCATAGCTCACATCCTTCAACAATTATATCTGATACTATACAGAGGGTAATCATGTTGCAAATTCTGGTCACTCTTTGGATGATTTCTACCTTTATTCTGGAGACCAATAGAGCATTTAGGAATGATTTACTGGGATTTACACTCATACAAGCCTCATTGATATATCTCTTTCAGGGTAGAATTTGTGTTTCTAGGGTCCTGCCAAACCCCCATACAAAAAAAAAAGAAGCTAACTACCAGCAATATTCTGCAAATAATTGGAATATTCAAAAGATTAAGAACAGTATATCTTACATCAACTGCACAGCTATGGCAGGAGGGAACCACTTCCTTAATTTTTCAAATTTTGCTATTCCTTGAACTGCTGTAACTGGAATAGCAAAGAAAATTGTAAGCAGCGACGCAGCAACAAAGACTCCAACTTTATAAAGTGGCAAACGTTTATATGGTATTGCCAAACTCCTCCACAGAACATCCCTTGGTTCTGGAGCCATTTCAGTGATCCAGAATAGTGGGTTCGAGTGCTGCTGTGATTGGGCGGCTAAGGTAGCACCCCACCGGGACCTAAATGTAACTAAAGCAACTGGCAACTCCTAAAAAAATAAAGGAAAAGAGAAAACACAATAAGAATCTGATTTTTCCAAAAAGTTGATGAAAACTGAATATCAAGGCACATAGAACCTAACAGAAATGCTTAATCACATTAGAGCACGTCTACATACCCATGAACAAATAAACAATGAGCCATACTTACGAATTAAATTTCTTTAACACTACAAGAATTAAAAAATTAAGCCTCTCTATAGTCCTGCCACCTGGCACAACAGTTGATAAACTACTAGATGGTGAGCCCTTGTAAAAAATAAAATGAAAGATGGAAGTATGGAACACCCATATTGAGCATGCCACACATCTAAGTACATTTCATGCTATTGTAAACCTAGCAGGGCATACATTTAAGTTATCAAACACTACAAATGGAAATAATGAAAATTACAAGGACTGATGTTATGCACTTCAAATTTAGCTACAATATACAAAATGTCAGCCTCTAAGCTAGTTGCAAACCTCCTCTGGCTCTAAAATGACCATTTGAACTCGTAATCCTTATGAAAGTGCAATAACAAACCAGATGAAAGTCATCAAAAGTTTTTAGTTTATTAGCTGGAGCGTTTTACCATAGTCAAAAGAAGAAAAAGAACAGTGTACACAAGGGGGGAGAGAGAGAGAGAGAGCCAAAAAAGACAAGGGTAAATATTTCACACTCATAACAACTTTTGACTTTCAGTATGACATGCACTAACTTTTGTTTTACTGGAAACATAAATGTTTCACATTAGTCAAAATCACATAATTTACTTAAAACTTGCTTAATAATAAAAAAAAATACTCTCCCCCATTTTATTTGGAAAAGTTGAGTTTCATGGTCAAATTGACCTTTTTTTAAATCAATAAATCACGTACTCTTTTTTCCTTCGTTATTTTAAGAATATTGGCAAAAATACTCTAATAAACTTTCCTACAAAACCAAAGGTTTGTGATTTCTAAATTTTAAATACATATGCTTAATCATTAATTTTAAAAATGGTCTATTTAACTATGAAATTCAACTTTTCTCAAGTAAAATGCGACTTAGGGAAAAATACATTGATTACTTTTTCTTTTATAATATAACAACTTCAAGCAGAAAAATCAGCAATATGGACCTAATAATTGCGTTAATGTATCCTTATCAAATAAATAATAATTTCCTTCATGCATAAGCAAGAATCAAAATCCACAACATATATCACAACCAACTCAAACCCTAGGTCCCACCCCGGAAACCAAACACAATCAAAACTATAGTAGAAATTTGAAAGAAAATACAAAAAGAAGTTTACATTGTTCTGTGCAATAAAATGGCAGGCCAGTGGACAAAGGTAAACATTAGCCAATAAAAAGAACATGTGAAAAAGAAGTATATCCAACCACATAATACACATTAGCCAAATGCATGCTCTCTCATCAGTCAAATTTCTAATAAACATGTAACAGTGGATCGCTACAAAGTTTTTTACCTTTTCTTCAAGCATCTTTCTGCACCGGGTTTGTCGTATTCTAATACAAAGTTCTTGAAGCATTTCCTCAAGCCGTTCTATTTTTGCATCATCTCTACATGCTTTTGGCAGAGAGGATCCACCAACATGTTTCCTAGTCAAAGAACGTTGTTTCAAGCTCTCAATCTTTTCTGATATAGTTTTCGCCCGATTCTACATTTAACACTGTAGGTAAGTGATATGCATGGAGTAAAGACAATGTCATAATAAAATTAGATAGAAAGATATCGAAATTATTGTTGTCATCTCTATATCCCCCCATTCCAACCCTAAACACCAAAACAAATTGGTTTTTTGCATGTAAAGGCATTCTAACAAACTGCATGCACCTAATGCAATAGAGAAACCACCAATGCTGCATGACAACCGTGTTGGAGAATAACAATACAGTGAAAGCAATGGCAAAGAGAATCGGAAAAAAAAAATACAATCACGCACAAAACATAAAGTTTACGTGGTACACCCAAAGGTTGGGCTACTCCACTGTTGGTGGCAAATCAGTCTCACCAACTCAAAATTTTCATACATAATATAATGCAAGATCATCTCTTGGGTAAGCTTTACAATCACCTCCGAATCAAAGTCGGATTAGGCTTCACCAATAACAAACCATTGTACTAGTTGCCATTAATGTTTCTAACTTAAACTTCTGCTTTCTATTTTATTAAATAAATAGTTTTTTTTCCTCTTTAAAAGTTACTTTTTTATTTTTCAAACTAAAGTTATTTGAAAGGAGCAAGTAAACAAACTAATCATAAAAAATATATTATCAGAGGGCATAAATTCATCAACCCAGTCCCACCAACAGAGTGATTAATAATATTGAAAACTAGACACCGGAGAGTGATGACAGAATCATAATACTATAGGTTGAGATATGAATGAAAATATATGGAATGCAAATAAATATTTTGTTGCTTTAAAAGCATCACTATTGGTTCAGAAGAGGACCAAAAATAGAATGACTGTTTAGTTTAGATCATAAAGTCCAGAACAGTGTAGCCGTGGAGGATGAAAATTGGAGAAAAATTGACATTGTAGAGAAAGTAAAAGATGAGAAAAATATCCATGAATGATATAATTAATTAGCAACAGTTATCAAAACGTTCGGTCTCTACAAGTCTATATATTCTTTTATTTAGTTCTCCAAGTATTTAGTGGCCTAAAAGACTATTAAGCAATAGTGTGTGCAAGTGTGTGTGCATGTGAGAGAGAGAGAGAGATCCATAGTCAAGGTAGGTTTAGGGTGTTAAATAGCCAAGCCATCTTATACCGTCCATCCCAAAATCCAACCAATGTGATTTTAAAAAATTTAAGTATCTGTGCACCATAATGGTGCAGGCATGCACCATAATGGTGCGGAGGGGCCAATACTAGTGATTTTGAGCATTTTGGGCCTCAATTTTACAAAGTATCCCTCGATCTGTACAATGTGGTACACTTTTTATTTGGGCTCATTGAAGTTGTCTATTTCCCACTACTTTCCTACATTAAATTGCATTTAATAAGGACTTTGGATCAGTGTGTAAGTGTGTGAGACAGACATTATAAGATTTGGGTATACACGTCTTTAAGGTGTAGTCTTTCACTTAAGTCCTTTCTTTAAATGTAATTCAAAGTCCACTAATTTGCAGGTATAACTGTACTCATGGCATATTTATCCAACTACCTACCTAAGTATGACTTGGCACCCAAGGGCCAAGGGCCAAGAAAAACAGAGAAACAGAGACTGTAACTTATCATCTTCACACGCAAAACAAGTGCTCGATTAAAATCACAATATACTACCAGTTCATCATGTAATATTATACTGGGGCGGAACTAATTCAAACTTTCTGATATCATGTAAGCTATAATATTGTACTGTGCTCAACATAATGGTTTGGATGGAGTGTGAAAATTTTAAATTAAGGGTATAATAGTGATTTCACCTATACAGCCCCTCCACATCTTAATGGTGCGTGCTTCACACCATTATAGTGTGGATGACCTTTTTTTTTTCTTATAAATAACATCCGTTGAAATGCCAAATAGACGGTGTAAGATGGGTACACTACTGACAATCCATAGCTAACTTTGGCAATATATATATAAACAGATACATATTATTTTCATCTCATCCTTGTGATTGTTGAAAAGGTAAATCGAAGTGTTGCCAGGAGGAGAAGAAGAAGAAACAAAGAGGGACAAATAGCTGAAGGGTCTTGTACAATTCACATCACATGGTACATTGGTACCACAGTAACATATTAAAATTGATTAACATCACTATTCTTATTACCAACTCTAGCACAATTCTTTTTGATGACATATCTTATAATACTGATAGCCATGGACACTTTATATTTATATATATTATTTAAAAATTTGATTAAACTTTTAAAAAAATGTGAACTGGCACTAAAAGATTGATCAATTTGCAAGTAACCAGAAGGAGGTGTCTTCTGGAATAAAAGGAATACACAATAGTTTTAACATAAAGCTTGTCAGGGCAAAGCTGCCATGCTAAAACAACTGCATGCATGCATAAAATGTCTATTACTATCATCTTAGGTCCTTACCAACAAATCTTCAAGATCCTTGCCATCATATAGAATTTGATAAGATCGGTAAGCATACGGATGATATTTGGAGAAAAAGTGATCTACACAACACCCGTGAGACTTGTGTTCATCACAGAAGGGAATTTCTCGAACTAAAACAGTAAACTGGTTTGGTTGATGCCTTAAATTACGTAGTTGCTGAAGCCTTTTCATCAATATATGATCATATTCCTGAGTATGACATGAGGCAGGAAGGCACCTGTTATAACCACTTATCTCAATATCAAACTTCATTAAAAAACTATAGGAAGTAGAAATTATTTCAATAAGTCATGCAAACTAATATATATATATATATATATATATATATATATATGCACACAGCCACCCGCACGCGCACACACAAATATATGTATATATATTGTTTACACACACATACACAAATATATGCATGAAAATATAGGAATCAAGTCAAAAAGTTGTATACAACTCTATTTAGATTTCTATAGTACTCTCTAACCTATAATGTGCTAATATTTGTTGCTCATTCGCATATAAAAGAACTTAATCAATATGTAGAACACCAGGAAGTAAAAAAAAAGAAGAAGAAAGGAATCCAGATATACTTGCAATTCTATGAATCACTTCCAAAACTTGACAAGGTGGTTAACAAGATTTATCAATCAGGATCAGAGAATAGTCCCAGCATCTATTCTCACCATTGCTGTAATAATGTAATTACAGCGTTTCTCTTTGTTCTCTGCATCAGTCTCCTTTGGCGTCCCATTTACTATGACACCACCTTAAAGAGGTGATTACGTAAATAAATTCGTAATCTTGCCAATTCAATACTTCCACCGTATCAGTTTCTTGTCTTTCAATTTGCTGAGGGATAGAATTTTCTTGCTTCGATGGGCTTCTCATATTGAGCATTTGAGCTTTTAGGGGAACCTTTGTATCTGATTGAAGGGCTGCACTTTTTACAGTGTTCTTTTTATTAGGAGGAAGATTTAAGAAGAAGGGTAGGCTGTAATTTCTTTTGGGAGTAAGTAGTACAAAGGGGTGGAATTAAAATTATGGACATGGCCTTTGATAGGAGTAGGTGGAGACTAAATAGAATGTTCCAACTTTTAGTTTTATTTTTCCATTTATTTATGTTCTTTTCTAATCTTTATCTGTTTTATCTACTTTTTTTTTTTTTTTGTTGCTAAATATCTTTATTTTCTCCTTGCCTTTCTACTTTACACTTAAATATGAGATTCATGTTCAACCTATCCCCTTTAGTTTTTGATAAAAGGCATTTTTCAATTAGTTGAATTTTTTGCTTTGTTTAAACTATTTATCCCCTATTTTTTTTCAATATTTAATTAACAAATCTTCTCTCTCTCTCTCTATCTATCTATTAAACCTAAAAAAAAAAAAAAAACTGTCATTTTAGTGAATTCAGGAAAAGGACTGAACACTTGATTTTCTTTTACAATATTCTATTTTGTTGATAAACCCTGTTTTCTTCCACATTTTTATTTAATTTAATTAATGGGTTTTTATTTTATTTTGCAGGAATTAAGGATTTTTACCACAAGTCAAAATCTCAGAGAGAGAGTCAATTAGTGTTCCAAATTCAAATAGGAAAAGGAACTCTAGAAGACTCGAAAGAGATGAAGTTGAAATTTACAAAGAAAAGAATTTAAGCTCATCTTGATGCCTATTAATAGAGGAAACCAAACTAAGAGAAGGACATAACTTTTAGTGATAAGTTTTAGAGTTAATTTTAGGAGTAGGAGTAGAGTAGGGGAAGAATTAAAATACTTTTTTGTTGCTTCTCATTGCATTCCCGTTGAAGGATCTTAATTGAAGGAAGTTTTTTTACTTTTATTATGGTGTTCAATTAAGTTCTTCTAATTTTATTTCTTTTATATTAAATTTATTTAAATTCATGCAAATAATAGTAGTAATATTATTTTTTTTTAATTCTATGGCTAGTTAAATAATAAGAAGAGCCGCCCTTCTATCAAATCAAAGCAACATCCTGCTTCACCATCCCCTAACAATGTTTGAAGAAGGCTAAAGTAAACCTATCAAGGCCCAGCATCTACTACGTACACTTTTTGTTTGCTATTTCTTTTCAATCAAAAAAACTGTTTAATCTAGGATGTTGATTCATATTACTTTCCAACGTGTACTCTTGCTCGTTCATGCGTTTTTTATCGTTTTCAAAGAGCAAAGATTAACCACCCACATAAACACATAGGAAGATGGATGTATAGATATGTAAACATATTTTTAGGTGTAAAATATTTTACATCAAAAGAAACAAAACAAAGGCAGGATATTCATATGCTATGGACATTTGCCTTGGGTTTGAGCCTTCCAAAGTTTCCGACCTGATCAGGAACATGTCTATTCTAGACTCAACCATTGAAATTCAAATATCTGTATTTCAGACAATAGTAAGCCAAAAACAATGCTTGAAAGCAAACAAGTCCTGTTTACAAATATCTACATGCAAAGCTTACCATGTACATCAGGTAGACTCCATAAAAAGTTATAAAGCATAGGCATGAAAAATGCACCCAAAGCCTGTAAATAAGAAAAAATAAACAACAAACAATTACATGAGTTCCAGCCAAATGAAAACACTACAACATACAGAGAATTATTTATAGAAAATGTTACATAAAATGAATTATTTACGCAGTTTAGATAGATGAGGAAGGATAAAGAAACGGTCTCACTAAAGGGAAAAGTATTAGCCCTCTCAATATTGACCGACTCCTATGACAGGAGTTATTAACCTCCAATGCTGCTGAAATCTAAGAGTTATAAACCGCCAATGCCTTTCAAATCTAAGAGTTATAAACCGTAGGCCAATTGAGAAGTTGCTTGCAAGCCTCCTAGTTACTAGCCGAGCTAATCATACTCCTGTTTCTACTCAAGCTAATAACAATCCATCGGTTAGGTGTCGCAACTACTTTTTGGACATATATCTTTTGATTGTCCATCTCCGCGGATGAAGTTACCACTTCCCCAAGAACGTTGCTATAGTTGAAAATGAACTTGGGAGTGGGGAATACAGAATTGCACGAGGAAGTTTGTAAGCCTGATGACAAATATGAGTTTGATGAACAGGATTTGGCTGCTAATGCTCACTTAGAAAGATGTCTAGGTATTCTTACATGTTGGTCAAAAATGGAAAGATGGTCCTAAAATACATCGTGGAAGAACTTTTCAAACAAGGGTCAAATGTGCATGACAGGTGTGCTCTCTCTTGTGATTGATATTATATTGGAAGCAACATTGATGTTATTTTTGAGAAAACAATTAAGTCTTAACTTGGATTAAAGGTTGAGTCTCACCCAGAGCCATATGATGTCGCATGAATTACCAATACAAGGTTGTTGGTTACTCAGATTTGTTGGAGGATGAGCCTCAACTAGAGCCATATGATGTTGCATGGATTACCAATATAAAGTTATGGGTTACTTAGAGAAGTTAAGTAACATTTTTCTGTTGGCAAGCTTAGAGATTGTTATTTGTAATGTTTTTCCCCTAGAGATTTGTCACATCGTCTTAGAGATTTGACACATCGTTTTAGGGTTACAGGGTCGTCACGCACCACATGACACCCTTGTCGATACCTATTCGATTATCAACGGCAACACCATATACTCTCTTGTGCTATTGACATGCCACCTTTAAAGCTTACAAAGAATTCTTAGGTGATGCAATATGTATCCTCTTTTGTGGATGTTCTTAACTCGAAGGAGTCGAGTTCTTCTAAGCGATGCAAAACAAGCCTGTGAGACTTGGTTTGAGTAATATAAGAGACTTTCAAAGCTCATGCAAGTAAAAGAGAAATCTAAAAGTTGTATTTAATTAACTTATTTTGTTTATAGTTTTGGTAGTTATCTTATTAGAATTCAATTTAGGTTAAGAGAGTTTGTTAAGTGTATTATACATAGGTATGCACTCTGTTATTTTATTGAGGGTTGAGATTTTTATGTGATAATTGTTTGTGAGGATAATTTATCCCTTTGTCACAATTCTCCAGTCCCCACCACTATATCTGGATGAACTCCTTTCTTCTTTTTAAAGATAGATGGTTCTCTCTTTCTTCCTCCTCTATTTTCATCATCTTCTTTCTCTACTTATAAAAGTCAAATAACAAATTTATGTTCAATTTTGAAAAGCCAAATCGTTTTTGTTTTAAATCTTTCACTTATTTCCCAATAATGTTCGTTAGATGTTGCAACCAGGACACGTCTGTAACAACCTGAAGTGCAACCTGAATGGCCAAAATATTTCCCAAAAATGTACAAAATATATCGAGTATCCAAAACAAAGTTTAGAACCATAAATTGAAAACAAAGTGAAGAAAGAGATGGAAGGTAATCATTAAAAATTACCAGTCTTTACTAAAATTGAAGTTGTACTAAACCTTACCTGTTAGAGCCTTCACTTATATTAGATATGGTAAAAGTATCCATGGATCGGGAGTCCCTAGGTTTCCCATCATTGCCAGCATAATTAATTGGAAGAAGAACCAATAATCCAACAACAGAGCAAACTACAAAGAAATTGATCCTGTCAAATGAATTCACACAGATTAAATGGAGGTCTGTCAAACAGATCATTATTCAGGTAAAGAAGCATCTAAGTAAAGAAAAATTCATAAGCTTCCCAGAATGTGTGGTATGCTTGAGAATTTATTATGCTAAACACTTGCATAAATCATCATAAAATTTCAGTACATGCTAAAAAATTGCATAAATCATAATAAAATTAACATTACAGCCTACAGTGATATGTAACACACAAAGTCAAGTCTATAATGAAAAGAGGTAAGAAGGTTAAATTCTAAATAGGAGGGCAATTGATGGCCCTGCTCCATACCCTTGTCAAACTTAAACAAACAATGAAGAATATAAAAGCTCACTGCTATACTTGTCGAATTTTTATGCTAAGCAATTGCATAAATCATCTAAAATAATCAATACAGCCTACAGTGATATATTATATACAAAAGATGGTACACAAAATCAGCTTTATAGTAATAAGGTTATAGTCTTATAGAAATTAAAAAATTATGGCCCAAGAAGACGACTGCTTCTATGTATCAACGAAAACTATGGGGTCAGAATATGACGATCTAGATGGTGATGTTATAGATTTTGAAGAGGAAGAGTTGAACCCATGAACCCGAGATGGTGAACTAACTGATGATGAAGAGGGAGATTCAATTGTACATGAAGTTGGTGACTCATTTGTTTACGAGGCGGAAGTTCATGAGAACCTTACGGAGAAACTTGAAGATTCAAGCACACCAATTCATCAAGTTTGCATACAATCAACTCATGATAAGGTCAACTCTCTTCCCAAAAATGAATTCTCCTCCCTTAGCTTAACCAACAACATTGTAATAGGAGCAATTGATGCATATAAAGAGGAATTTCATGTTGCGAGTAAGGTGTTCGACGAAATTCCAAAACCAATGAGACACACTGTTACCCTCAATTTGAAGCCACCAGATGTTTATAACACTCAAAGTGAGAATATTAAAGGAATAGACACTAATAATGCCCTGTACCTAGCAATTTTAGATGAAAATACAAATAGGCCCAATGCAATTTTGGTGAACATGTATGGAGGTACGATGGCATCAATTCATCCGGTTTGCATCCAATTAATCTATGATAAGGTGTTTGATGAAATGCAAAAGAGGGTTGTTTACTACAATAAGTACCTTGTTTGCAATAATGTAGCAGTAAACATGACTAGTGAATCAAAATTCCCTCTTATTAGATATGGGAAATTGAAACACAAATTTAGAAAAAGGGAAGAATTTTTTTATCTCAAGAATTATAATGCTGCGCGGTCTGAAGCTCTTGATGAATTTCATAGGAAATATTGGACTATTATGGGGTAGCAATTAAGTTGCACTCCTCTTTTTATTGGGCTTGTAATTCAAATCTCAACTTATGCTATCAATATATATGCCCTTTACTGGTTGCTAGGTGATCATTTCACTACTTTGGCTGGGTTAAAGTGTTCTAACGGATCATTAGAATTTTACAAGGTCAACGTACTAGAAACCATGGCTACAAAACAAGCATTTTATGGCATTTGATATACAATGGATTACTAAACGAAAGTATGTGGTTACTACGGTTAATTCAGTTCATTCCATGGTCAAGGTGGCTGTTGTTATCTACATGTGTATTCACTCAGATGTGATCCACAAACCATTTGTGGACATTTATCTGCAAGGAGTTCAAGTAATAAGTGAAACCTATTAGTGCAAAGTCGAATTTTTTTATTTAGCTAATAATGCTAGTGTCAGGATGGGTGAGTTTCAGATGCAAACAAGCAACATACTATTGGGAGTATGTGAACTCAAAAGTAGTCAACCTGAACTTAAAGACATCATAGGGTCTATTGTAGATCATCTCAAGTTAGTAAAAAGTTGGAAGTGGCAATGAATACATTAGATGATTTCAACACCAAAAACAGTCCGAGGTTTGTTTTGCTCATAAGAAATTCTCAGGGCAAACTTGTCCAAGCAGATCTTGCAGCTAGAGATGTTTTTGATACAGGGCAAGTGAAAGTCATTTTGGGACTGCATAAATGGGAAGAAGCATCTTTAGTTGCAGATATCAGTAGCCAAGCTCATATTCCTATTTTCTCTCTTGCTGATTCAACTCCACAATGGGCAATATTGCGGTGGTCATTCCTTGTTCAATCATTCCCTAACAAATCTTCACAAATAAAAGTTGTGGCTTCTATTTTGCAGTCTTATGGATGGAATTGTCATACTCTTTTATGCGAGGAAGGTAATGATTCAACCTCCAACAATGTCGTTCATCTTCTTACTGATGCCCTTTTCACAGTAGGTGTAAAAATAAATAGCATCATATCATTCCCACCTTTTAATTCTTCTTCATTTCATGAGGAACTTGAAGGATTAAAAGGGAGCAATGTCGAGTCATTTTGGTTCATACATCTTTGGCATTGGCTATTCATTTATTTGATAGTGCAAAAAAGATGGAGATGATGACAAATGCTTATGTATGGATCACTACAAGCAAAATTACTAATTTTCTCCATTCCATCAATGATCTCACCATTTCATCAATGCAAGGAATTCTTGGAGTTCAAACCTCCTTTCCTGAAAATAGTCCACAATTTTGACATTTCAAGAAAAGGTTTCGGGTAAAATTCAGCTTAGATTATCCAGAAGAAGAAATCACTGAGCCGGGGATTTGCGTTGTGCAAGCCTATGATGCCACAAGGATTTTGGCTTTTGCATTAGATGAAAACGAGATGGATAGTCAAGGCGAAATTTTTTTATAAGAAGTTTCACAAATTGATTTCAATGGCTTGAGTGGTAATGTTCATTCCAGAGGCAGGAAAGTAGCTGCAACTTATATATTTCATTTTGTATATGTGATTGGAAAGAGTAATAATGCATTTTGGTCTGAAGGATTAGACTTCTCGGAGACCATCGATCATGACAGAACTATTTACAATTCTTCTATGCAGAACTAGGGGAAAGTATGTAGGCGTGGGGAACTAACTAATCTTCCTATAAGTGCCAAACCTCTCAGAGTGGGTGCGGCCACTGGATCAGTGTTTCAACAATTTGTGAAAATTGATTACATTCCTCGAACTAATAAATGTTCTTTTTCTGGATTTTCTATTGAAGTCTTTGAAGCAACCATGAAGCGCCTATCATATGATTTGCCATATGATTTCTTTTCATTTAAGGGCACATATGATGATTTGGTGGAGCAAGTCTATTTGGAGAATTTTGCTGCAGCAGCTGGTGATATAACTATATTAGCTAATCGAACGAGGCATGCAGATTTTACACAGCCCTACTCTGAATCAGGATTGGAGATAATAGTGCTAATTCAATCAAAATTGCTGAACAAGGTATGGTTTTTCATGAAACCCTTCACTAAAGCTATGTGGGGACTAACAGGTGTGATCACCATATACAATGTATTTGTTTTGTGGCTAATAGAGCGAAATCACTCCCAAGAACTCAAGGGCTCTGTGTTGAATCAAATTGGAACCCTTCTTTGGTTAGCCTTTACCACACTCTTTTCCTTACATGGGGAAAAACTTCATAGCCTATTGTGTCACAGATGGCAATGGTAATGTGGCTATTGGTGGCACTAATCATCTCACAAAGCTATACGACCAGCCTTGCCAACATGCTCACTACCCAGAGGCTTGTACCAAGAATATCTGATGTTGAGACACTGCACAAAATGAATTCATTTGTTGGAATATTATTTGATAGGGTTCTCATGGGTGGAGTCTTTCTTGAGTTGAAATTCGTTGCGAACATCACAGTTGTTGTACGGTACCACCTTGAGGACAAGGTGGGTTTTAAAGGGCGGAGTATTGTTACCGGTTATTTCATCTTGATGTTTATCGGATAGAACGGTAGGCTAGGATCAATCCTTTTAGATGGTTCTCAATCTACGGCCAAGATCATTTCTAGTTAATATAGTTCTGCCTTTATATTGTAATGGTAGCAAACAGAGAAGACATCGAATATCAAAATTAAATTTTCCAATCTCCTTCTTCTTTCTCTAGCTCTTCTGCAATCTATCGAGACTATAAATCGGTAACACCTTTTCCTATTTCATGTACTATACTTCACAAAATGATAGACTCGGGGTATATTTTTTGCATTTTAATCTATTTATAATATATCAAATCATCCAAAAAAAAGAGGGGAGGCGGGGTGGTAAAAAACCATTAGCAAAATGCAATCAACTACAATATGAAGAAAAAGAATTTCTGACCCGAACTTGAAGAGTCTGATGAGAGTAAAGGAATCAAGGCCATTTTCCTCGAGAATTTGGTCATCAGTAACGCGAAGAGCGCGTGGAATCCAACCAACAGAAGGGAGAAACCGGTGAAAATTGGTGGCGGAGCAATCATGGAAGGGAATGTGGTGTTTGAGGAAGAGAGAACGGGCGTAGTAAATGGTGGCATTTGAGGGTTGATTTTTGAAAATTGAAAAGAGGAAAAGAAAAACTATGGCTAAAGCGACGTTAATGGCTGTAGCAGCCAGGAGGGATTCGGTTTTCAGTAGATGGACATAGGAATACACGGTACCGCCATTGTTCAGAATGCCCATTTCTGGTTAGGTATAGACATAGATATATATATTCATCTATATGTATAGGTTTACGTTTAGAGAGAGAATTAGGAGAGAGAAGAATGCAAATATCTAAAATTTGTGGGAGAGAGAGGAGTTTAGAGAGAGATTAATGTAAATATGGATATTTGCGGGGGAGAGAGAGGGGTTGCAGCCTGGCTAACTGCCATGGTGATGGTGTTGAAAAATTGGGTCAGACTTTGAATGTGATCTTAGGAGGAAAAAGAAAATTAATGTAATCGATGGTCAAGATCAAACCACAACACATGCATAGTTGCATACTCTTTAAATAATACGATAATTATTGATTTTTTAAAATTAATTTTAGATTTAAAATCTTTGACTTGATTTTAAAAAATCAGCAATTATCACATAAATATAAAACAAAGAGAGTAGTATTTTGAAAGAAAATTCTCATTCTGCATCCCACATGGGATATCCAATGAAATAGTTTGTGTTTTTTATATTAGGATTCCTACCGACTCAAAAACTGATAGATAAGAAAATGTACTAATACCGTAGTGACTAAAGAATTGCCGTTAAAAATAAGGAAAATCTTAGACTTATTTTCAAAAATTATCCGTTAGTTCTATCCACAAATAAAACGAAAAAATATAGTCTCACTTTATTTATATTTTACAAATAAAGTGAGACCATACTTCTTTGTCTTATATGTTTGTAAGGTTTATGGGTCAAATTTGAGGGTAAGTGTAGAACCACTCAAAAAATAAACACAAAATGAATGTAATTATTTACTTACAATTATTGAACCTGAAGAATTATTTATAAATTATTTTTTAACACATTATTTTATAAGTTAATTTTTCTACAAGAGTTTTTTGTAAGTGTAAATAATGCTTAAGAAAATAACTTTTAGTTCTGTTACGAATTTAGTAAGAAAATCATGACATTGATGTCTAAAAATTATTTTATGTGTTACAAGTAAAGGCAATTATGAAATTAAAAATAAATTCGTTTTCCTTTCCTTAGTTTTCCTACCATTTTGGTTAGAAAAATATCTAATGAAAATTATGTTCAATTTTCTTTTACTTTCCCTACCTTCTTGACTTAAAAAACTCCCGGCATTTATAAGGTTCTTTAGTTTTTAAAACTCACAAACAGGGTGTAAAGAATAATATTAGGGTCCCAAAATTTTGATCTCAAATGTGTTGCGGTATTGAATAAGACAAAATATATTTTATGACTTAATCAATCACCAAACCTACCTAATTAATGTAGGGAATTGTTATTTCGACAAGTACAAATTGACATTTCTACAAAATCTCTGGGGACCTAATTATTATTCATGTGAAAGGAATATTGTAGAACTATCATTTTTATTTGTAAAAATATCAATTTCCACCATTGTATTGATGACACATCATTTGAAATACTTTTGAAACAAAAAATTTAAAACCCACTACTCAAATATTTCAATTTTTTTTGTCTCAAATGACGTGTTATCATAATATTAATTGGATAAATGTCATATAATTAATTATGTCATAAATTATCATTAAAATATTCAATATCATATCATTTAAAAAATATTTGATATCAAAAATTTGAAAACCTTACCATCTCTATAAATAATGTTGTGGCCCGAGTGAACCATTCACTACTTATATTTTGACATCTTATTTTTTATCCATTTTTCACGATCCTATTCTGTTACCAGAAAATTATTCATTGATATTAGTATTTTAGTTTTTAAGTTTAAATTTTTAAAATTTTCTTAATTATCCTCCAAATTTGATACTGGCCCCGTCCCCAACTTAAGGATAAGTTTCACCTAAATTAAGCTAGTCAAATAAAATGAGAGAGTAATTTTATTTTCAATTTCACCCTTTTATTGTTATCTGTGTTAAATAAATTAATTTGAGTTACTCATTTGTGATGCAATTGATTTAGTGTTTAAGTAAGATGTAATATGATCAAGAATAAATTAATTAATTTTGTTTGAGTAAGATGTAATATGATCAAAAATAAATTAGTTAATTTTATCTAATTGAGTTACGTATGCTTTTGAGAAGAAGAAAAAAATCGACGGAAGAAGTAATTTTTTTATTTTTTCTTAATACACAGAAATACTTTTTTTATTTATTTTTAATTAACGTTTTGGAAAAAATGAAAATATAAATTAATGTTGGTCAATTAAATTGAATATAAAATTTTAACATTATCTTTTTTAAAACTAACTAAAAAATAAGAAACAAACAAATTAATATTTAATATAAGAATAATATACGAGACTAGGTCATTAACAGTTTCTTAAAATCTACAAATAATATATAAAAAAATAAATTTCACTTTTTAAACAGAAACACCGAGCTTATATATAAACAAATGTTATAATGATAAACATATAGAAGTACATCATGAGAGGGAAAAAATAAAAAAATAAAAAATGGTATATGTACGCACGTATGTATATAATTAACTTTACACACAAAAATTATACACAAATTTTAATTAATTTATTAAAAAATAAGATTGATATAAATTTTTAAATTAAATCTTATTTTTTAATAATGAAATAAAATTTATATTTAATGTTTTGTGTTTGATTATTTGTATAAATAAATTATTTATTTAATAAATAAAATTTATAAATTTAGTATAAATAAAAATATTTTATTTTATTTTAATATAACGTAGCAACTAAATATATTTTATTTATTTTATAAAAATAAATAATTTTATTCTCACCTTCGTTGCTACAATCCCGTAGCGATATTTTGTATATTTCGAGTACAAACACAATACAAATACAAATATTACCCGAATTTGAAGAGTCTGATAAGGATGAGCGCATCAAGGCCGCAAGTCTCAAGGATTCGATCTTCAGTCACCTTAAGAACGTCACGAATCCACTGAACGGACGGCACGAATCGCCGGAAAGTGAGACGTCCTTCGACCACCGGAATATTATTAGTATTATCATTATCATTGAGAGACATACGGCGAGCGTAAAATACATCGGCGTTGGAAGGCTGTCGCTTGAAGATGGAGAAGAGAGAGAGAATTACGAAGGCCAAGCCAATGTTAATGGCTGCTGCTGCTAATAGACTCCCTGCATCCATCTCTTTATTTTAGCTGCTAGTGAGAGAAATTTGAGAGAGAGAGAGAGAGTGAGATATATGTTGGTACAAATCTGTATGGAAGATTGAGAGAGAGAGAGAGTTGGCAGCTTTGGTAAAACGTGGCAGATTTTGAGGGAGGAGACTGACCAAGTGTAACTGACTTTACTTTTTCATTTTCATTTGTCTTTAAATATAATTAGCTCATTACATTTTTTGTTATAAAATTATTGAATCATTTATACTTTTTAATTATATATATATATATATAGACACACATTATATATCTATCTATTTATAACAGTATCATTAAAATTGATTTCTAATAGTATATGTTCTGAACAAAATACTTTAAAAGTGATTGATATTTTTAAAGTAAAAATAATTTTATCAAAATAATATTCATTTGACATATATTGTAGTTATTCTAGTGATAATACTTTAAACGGTACTTATTATTTTAAAATATTATTTTTATTCTAATAATAACAATTGCCCAACTAAAAGCACAATTTGATTAAATGTCCATTCAATCGGCTCAAAAATAACTATTAATAGTATATTTTAGGACAAAATAATCATAAAATTATCTAACCTAATAATAACTTTTTACTATAATTGGAAATATATATAATTTGAGAAGTAAACTTTTCTCTCATAAAGATTGTCTTACTTAATATGAAATTATTGTTATATTATAATAATACCGATTAATATTGTGTATAAACCATACAAAAAATTATTTTCTTACAAACTATATTATTTAATTAATTAATAACATATATCCAATTATTGTAGAAAAATTAAATAAATTTAAAAATGTACGCTAATAGTTTATCTATTTATATAGTATAGGTAATAGTATTCATCTTTAAATTAATAATTTGTTTGTTTATATATTCATATATTCATCTATTTATATAAAAATAAAATATTAATTAAGCTCAAATAATTATTGTTATATAGTTTAATAGTAAAATGTAATTACATATTTTGTATCAAGGATATAAATTTTAAAGTATAGTAATAAATTAAAAAGAGTATTATGATAAAAGATAGTAATAAGTAGATACTTTGAAATCAAATAAAAGATGGAAAATAACTTTTTCTCTTAAATTTTAGATTTGAATGACCATTGCTAAATTTTAGGGTTGGGAAAAGACTTTATGCTATTTACTATGCAAGTTCACCAACTTTGTGCACAGCACGGGTGGCGTGGATAATTGTTTATTATATTATTAATAAAAATATTATATTAGAATTTTGAGAAGATAATTGTAGTTACTAAATTACTAAATATTTATTTAAAGAATAAATATTTGAATAATATTTTATAGGTTCATTTGATCAATTATTAAGCTAAACGTTTGAATGAAGTGCATATTTATTTAGTTATGATTATTAAAAAATAATTATTTTAATTTTATTAAGTTTGTAGTATATTAGAATTTATACTAATTAATGTTTTTTGAAATTATAATCTCAATAGAAGTATGAAATTCAAGTTTTAATAAGTTTTGATTTAGCTATGGCAATTAGTTAGTAATAAATCTACTATAATTTTTAAGTAATTTTATAGTTATTATGTTTTTTTAAAATGTGATGCCCCCAAATCACTGTACTCACTATAGCTGACTTTGTGCTCACTATAAATGCTAAATCATTAGGTTTATAGATGATTTCGTTTATTTATAAACAAAATTCTCATCTTAATTCTCAAAGATTTTTGATTATTTCATACCAAGTTCTTATAATCGATGCAAGAAACTTAATACTCATTCATAACATTTTAACCTTAATATTTAGATATTCTATAACTTTACATATTCCAAGATTCACGGCATTAAATTATTAGGATGATTCTTGGGAACAGAGAATCTCGCGGTAAATGTTTTTATCTTCACCCGTGATAAATGTTTGCATCTTTATCCGTGACAAATGTTTGTATCTTTGTCCGGGACAAAATTCTCTTTCCGCACAGAACATACCCAACTAGTTAAAACTCTCACTCGAAATACATTTGGTTATAGTAATATCTCTTCATATCAATAATCCTACTTATCTGACATTCAGAATAGTAATAACAAGTTCGTACTTGGGTTCAAGGAACCTAACGATGAATTTGACCAGTTAACATCTGAATAGTCCTGTCTCAGATGCTTACAGTACTCATAAGTTATTTACCAATCATCATCCAAATAAATAGATCATTATCAATACTATGTTAAGTTTAACAATTCTAAGTTTTATCAAAGTAAAGATGTAACAAGAGAATGTGATCAAACTTGATAATATTAATATAACATTCGATTACATGTGTGAAACTTATTCTTATTACAAAATATCATTATGATTACAGTAAAGAACAAGTAAGGAAAACAGTAAACTAGTTTACGCATTTCTTCTTTTCTTTCTTCTTCGAGCCGGATGAGCTCTTGGGTTTTTTTGCAAATTAGGTTTATTTACAAGGGTGAGCTAAGATGCTCAGCAAGTCTTAAAACACATAGCATATAAGTGAACTCACACCGATATTGATTGTAAGAATTCATGGCATAACAATTGATATTACAAATGTTTTTACATAGTAAGACTGAGTGGTAGTTAGACCTTGAATTGTTCTTTGTCTTTCGACTTAGAACCATTTACAGTGGATATGGAAAAGGAATCAACCTAACGACATCCTATGTTATGCATAACATACATTATACTAGATTAATCATGAACAATGCAACATATTCGTTCATCTCGATTTACTTCACATATCATGATCGCCCCGAGACAACTTGATTTGATAAAATAAAGTATGGTTCGACATACATCACAAATAAGTATTTTATTTTTCAAGTTATACCGAAACAAGTAGCAATAATTCTCATATCAAATATTTATAACACTTTGTTTATACAAGATGTATAAATCACATAAAAAGAAAGTAAAAAAGGTTAAAGATAGAAAACTTGCCTTGTAAATATCTAAAATTAGATTAAACGCTCGTCGATAATCCTACATAGTCACATGTTTATATACAGTTTAAATTATATCGAGTACAACTTTTAAGTTTTATTTCGGACATTATAACCACTTATAAATAAGACTTCTTCTAATATATATGAAAATATTCGAGCACTATAACTGCTTATATAATGAATATTTTCATTTATTACATAAAGAAAATCGAACATTATAACTGCTTATAAACTAAACATTTTCTTCTTTATATTTGAAATAAATCGGCCATTATAACGGCTTACAAATAGAACTTTTCAAATATATATTTGAAATAATTTGGGCATTATAACTGCCTACAAAATGGATATTTACAATAATACTTTGAAAAATCTGAGCAAAATAACGACTTATAAAAGTATGTTTTTTTTTTTATACTTGAAATAAAATTGGCCATTATAACGGCTATAAATAGGACTTTTGTACTATTTATTTAAACTAAATTGAACATTATAACAACTTATAAAATGAATATTTATACTAACTAATAGAAGAAAACTAAAGAAAAGGAAAACAGGTATACCTTTTGAAGTGCGTGTTTTTTGTTAAATCGCATAGAACTTCGTCGTTTCAAAAGTAATTTTTTTCTCACAATATTTCTCAAAATATAAATTTGGAGTGTTTTTGTTTTTGAACTAACGAATTTAAAGGAGGGAGACCTCCCTATTTATATAAAACTAAGGGTTGGGATAGTTTGGTCTTTAGTTTAAAAGTTAAGGGCATTTTAGTCTTTTTACATATTATTTAATTAATAAAAATAAAATAATATATAGATATTTTCATGCCCAAACCGTTAACTTAGTGTTCTAAAAGCTTTTCGAGCTGTTTTTTCATTATTTCTTTCGATTGGTTAAAATTTTGGTACATTGGATAAATTGCGTGCGATTAATTTGAAATATTTCGCATCAGTAATATTAATTTTAATCAGTTATACATATTTTATTCATAAAATACTTCATATCGTATTAATATGATGTCTCGTGTAAGTTTCATAGTTTATACTTTGTTTTAATCTCGGATACACTTCTGTATATTTCTCGTAAAGCATGTTTTACGTATTTCTTTTCGTATTTGTTCTATTTTAAAATTTCATAACCCCACAATTATTTTTTGTAAATATTTTTATGCGTGAAAATATCTCCGTTGTCCGTAAAAATACTATTCAGAACTGTGAATTTTCAAAATTCAAAAAATAGTGTCTGAATGAATAGTGTTTGCATGTATTTTGAGAAAATATTTTTATTGGCTCATTAGCATCCATACCTCATAAGAATACTATTTCGTGAAATGTACAAAGTCAAAATGTCGAAAAGAACGTTCAAAAAGACGACAAATGTTTTCTCGTAAATCGTACATTTTTCATCTTTGTTCCAAAACATTTATTGGTTCCGTAACATCTACACCTCACAATAACACTATGTTGTGAAATATAAGAAATCCTACAAATGAAGGAAATAATCAAACGAATGAAAAATATCAACTCGTGAATAACAATTTTACACGTTTTTTGAGAAATTTTTTTAATTGAATAAATAGCATTTATACTTCATATAAAAGATTTTTTGTGATATACGATATATCAAGACGACTTAAGACGGTTGATGTAACGATCCCGAAATTCAACATACCTTATTACCTTAAAGTTCATGTTTATTATTCATTATTTTCTTAACGTCCAAATTTCGGTTCATTAATAAATCTTTAATGCCCTTAATTAATTTATTAATCCCTTTATTTCCATAATTAATGAAATTTATAATTATCAACAATTAAACACAAACGCACATATATATATATATATATATATATATATATATATATATATATATATATATATATATATATATATATACATATCTAATTCATACATTTCACCTTACCTCGTAACATAATTTCTGTACCACCACAATAATTTTATTGCACCATTATATGTAATTTCTCTCATTCTTAATAAATTATTTTTTTTAAACAATTTATTTACTTTTCAATTATCTTAATTTAATACCAATTATCATCATCTCTGTACAGATTTAATTTAATAAATTAAATCCCATCACATATCTTAAATCACATAAAATATCACAAATAATTTGAACAACCTTGATAATTTTATCAATTAAATTCTTATTTAGTTTTTATTAAATAATCCCGAAAATTCGGGTTCTCACATTCTTCCCCCCTTAACCGGATTCCGTCCTCGGAATCATAATTACCGTAATAATTATACGTATTCTATTTATAGCACCTTGCTATATCTTTATCTTGATGAATAACAACTAACTCACTAATAACCGTAACTTACCTCTTTAATACCCATAATTTCCATCTTTAACGGATGATATCATAATGATCCTAACAGTCAGCATACTCAACTCTTAATTCAATTCACAATTTCTTTGATTTCTCATTCTCTGAAAATTTCTTTTCTTTAATCACACTTATCCTTATTCAATCAACTTATTTCATACCTTCTATTACACCTCATTTATACTCTGTACATTCATCCTTCTCTTTTTAATTCATATCCATAATTCTACTTCACATTCCATAAATCATTTCTTAATACTTTTATCATTCAACACTAGGTTTTAAATGCCAACCTTTACTGAATTCATCATAATCCTTATTTGGAATTATTTTAAAAATCCTGGGGTATCACATTCACCTCTCCTTCAAAAATTTCATCCTCGAAATTTCTATATATTGATATCTCATTCATTTGCAACATACACATTTACTCTGCATTCTTTCCACCTATCTTTCTTTCCTTCCATCACTTACATTTAAATAATACTACCTCATCCTACGATCCAATCTTCATTAGAGTAGAGGAATTCAAATTTTTTTATTTTGGAAAAACTTTTATGATATACTGAATGAACATTTATCCCGGTTTACAGTATTTCGCTCCCCGAGTACTTCATACTGCAAACCCTGACAGTGGATCAGTCTGTCATTAAAGTGATGTATATTTAATCCGTAATTTGACACTCCAGTAAAACAATCTGTAATGCCCGTGTCTTGCTATGCCAGGTGACCATTCGATCAACCTACAATATTCTTAATCTTTCTATTCATCTCAGCCTTAGAATTCATTCAAAAGTAATTTGATTGGGTATAATTTTCAAAGAATACGAATTCAATAAATATATTTCAAAATTTGTCTAGCTGAATCAATAGCTTAGACTTATATTTCTTCAACGCTTGTCTAGCCAAATCAATTAGTATAGACTTTCTTTTAACAATTTATAATCCACAGAAATTTTAAAACATTCATCATGTCAAAACTTTTCAAAACATCTTGCTGAGTCAAATGACTTTGACTTATAGCTTTGACATACTTTTATAAATCAAAATCATTTATGACTTCATGTTACCGCATCATTTTGACAGTACGTTGAGAATTCCGTCGTTAATAATTCCTACACCATACTTTATGGTGTCGAATCATCTTATGACGAAATATTATCACACCGTCTCAACAACACGTTGAGCATTCCGTCATTCATCACATCTACACCGGGCTAAAAGGTGCATTGATGATTCTTTGGAAATACATTTTGATGTTAAAAATATTTTTGTCTAGCCGAAACAAGTAGCATAGACACTTTTTAAATTGCTTAAAAATTCGTTTGTATTTTTAAAAGTACATTTTGCCAAATTAACTTGATGCCAAAAATTTTGAAGTCTAGCAAAGCTAGAAGAGTGGGACTATCCTAAATTCCTTAAACATTCACCTTCTGCTTCTTCACTTAATTACTAACTTTATTTATTGCTAGGACTATTATTATTTATCATATTAAAATGTTTAACTACTCCAACTTTACTATACCCCGTATAGTTCATCAAACTTGCCACACATTATGAGTCCAGGAACTTACTACAAGAATATGAGTTTAAAAGCTTGTCCTAGTAATATGTAATCTAAGAACAAATCAAAGACTATCCATATACTGAGGGGCTCAAAACATACCATAAGATTATGAGTCATAGACTTACCATATGCATGAGTTTTAACAACTCGTGCCTAAACTTAATATTATTATCTATCAAAACCGCTAGCGCGACTCTAACATTTCAATGATTATCACATAGTAACTAAGTAAACACAAATCCTTCGCCCATGCAAAGGATTGTGCACTCAGTCACCACGTGAGTCCTCAATTGAAATTTCGTACCCAAGCTTTCTGCCCCCTTATCATAACATTTTTGTCATTCATGTCTCATCATTCTCTGAATTCTTCTTGTACTATTTTATAGTACCATATCTCTTTATAGCATCAGGCTATATCCTTTGAATTATTAAAAAAAATCTCTCTGTTATTTTACAATCTCATTGGATCCCATTATGATCTTGCTTTCCAATCTATTTCTTATTCGCTTTTCTTATCTTGTGATCGTATCGTAGTACGATCTTCTTACCGTTCCTGATCATGTTATTTTGATCTCTTTCTATGCTTTTTAGATTTCTTTGTCATCTTTATTGTTTGAATCAGGTGTCCCCTGATTTTCTTTGAGATTCATCTTTGAATCATTTCAAATATTCTTTCAGATGTATTTTTAATTGAATTTATGAATTTTCTTAATTCATTACCTTCATTCATATCTTTCTTAATATCTCTATCTCTTTCTTATATCTTATATCTTTCATATTTCCTTAACCTTATCCAATATTTGAGAACTATATCTCTTTTCAATTTTATGGCTTTCTATTCTAATCCCCCCATGTTCATCAAACTTGTCACGTATTTGGGCTCAGGAACTTACCATAATCATATGGCTTGAGGAGCTTGTCCTAGTCAGGCCATAGTCGCCCATTCGCTGAGGAGCTCCACCATACAATCACGAGTCATGAGCTTATTATACGTTTGAGTTTTTAGAACACGTAACTAACCTTACACTTCCTTACTTAGGTTATAGCCTAAGGTATCATTTACCTAAGGTTTATAACCTCTAGCTCTGATACCAACTGTAACGACCCCGAAATTCGACATACCTTATTACCTTAAAGTTCATGTTTATTATTCATTATTTTCGTCTAAATTTCGGTTCGTTAATAAATCTTTAATCCCCTTAATTAATTTATTTATTGACATTATCGTCAAAAATTACCAAACATTTCGGTATAATTTTTTTTTCTTTTTCTCAATTCAATCATTGTATTAAAATATTTGGATATTTAAAATCCTTACATCTGGATCCTAGTCCCTGGATCGCAACCTTTACTTTTTCTTTCTCTTATAAGTACCATAGAGCTAAACATTCAAAATTTAATATCATTTATATCCATACAAATATTCTTTGTTTTATAATTCATAATTAAACTTCTAATAATCTCTATCGTGACATCTATCTTGTACCATTACAGTTCATAATATAACTCTATTCGCCCTGACTGGGTCCCATTTATATGTACATACGATCAATCAATGTAAACTTATCAAATTTAACCACATTGAATTATGATATTGAAAACATAACAATTACATTTACAACCTTCCAAATTAATCCCTCTAACAAAATCCGTTATTCCAGAACTTTGTTTCTTTACCTGCAAAAGTTTATTTTATGCAAGTAATGAGCATAACGGCTCAGCAAGTTCAACAGTTAACACCTTTTATACTTCACATAGCACATACCTTAACATGCTCGGTGTATGTCATACATCATGAGCTGTGCTTCTACAATAGCAATATATCTCACATCATTGCTTAAAGTACACATAGTTGTTATATTTTCCACAGATCACATAACACATAATTTATATGCATTGAAACAAGTATTAACATATCATAACAGACAATATTTAACATAAAATTACTGAAGAACTTGTCTGGATTGTGGAATTAAATAATAAACACCCTTTCTATAATGTTTCTCGTACAACCTATGATCATAAAATAATCAATTAATAATTATTTATCTCCTCATGATATTAATTTAATTAATTAATATCATCTCCGGGTCAATTATCAAATAATATGGCTAATTATATTAACCTCGTTCCTTAATATATTAATTGAACTTAATATAAAACATATTCACTGCGGACAACCCAGCTCGTCGGATAAAATTTAGCATTTTTGGTTGTCCGAATTTTTATGTTAATCATTTTCTAACTTTTAAACTCATTAGATTAATATTTAAAATATTTAAATATTAATTCCTAATATTTAATATTTTTACAAAAATATTAAATTTAATGCTCAAATATCATTTTGATATTTTTAGTAATTTTCTATAATTTTTAAATAATTTTTAAACATTTATTTCAATTAAAATAATTTTTGGGGGCATTTTGATAATTTTCGCGGCTTTAGGGATAAAATCGGCATTTTCCGGAAAGGCAGGGGCTATTTTTGTAAATTCCTCGCTCTAGAGACAAAATCGTAATTTCTCAAAAGTTCTCGCCCGCGCCATGCGCGAGCCTTATTTCCTTACACACGAAACGACGCCGTTTCGTCCCGTCCGCTGAAAGAAAAATTAAGCCGCGCAATGCACGATTTTTTTTATTTTTTCCTTCTTCTTCTTCTTTGCAGTTCGGTCCTTTAACAAATTTTACCCATTTAAGCCATTAATACACCTCCAAAGCTCAACATAATTACTAATAATTATCCCAAGCTCATATAAAATCTTAAGTAAAATTATTTTTCATATACCCATAATTTAAAACATATGATATAACATTAATTTCATATTATTTCTACTAATGTTAAATACTCCAATATTCAATATTTTTAATCAAATCTTTTCACAATAATTATCCAAAATATTAAATAATCCATAAGTTTACCTCTAAAATTATATAGAACATTATTTTAATTATTAACTAATTTTTCACAATATTAATTTATCACCAAATACTAAAAATAATTCAATTGAAATGACTTTATACCTTCTTTTAAGGCTTTTTCTTCACCTTGTTGACATCAAATATTCTCTTCCTTGATGGCCATGGAATTCTCGGTTGACGGAGATGATGGTGGTGGTTTTTTGGTGGCTTCGGGTGGTAGCAAAAGAGAAAGAGAGTTGTTTTGTACATATCTTTTTTTTTCTTGCCATCCTTTTTCTTTTATTCTCTTCCTTTTATAAACAAGGCAACTTAACACTTTGGCTTAAAAAAATTCCACCGACTTTGTCACAACCGACTCAAACTTTCGGATAATTTCCATGCAACAATTAAAACTTTAATACATTATGTAGTTATTTTGTGTAATAAATAATTTACGTAATGTTCATAAAATATTTATTTTAATTTATCAAAATTCATATTATGATTTATAAATAATATTTACACCATTTTCGGGTACTTTACTTGACAAATTTTATACACGCATAACGTCATGCATGTAATTATATGAGATAATTTATACCTCCAAAAATCATAAAATAATTCATATAACATATAAAAATTATTTTTCATAATTTTTCCCTTCGTTTCTTAGACAACATATTACATTAACATGTTCACGTTTTCGAAATATCATTCCTCATAAAAGTCATTAAAATTTCATTATACATAACCATAATTTTAAATAACTTAAAACATTCTTTTTTCTAATTTATTTTCATTTCTTTACAATTTACACTAACTTTCCTTATATAAATTATATAATAATAAATTATATAATTTATATAATTACTTCTTCTTTATTAATAATTTTCATTTTACATAAATTACCATTTATAAAAATTTCTCCCATCCTTAATTTAATCCTCTTATATAAATTATATAATTATTCTTATATAATTTATATAATTATTCTTCCATTAATATTTTACTTAAATTTTCTTATATAAATTATATACTTTATTAGTATATAATTTATAAAATTACTTCCTCCTCTCAATAATTTCTAAACTTCTTCCATAATTATTTATTAAAACTAAAATCAATAATTACAATTTCACTAACTTCCTCATTAGCTTTTCAAAAATTTTTGGATTAATTTAAATATTAATCCCTTTATTTCCATAATTAATGAAATTTATAATTATCAACAATTAAACACAAACACACACACACTGTAATGACCACGAATTTCATTAGTCATTGTAAATATACTTAATAAATATTTAGCAATGAATTTAAATTTTTCTCATTAATTAATTGTGCATTAGATAATTAAATAAATGTACTTATGTGCTTGTATATTTATTTAAAGAATTAAAGCAAAGTGTATAATTAATTAAAGCAAATCTAATTGGATTATATTTTAAATCCAAATGAGTTGATAAACTAGGTTAAAGATATTAACCTAGTAGCCCATGTAATTAATTTAATTACTAGCCCATGTAATTAATTAAACAAGTCCAATGCTTGATTTAATTAAATGTAACCTAGACTATTTAAAATAAGCCCAATGTGGTATTTAAATTGAGCTCAAACAATTTAATTGAATGAGCCCAATAGAAGTTATTCCCAAGCCCAATGTGAAGTCCATTAAGGGTCAAACTTTGGTCAATATATATATATATATATATATATATATATATATATATATATATATATGCAATTTTTGCATTAAAAATAAAGGGAAATGGCTTGGAAAAGCCATTTTGCTGATTTTTGTGAGGGCCCCACTTGGATAATTGATTTCCTAGATTGCTTGAAAATCCATCCATGTCATATAGTGGTTGAACAACCCTAGTCATTCCACGAGTCAATCAACTAGTCAATCAAAGGAATAGTAAGCATGCTTAGCAATTAATTTCACCAACATAGCTTGATTAGTGAGTTAATGCTAGGTTAGTGATTGGCTATAAATAAGAAGCTCTACACTTGTTACAAGGTTGTTAGTTTATTTGCTAGACATTTCTAGAGAAAAGAGAGAGAGACTTTGAGAGCTAAAGAGATAATACACATAAGTTTGTGTGAGAAAAGCTAAGGAAGGTCTTGGTGGATGTCCTCAAGCTTCATAACTTACTTTGGTAGGAGGAGAAGGAGAGCAAGCAAATCACTAAGGTTTAAAAGTTCTCTAAAAACCTTCTCATTTCATTTTTTTGTAGTCTAGAAAGCTTTTGATCGGTTAAAATCTATTTTTAACCGATCAAAACTCGTTTTGATGATCTAGATGTATTTAACTATGTAATATATGTATATTCATAGATCTATGTGTTTATAACATGATTTGGTAGGTTAGAAATGCATAGAAGTTAAAGGAATATGTGTAACATGATTTACCGGTAAACCCTAACCATACATGCTATGTTTGATGTTGTATTTTGAAATGTACAAATCCAAAAATGGATTTTTATGGCTAGAAAGCTAGATCTATGAGTTTTAAAGATAAAACCTTTTGGAAGTTTTCAAAAATAATGAATAACAAGGAAGTTATAGCTTTTACCAAAAAGGATGTCGTTTTTCAACCCTATGTGGTTCGATCCGTAAATTTCGTGTAAAACGTTTTCAAAAAGACGATCGAACCATGGAATATTATAAAACATTAAGTTAGGAACACATCAACACTGATTTGGAGTTATTTGGATGTGTAGATTTCATTTTATCAAGGTTTGATCAAAAGGTATCAAAATTGGAAAAAAATCAAAAGTTGAAAAATGTTTCTGTGAGTCAGCGCCGGGGCGCAGTGTGTAGAACAAAACACTGCGCCGGGGCGCAGTCCACTGTTTTGGAAAAAAATAAAAAAAAACCCGAACCGGGCCGGGTCAACCGGGTCGGGTCGGGTCTGGTTCGAGTCAAAAAATAAAAAATGTTCCAAAAATTATTTTAGTATTTTTGGAATTAATAAATATATTTTTAAATATATATATAATTGACTTAATGATTTAAAGGTGTATAAATATTATTATTGAATTAATAATATAATAAAGGTAATAAAATATTATTAAATAAATAATAATATTAGAAAATTATTAAAATATTATTAAGTGTATAATAATATTATAAAGTCAATAAAATATTATTAAATGATTAATAATATTAGATAATCAATAAAATATTATTAAAGGAATAATAATATCAGAGATATAATAAAATATTATTAAATAATTAATAATATTAAATAATCCATAAAATATTATTAAATGATTAATAATATTAGAAACTTAATAAAATATTATTAAATGATTATTAATATTAGAAACTTAATAAAATATTATTAAATGATTAATAATATTAGAAACTTAATAAAATATTATTAAATGATTAATAATATTAGTTACTTGATAAAATATTATTAAATAATTAATAATATTAGATAATTAATAAAGTATTATTAAATGATTAATAATATTAGATAATTAATAAAATATTATTAAATGATTAATAATATTAGATAATTAATAAAATATTATTAAATGATTAATAATATTAGTTACTTAATAAAATATTATTAAATGATTAATAATATTAGTTACTTAACAAAATATTATTAAATGATTAATAATATTAGATACTTAATAAAATATTATTAAATGATTAATAATATTAGGTAATGAATAAAATATTATTAAATGATTAATAATATTAGGTAATGAATAAAATATTATTAAATGATTAATAATATTAGATACTCAATAAAATATTATTAAATGATTAGTAATATTAGATATTTATTTTGAACTATATTAAACAATTAATATAAGTTCTTTGTGTTTGAAATATTATCAAATAATGATAATATTTCCTAAGTGTTTAATTACCCATAATTAATCAATTATGTGGTTCGTAAGGTTCATAAAGGTCATTATACTTACAAGTATATGATACTAATTTAAGATCAAATTGATTTAATTGTTAGGTCCGTTCAAGGATTGTTAGATTAATTTGATAAGCAGTAGACAACGCACGAGGCAAGTTCTTCTTAACCCTAACTTGTATTTATTGTTGCAGGTTTCCTTCAACTTTATGTACATTGAGCTATTCAAATTATTGTTGAGCAAATTCTACACTCGTAGTTATTTGACCGAACTTAAAGTGGACTAATTATCTAAAATTATTCCACCTCATTGTTGGTTATTGTATTCGCACATAGTGCCTTTGCAAATGTTATAGTTCAGAAATTTACGAACTGTTTAAGGACGTCTAAGCTAATTGTTTCGGCTAGACAAATGCATGCTTAAATTCATTTAATTGAATATTATAAAAGCTTATCCAAACCATTGGCTGGTGCGGATTCTTACAGTAAGACTGAGAAAGAACAACCCCTAGTTAAAGGGGGATTTTTATTCGTCGGAGACCCGACAGCGCGCAAGAAAACTAAATGTGATGCATATACATAGGACATGAGAGGACTGATCCCCTCGAGTGTCCCGTTATTTTTACAAGGTGTCAGACATTGTATGTCTGTTCTACCTTAGCAGCAGTTAATGGTCTTTTGAGATCCCTCAGCAGTAAAGAGTCAATTCATTCTTTTATTGAACATTGATTCTTGTTATTTCACAATTGTTATCTATTGTTGAAACCCTTGAAGATAAATCCTTTTCATTCATGATATATCAATTCTCGTTTATTTAAACTTGCTGGGCAAAGTAGTTGCTCACCCTTGCTATATCATGAACTATTTTCAGTTAAGCCGAGTAATCTAAGGAATATCACGGCAAAGGAAGGATGAACGAGTAGACGTAATTAGTCGTACTATATGTGTAAACCTGTTATATTATAAGGTAATGATGATGTATTAAGGTTAGTGGAACCTGGGATTGAAGGTACGTTTTGTATTGAAATTATGTATGTTTCCGCGAGTTATTAAAGTTTTAGATTATGAATGTTTGTTGAGTGATGAATAGTGAGCACCGAACTCGAGGTTCAAGGAACTCGGATTTGGGGGCGTCACACACACACACACACACACACACATATATCAAATTTATATATTTCACCTTACCTCGTAACATAATTTATGTACCTCCACAATAATTTTATTGCACCATTATACGTAATTTCTCTCATTCTTAATAAATTATTTTTTTAAAATAATTTATTTACTTTTTAATTATCTTAATTTAATACCAATTATCATCATCTCTGTACAGATTTAATTTAATAAATTAAATCACATCACATATCTTAAATCACATAAAATATTACAAATAATTTGAACAACCTTGATAATTTTATTAATTAAATTCTTATTTAATTTTTATTAAATAATCCCGAAAATTTGGGTTCTCACAGTTGACGAATCTTCTAAGTTATAACCCTTAGGGTTTAAGTTTTTGACTTCAAATTGTCATTCATTTTTTTTTTGTAAGCATTAAGATTTATTACTTGAATCAAAACACAAAATCGTACATATAGAATTATCACATAATACATTATGAACCTTAATTGAATATTTATTTATTCACATAGACTTGGATTACCGGAATATCGAAAGTTTAGAATATTATAAAAAATCACATATTATTAATATAATTAATCGTGTAATTTGGTAAAATTTCATGTTTTAATGAATTTAATTTAGTTAGGACGTTGATTTAATAATAAAATTCATGACTGATATTATTAATATAATAGATTGTGAGACATGTTAAGATTTTTTTTTTTTTTGTTATCTTAATATCTTAATAAACATAAGGTAACCATAAAATTAAACTATAAATTCTCTTATAGTACTTTGATTGGACTAAAACTACCATAAAATTAGAATATATGGCATATCATAATTTGTTATTTTGTCTTAATTAATTACATAAACTTAATATAAAATTTTTTGTAATAAAATTGGTAAAATCAAAAATAAAATTATTGTCTTAGTTAATTAAAAAAAATTGTGATAATTTTTTTTGTAATAAATTTGGTAAAAGCAAAACTAAAAATTCTTTTAGAAGTCATTTTTTATTATTAAAGATTGGTTGAGTTTCTTTTGAATACTCTACAAATTTGGATTGTATATATTTAATTATTATATATTTGTGTAGTACTTATACTTATTTGAATAAAAAAGAAAAATATCTTCCTTTTTCGTATTCATATTAGAATATATGAGTATTTTTAAATTTGGATATTATTTATACTACTATGAATAGAAAAGTTGAATTAAAATTTGGTGAAAATAAAAAAAAATCTACTTTTAATTATATAGTTGATAGGTAGATAATATTGTCTCATATTTAAAGAATTCATGATTATATTCAATTATCTCTATTAATAAAGTGAATTGACGAGATTTACTCTATTTTTTCCTGCAATTTTGGAGATGTTATTTTCTTTATCCAAGTTTATTTGTCCTAATTTCCTTTTTAATTTGCCCTTTTTCAAAAATACCCTCATTTAACTTTTTTAAAAAATCATTGAAAACAACATGACATATATTGAAAAAAGTAACACTATTAGTTTCGGCATTGAGATCATAACCACATTCCTTTTTTTCCACTCTCTTTTCTCTACTTTATTGTTCCAAGAAAGAGTTGAAAAATTAAATAAAACAAGAAAATAATAATAAAGTAATCTATTATATATACTAAAATGCAGTACATAACACCGTTGTTTGACAAATGGCTTTCTCACAATAAAACACATGTCTTACGTATTTAATACCCTCAATCCTTACTACGATTTTGGAAATTTACTCCACTTTTTGTAATTTTCTAATATTATATATTTTATATAATTATACCATACATATAACTTACTTCCCAAATTATTAACCATAATTACCCATTAAATCCGGGTTTTGGAATTTTAAAATATTATATACCATTTATAATATTATATTTTACATTATATCATACACATTATTATTAAATAAATAATAACAAAATTGAGCTGAACCATTACTCCTACTTTTTGTATTTTATAATATTATACTACACATTATACCTTAAACAAGTAAAAAAATACAATTTACTAACCATTAGATACCATTTACAATATTATACCACACACAAATAATAACAAAATTATTTTTATAATGTATAGTATAATCTACACGATCACTACAAATTTAAATTTAATTATGTTCAAACATAATTATTATATCCTAAAAATAAAATCAGTACATATCTAAACTGTTTTGATAATCTTAAGTGCTCTGTTAATCTCAACTGCAAAAATGTTATCATTACTAATTTAATTATATTATAGCATAATATTATACTATTTATTTACACTTATATAATAACATTAATTATATTACAGCGTAATATTATACCATTTATCTCAATTCCACATTAAATCTAAACTTATGTCACGTGTCGCTCTATGATGAAACATTACTGAAAATGTAACTCGCAGCTTGCACTTTCAGTGAAACTTTAATACACCCATTTTTTTAATTATTTCACATACACAGAATAATTCAACATATCCTAATTCGATATACATATCACATCTCACAATTGGATATTTCTATATTTTTTCGGCTTTCAAAAATCAGACCATACTCACCATAAAAATAATTATTTTTACATTCAGACTATTATCACAAACAATAAAATTATTTTAACTCATACAATTCATGCCTATGTATTAAACTTTTAAAAATTAATTTTATCTCACAAAAAAATAATATTAATTCCATAATTACAAAATAAAATTGTAATATAACCAATAAATATGTTGCAATTACAAAATTGCATCAAATCTATGTTATGACTGTCATGCAACAATTTCTAATTTTTTTTACATATAATATTAATTATCTGATAATATTATTAGATCCCCAACTTCTGGCAACTCTCCCAACCAAAAATAAAACTTCTCCGTAAATATTGCATTAGGATTCGAAACTAAATCCATAATTACTTTATCCAATACATTCGGATTTGTACATATAATATTATTATTTTTTACCTCCCAAAGTTGTTGCAAATAACTCTACCACAAAAAATATTGTATAATTTAAGCAATCTCAATTTGATCTTATCAAATTAATCCAGTTTAGAATATTATCCAATTAAAATCCCATTAATTTTAGCAATCTCAAATCCTCAAATCCCATTAATTTAATCTTAACAAATCAGACTACTATCATAAAAAATAGAATGTAACCCATAAATATGCCTGTCATTCAATAATTCTAAATTGTTACAAATAAATCTATCACCTAAAAATGTTGCATAATTTAAGCAATCTCAATTTGATCTTATCAAATTAATTCAGTTTTGAATATTATCCAATTAAAATCCCATTAATTTGAGTAATCTCAAGTAATCTCAAATTGAATATAACACAATCGAATATCATCCAATAAATTGAAAATTCAATATTATCTCATTAAAATATATAAGTATAGCACAAAAAATAATATTAATTTTTTTTGTCACAAATCATATAAAATTGTAAAATTAAAGAAATACCAAATAGATAATAATCCAATTTTATGTATGGTTGGTCTACGCAATTTTTATAATAACCCTATAAATATATACCACTTATTTAATTCTAAATCACACCACATAACAGTTTTCTTCTTCATATATTTTGCTTCTATATGGTAAGCTTATTTTTCTTTTGTTACTGCTCTTTTTCTATTTCTATTACATTCTGTTTCTTTGCCTCATCATGAATCTGACTTCAAATTTTCTTTCTACTTCTACTTCATTCTGAACCTTTGTCCCACCACGTATCTGACTTCAACTTTTTTGTTGGTTGATTATTTAGCTGGCGCAACTACTAAATACAATTGTGTTGCTAACATCAGTCCCGTAAAGAGAAACGTGGAAAATTAAGGCACAAATAACTAAACTCTGAAATATGCATTGCTTCGATGAAGGTGACTACATAAACAGTATTAAGATGATATTGTTGAATAAGAAGATATATATACATACATAAACTTTACCTTTACTATAACAACTTGATGCATCTACAAATTGTTTACCTTTATTATAACAACTTAACATCTACAAGTTATTCCTTCGTAGGATGGCAGAATACAAGCCAATATCAAAAGAACACTTTAAAATAAATTTCAACCATTGGTCAAGAAAAACAAAGTTTTTATTATCACTAATTTTGTTGTTAGTCAAAACGGTGGTTCTTTTAAAGCTACCAAACATCCATATAAGATTAATTTCGTATATTCCACCTCATTGCAAGAGTCAGATGATGCTTCAATTCATACATATGGACTGAATTCAGTCCATTTGATCAAATACTAACTAGCGCGATTGATGATTCCTACTTAGTTGGTATGTTTCACAATGATTTTGAAGCCATCTTTTTCATACAAATTTTATTATTTAACTGTATAATTATAATGTTTTGTGTTTAGATGTTATTGCTCAGCTAACTGCAATTGGAGATTTACAACTCAGCACAAACAATGAAAAACAATGTAAGAGAGTTAATATTGAATTAATTGATAACATGTAAATTATACATATTGCTCAAAACTACAATTATACAATAGATTCGTATGAATTTTTTGTTCTAATGTTGTATTCATATACCAGTCAAACTATATTGACTTGCCGCAATTTCAAATTTATTTTATCCAATAATTTGATTTTTGAATTGTTTTATTATCTCATTTTTTGCTAATAACTCTCAAGCAAAAAAATATGTAATATTATCCCATCATTGGGCTTTAGAACTTTATTTATAAAAAAAATTCATGCATAATTTTTAAAAATTTTAAATTCATTAATTAGACAATTTTTTTTTAATATTATCTCATAAATACAAATCTAAATTGATATTATATCCCAAAATTGCATTAATTCTAAATTGATATTATATTCTATAATTTTATTTTTATATTATATCAAATTGATTGGTGATTAATCTAAACAATTTTTAATTTTTTTTAACAAAATGAATAATTCCGCCGCAACGTGCGGGGTTGTATCTAGTTAAGATAGTTAATTTGGAGATATTTGCTTTTCTTAATAGGAATGTACTTTTAAATTAAAACAAGTAAACTTGGACGGATGGAGTATTGTTTTATCTTTTTTAATTTAAACTTTTATAAGAATAAATTCTTTTTTTTAATTCTTATATTACTTCTGTTTCAGATCTTAAGATCAATATTAACTTTTTAAAAGTCAATTTCAAATATTTTTAAATTAAAAATTGACATTATTCATTTAGTTTGTATGTCAATTTAAATATAAATGTCATAAACTATCTAAAATGTATTACTAGTTATAAGATTTATCGCCTATTTAGATACAATGTTTGTGCTGCCGAGTGATATGCGTAAACTCTACTGTTGTTCTCTCTTCACGCTATGCATCAGTTCTATTGTTGTTCTATCTTCTGTTGGCTCATTCTACAGAAGTATTACTTAACCGTTTGAAAAACCAAGTATTAAACTTTATTATGCTATTTCCAAAAAAGAAAAAGAAAAAAAAAGAGAACTTTACTATGTTGGTTAACTCTTCTGTATGATTCTTAACGTCCATTCTTTTGTTGGCTAAACTTTTTCACTTAATGATTCACTTAGCTAATAAGTAGTAAACTACACTCAATTATTCACTTAGCTAATGAAGTTATACTATCCATTATAAAAGTTTTATGTTGAATTATAATGGCGGCATACACCAATAAATGAGTTTGGTTGAAATTATAAGAGTGACCCATCATATGACATATCTCAGTAACAAAATTACCACTAATACTTATCGATAAATTTTGCAACAAAAAAATCTATAAATAAAGTTACAATCTATATCATTTTCCTAGCTAGGTGAGCATTTAAGTATGCTTGCATAAGGTGAACGCGACCCAAATCATCTTCTAGCCAAGTTGTTTCGTGGTACACGCACAACACCTCAACCCGTCACTTATATTGAAACGAGAACCTTGGTACAATTACTTGTATAGAAAAAAATTGCGTTGAATGGAACACCAATGACACCTAAACTCGTTGTCTATAAAGATGCAAGAATCTCGGTACAATCGACAATTGATGTATGGTAAAAAATGTCACACCCAACTATGTATTGTTGAATGTTAAGTCAAGATATAATTTTCAAGAACACTAAAAAATAGCTTAGAAATTCTTAAAAAATTAAAAGATGAAGAATAAATCTTCTCAAGAAAATATATTGAATAATAGAAGTTATGAATTACAAGCCTTGAATGTCTATTTATACTAATCTAAGAAATACACGCCCCAACACTGCCCATTTTCTACAGCGACACATTTTGGGAAAGCGGTCATAACCTTTGATCCGTAACTCTGATCGAGATGATTTACGATTTTTTTAAAAGTTGAGAAGTAGCTCTAAAACTTTCATGCTATAGCTTTCGATAAAATGTAATTGGATCAAGTCCGAAATTGGCCTCCAAGTGGCTATTATCTAAATGTCAAGCTGAAAATTCAAATACGACAACTCCAAGTTTTGATCCACCAAGCATTTACTCCAATTCCTTCCTCCTTGGTTTGGGCTTATTGAATATATTAAGTTTAGATGTTCCACATCATATAGTTTAGCTTTTCCTCGCTTGTTACCAAATTTGACTTGAATTGGGTTTGAATCAATCTCCATTTTAAGCATCATTGAACAAACTCCAACCTAATTGCTTGAAATCCATCCAATAATGTTTCCCTTAAACTCTTTAGACCATATGATGATATCGACTTGAATTGAATCCTTCTCGTTTGACATAGCCTTGGTCAGAATCGTATCATTCCCCTCATTTTGAAAAGAATTTGTCCTCAAATTTGGCCCTATAACAAAACAGACTAAGTAAGTACTATAAAACAAAATATAATCATAATTCTCACTTGTCAAATTTAACATATAAAAATCATCAACAACCCAAGTAAGAATTTAAAATTTTTCATCCCCTCCTCGATCGAATGTCAATCTTTAAAACTCTTTCTCTAGTGAACACAACCATTTCTAGTCACCTGGGTCAAAAACATAACAAATCCAAACAACATGCAAATCCAATTCATTTATTATGAAACTAATAAACATAAGTTTACATGTTTGGTCAAAATTTAAGATACTCCCTTTTTATGAATCTTATGCATTGTACAGTTTTGATTGTCCTTTTACTTAGTAGACTTTCAATGCATTGTAAATACAACTCTTCTAATTTATTTCCTTTTAAAAACTCCATGCATTGACCCATCGGGTTTGCTCATTGCTCTATGCTTCTCAACGCGTTGAATTTCAACCTATGAATTTGCAAAATACAAACAACCTTTCTATTCCCATTGACTTTAACATAATTAAAATCAAACAACGAAGCTAATGGATTTAAAAGGCCATAACCAACTACACAAGATGAAAACGCAACTATAGAATCAACATTACAATCATTTGCAGACTCGACAAATTTACCATCCATGTTAGCATAATCAAAATTATGTAATGACATTAAATCCAACTGAAAAAAACTATCAGACCCTATGTTAAATGATGACAACTTTTGTACGAAATAAATAATATGAAAACGAGAATATAGACAAGAACAACAAGAATGAATGCTATGAAAATAAGAACATTGAAACGACGACTAGAATGAAGAAAACAAGAATTTTGAAAACGAAAATAAGATTGAACACTATTATCATAAACTAACTCAACATATATCAAATATCCTCCATAGTTTACAATAAAAATGATTCTACCATCAAAATAGCTAAAAATAAATTTATCAATAGAACAAAACATGTTTTAATAAGTACATGAACATACTAGATGCACTAGTCAATCTAACTGACATTGTGAAGCCCCCAAATCCGGGTTATCTCAACCTCGTATTCAATGCTTACGATCAAATACATACATCACCTCTAAACAACATATGTTGCTAAATGCAGAATAAATAAACATAAGTTGTTCATTACAAAAGGTTTACTATGGTCCCAAGGTCTCAACCTTAATAAAATACCTCATGACGATCCTATTAATACAAACAGGGTTCTGTGATTTACAAAACAGAAATAAAAATATTTAAACTATTCTTAAAGCTTACCATTGCCTTTGTCCTTCTTGGAGTGCTCAGACCTAACTGCAATTAGTTCATGATATATATAGCAAGAGTGAGCAACTAATATGCTCAGCAAGTTTAAAATAAATAATACAGGCATATCATGAATAACTGTGAATAAAGAGAATGCTCAACATTTTATATAAGTTGATGAAATAACTGCTAAGATAATCAAAATCCAAACGAATGGATGAAAGATGATTATTTACTGCTGAGTGATCCAACCGACCATGAACATTTTCAATGAATCAATCTTTCGATTTATCTTTTTATAAATCAGTTTGTAGTTAAGGGGATCAGTCACTTGCACACCATGTGTATGCATAATATTAAACTTTGACTGTGTCGGACAACGGCACTTATAATTCTCCATTTAGGGTTTATTCTCTCAGTACAAGACTTCCGCACCAATCAACTGGTTTGGAATAGATTTTAAAAACCTTTACTTTATATGTCTAGCCGAAACAATGGTGTAGACCAATTTTTGAATAGTTCATGAAATAAATAACTTTAAATAATTTACTTGTTCAATGATAGAACATAAATTTCAAATGCACCAACATACGAATATCAATACTTGCATTTACATGGGATAATTAACGATAAATTTAACCATTTACATGCTCAAAAATAATAACTCGAGTTTGAGTTAGGAAACTTGCCTCAGTTTTTAATTACAGCTCATACAACTTAAATTACAACCCTTGAAAGATCTAATATTAAATAGGTTTATTTTTCAATTAGTATAGCACATAGAGATCCATATATTACTAGTCATGCACATTGGGTCAGCCTGGCCTGGTCCGGCCCAGGCTTAGCAAGTCTTGACCGGGCCAGGCCAGACTTTAACGTTCAAGAGGTATGGTTGGGTCAGGCCGGTCTTTGCGTGCAAAAAATAGGCCTGCGTCGGCCTGAGGGTTGGGCTGGGCCAGGCCATTACGTTATTACTTTATTTTTTAAACTGGTGCATGCTTGGTCACTCACTAGACTAATGCATGTTTGCATGTCTGTTTCGTGCTTTGTTTTTCCTTTCTTTCTTGGACAAATGTACAAAAGTCATGATGGAGTCAATTTATAATATTTTAAGAATTAAAAAAAAGTGATATAATCCATGTACATTTGAAAAGAAAAAAGTCATGGTGGACAGACGGAGTATTGTAGTCTGTAGAGCAACTGAGCAAGTCAGCAACTAGTTTGCAAGAGCAAGTCATGATGGAGTATTGTACTAATACTTTAATAGTCTAATATATATATATATATATATATATATATATATATATATATATATATATATATATATATATATATATATATATATATATTAATTATGCTGATGGACGGATAGAGACATGGAGTGTTGCCGCTGGCTTCTGGCCTTTTGTTGCTGCCTGCCGCTATTGACAGCTGACGAGTCAGCTGCGAGCTTGCGTCCTGCTGCCTCCTACCGGATACCTATAAAAAAAAAGGGTCAAATTTTTATTGGCTAGTTATGGAACGGATATATTTTTGTTGTATAAAATGAAAATTTTGTATTATGGAACGAATATATTTTCATATTCCAGAGAGTTTCACCGCTGCGGCGGTGAAACCTACCGCTGCGGTGGTAATGCTGATTTTAATACACATTAATACAAGTATTTTGACTTGATTAAATTTAATTCATTAACTACCTTTTATCATTAACTTGGGTTTATAATATAATTACCCATACCCATATAGTTATTCCTACATTGGGTTACATAATTAACTCATACATGGTTAATTCTCATCATCATATTTATTTACCTAGCAATTAACCAATGTTTGGTTAATGCTCTCTCTCTCTTGTCTACCAACTAGGGTTATTCAACTTACCCTACATTAGTTAATTCTCTACACTCAATAATATTTCCCCACACTTTGACCAACATTGGACTTTTAAAAGTTTGGGCTACATAGCTTACCTTCCATTAAGCTCTCTTATTTAATTACCCACCTTCATGCAAGTATTCCCATATTGGGCTAACACATATAATCATTTTGGACTAGTCCACTAGTAGTAATTAAATTACTTGGACTCATAACTAATATAATTAACCTAATTAATTATATTTTACAACATTCTTTCTTACTTTATATTAAAAATAATTATTTTATTAGTTTTGTTGAGTATTAATTACTCATCTTTTTATTTGGCTAACAAGCACACTTTAGGTATATATATGTATTCATATAATCACCTTCACTTCTCAATTGAATTTATTTCCTTAATAAATTCTCTACATGCATCATTAAAAATATTCTTCCATTCAATTTCTAACAAATCAATTATGTTAAAAAAAAATGTTTACCCATTTTCTACACATCTTACTTCTCAAATTCTAGGTTTTAAACATTAACCTTTAATTAAATCAATTAAGATCTTATATAAAATCTTGAAAATATCTGGGATATTACAGTTCTAGTCGCAGTTGGAGTTATGATCAAATATTAGAAAAAGAGTTGCAAGCCAAATTAGTGATCCGGAAGGAGCTCCCGTTCAATTTTTTTGTCGATCAGCGTTGTACCGAATACATTCAATCCAGATTGCAACCGAAATATAAACAAGTAAGTAGAATGACTACTAAACGTGATGCTATTAAATTATATATTAAAGCTAAAAAAGAACTAATTGAATATTTTAATTTTTTTGACGATAAAATTAGTTTAAGTAGTGATATTTGGTCTGCCAATCATCAACGTGGAGTTAGTTATATTTGTATGATTGCTCATTGGATAGATTCTGAAATGATTATGCAAAAAAGAATTATAGGTTTTGAATTTTTTAAATTAACTCATACTGGTCAAACAATATATGGTCAAATTATGGAGATTATTCGTACTTTTAAAAGTAAAAATAAAATAATGAGTATTAGTTTAAATAATACAAGCAATAACACTAATGTTGTTACCATGTTAAAAAATGATTTGTTACCTATAATAAATGGTGCATTATTTCATGTTAGATGTGTTTGTCATATAATAAATTTAATTGTTCAATCCGGATTTAATTATTTAGAAATGACTATATCTAAAATTCGTATTACAACAATATATGGTTCAAATAGAAAAATTCAAAATTTTAGACATTTTTGTCATGAAAGAGGAGAACAATTTTAAAGAGTAAAAATTGATAATAACACTAAGTGGAATAGTACATATGATTTGTTTAGACATGTCTATAAACGAAAAAATATACTTATGGAGTTTTATAATACTTTGATAGTTCATGAATTAACAAACAAAGATTGGGATCTACTTGGTCAACTTTTGAGGATTCTTAAAGTTTTTAAAAAAACACATAAAAATATTATCTACTGTTTATTATCCAACAATTCATCATGTTTTGTATGCATGTTTAGAAATATCATTTGTTTTTAAAGAATTTAAAAATAATGAAATTTGCGCTCCCCTTATTTTGTCAATGGAAGAAATTTTTTTAAAATACTTTGAAGACATGCCAACTGTTATTACTTGTGCCGCTGCATTAAATCCAATTATAAAATTAGAAGGTGTAGAAAGTATTTTGGAAGATATAGTTGAAAATATAGGTACTAGTAATATTGATAACCTTGATTTAAAATTTAATACTACATTTACTGAATTTTATAAATTGTATGAATCTGTATATTGTACATCTATACTTGCACCGCCCCCTGCCCCTTCATCTTCTAAATATGCCAACTTATTAAAAGCACTATCCAAGAAATCAAAAACTTCAACACACACGAGTAGTTTAAACGAACTTGGTTTATATTGTAATAACAATTTTAGGAGTTTTATGACCGAAGAAGAATTTAAAAATTTTAATATTCTCGCTTTCTGGAATAAACATAAACAACAATTTCCTACTCTGGCCATGATAGCCCGTGATTTACTAACCATCCAAGCTAGTATCGTACCTTCAGAATCTTGTTTTTCGTTATTTGGTAGGGTATTAGATGAAAAAAGAAGCAGACTTAGTCCGGAATCGTTGGAAATATGCATTTGCTATAGAGATTATCTTGTCACGCAAAGAAGAATACAAAACGTAATAGATAATCAAGATAGCTCGGAAGATCTCGAAGTCGGAGCAGAAACTATTGAAAATTCAATTCCATAAATATTGAAGATTTGATGACATATATTTTAAATTTTTGAAGACAAATATTTGTAACCAAAGAATAATTAATTATTGCTTAAGTTATACTTTAAAGTTATAAACTTATAATTATTCATTATTGTAATTTGTAAGTTGTAATTTGTACTTTGTAATTTGTAATTTGTAAACTTGTATTACATTACTTTTAATAAATATATCAATTTTTATTTCCTTTTTAAATAAGGACGACTCGCATTATATTTTGAAAGTTATGACTGATGAGTTGGAAGCTGTCGTTAACACTCCAAAATTAATCATTACTTTCAATAACTAAATCAGTATAATAACAAGTAAGAGTCGATCCCACAGAGAATGATATTGCTTCAATAAATTCCAATATTTTCTATTTATAAATAACAGTAAATAAACGAAGGGGATTTTGAGTTGTAACTTTGACTAAATGAATTGCAAATAATTAAAATCAAATATTAATGAAAGAAATCAATAAAAAGAAACTTCAGTTTTCAGTTCAGTATCACATTTTCACTCTTAATAGAACAATTAAGTCTAATATTTTATCTTTTCCTTTCCTATACTGAGACTAATAACCTTAGGTAACCACAATCGTTCAATTACCTGAAATTCTCCTTAAGTTTTAATCTATTGTAGCAATCGCATCCAATAAACCCTTATTATCATACAACCTAACACTATCAGTCCAGATTTAATATAATAGTAGCACTAAAAATTAGAGAATTAGATTAATCCAAGCAACAATCGTACGATCGCAAATTATTTAACTTGCCTCCTTGATAACCATAATAATATTCAAAAGCTTGACCGCGATCTAATATTATTAATTGCTACTTATGATCAGATACAATATCGTTTGCTTAATACTATATCTTAATCTAGCAGATAATAAAAGATAGTAAAACTTAATCAATTTAACTGGCCACATTAAATCAACTAAATCAAATACCATTCACCAATTCTAATGGATTATCAAGAACAAATCTCATATAAGAAGAATAAGATAAAATAAACTTAATCAAACCATTAATTATAAATAAGGTTCAACATCCCTTTAGAACTAAAAATAAAGAACTTAGTTTGACATAGTCGAAATTGCAAATTAATCTTCAATCCTTGCACTAGTGAAAATCTCCTTCCAAAAACTAAATTACAATCATAGTGTTCTATGTATTTATATCCCTCAAAACTATCCTAGAAACCTTCTCACGTTTCACCTTTAAAGTCCCTCTCCAAATCAACTTCAGAAAGTCTAAAATAAAGTTCCGCGCGTTTCTGATGACTAGGGCCCCGACCCTACTGTGCCTGAAATTACGAAGATGTCATTATCGCTCATTTTCCCCATTTTGTCCATCCAATGTCGTTTTCTGCAAAGTAAACATAAAAATAAGTAAAATGCTCATAAGAATAACAATACTTAAGTCCGAAAGCATACCATTTATAGGTATAAAATCCACTCATCACGAGTATATATATATATAATAATTTAAAAATATTTATTTCAAATTAATATAAAATATATTTTTATATATTTAACAATATTTTTTTAGAATTATTTTAATTATACTTAATATTTTAAATTGTATTTTATTTTAATAATATTATAAAACAATTAATTATATAAATGTGTGTCAGTGTGTGTATTTAATAATATATATATATATATATATATATATATATATATATATATATATATATATATATCTGTGTGTGTGTGTGTGTATGTGTGTGTCATACTGTCATGTCACTTTATGTGTGACTGAGTGTTAGTGTGTGTGTGTGTGAATGACAGTGAGCATGTTTGTGTGTGATGTGCCTTGTCCGGTTGTCTCATCACTAATGCAGCACAATACTTGCTGTGTTGAAGGCCAAGCGGGGCGATGGTTCAAGACGGGCTATGGTTCGGGCCGGAGGCCGAGGCAGGTCGGGCTAGGCCTCGGGTCACAGGCTTAGCCGAATTTTTTAGAAGGCCGGTCCAGGCCGGATCGTTGCAGAAAAAAGGTGGTCTGCAAGGGGCCTGCCAGGCCGGGCTAGGGCGGGGTCGGGGGCCTCGGGCCGGATGTGCATGTCTATATATTACTATCTTACAAACTGATACTTAAGCACATCATCTTCTATTTATCAACACATAGCTTACACGACAATATTATCACACATGGATAATATTTTAATTACCAAATAATATTATTAATATTAAGCTCATTTACAAATATTATTAATTAAGTACTAACACCTTAATTGATTACCTACTATTATTATTAATCATTTAATAATAATATAGTGAGTTATTATTATTAATAATTATTTAATAATAGTTTAATTACTTGTTATTATTATTAATCATTTAATAATAATTTAATTACTTACTATTTTAAACATTTAATAATAATTTAATGAGGTACTATTATTATTAATTATTTAATAATAATTTAATTACTTACTATTATTATTAATTATTTAATAATAATTTAATAAGTTACTATTATTATTAATCATTTAATAATAATTTAATCAATTATTAGTATTATTTAATAATTTAATAATAACTTAACTAATATTATTATTTAATAATATTTTAATCTTTTAATAATATTTAAAAAATTTAAAAATTAAAACTTAATTGTTTAATTATTTTATTCACTTCTTTATTCATTTACTTTATTCATTATTTAGTATTTAAATAATAAATAATAAATCTAATTCTTTTTAATTACTTTAATTATTATTGAATATTATATAAATAATAAATAATTACTTTTATGTATTATTTAATTAAAATTAAATGATACATAGTTATTTTATGGAATTTTCCTTATATTTCTTAAGTAAATTGTATTTATTAAAAATAATTAATTGACTTATTATTATTTTCTCTTGGATATCTTTAGTATATTTAATTTTATACACAAAATAATTTTCTTTTAATTTTCCAACATCATTTGCTATTTTTTCAGAAAGCCAACTGTCCGAAATTTACAGGATTTATTAAAAATCTATTTTTTTATCCAAAAATGCTGAAATTTGTATGGGCACTGACTTCCACTATAGAAAACCTCCAGTAAAAATTTCATAAGATTTGGATTTATACATTTCAAGTTATAACCGTAACTTTATTTTAAAACGTAAATAAACATCGAGTCATAACTCACTCATCCGATGTCAGATTGAGCTCGTTATTTTACAGTGGCTGATTAATACCATATAGTACCACATATTAAATTGCCAGAATTTTTGGCGCACGAAAAATGGCCAAAACAGCCCCAAGAAAAATCTTGGCAGTAGCGTTTGGCAGATTTTTCAGCAGAAACTGTTTTGCTAGAAAAATCACCATAAATTTCTCATTTAATAATTTTCAGTCATTCTACTTGGAATCTCTTTTTATCTGATAGACCTACCACCCAAAACTGACGGATAGCGAAAACGAGTTACGGAACATGAACAGTAACTCCGGGAACCCGCTGCTCAATTTAGGGTTTTTCAGGCAAAAACTGTTTTCATGTTTTGTTAAACTTTTCCACATTAATGAATACCAAAACTCATGTTAAATCCATTAAACTCTAGATATACTAGTCTAGCATGGTTTTAAGCATCAAGAGCTTTAAAAATCATTTTCTACCATCAAAAACATTTTTGACCAATAAAATCACTTTAAACACTTAGAACACAAAGATGAAAGAGACAATAAGGGTTTGAAAACTTTTGAACCTTTTAATAGCTTTTCTTCTTCTTGCTATAAACTTTACCAAGCTTGGATGATCTATCTTGATGACTAGATGATTCCCTTTCCTTGCTTGGATCTTGATTTTCTAGGGTTTTCTCTTCCTTTTTCTCTTTTGCTAGAGTTTTCTCTCTATTTGCTCTTACTTTTCTCGCTACTCTTGGTAGATGAAAAGAACTAATGAATGAATGAGAGAAGAAGAGTGTAGAAATGTATATTTACATTTTATGTAAGTATACACATCACTCATTAATGTAATAGGCCTACTAGCTTGTGCCCATTTTCTTTATTCTTCCCAAACCTTGAGCCTCCCAAAAGAGCTATACAAATCAGCCACAAAAGTCTCCTAAGGCTGCCGACTTTTGGGGGGTAAAATTGTCCAAGAAATGCTTCATTTTCCTTTTCTTTTAATGTCCAAATGTGTTAGTAAATTATATATATTGATACATAATATATAATCACTCACACACATACATTTGGGCTAAAGATTGGGCCATAATTAAATACTTTACTTGGGCCTCTCCAACAATTGATTAGGGCCTAAATTAAATTAATGTTTGAGCCATGCATTAATTAATCTAATGGGCTAGGAATTTGCCTTAGTTGGATCATTAATTAAATTACTTGATGCTTAATTAAATACATTATTAATAAAGCACATAATCCAATTAGACTTGCTAGGCAATTAATTTAATTGAACTATTGATTAGGGTTTTAATTTAATTCCCACATTAATTTATATTAGATTTTTATTTAAATTAACACCAATATTAGCCCTAATATTAAATATGTCACAAATAGACTTTAAACATACTCTACAATCCATATCATCCCAAAACTAGGGTTTGGATTTTAATTAGGGTTTATAACTCAATTAGGTTAACTCTAATTTTAATAATTAACCTAATCGACACGATTAGTGTTTCCATCGTTAATCGCTTCCTAATTTTGTCTCGTTAGGAATAAAACCATTCTTCAATTTTCGGATTTAAAATTATTAATGATATTACTAATTGGCAAATAAATGGTACTCGCGAATGTAAAATTGTGAAAAAACGAAAGACGCGTTTTCGCATGAATAGTGTTTTTCGAGAAAATTTTTCTAAATTTTTTTATTCTTTCACAATTCCCTGACACCTCATAATTATAGGACAGTACGTCAGATACCACACAAAAATACTTTTTATAACTCAATACAGTGCATAAACAGTGTTACAGAAATTTTTGGATCATTACAGACATAACTAACCATTTATATAAATCACATGTCATTGTAACTTTACAATCATCAAATTCTTTCATGCTAAATTGATAATGCAGATCATTAGTGATTATCATCAAATTAGACAAATCACAAGATCGATGCAATTCATTAAATATATTATCTAAGCAAAGAAAACAATATCGATACTTGTTTACCAATTGAAAATCAAAGCACATGTTTGATGATCCATTCTTCTTAAGTACTATGATGGCTTGAATTCCATATGAACTTACACTTTCTTTAACAAACCCCCCATTACCAACTCTATAGCCTGCTTTTGTAACTCCTTCGTCTCCTTAGGACTACTCATGTAAGCTAGTCGGTTTGGAATGATAGCACCGGGTATGTAATCAACCACCTGCACAAGAGACAAAACAGAGCAAGACAAAGAGGTGTTATTATTGTTAATATTCAAAAGTGTCTCCTTGTACGAAGGTGCAGTCTTAGGCTGTTTAGAAAATAACATCCTTTCACTTTTTTTTCCATAGTCATGTCATTTTCTCTCTTCTTTTCTCTCAATCTCCTTTTTTTTCTCTCATTCTCTTCCTTTATCTCAATCTCTCGAATATTTTCATACTCAATTTTCTCCCTCTCTCTCAAGCTCATCTGTCTTTTCTTTTTTCCTCTCATTCTCTTGCTCACACTAATTCTTTTTAACACTATTTTTCTGTAAGTGTTCAACATCTTATTGAATCTGCTCGGATGTCATTGGTACTAAAATGATCTTCTTTTGATTATACATCAATGAATACTTATTTGTAAAGTCATCACGCTACGCACGATTGTTGATCTATCATGACATCCCAATTAACAAATGACAAATATTTGTTGGAACCACATCACATAAAATTGCATCTTCATATTTTTCAATGCTAAATGATACCAACACTTGTTTATCCACCCGTACTTCTTCAATACCATTGACTCCCTCCAACCGATACGGTTGAGGATGTGCAACTGTTAACAGACCTAACTTCTCCACCATTGTAGTGTTAACAGTGTTAGTATAGCAATTGTAATGTCCTAGAATTTCCACGTTATTATTAATTAAATTAATAATTTAATTTCTAACGAGTTAGTTTTACGAGATTATTTAAATCTTTTTATGTGATTAATTAATTACGTGATTAAATGATTATGTGATTAATTAGTAGAATTAATTAAAGGGGGTCATTAATATGTTATTAAATTAGTGAACAAACCCTAAAGTTTTAATATCAAAATAATTGATAAGTTTCCTATTAATTAAATATTCAATTAAATTAAACATAATGAGTTAATTAAATACAATAAATTAATTAATATGATTATTAATTAATGTAAATAATGTGAAATATTAATAATAATATTTATTAGTCCATTTAGTAATTTTATACTAATGGGTTGGAGTATTTAATTATTTATTCAATCTAATTATTTATTTAATCATGGATTGAATAATTAATGTGTAAATTATTAAATTAGCCCAACATGGATCAATTAGTAGCCCAAGTGAAGAATAATAAAATTTGGCAAATTAGTAGCCCAAATAATTTAATAGGAGCCCAATTGGTATTTTAAATTAAAGCCCAATGATTGGCCCACTTGAAAAAATACTTAATAAAACTATTTAGTTATTAATGTGAAATGCAAGTGACCAACTTTTTGGGACAAAAGGTTGGCATCAGCCGAACATACTAGATGAGAGAGGAGTGTGTGAGTTGATTTTCTTGTTATTTTATTATTTCTCATTTATTAAGTAGGTTGCTTGTTTTGATTTATTTCTTTTTCAAGTACTTGGACACCATCCCTCTTTTCACCTAATATGTTAGCTTGTGTAAGTATCCTTGCTATCTCATGATGATAATTTTAATAGATATAGATTTTATATCTATCCAAATTATAAGTATACTTACAATTTAGGAGCTTGTGTTAGTCATTCTTCTTCTTCCATTTTTTAAGCTAGAGACCATTTGAGAGTGTAGAAAAAATATAGTTGAGAGCAAAAATACCAAGAGAAGGAGTTTTTGGTTCATGTCATCTTCTTTCACCACCTATTTTGGAAAAAAAAGGAAGATAGCTATTAAATCAAGGTAATGGTTATTCTAAATTTAATTTTTGTTTTAAATTAAATAAACTAACATGTGTGTATAAATATGTTAATATAGTTAATAATGTGTAGTGGTAATATTTATGTCATGCTTGATTTAATATGCTTGGTTTGTATTTTGGTATCATTTATATGTTAAAAAGATGTGTTTAATAGTGTGTAAACAAGTTTCGGAATTTATGACAAAAAATATTTTTATAAAACTTAGGTTTGATGTTCTAATATTATAGAACATTAAATCATGAGAAAAACAAAGTTTGAATCACTCAAAATGGAGTTATACACAAAAAGTTATGATTTGTGGTAGTTTATGTGATGTAAAATTTTTTATAAAAAAAAGATAATATTAAATCATGAAAAATTAATTTTTCATGTTATAAATTGTGATTAGGTGTTTGGTAATTTTTTTGGATTTTTATTGAGGAGTTAAAGATTTCTTGAAGGTATAATTTTAATTAAAGTGGGTACTGTTCACATTCTGCCGGAAGAAAAAAAAAAGGCTGGCCGCGCAATGGGCGCCAGCGGTTTTCTGAAAAAAACGCGGAGCCAAAACGACGTCGTTTGGAAGAAGAAAATTTTACTCCGCGCGGAAGCCAGCATCTGGGTTTCCAAAACGACAACGTTTTGGGCCGTATCAGTGATGCACGCGCAATGCGCGGTAACCGGTTTTTCGTGAAATTATCAGACTGCCCCTCCGTGTTTTTTTGACGAAATTACTATTTTGCCCTCGGATCAGTTTTCAACTTATTTACAGAAATGTCATCCGGGTTAAATTTAATTAATTTAAATATTTAAAAATTAATTTAAAATTATAACAAAAATAATAATAATACAAAAATGATATTGGGGATGATATTTTTCATTAAGTTTAATATTTAAATATTTTAAATATTAATCTAGTTAGCTAAATCATGGTTAAGTTAAATAAATTTATTAGTTATTTATTATTTAAAATGTTAATAATAAATAAAGGTTATAAATTAGCAATTATTATTTAATTTCTATTAAATAATAATTAAAGAGAGATAAAAATTTATAAATTAACTACTTATTATTTAAATATTATTAAATAATAAATAAGGATAATTAAGTAATTAATTATTATTTAATTAGCATTAAATAATGATTAAGGGAAATTAAGTTATTTAATTTAAATAATAAATAAGGATAAATAAATTAAATTTTATTTAATCTTAAACAGTAATTAAAATTTATTAAATAATTAATTATTATTTAATTGACATTAAATAATAATTAAAGAGGATTAAAATGAGTAAACTATTATTTAATTTCTTTAAATTAAATAATAAGTAAGGTTAATTACTTAGTTAGTTATTAGTTGATCAATATTAAATTAAAGAAGGTTAAAATTAAATCAATAATTATTTATTATTTAATTATTATTAAATAATAAGTAAGTACAATTAGTTATTATTTATTTTAAATAATAACTAGAGTTAATTAATTAATTTCTATTTAACCAAGATTAAATAGTAATTAAATAGAGATTGAGTTAATAAAATAAATTAAATTTAATTATGCTTTAATTAAACAATTGTAATAAGTTGTTTAAGGGTTTAATAATAAGTGTCCAACACTTAAGAAAAATATTTTTAACTTATTAAATTATTAACCTAATATGATTGAAGGTCTATAAGGTTAATAATATTGTTTTGACTAATGTAATTTATATGTTAGTACTTATGTGATAGATAAGTTCCTTAGTGAGCGTATAGTTGTGCAAATACGCCGTACTAATTATTAGACCAACTTTATTAATGTTAGGTCTTTCCAAAACCAGTTAGTTAAAGCTAGACATTATTTGTAGCTGAGCGTACAGGCAAGTTCCTTATCACTAAACTCATTTCATTGAGCAAATTATGTATCTAAGCTTGAACTGTTATTTCCAAGCATGCTTTGAGTGGTTTAATTACTTTACAATTATTCCACATCGATATTGTTATTATTCGCACTTATTGCACTTGATATCGTACAGTCATTGACTTGTACTTAATTATTGTTCTATTGTTTAAAGAACTGTTCAAAGTAGGTCTGAGCCATTGTTCGGCTAGACATTTATGTTAAATATTTTAAAAGCTATCCAAATCATTGAAGATGCGGATTCTTAGACTATTATGAACACCCCTTTATTATAGGGGAGTACCCTGTATCTAATATCAGGTACAAAAATACGGAAATTAAATGTTATGTATACACATATTGTACTGAGGTTGATCCCCTCGGGTACATATTTCTGCTAGTAACCATTGGGTCAACCTGCTATTGACTCCAGTGGATATTTATAGTTCATAGTCTATTTGACTATCCTAATTTTAAAAGCAAATTATTATTCCTGCTTATGTTATTCACATTATTGAATTGTTCAGCTATTCCCTTTCATTCATGATATATTGTTTCTTGTTGTTATTTAAACTTGTTGAGCAAACTAGTTGCTCACTCTTGCTATATCATGAAACCTTATTGCAGTGCAACCCCAGACTTCAGGGAAGAACAAGGGTAAAGGAAAGATGAAGTGATTGACTTCGAGATGCAACCTTATAGTTAAATAAATTAATTGTTATGTAATATAAACCCTAAGTACTTTATTAAGGGTATTTGTGTACTGTTGTGTAAGGTTGTCGTATCTTGGGACTAGTAACACCTTTTGAATGAACAACATATGTTTATTATTCCGCATTTAGTTATTGTATGTTGTTTAAAGGTGAATGTTTGTATTGGATCGTGATGACCGGATCCGGGTATTTGGAACCCGAATTTGGGGGCGTCACAACAATCACAATCAATCTTTACACTATAAATCTTATTTTGTACAAGGTACCTAGTGTTAAAGATGTTCTTTTATTATACTTTGTCTACCTCTCTATCTTTCCCACTAGCAGCTTTGCATGTCTCCAATGACTAATCATGGTTAGCATGATTTATTTCCCTTCGTTGTGCATTAGGCATGTTTTGTGATTCTAATAACCATGAATTCTATTAGTCATTGTAATTATAATTATTAAATAATTATCAATGAATTAAAATTTTTGTACTAATTAATTGTGTATTAAATAAATTGAATGAATATACTTGTGTATATGTATATTTATTAAATGTAATAAAGCAAGTCTAATTGGATTATATTTTAAATCCAAATAAGTTATTAAACTAGGTTAAATTAATTACACTAGTAGTTCATGTAATTAATTAAACCTTAGTTCAAGTAATTAATTTAACAAATCCAATGTTTAATTTAATTAAATGTAACATATGATAGTTAATATTAGCCCAATAGAATAAATAAATTGAGCCCAAACAAATTAATTGAATGAGCCCAACTTATTTAAATCCTAAGTCCAAAGTGAAGCCCAATAAGAAGTCAAAATGTTGGTTAATTTTTTTTTATATACATACATATATATATATATAAACAATTAAAAATAAAGCAAAATTGGACAAATATTGAGGGGATTGCCGGCAACTTTATTGGGAGGCCACTTGGGTAGCTTGTTGGCTCTTTGTTACTTCATATACACACTTGGTTTTGGTAGTTCAACCACCCATGTAAATCACCTTGTCATTCTTCATGTCAATCCATCAAATAGTAATCACAATTAGCCTCTTAATTGACCAATGCTAGTTGATTAGGAAGTTAATGAAGTGTTACCAAAGTCCTATAAATAAGACCTCCACCAAGCTTTAATAGGTTGGTCATTTCATTTCCTAGAAATCCTAGAGAGAAAAGGGAGAGTTCTAGTGATAGTTGAGAGAAAAATACTTTGAGTGCGGAGGATATTGCTAGAAGAAGAGCTTGGTGGATGACCTATAGTCTCATAACTTACTTTGAAAGGAGAAGAAGAAGAGCACACAACTCCAAGAGGTTCAAAAGTGCTCCAACTCTTCCTTAATTCATTTTATGGTTTATATGTGTGTTAAGTGGTCAAAAATATATTTTTAACTAATCAAAACTTATTTTGATGATCTAGAAGTTGAAAACTATATTATATTGATAGATTCATGATTTGATATAGTTAATACATGTATTTGTATGTGTTGAATGCAAGAAATTAGAAGAAAAGGTCTGTATTGGGTTTTACCAGTAAAACCCTAGATGTCTATGTGCTATAAATTGTTGTAGTTTGAAATGTACAAGTTGGAAAATTGATTTCTATGGCTAGAAAGTTACATGTATGAGTTATAAAGAAAACCCAACTTGAATCTCTAAAAAATATGGAAAAATGAAGAAGTTATGGCTTTTACCACAAAATATGTCATTTTAAAACCCTAATGCTCAATAGTCCACTTTGAGCCCATTTTTTGTGATCTGTACATATCCAAAAATGTGTTTCAATGATGGAATATTGTAGTTCAAGAAGATACGAATCCAACATGACCAATTTGAGGTCATTTGGATTTGTAGATTTTATTTTATGCAAGTTCTCTAACCCTACTCATTTATTGTTGAACAAGTTTTTATACTTGTATTTATTGTCAGAGCTTGAAGTGGTTTAATTATTTAAAATTATTCCACATCCATATTGTTTATAAAATCGCACTTGGTGTATTTGAAGCTTAATAGTTCTTGATTTATGAACTGTATTAAAAATGTCTAAAGCTAATTGTTCAGCTAGACATTGCGTTTATAAATTCAATAATCTTGAATACTTTTAAAAGCTTATCCAAACCATTGCTTGGTGCGGATTCTTATATTAAGTCTGAGAATTGAACAACCCTAAATAAAGGGATTTTATGTCGGAAAACCGACTTTGGCGCCAAAAGACTAAATGTAATGCATATACAGCGGGTTGAATAGGCTGATCCCCTTGAAAACCAAACTATTGAAAGGGTTAGAGGAAACTCAATTATACCCTCGTTAGTTCAGGGTCCTTGGTGACCACTCAACATTTTAAGATTCAAATATTCCTGTTCAATGAAATTTGAGTCTTGTTTCTTTCACAATTGTTATATCTATCGTTGAAATTCTTGATGTTATTTCCATTTATTCATGATATATTAAATCTCTATGATTGTTCTTAAACTTGCTGAGCAAACTAGTTGCTCACCCTTGCTATATCATGAACCATTTTCAGCTAGACCCAAATGCTCCAAGAAAGACAAGGAAAAAGGGAAAGCTAGAGCTTAAATTAAATTATGCATGTTAATTAAATGTTTAATATGTATTTACTGTTGGTAAATCTTTTGTAATTCCTTAATATATGAACTATTTATGTTATGGTTGATAGACCCTAGGATTGTAACCTTTTTATAGGGAACCCTTATGTATTATTTCGCGAAGTTTAAACGCAAATTATGTATTTAATTGTTAGTAAAGTATTGTATAGTGAGAACCAAACCCGAGGTTATGAAACCCGAATTTGGGGGCGTCACAGGTTGGTATCAAAGCTGTAGGTTAGAAACGTTAGGATTGCGAAACCTAGGTTATAACCTTAGTACTAAACTCATATCGAATGCGTTAGGAGATGAATCGGGGAGACTCATCATGTTGTGTATTTTTAGAGGTGGATTGAGAAAATCCATCGAGCCGAGATGTACATGATAAAATATCATTTCATTTCATCAATGAATATATTTAATGTTGTACTGACATGTGTTATTTTTATAATATAGGATGACAGAGATCGGACAGTCGAGTCACACTACTGAGGAGGATTACATTGATATCCACATTGATACTGCACAGCCATTGGTGGATGCACTGATAGAGGATCTAGAGTCAGATCCGGAGATGGGAGATCGTGAGGAGCCCATCAGGGGTGGAGTGATGAGGCCTTACAGTGAGGATGAGGCAGAGTCTGAGGAGTCTGAGGATGAGGAGTCAACTGATGGCATGGGCATTACTGCCAGTGACATGATCGAGGGGTTGACTACGAGGAATAAGGAGCTAGAGGAAAGAGTCCAGCATTTAGAGGAGCAAAATTTGACCTACCAGCATATGGAGGATCAGTATAAGGATGCAGCTTATCAGCTCTCTAGCGAGAACACGAAGATGAAAGAGAGGATAGTAAGACTGGAGGATCAGGTGCATGAGTACGAGGATTCAGTGGAGCACTTTGGGGTGCTAACTCATCAGCTAGTAGATCAGGACGTCGAGCTACAGGCCAAGTTAGCAGCGACCGAGGCTAGGTTAGCCGAAGCTGAACTGAAGGTTCAGCAAGTTTAGGCAGAGAAGGCCGCCATATGTGCTCATTGGCAGGAGGCGATAGAGGACAGGATAGAGATGGAGACTCAACGGGATGTCGCACATGGCCAGATGCTAGAGCTGGAGGAAAAGGTTCATGAGAAGCGGGTGAGGACGAATAGGCTTAGCTATGTCTGTCGATCTTTATTCGGTAGATTTCAGAGCAGGGTGCACTACTACCCAGCTAAGGAGTGCCAGTCTATGCACACCATCAGCAAGAACGTGGTGATGGTCATCGAGGATGAAGAGTATGATGATGCGATCTGTAGGGGGATGCGCAGTCATTAGTATTAGATATTTTCTGATGATGTATGTATTTAGATGCAATAGAACCCAACTTTTGTTTGATTAGAGGGTTAATATGTCAGTAAATCCCAACTCTAGGAAGTTGTAGGATATATTAGTAAAGATCCCATCTTTTGTAGCTTCTCAGGGATAGAAGCATTTATAGCAGTATGCTTACGATGTAAAGTGTTATGCACTACTGTTTTAGCATATGAATATAAATGCAGTCAAGTTTATGTTTATATGTGTGTTGAAATAATTACTTGTATTTTAGCTAAACATTGCTTAAGATACAAAACAAAGAGGTGAAAAGATGAAACAAGTATAATAACGTAAATTTTTGTTTACAACAGAAAATGACGCCACGTAGACAACCACCAAGGAACCAAGGGGTAAAAGAATCAGTCAACAACGATGAGGGGGGATGCAACGTGGACTCGATGCAAAATTTCGTCGATATGCTAGCAGAAGCCATGCAAAATCGACACCCCGTTGTAGGAAATTCGCCACCACCGCCAAGTCAGTTGGCTAATTTTAAAGATTTCAAAGCAGTCGGACCACCGGAGTTTAAGGGAACTTTTGATCCGATTGAGGCCCAGTCATGGTTAAAGGAGATTGAGAAGGCGTTCGTTATAACAAGAGTAGCAAAGGAGCAAAAGACTATTTTTGCTACCTACCTACTGAAGGGGGAAGCCAATTTCTGGTAGGAAGCTAATCATAATAGGGCGGGAGAAGGGGTGGTGTCTTGGGCACGATTTAAGAAAATATTTGATGAGAATTATTTCCCAAAGAGTATGAAAAGTATGATGGAGGTAAAATTTCTAGAATTGAAACAAGAGAATATGTAGATATCCGAGTATGCGGCAAAAATTAATGAATTGGCCAGATTCACTCCGCATCAGGTAGACAAGGAGGAACGCAAGACCAGAAGGTTTGAAAATGGATTAAGACCTTGGATATTCAACAAGGTAGCAGTACTGCAGATTGACTCATTCTCAATTTTGCTGGAGAAGTCAATCATAGCTGAAGGAGGAAGTGATGCATTAACCAAGTATAATCAAGAGAGGAATAAGAAGAGAAATGAAGGAGGAAGTAAGAATAATAACAGTGGAGGCAACAGCAGCAACAATAAACGTAAGTGGGACAACAACAACAATGATAGAAACTCGGGAAATCAACAAGAAAATGTTCAGAAAAAGACGGTATGCAGTATATGTAGAAATAATCATTTCGGGGAATGCAAGAAATGCAAGAATACATGCTATAACTGCGGGCAAGTGGGGCATATTTCTCCAAATTGTCCCCTCCCAAAGAAGGTAAGATGTTTTTCCTACGGAGCTTCTGATCACGTGATAAAGGATTGTCCTAAAAGGAAGAATGATGGGAGAAGCGGCTACAAGGACAATAACAGCAGATTGGCTATCGGGGGACCGATACCACATAACAAGCCGACAGCACGGACTTTCAATATGACAGTGCAAGATACCGTGGAGTCAAAAGACGTGGTGTCAGGTATTATTCCGATCAATGATATAAATGCATATGTATTGTTTGATTCGGGTTTTATCTGTTCATTTGTGTTTGATGATTTCGCTAGACGGTTAGAATTGCCTAGGGAAAAGTTAGAAAACCCTATGAATATAGAAGTTGCAAATAAAGAGGTACTCCTTGTAGAGTATATATATAGAAATTATTGTGCTAAAATCAGGGGTCAGAAGTTGAGTGTGAATTTAATTCCGATACGCTTGGGGGAGTTCGACGTTATATTCGGAATGGATTAGTTGTTTAGACATGGAGCAGTAATTGATTGTCGGAAGAAATGTATACACCTTAAGACACCAAACAAGTCTAAGGTTGTATTTTATGGCAGCAAGTCGTCAAGACAATCCTCTTGTCTGACGATGATGCAGGCCAAGAAATTGTTGAAGAAAGGTTGTGTAGGGTATTTAGCTCATGTGGTGGATACACAAATGGTGAATGAGATGGAGCAAATACCAGTAGTTAAGGAGTTCATGGATGTCTTTCCAGATGAGCTAGCTACCATGTCTACCGCCAGATAGAGAGATAGAGTTTGTGATCGATTTAGTACCAGGGACAGCTCCAATATCGAAGACACCATATAGAATTGCTTCGGTAGAAATGAAGGAGTTGATGGTTCAGCTGCAGGAGTTGTTGGATAGGAAGTACATTTAACCTAGTGTTTCTCCATGGGGATCACCAGTGTTGTTTGTAAAGAAGAAGGATGGATCGATGAAACTTTGTATGGATTATAGGGAGTTGAACAAAGTAACAATTAAGAACAAGTACCCATTACCACGAATTGACGATCTTTTTGATCAATTGAAATGGGCAAAATACTTTTCAAAGATTGACTTAAGGACTGGTTATCATCAGTTGAAAGTCAGGAAGGAGGATGTACCCAAGACGGCATTCAGAACTCGATATGGTCATTATGAGTTCATAGTGATGTCGTTTGGACTAACGAATGCGCCAGCCGCATTTATGGACATGATGAACAGAATATTCAAGTAGTACTTGGATAAATTTGTAGTTGTGTTCATTGACGATATTTTAGTTTATTCCAAAACGAAGGAGGAGCATGCAAAACATCTAAGATTAGTGTTAGAGATATTAAGGAAGGAGAAGTTCTATGCAAAATTTTCAAAGTGTGAATTTTGGTTAGAGAGAGTTCAATTTCTAGGTCACGTTATTGACAAGGAGAGAGTTTCGGTAGATCCAGCAAAAGTAGAAGCGGTGATGAATTGAGAACAACCAAGGACGCCGACGGAGGTAAGTAGTTTCTTAGGTTTAGCGGGTTACTATCAGAGATTCATCAAAGACTTTTCAAAGATAGCAATGTCGTTAACCAATTTGACGAGGAAGACAGTGAAATATGTATGGACGGAGAAGTGCCAAGAAAGTTTTCAGGAGCTGAAGAAGAGACTTAGTGAAGCACCTGTCTTGACTTTACCGGACGATAGAGGAGGTTTTACGGTCTACAGTGATGTATCGCACGAGGGGTTGACTACGAGGAATGAGGAGCTGGAGGAAAGAGTCCAACATTTAGAGGAGCAGAGTCTGACCCACCAGCATATGGATGATCCGTATAAGGATGCAGCTTATCAGTTCTCTGGTGAGAACACGGAGCTGAAAGAGATTATAGTAGGACTGGAGGATCAGGTGCATGAGTACGAGGATTCAGTGGAGCACTTTGGGGTGCTAACTCATCAGCTAGTAGATCAGGACGTTGAGCTGCAGGCCAAGTTGGCAGCGACCGAGGCTAAGTTAGCCGAAGCTGAACTGAAGGTTCAGCAGATTCAGGCAGAGAAGGCCGTCATCCATGCTCATTGGCAGGAGGCAATAGAGGACAGGATAAAGATGGAGACTCAGCGGGATGTCGCACATGACCAGATGCTAGAGCTGGAGGAAGAGGTTCGTGAGAAGCGGGTGAGGACGGATAGGCTTAGCTATGTCTGTCGATCTTTATTCGGTAGATTTCAGAGCAACGTGCACTACTACCCAGCTGAGGAAGGTCAATCTAAGCACACTATCAGCAGGAACGTGGTAATGGCCATCAGGGATGAGGAGTATGATGATGCGATCCGTAGGGGGATGCGCAGTCATTAGTATTTAGCTGCAAAACAAGGGTTAGTAGATAACAAAATAATCTCACAACTCCCTTACGTGTTTCGCTTGATACATTGACACACTCAACACTCGTGTTGACGTTCGCACTCAACACTCGTGTTTACGTTCGATTAGGCTTTTACCCTCTAATAATCTCACACTCTTGCCTTTTACTGCTCAAAACTCCCTTTTATAAGTTCTCTTTTTAAATTTACCAAACAAATCAAAGTTTCTATATTAATTCAACAAGAACTTAACAATAATAATAAATAACAAGGTATGAATTTTGATGTACCAACAAAATCACACGGTTTGTTCACCTTTGAATTTGTGCTTGGTCTATCTTGAAACTAGGTGGATGTAACTTGATTTTGAAGTCTCACGGATCTTAATTCTTTGATCTTCGTAGATTGCACTTGATGGAAACCTCCAAAATTCGTAAATTACACTAGATAGAAGCCTTGTAATTTACAACTTGAAAGAAATTGATAATAACAAAATTTTTCTAAATATATATATTGCTTTCTTCTTCTTTTTATACTTTTTGTAATCTTTTTTTTTTTTTTTTTTTTGCTATCAAATAATCAAACTAGAACAAGAAAAGTAAAGATAGATAACCCGCTAGATGAACGTAGCTCTGATACCAACTAATAAGCTCCATGGTACGCTTGCATAAAGTGAACGTTGTCTGGATCATTTTCTAACTAAGTTGTATTGTGAAACACGCACAACACCTCAACCCATCACTTATACTAAAGCGAGAACCTTGATACAGTTACTTGTGTAGGAAAAATTGCATTGAATGGAACACCAACGACACCTAAACCTGCTGTCTATAAAGAGAATAACATATGTACAATCGACGATTGATATATGGTAGAAGACGCTACACCCAACTATGTATTTTTAAATGACAAGTCAAGATATAATTCTCAATAACACTAAGAAAGAGCTTAGAAATTCTCAAAGAACCAAAAGATGAAGAATAAATTATCTCAAGAAAATATATTGAATAATAGATGTTATGAAATACAAGCCTTGAATGCCTATTTATATTAATCTAAGAAATCATAATCCTCTAATTGATAAGAAGTATTAATATATAAGTAATCTAACCAAATTAGGTAATTAAAATGTAATGCCCCCAAAATCCCCGCGTTTTCGATGCGGCGGACCTTGTGCGTTAATTTCGTACATCTATCGACTTAACCAATGATCCCATAATCATATTGGTTGAAATAGTCTTATTTTAGACTATACATTAAAAATTTCTCTTAACTTTGTCCCTGGATCTTAACTTGATCTCAGTCTCATAAGTATACAAGTATCAATTTGTATTTCATCCGTATAAATGGATAAAACCATAAATAACGGTTTAATTTTAACCTTAGGATTTAAATATTCTATATACGTCCACTTGTAACGGTCTCATTCGTACTACAAGTATCAATATACAAAGATATCTCTTCATATCAATAATCCTACTTATATGGTATTCAGAATAGTAATAACGAGTTATACCTGGGTCCGAGGAACCTTAACGATGGATTTGACCAGTCAACATCGCTTAGTTCTGTCTCAGATGTACAGCACTCACAAGTTATTTACCGATCTTCATCCAGATAAATAGATCATTATCAATACTATGTTAAATTTTAACAATTCTAGGTTATATCAAAATAAAGACATAACAACATTCTGATGATAATTATTTATATCATTCATTCAATATTCGGTTACATGTTTGTTTGTTCGTATTACAACAGTCATTATGACATATACAAATACAATCAATTTACATGAAAACCTAATCTATGTTGCATCTTTAAGTTCATGATCTTCTTAACGTTCATCTTTAATCTGCAAATAAGGTTTTATTCGCAAGAATGAGCACGACGGCTCAACAAGTCTAACATACAGCACATACGCAGTTTATGCTTTCATATAAACTTTAACATGCATTGACTGAACATAATTCTCCATTTAATATCACATATAACTCACGTTCCAACAATTTATATCACATTGACACACAAAGTGTATAAATCATGTTCGTAAATCGTAAACATAAAACATAACAGTTAGAAGGCTTGTAAACATCAGTTAAAGACTTCACATATCATCTATTGCATAATAACATGACATTACACATCTCATTTAACATTTTAACAATACTACACAAGTAGCACATAGCAAGAGTTAGAAGACTTGCCTTAAAACCATGGTAGGGTTTCCCGGGAAATCGTTAAACGCCTACAAAAAGGGTTACGCGACCCCGAATGTTAGTTTATCAAATTTTCCTTTTGAATAAGTCTTAGAATAACTTAACTAGACTATTTTCATTGGTGGAATCATTTCGTTAAGTGGCGAACTCAAAATCTCAAAATTTAGTGCTTCCACCCGAATGCCCCTTAAAATTTTCAGCTTTGACGTCCTTTCCGGTAACTGTCATAACTTTGTCATCCGGAAACATTTTAAAGTGATTCTTGAGTCTAAATTGCTTAGAATTTCATGATATACAACTTTGATTTAGGTTGCTAAGGCATATTCGGACTTTAAAATTTCGTAATTTTAGCAGAAAGGTCAGTATGCTTACTTTGATCAATATTTTTAGGGTTAACCATGTGAAACATGGTACCGCTTGCTTTAACTCTTTAAGAAATCATGTTGTAAGACTCAATATCACTTTATAACATAAAAATAATAAATCACAAACCTTCTCAGAGAAAGATTCATGACTTTTTCTCAAGAACACACGAAGAACACGAAGAACGGATAAACCGTACATGGTAACGACTATGTTCTTGAGCTTTTGGTTTTCGTACTTGAAATAATTTGAGCATTATAACTTCCTATATAAGTGATTATAACACTTTATAATTGACAAAATTTGGTCATTATAACGGCTTGTAAATTGAATTATAACAATTTATAAAAATGCTCAAGAACATACGCAAACGCGGAGAACGGATAAACCGTACATGACCACTACGTATGTTCATTGAGCTTTAAACTATGAATTGAAATTCGACATTATAACTACTGTAAAATGAAGAAAGGCTCAAGAACACGTGAAGAACACGGAGAACGACAATCGTACATGGCTACGACTCGCGTTCTTGAGCTTTTAAACTACGAAAATTAATCGAACATAAAAACGACTAATGATTTACCTCTCGGAGTGCAAGCTTTAACTATTTCTTTGCACTTCCTTTTATTATAACTCACTAGAACTCTCTCTCATATTGTATATAGCTTTGATACAAGCATTTTTGCTTTGAAAATGAATGATCAAACAAGTGAGGAATGCTTGCTATTTATAGGCCATGCAAAGCTAGGGTAAAAAGGTCATTATTACCAAACTTCCAAGCTAAGCTAACATGAAGTGCACCTCCCTTTTCCACTTGATATGAACGACCAAATCAGCCAAATTAATGCCATTAATGCTTGAAATCATCACATTTTGGTGACACCACAATAATCCACATGTTAGCTTCCAATTGGTCCACAACTTAGCCTACCAAAGGAATAGTTCTAGGGCTTGTTTGGTTGGTCATTTAATCATTTAATTGAGGGGTAGTCAAGGTCATTTACCAAGCTTGATCAAGGTTAGATTAGTCCTTTTGATAATCTAGCTTAGTTAGGATTAGGTTAATTAACAATAAACCTAGGAATTTGATTATTCGATTAGGTTATTACTTCACCGATTAGATTAACTTGTAATTTAGGTTAATCTTTAGTTTAATTAAACTTAATCCTATTTAGGTTTAGTTTAATTAATTGATAATTAGGTTAAATGGTAATCTAATTACCCTAACCTAGTTTGATTCCAACTAGGTTTAACATAACCTAGTTTCATTTCAACTAAATATCATCTAACCTAGTTTTATATCAACTAGATTAGGTTAACTATTTCATAAGCTTAGTTAGTTTGTAACTAGGTTTAGTTCCTGGTTAGGTTCCTAACCCAGTTACATCTAACTCAGTTACATCTCAACAGAAATTAGTTCATCCTTAACTAATTCTAGTTCATTTCTAAGTCTTCCGGTTAAATTGACCTCAACTGATTTAAAAGTCTGATATTCCAGAGTTTTGTTCCGAATAAACACTATTTTGTAAAGTCGAAAGTCCAATAGACTTGACACGTTTTTCGGTGAATAGTGTTTTTGACTACCATTTCTCAGAATATGCTTAAACGATCAAAAAGTCAAAAATAATATTTATTTTTGTCTTTTCCCTATTTCGTCTTATTCCCGACACACTTTTCGAGAAAATCTTTTATTGCTTATTACGCACCGGTGTTGCATACAAACACTGTATCCATCAACGGTTTGATCAAAAATGAAAAGCGTTTTTGTTTGAAGAGCGATTTACGTTTTATCTTTGGAAAAATATCAGTGGCTCCCTGGTATCTATTCCCCGTATAAATGCTATATCGTGAAATGGAAAAAGTCCAAACGTTGAAAAGAACGTTCAAAAAGACGACAAACGTTTTCTCGTAAATCGTGTCTTTTTCGTCTTTTTCCCAAGAAAATTTTATTGATTCCCTGGCATCTAAACCTCATATTATCACTATGTTGTGAAATGTAAGAAGTCCTACAGATGAAAGAAACAGTCAAACGAATGAAAAACGTCACCTCGTGAATAGTGCTTGTACACGTTTTTCGAGAAAAACTTTTATTGACTGTTACGTGTTTTCAAATCGTGGGAAGGTTGAATCTTGAAACGGAATGTCAATTTGACCTTCACATTTTGCTCAAGGACCTAGGTTATTTTCTAGGGTTTAGACCCTAGGGTTAGGGTTTAGGTTTTAACTCTTTTTCCAATTTAGGTTTTTGCCCTAAATTGACTTCTGATTTTTAATAAGCGTTAAGGTTAACTACTTGAACCAAAACACAAAATCCTACACATAGATAATTCATACATCACATTTAAAAGCTCAATTCAAGCTTCACTAATCACATAACATATAGTTTAGGTTAAAGATTTTAACCTCTTAGTTGTATACGATCACAGTTTTTTAGTCGTATATATTCTTTAAGATAGCTCAAGGTATGCTTGAGCAATCGATCTTAGGTTTTGAATTGACAATCTTGCTTAGATCTTGTTAGATCACTTTGGAAATATTTGGGATATTACATAAAATCATAAAAACTACTCCAAAACGCGTAAAAAACACGTTTATATTTTTTCCTTGATGCATACAATTGGCCCGGTGCCTAAAAACGCGCTGGCAGCGCTCTAGTCTCTGCCAATTAGTGCCCCGTCGCTCAAATAGTGAAGGAAATCCACACCCCGACGCTGCCCATTTTCTACAGCGACACATTTTGGAAAAACAGTCATAACCTTTGATCCGTAACTCTGATTGAGATGATTCAAGATATTCTATAAAGTTGAGAAGTAGCTTTACAACTTTCATGTTATAGCTTTTGACAGAATTTAATTGTATCAAGTCTGAAATTGGCCTCCAAGTGGTTACTATGTAAATGTTAAGCTAAAAATTCAAATACGCCAACTCCAAGGTTTGATCCACCAAGCCTTTACTCCAATTCTTTTCTCCTTGGTTTGGGCTTGCTGAATGTATTAAGTTTAGACGTTCCACATCATATAGCTTAGCCTTTCCTCGCTTGATATTGAATTGGACTTGAATTGGTTTTGAATCAATCTTCATTTTACGCGTCATTAAACAAACTCCAGTCCAATTGCTTGAAATTCATCCAATAATGCTTTCCTTGAACTCTTTAGCCTATATGATGATATCGACTTGAATTAAATACTTCTCGTTTGACATAGCCCTGGTTAGGATCGTATCAAATTATTAACCAAATCGAATTGTCTATTTTGTTATAACCAAATACCAAATTTCATAAAATTTCATTATCCGAACAAGTATCCGAAATTAATATTAACTGAAAACCGAATAACCGAATTATACTATTTGGTTATTCGGTATATAACCGAAATATGAACTTAATTCTACCCAAAAAAAAAAATCAATTCAAATTTTCACATTAGAGTTTCCAAATAATATTTAACCACATTCATAAACTAGTTTAATAATTTCACATTAATAACACATAAGTACATAACCATATGAGAAAATTAAAAACATTTTTTTTTAAATATCTAGTTTGATTATTCGGCTATCTGAATAACATAATTTTATAAATCATTAGTCAAACACGAATATTAAATAATTAAACAATTATAACCAATTAAACAAAATAACCGAAATAATTCAATTTAAAAAATTTCAATTTGGTTCGTTAATTCAGTTTTACTCCTGTTCTTTTCTCAGCCTAACGAGCATAAGAACTACTAACATCACTCTTTCCTATGGGTTGTTGAATTTAATTACTTGGAGCCTTATTCTCATGAACGACTTTTTTTACTCTGCCTTGTTAACTTGTTTATCCAACTATTCTTTCCACTAGGATGTTTGAATTGATCAACTCGGTCGTATTATTTGCTCACTCTATAGGCTGTATTTGTAGGCCAATTCATTAAAGTTAAATGAAAGAGCTGTGACCCCAAGAAAATGGTAAATATTCCACAATTAATATTTTGTTGCCATAAAGATGACAGCCTAAACTACTAAAAGAAACCACAGATATCAACAGTAGCAAAAATGTCATCAAGTTTTTTCTTCATATGGTTTCGACACTAGCAATTCTTATAACATTTTTGCACTCCCACAAGCAACCATGATCTTTTATCTCTTATATAGTTAAATCTTGGCGTTTACGGAGATATGCATACAAGGGGCTGAGAGACTAAGATTTGGACATTAATGAAGCTTCAAGGACATAGACGTGGCTTTTCATGCTTCTTCACATAGAAACTCATGTAAAACCGAGCAGTTCTATGCATAATTTAGGCTAATTCTTGAGCAGCATTAGTAGATGTTGATGCACCTAGACAACACCAGTGGCCACTTAAGGTTCTCAACGTCACGACACAGTCCAGACAAGCACCCTTTGTGAAATTACTCGTCCATCTTGCTTTCCTCGTTTAAACCGCTAACAGGTGCTATGATATTTTCGTCATCTTCTAGTACTATTGTTTCTGTGTTCCCATTTGGACGGCTTTCAAGTGGCACATCTCCATCTTCCACTGAATGGTGTTCCACATTTGTAGGTTCGTCTAACTTTCTTTCAGCTGGCACATCCTCATCTGCCCCATTTGCCAAGCCAGGTGTATGGGTGTCCATCATATCATCAGAGGACAAGGAATTCTGCAGGCCGTTTTCCTTGGATATATCCATTCTTGGTGCAAATTGTTCTGAATGAGATGGAACCTGATGGCTCATAATTCGTGCCTGACAAAAAGGAAAGGTTAATTTGTGTCAACTTGAATTTTCATGAAAACATAACTTGATCGTGAATTCAAATATGAGAATTGATAAATGGTGAATGGCAGTGCTATGAAAAAGGTTTTGGACTTGCAAATATGGCTAAACCAGTTGAGTGCAACTACTGAAAAAGCTAATGGCTTGTGCTAACACCTTTACCTTAAAAATATATTGCACTAGACCACTAACATACATATATAAAAAATTAATGAAAAAGGGCGACTGAATTAGTGTTTGTTTTGGCATTTGTAACAGGAGAATGCACTCCCCCAACAGCATTCACCTGTCTGAACATCGTGGAGACTGAATTAGTGTTTGGTTTGACATTTGTAACAGTAGAATGCACTTCCCCAGCAGCATTCACCCGTCTGAACATTATGGAGTTTTGGTGCAGACACTTGAGACAAAATTCTACTCCATTAGTTTGAATTTTCAAATTCAATTTGACATTTTTAAATTCAAAATTGATATGATTATTTAACTTTTGAAAACAATAAATTTTGTAATGAGTAGTTCACAATTTTCAAATTTGTATTGTCTATAAAATTAAATGCATTTGAAAATATCTCAAATGGACTCCAAAAGGAAAATGATCTTGTATTTTATAAAGGAGCAAGTATATATATCTAAAGAACTGCCAGGTGTGTGCTTAAACAGACATGAAAATGGGGATAAGGGAGAGTGGAATAGTAATAACTCATGAAATCAATTCATGAAAACAATAAAACGGCTTCCCTGTGGTTAGAAAATAACACATCTCAAAGAAATTAAGCTCCCTTATAGCAAAACTCGTACCCGTTGACAAACTTCTATGGTATGACCAAGCCGAGGTGATTACACTTTATAGGATGGATAAATAACCTCTAATCACTATTATTTGCATAAGAGGTTATGTTAAATGAAACCACATGGAAAACCAGAGTATGGCAATGGATAAGCCAAAACTTCAAAGTCAGAAGCAGAAAATACATTTATTTTAATCTGCGGACAAAGGACACAACCATGGACACAAGGGCTTTTGTGCTACACATAAAAACAGGTCTTACTTGTGTAGGATCAAGCACTTTTAACAACGAAATGTTTTAGGAAAATAATTTATGCAAGTTAAAGTTTCTTATTATTAAATCAAAACTCCAATGTAACTGGGAAGGACATATGCAACGGCTTTTCAGCACTCTTTGGACAACTAACAACATATATTAAGAAATTAAAGCTAAAAAAGCTGGGGATGAGAGATAGAGAATTAAGCAAATCATTATTTCAAGTGCAATTACTGTATAAGTGTTTAGCCTAAAATACTTACAGATTATAGCACATTCATTGAAATTTCTTACTCATGAAATGGAGGAAGACAACTTACTAAAGTTCACACAAATGTTAAAGAAATTAAGAGAATAAAAAAACTATGCTTTAGTAATTATATATATGATGGATAAACATAAAGTCTATTAATTTTCTAATACTGAAGAGCTTTTATAGATTGCAGAATGAAATTTTTTTGGTTAAAAATTAAAAATAATAAATTTATTTAAAAAGAAAAATATACTCAAGCAGGTGGATAAGACATCCTCCAAAAGGCAAATGAAAGAATGTTAATTTGAGTGTTTCCCCCCAAATGAAAGCTTACAGAGCTAACTCCTAACTTACCAAGAAACTTCATACTTCCATGATCAACTAAGAACAAAGTATTTAAAAGGATATCAAAATTAGAAAGTACCTGATACACGTGATGCATTCTATAATTGACAATATTAGCCATCTCTTCAACTCCACTGATAAGTTGGAATGGTTCAGTGTCCTCCACGTGACGGTCAGTAAATGGTGAAACCTCATTCAGATTAAGAGCAAGCAGATCTGGTCTCTGTAGAAGAAGCTGAAATGTAGGTTGCAATTCGTAGCATTGTTCAAACAGAGAACGCCGACAGAAAATATAAAGCCCCAGACGTGCACGAGACATTGCAACAATCAATCTTCTAACATCACGAAGGTGTCCCACAAAGCGAGTACGCACAAGAGACAGTAAAATAAAATCATTTTGTTGACCTTGAAACTTGTCAACTGTTGTAACCTACAAAAAACCAACAAAAGAAGCTTATCACATTCATACGGGGAAAACATGTACATCAGAAGAGTGCATAAATTAAAAGCCTGCACATTTCAGCACCCCGCATGGTTCACAGGCCAAATCACACTGGTCAAACCAGACTTCATTCTGAAACCTTTCAAACTGATCAAATATCCAGGGTGTAACCTAAATATTTATCCATCAATGACATCCCAAAAGCATTTTATCTCATAGGTTGTTAGATAAGCAGGAGAAACTACTTGGGGATGCTCATTTGGCAGACCAACATAATGTTTTCACATTCCACAGAATTGCAAAAAAAAACAAAAAGTGCAACCATCCAAGTTATTGCAAGTTTACAGTCAAATGCTGGTAATGGTTTTACCATTACTTACCTTGTTTGGTGGACCAATGAAGTCGTATGGTACACATCGTCTGCTTATGACATCACGAATCAGAAGTTTTTGTCCATTGTAAGTTGTCAAGATGGATATCTTGTTTGCAGGGTACCCTAATAAACGCATGTATATATACACACTGACAAGGTATTCAGCCTCTCCCTCATTTTGATAGAACCAAGGAGAAGGGGCACTCTCACCTCTCCCATGGTAATCAGGTACGTCTATTAACTGATAATCATAGGAGAATCCAGAATTTGCTCTATGGAAAACGGCATTCTCCTTTACATAAGGAAGATCACCCAGATCCCTATACCTCCAATTGTAAAGTCTGGCCAAACTTGGCCTGGCTCTACCCTGCGCATTGAGCTCAATATAAGGGATTCCTAGTCGAACAAACCTTGTGAATAGACTCTGATCCATGTGACTGTACTTCTGGAAAGCCATATTCTTTACAACCGGAGGCAATTGGTGATGATCACCAATCAAAATGCAACGCTTAAGCCGAGCATATCCGTCTTCCTGTCTCTGTAGCAACATTGGAATAAAGGTTTCAATCTCCAAAATTTGTGCACTTTCTTCCATCAATAAATTATCGTACTTGAAGCCCAGCTGAAGGAAATCCTTCCTTTTTAGAGCTGCATGGGTGCAAGTCATTGCCACAATCTTTGCCTGTTTGGTCATCAGGTAATTTGCTCGATCAACTGTTGACTTGAGTAGTTCAAATGCCCTACACTCTTCAAGCTCTTGAAACATGGTTTTAAGATGACGAAAGCACCCTTTAGCTGCACGCATGTCTTTCTCAAAGGACTGGCCAGTAAAAACTGGCTTAGGACTATTAGTGAAGAAGTCCTTAAAGGGAAAGCGATCCTGTACAAAAGTTGGTTTATCTTGACTCTCAGTACATGCAGCTAGAAATTGTTCCCAGCGAGAGTAAACATGTAGCAACCAAAAGTATCCAGCTGTTTCACAAGTATAGCCAACATCCTCAGGCAGCTGGAGAGATCTTGCAAGCCTCTCTACTTCACCAAGTAATTCTAAACGGCGAACGAGCATTGCATTTACCCGGCCTTGACGACTAAAGTCAAGATCTGTTGCTAATTCTTGTTCTCCTTGACCTAGCCGAAGAAGATAGCGAGCAGGCACATCCCTCTGTCATGTAAACAATGACATGCTTTATCAAATGAAACAACATGCTGACGAAGATGATGGTAAAAATACTACTAGAAAAAGTTTGAACAGTCTCTTACGCATGGAAAGAGAAGGAACAATTTTATTTTATTTTATTTTATTTTATTGGGGGTGGGGGTGAGAAATCTCACTTGTACTCTATAAAATTGCAAATGGAAGGAAAATGACTCATACCTGCATTATCTTCTCAAAAAGATCATTCAAAGCCTGATTTGAATGAGTAATTATTAATGTTCTCTGAGAAGGACAATTGTGATAAAGTACATTCAAGATTTGCACAGCCGTATCAGTCTTTCCCGTACCAGGTGGACCCACTACCATAGTCAACCCAGGCTGAATGCCAGAGATGATAGCTCCAACCTACATAACCAGAAAAAAAAAAATGTAAGGGCACTAGGAATAAATTCACTGGCCAAAATAAACTACACTTTCTGAGCGTCTCAAAGTACAACAAATATAAATAATCATGCAAAGATATGAGGTAATGCAGTCAAACAGAAGCTAAAATTATCAAGAGTGCTGACCAACTACCTAACTCGAGAAATTGAAGATGAAGAAAAATTACAATAGATCCAAGATAACTAGAAATAGAATTTGGTTCAGGTATCTTAAGGACAAAATTTCAGTCAAAAACTAGCACCAGTATCAGAATGTTTTTATAGAACTTTTTCATTGAACAATGGAATAAAGTGACAATACCAGACTACCAGTTAAATGTAAATCAAGATGCATACAAAAAACTCAAAACAGTATATATGTATGACATGTTTTTTCTTTTATTATTATTATTTTTTTGTTTTCTCTTTTTATTTTTTCCTTTTCCATTTTATGATAAGGGAACCCAACTAACATCCTTTGGATGTGCACTGGGTAAACCACCGATGCCTGCTACAAACCAAAACACCAAGACCGCTCATTGTAAACTATGTTTGGGTGACTCCAAATGAGATAATTGTCTTGCGGAGTATTGAACTCGTGACCTATACCTTGACAGACACATCATTATGCTCACTATTACTTGAGCTAATCCCTTGGGGTTATGTATGACCTTATTACAAGCGTAATCAATTGTTTTGCTTCTTAACTTCATTGTTACCGTGCAATATCATAATTCATGCATGATACAGAATGTATAGAAGCCAATTGTTCTGTTTCTTTAGTTTTGGTCTTCAAAGAAGAAAAACCACCTAACAAAAGGTAAAAATCATTAGTTTCTTGATATGATAATATATGACTAACTATTAACTTCCAACAATCTGTAATTTTTGAGTTCCTTGCTGACCAACAAGTGAGACACCAGTTTTAATAGGTCTACAACACTTGAATTACACAGATGCCAGTCACAACTTTTATGTGATGTGCTGATGTGCACTCACTACGAGAACTTAAGATGGCATTCCAACAGCAATGCCCATTCCATGAATAGGCAATGATAATACCCAAGCCAATGTCAATCAATGTTCTAAAAGACGCTAGGCGGGAGGCCGGCAGCCAAGAGGGGCCTAGCGCCTATGGGGCCTAGGCGAGATTTTTTATTTTAAGCCAATTTTAATATTTTATCTTACATTTATCCAAACAAAACAATAATATAAAACAAAACAATCTATAATAAATATTATAAAGGCATTTGCTCAAAGTTCAAACGCATATCCATATTACCAAGGTGAAAGTTCAAAGACAAACATGCAATTGTTCAAAGTTCAAACACAAACAAATAATAAAAAATACAAACTAATAGTCATCATATTACCAAGGTCAAATTTTAAACACAAACATGCAATTGTTCAAAGTTCAAACACAAACAAATAATAAAAAATACAAACTAATAGTCATCATTTCCATATCCCTTTATATCTCTAACTCTTCTTCCCTATATCCCTCCAAAATAATATCCTCGTCGGACTCACACTCATACTCTCCATCTCCCTCTTCATCTGTGTCATCATCAGACAAAAAATATTCTTCATGGAGTTCTCTTACTCTGATATTTCTACTACTCTCCTAGGCTTTAGCACGCTATCTGTTCCGAATGCTTCACCAACCGCCTCCCAAGTAAGACCCAAACAGCCCTCAACTTCATCATTCACTCCCACGACATTGTTTTGTAGCTTAATTATTAAAATAAAAAAATAATTGCAGCCTTAATTTTTTTGCCTAGTCCCCGTCTAATCCGCCTAGTCTCGTCTAATTTCATAGACAGATTTTTCTAGGCGAGGCACCAGGGGGGCCTAGTGCCTAAGCGGGGCGCCAGGGAGGCCTAGGTCCTAGCGCCTAGGCAAGGATTAATCGAACCTAGACTGAGATTTTTAGAACACTGATGTCAATATTGCTATTTCTAGTCTTTTTGTGGGGGGGGGGGGGGGGGGTTGCTAGCATGTTATGATTGCTATCATCTTTCTTTTCCTTTCTTCGTAAGATATCATAGTAACCCAAAAAAACATATTAATCCCATCTTCCTCAACTATGGTTCTCAGGCCCAACCCATACCAGGGTAATTCAATTCCAGTGTTGACAACTACTTCAAGTTTTGCAACTGAACATAACTACTTGGGAACAAAGGTAAGGAGTAACCATCAAAATTATGCCTTCCCTTCGAACACATCATAAAAAGTACAATTTGCTGCTTAAATGCTCATAGACCTGACAAATTCATTCACACATTAACCCTAGCAAAAAAATAACTTGAACAGAACTACATCATGAAACTGAATCGACCAACACAAAAACTCGTACATGAAGGACCTATTTAGTTATCGGATCTCATTCTCAATTATTAGATCTTGTTTATTAAATTTTTTGAAAATGAGTATTTGCGCTTTTTTCCTTAAAAAACATTCTCACAAAAAATTGATAATGAAATTGAGAAAATTAGGAGGGGAAATTTGTCCGTATGAAGAGTATAGGATAATCAGCAGCAATACACAATAGTAAACTTTAGTATATTTCTTAATCATTTCATCTTGATAAAACTTAGTATATTTTCTGAACATATAAGACCTATTATTTCATTTTACAATCTGAAAACAACATAAAAAAACATTTATGGTGTTTTCTGAAACATGTGGGTGTTTCTGAAACATTTGCAGAGCACAGAAAACTAAAATGCTGGGAAAACAACATTTTTTTTAAACAATTATTTGACAATGGTATTCAAACAGGCCCTGAATGTCTCTAGCCTGTTGTTACAGCTGCCGAAGCAATAAAAATAGACCGCCTTGAGTATTCCAGATGTGAAAAAATTTAATTTAGGGAAGCATTGATAATGGCATGCAACAGTGGAGGGATTTTTATTAAAAACAAAGTGTAAGTATCAAATAGCACACCCCTTTTTGATAACATTTAAGACGGTGGTCATTTGTAGAGATTGGTGGAATCGAGGCACACAATGAACACACGCGATCAATATATAGTAAGCGCACATGTAGATTATGTCTCCAGTAAGATGCAGGGCCATAGTTAATTCATGAAACAAACATAGACATGCATACAGCGTGTGTGAAGGAAAAGGCAAAACTTTAGGATGATACAATGTTATCTTATATGTTTAAAATCAGGCATTACTAATTGAAAATTTTATACTTCATGAATATATGGAGGAAATATTGAAGAAGGAAAAGAGTATATATAGTCCCTTGTGAGGACCAGAAGTTGCAAAAACCTGTGTGGGAGTAAATCTAACTGAGTTCTGCTTTGGCTGATCTTGGGGATAAGGACCTGGGTCAGGCGGGATATAGGTCTCAACTATTAGTGTATCTTTTTCAGAACCATTATCTGCCTTATTAATGTCAACTGAAGCAACGGTAGACGTTTCATTTCCTGGAAGAGCATGAGTATTGCCTTTCAGATTCCTAGTAAGTCTGATTCGGAAAGGGGGCCTTGGCAACAAGTTCTTTGTGCCGTCTGTATTCTTAAAACAAACCTAAAAACAAAGAAACTTGATTAAAGATAGCATCTCATAGATTCTTCATAAAGCACTAAACTGCAAGCAAGTAGCCTAAACACCAAAATTCTCATCACAGGTAGAAAGGAAAAACAAACCTGATAATCTGAAAAACACTGTACAACATGATCAGCATCAAGGAAAGTATCCTTGAAATCTACTGTATCCAGAAGATCAGGCATATTAGTCCACTGTGCTGCAGAAGGGTTCCCATAGCCCAAAAATATGTCATGCAACCAGTCAGGAACAATACAAGTTTCATTCATTAGATCTCTTATGGATTCTAAAATTGCTTTGAAGTTGTTTTCCTTGGGTTTTCTCCTCATCAATATATTAAATGTACCATAAACGTCTTCTGCACCTTTCTCTGCAATATCACTGACATCCATATGATATTGTGCCGTATCAAGAGCAACTGTCACAGTTCTCAGTTCTCCTTTTGGAGGCTTCCATTCATCCCGCTTGATTCTCCCAGTGAAATCATTCATAAGAGTTCCCTCCTCGTCACGCATCTCAATAACTTCACATCCACGTACAAATTGAAGACCAAGCTTTTGTGGTACAGTTGCAGTCTCCGCCTCTTCTGCGCTTAGAGGCTCAAATAAAGGACGAATGGAAAGTAAAAACAGAACATCATGTTCTTTTAGGGAATTCCACTCTGATCTTATTTGTGCTTTATAACTGGAAATACTGAAAGTAACTTCTGCAGTCACAGATGATGGTTTGACTTCTCCAATATTTGGTTGTTTAACTGAGGTGATCTTGAATTCTTTAATTGGCACACCCATTCTCGACCAACCACGGAAAGCAGTATCTCCCTCATTATTAATATAAGCAAGTAGATGTGGTACAGCCTCTTGAATGTCCTCACGAATTTCATATGTTGATTCAAGCCGAAAGAGGTTGAAATTTCTAAGCAGATAATCATGAAGGGTTAAAAATTGTAGATTAAGCTTTGGAAGTGCCAGGCAACCTTCCCCAGAGTAATTGATGCTTGGTACAAGGCTTTCATCCCACATTATCTGCTCGTTTGGATAGAGTGGTAGAGCATTTATGGCTTCTTTTTGAGATTGTTGTTTCTCGAAAAAGGAAACCATGACTTCAATAAGAAAGTCAACCCTTTCTGACCATGGATCATTCTTTGAAACCAGTTTGAGCTGGCAGAAGGAAAGGCAAAAGTTAGACAGGAAAATATATTCACTATTCAGTAACAAAACAAAAATATCACAAACCATAAGTTCACAATGAAAAGCTCGTGCATATGTAGATATATACAAAACTACACCATGTTGATAGCAGCAACGAAAAAAAAAATGTAACAAAAAAAGCATACAGAAAACAATCTACTATAAGTATCAGCTTTAAGGGAGAGACTGTAAGGGTCAGCTCTAATGAAATTTCTCCTAGACAACAAAGTCACTGAAGTACCCCCAAAAGACAAAAATGAGGACCTGATGATACCCACTATCCAAACTTAAACCCTGCCACATGGATAGAGTGGATGTATCTTCTCCAGCTATCTCTTTCTAGAGAAAGACCTTCAATATCATCCAAGGCAATCGTGCCCATGCCCAAGGCTCATTGCATACTCTCTTTCCAGTTCTGTCTTGGCTTGTTGCCTTAAACTTCGATATAACTAGTGCGTGCACAGTAAATTAATAGCTAAGGTGGTCTACACTGCATTGTCAAATACGGTCAAACAATTGAGACATATAGTTGGACTAAGCCATACAAGAATAAGCAATAAATTCCCTAAATTACTGGAAAACCAAGTTTAAAAGCTTTAAGTTTGTAAAGATAGTACTCAGCCACCTGAATATTAGATGACAAACTCTTCACGATCACTAAACTAATACTATTATTAAGATCTAACTCACCATAACCAAAGAAAAAAAAAATGGAGGCCCCAATATGGTTTCAAGAAAGAGCTCCCAGTAATCTTGCAACAAACAATTCTGCACCCCAAAGCACATTCTTACTACCTAATCCCAGATAATCAGCTTCACTGCACCAGTATCAACTTTACACAAATGAACTTACTACAAACTATGAAGGTTATCAGATATAACTTGAGTATAAATCTTCCATATACACAATATCTTATCATGCTCATTGTTGTTCTACAAATTTTTAAGGTTCAACTACTGAAAATTGCCTTCAAAACAAATAAAAAGAGGATCCACAATATATAAGAAGCAGCACAAGGCAAACTTGACCAGGGTAAACACCGCATCTATTTACCCACATGGACATGTACCCAATTTGATATTTGAGCATAATGGCAACCACCAAATAATTGGGTGCAAACCATTACGATGCAGGACGAGGACAGGCCCGAGTCCGAGCCCGACACGAAACTTAGGTGAAGCAATATAAAAGATTTTGGAAGCTCAGCCCATAAATTAAGTATTGTATTTTAGTTATAAGTTGTATTTAAGTTAGTTTCCATAATTTGTAATTATCTCATTTATCTTTTTGAGTTCAATTTGGATTAAGAGACTTGTTTAGGAGATTATACACAAGGATTTAATTCATTAGTTTTGATACATTGAATTATAAAATTATCTGAGTTATGTGAAATTTTCTCTGTGTGAGATTATTGTAAGTTCCAGTTACCTCGTGTCCCACCATTTTTGGTATTAGAGCCAAACCTTGACCACCTTCTGCCAAAATCCTAATCTACCAAACCCTAACCATAGGCACTTTATGCCACCATTAAAACCTAACCCTAACCCGCAACAAACCCTCAACCCTCGTCGTGAACGAACATTAGATTTGCCTAACCCATACCGTTACCACCAACACTATTCAAAATTAACTCACCGACCGACTCATAGATTCCCAGAGAAAAAAAATATAGTGAAGAAGAGGCAGCAGCAGAGAAGGGAGAAAAGAAGAAACCTACCTGAGAAATCACAACTGTCGCCGCCCGACGAAGCCACCACATCAGATCTCCCTCTTTGCCTCGAATCTTCTGAACCCACTAACAGAAGAAACAGAGGAGTGATCTGTCGAAAGAGAAAGGAAAAGAAAGAGAAAGGAAAAATAAAAGACCTGCCCGATCGATCCCAAAGTAAACATCTCTGCAAAATTACAAGTTGCTACCCCATAGTTTCTACAATTTTTTAAATTAGACCCTAAAGTTTCTAAACTTTTTAAAATAACCCCCCAACTTTCACCTTTTACAGATTAGTCACTATACTTTCATCTTTTTATACTTCTACCCCTAGAGTTTTATTACTTTTCAGTTTAGTCCCTATCAAAAAAATAGAAAAAAATGGGAAAAAATTATATATATATATATATATATATATATATATATATATATTATTTGCAGGAATCACGGTAAATGCCAAAGAAGTCAATGCCAAGCTTAATGCTTCTATGTTATAACACGATGAGCGTCTTACAAAAATTGAAAATTCTATCGCAGCACTTACTACAAATGGGACAAATGTTCAGGCATCTATTACAGCACTTACAGTAAAAATCAATGTCTACACAAAACGCATAAATGAGGACAAGAGGATGCTCGCTGGAATTTTGAAAATCCACCTCTAGGTCTTAATGAAATGAGACTACTACAACAACGGAGACCTTCCATGTGTCGGACCCCCGATTGAATGTTGAATGTTGGTGATTTTAATAAAGATTAAGGGCATGAGTCATTTTTCAACTAGATTCACAGTTTGGAGAGTTTCTTTCGTTGATATGAACTAATTGACGAAAGGAAGCTTTTCTTTGCTAATGCGAAGTTAAAAGGGACAACCCGTATTTGGTGGGATCATCATCAACGGAATTTATATACAGCTGCACGAAGATGGGAGGATATGAAAGCTGATTTAACATGACCATTTGTGCCTCCAGATTATAAGCAAAATGCGTGTTTGCAGCTAACAGAATTGGTGCAAGGTAGTTGATCTGTAACTGAGTATACTTCAAAATTTTACAGTTTGGTTACAAGGTCAGAATTCTCATTGATTGAAGATGTTCTAATCTTCATGTACCGCCGGGGATTAAATCTGGAGATTGTCAGTGGTGTACCTTCGGGTAAACTCCTGCTCTTGGATGATATTGTTCAGGTTGCCAACCAAGTGGAAGATAGTCTGAAAAGAAACTTTGGTCAGCCCAAAATACCAATCCAAACTCGGAGTGAGCGGACTTTTGTGAAACCTCTTAAAGGCAAGCAAATGAAAAGATCGTCTGCAAATCCTTTAGCCACTAGCAGGCTAATCATACCATAAATTCTTCTAGTGCTGGTAACAACCCTACATTACGGTGCTTTAACTGTCGTGGTTTTGGTCATATGTCTTTTAAGTGTCCGTCTTCGAAAATGAATATTACCTCTCCTCCTTCTAGGCAACTTGCTGTTGTGGACAAAAATCGAGAGAAAACTAACATGAACGAAGAGGTGTGCCTACCGTTAGACATAGAGTATGAGCCTAACGAGCAAGATTTGGAAGCCAATGCTCATTTAGAAGAATGTAAGTGTTCTTTAACCTTTGTTGGTTGCTCAAAACCAGAAGGATGATCCTAAAATCCATCGTGAGCGAATTTTTCACACGCGAGTTAAATGTGTGGTACAAGTGTGCTCCTTCGTGATTGATACTAGGAGTTGTATGGAAGGCATTGTCGAGGAAGCAGTCAAGAAACTTGGGCTAAAAGTTGAGCCTCGCCCGGAACCGTATGATGTGGCATGAGTGACGAATACAAAATTGTGGACTACCTAGAGATATTTGGTTACATTTTCACTTGGCAAGCTTAAGGATACACTTATGTGTGATATTCTACCCCTTAAGGTTTATTATATTATCTTAGGGCGTACATGGCTATGGGATTATCACGCACACCACAATGCTCATATCAATACTTATTCAATTCTTAAGGGCAATACTGAGTTCACTCTTACTTATGCTCTTGACATGCCGAAATTAAAGTTGGCATTCATTGGTGATCCGACGTGACTGTTCTTGCGTTGTTAACTCAACAGAGTCGAGTTTTTCGCAACGGAGGAGAACTGATGCAGGACGAGGATAGGCCCATGTCCAAGCTCAAAGCGAAACTTGGGTGGAGCAATATAGAAGACTTTGGATGCCTAGCCCATAAATTAAGTATTATATTTTAGTTAAAATTTGTATTTAAGTTACTTTCCATAATTTGTAATTATCTTATTTAGTTTTTATTTATCTTTTAGAATCCAATTTGGATTAGGAGACTTGTTTAGGAGATTATAAATAAGAATGTAATTCAATAGTTTTGATGCATTGAATTATAGAATTATCTGAGTTTTGTAAAATTTTCTCTGTGTGAGATTATTGTGGGTTCCAGTTACCTTGTGCCCCACCACATTATCTCTACATAGTGGTTATCTGCTTAATAGTAGGAATTGCCAATGAGAATATAATTCTTCAGGTTGAAAATAATGAAATTCACATTGTATAATCTTTATTTAAATTGCTAAATGGTAAAAGATGTTCACATAGTCCACCATTTGACTAACCTTGCTACAGACTAAATCCCTAAGCTCTTGTGAAGTAAGTACAGACAGCTTCTTTGAGAGATCAGCACGCCTATGAATCGAACCAACGTTCGCCAACGCAACTTCTCGCAGCTACAAGGACCAAGAGAATATTATTGAAATAAGATTGCATAAAATATCCCTAAAGAATCATAAACTTCGCATCGAATAGACCAAACCCAAGAAAAAGACAACAGACCTTGGGAATCTTCTTAAATGCAAGAAGCTGAAAGGACTGGACACGGTCATAATGCGTTTGAAGCACCTCGTCATCAGTCATTTGTCTCCCTAAACGATCATCAATCTCAAAACTTTCATAATACTGTAGCAAGTCAACCAACTGTGCAAAGAGCCTCCCCTTTTCATGTCTATAAAGAGCACTTAAATGACATTTGGCAACAACGGCTACATCAGCAACTAAAGGCCTGAAGAATCTGTGACAGCACAATCGCAAGAACATAAAACAGCATCAGATACCAGTTTAAGCATAATCCTCAAGACTCAAAAGTATTACCTAGAGTTTAATTCAGATTTGGGAATAATACCAACAACCACGCGCATAGATATGATCATTTAGACTCTTACAAGAAGAGGAAGGGGGGAGTTGCTAATGAGTAAAACGTGAAACGAACAGGTCTTACTTACAAGAAAGCACAAGTTTAACTTATTTTTATCCACTGCACCTTCTTTCACAGTTTTCAAAGAGAAGAAAAGGATAGGATACCATGAATTTGACCCCTCAAACTAGCTAGAACCCACAAGGGGGACACCACTGAGGCACTCAAAGCTCTATTACAAAATTCTTCCCATATATGTTTTAGTAAAAAGAATATCAATAAGCAAATAAGGGGCTTGAAAAATTCTACCAGTTTCATAAACAAACAAAATATATTGCATAAAATATAGCCTTCAAGACATATTTTGTTTGCTTGAGAGTTTACTCTGTTTTTAATATGTTTGCTTGAGAGTTTAAGAGAGAATAAAAAGTTGATTTCTTTGTTGATGTTTGCAAGTTGAAAAATCAAAGAAAGAGTGTGTTATTCTTTTTACAATGATAGTAAAATACTAAAATTACACAGAAAAGAGAAGGAAGTGGGAGGGTATAGTAGGAACTAAATAAAATTTCATTAAAGATTTTAACTTCTCTCCTTGTGTTTCCAACTTTGAAAGAAAGAAAAGAGAGGGAAGTAGTGCGTCATTTTCCCTCCTTTTCTCTTAAGATAAACGGAGAGAAAATGAGGAACTATCTTCCCATTTCTCTTCATTTCTGTCCAAAGTCGAACTCCCAAGCATGTATAGTGTAAGATGGAAATGGGAGCCGAAGATAATTTAACTAATTTGAACTTGGTTTGCAAAGAAGTACAAGTCTAACTAGCTTTTGATCCCTGCACTTCTACTTCAAGGGTGACTTTATTTCCAATTCAGCCTACGCGTTAGCATAAGATTATATAAAAGCAATTAAGGAGACTCAAAAATTCTAACAGTTTTATAATAAAAAATGAAACGTTAAAAATAATACATATATACACCCTCTGTCCTAAAAGAAGAGTACTACTTTTTTCAGAGTATTACTGTTGTTGGTGACTTATTTTTAATTATTACACTTGTAGGACACACTTTGGTTTAAATACTCAATAATTGATTTCCCTAGCAAACCTTTTTTTTAGATAACAGAAGATTGCATTGATTAAAAGAGGAGATTACAATGCATGACGAGGACATATCCAACTTTCACCCATCACGCTAAACAAACAACACCACTACCGCCAAGCGATCAAACAGTGAAGAAATAAATAAGAATGAGACTTACTATCTTGCAAACACAAAACACACAACTGTGATAAAAATTTGTAAGGCCTACTCCTCTTATGCATATCGTTAGTTTTAAGCCAAACAAGGGTTAAGGACCACATAAAAGCCTTAAATTTAGAGGAAAAAGTTAAGCAGATGAGAAAACTTTACTCTGCAAATCTTATTATTAAATAAAAAAAGAATAGCACTCTTTCTAGGATGGAGGGAGTAGTTTTCCAATTCACAAATACCTGAATTCTATAGTTTTAATCAGCCAGACCAATTTATCAACAAAATGAGTATGCATAATTGCAGTAAATCATGCACTAAAAGATGCATTAAAATTAGTGTTAATCAGTTAGCAAACCGATTTATATCATGGAATGAGTATGAATAAACCCATACACAGCCAACCACATACTCAGAGATTCAGTACAGTGGGGACAGGTTATACATAGGTCACGAGGTTGAGGCATCTAAGCGTAAAGATAGAAAAAGGGTTATGATAAACATATACTGACTGACTAAGAGTGACCACCCACAAGGATCAACCAGGGTGACCATGGAATCTTATTCTCCTATGTTCTGCGAACCAGGTACTATCATTCTGAATCGCAATACAAGAACTAGATGCCTTGTGTGTTCCACCGTAAGTAGTATTCCATATACTTACTTTTGTTTCACGTACCCAGTCAAGTTCAGGTAACCACTCAACACATACAACCAAGTCTTAGTAATACAATCAGCTGACACAGCTTACCAAAACTTACCAAAAAGAAAAACTTCAAAATAGGGCAGCCACATAATTTCTGACTTGACTATTTACTATTTTTATTTATTTTTCTATGCTTCTATTTTTTTTTTCCAATTTTTTTTTGGCTGGTAGGAGGCATCTGTCGTATTGAGCACTTAATAGTCGATATGTGCAAGCAAGAAATATCTCAAGTACAAATACTTAACCCCTCCCAACAAGAAAATAATAAACTCAAGAACAAAAGCAAATAAATGGGTCCATGATGTTGTAAGAGGAATGGCTAAAATTCAATTCTGTCAACTTAATTAAAGAATGATAATTTAATGCAAATGTACCTCCTCGTTGGCAGCTGGCTCAAGAGATCAATAAGAAATTCCATAAACCTCTCACAATATAAGACACAAGCATCATCAACTTGTCCAAAACCATCAACATCAAGTCCATCATCCACTTCACCGCCATGTTTACATGGAAAAACCTCAGAATCAAGTACCTGATAGGAAATTGAAAAAATTAAGAGTGTCTCATATCTTGACCACGTGAGTTATATATCAAATTGCACACTATATAGCTAACTGTATGGCTACCTCTAGAAACTCTTCAACAAGATTTCTCAAGAACCTCACTTCTAGCACAGTTGAAAAATCAAATGACTCTCCCTGTTTTGATGCCTCCTTCATTCTTTTTGATATCTTTTTCCATTTCTTAATCAGATCTGGGTTGAGGCAAAGCTCGATCTACAATTACGAGAAGCAATCAAGAAGCCAATGGCTAGGAGGAAAATATTAAGAATATAAAAAAATGGCATCAAAGGTTACCTGAAAACGACCATATGATAGACTATGCCAGCACTGCAGACTTGCTAACCTCAAAAACTTTTTACTTACTATCTCATCTTCCAAGCTCTACGGCCCAAAATATTAATGAAAGACGGAAAAAATCTCATTACCCTCATTTCAAATAAAGTATAATGAAAAGGAACTAGTTAGTCCACTGCAATTCGAATGTAATGAAAAAAATTATGACGACAACTTCATCTTCATTCAAAAAAAAATTCCCTTTATTTAATTTTAATTTTGGTATAAAAGAAAGGATAAAATTCTTGCAAACTGTCTTTAAAACAGTCAGTTCAATCATTGTTTTCTGCACCTCTTAAATCAAATATTACGTGTGAAAAGAAAGGAAGAAAAAAAAAATATAGCTTTCAGAAATGAGGGGGGGGGGGACCTGCCCCAACTTTTGTAGCTACTATATATATGCAACTAATAAAATTTAGCAAGGTTAGAACATCATACGCACAAGATAACTTATTCAGATCTTATTCAGAACCGACACTTGCTGCAGTGGAAACTCTTTTACCAGAATTCTTAGGATTCTAATCTCTATGATAAGACAGAGAATGACTAACCAAAATAACACATAACCAGCTGTGCCAGAACACAAGCAAGGAAAGAAAATCTATGTTTCCTAACTTCTTTTCCTTTACGAATCCTGTTCTAGACATTAAGTCTTCTTTCTTGTTTTGGAAGAGGTAATTGTAGCCCCATACTAAGCTAGAGTCTAGACATCAAATCTTAGTTACTGTTCTTGCAATTATCTGAAAATGAGCACTTTCTAAACCAACCCCAAAAAAATCATTTCAAAAGTAGCATAATTGGTTTGCATCCATCATTTTCTTTCTATTTTCCTTGTTCTCTGTCTGAAAATAGTAGAAAATACCACTTACATCCTTTCAGAGGGGGATGTCTGTAAAATAACACCTATATATCTAATAAGTAATATCCAGACTTGTCTACTATGTTTTCTATAAAATAGAACAGAAAACATATTAAAGTAGTCAAACATTAAAGTATCCAATCTGTTGTATCTAAGACCATAGCTGTAGTCAAACACGCTACTGTTAGGATTTTCTGGAAAACAGTGCCTTCAGCATCTTTTGAGTTTATAGCTCCTTGATGTGATTGACTCTGTTTCGGTCTATCTCCTACTCTCCCACCCTTTATTCTTCTCATACTTTCGTTTTCCAACATATTCATTATCTCTTTCTATAAAATCAGGAAATTTTACATTCCTAATCATCAACAGGTATGTAATGGTGATATACAACTCTCACAAGTCATATCTAAAAGGACTTAAATAATTAATTCTAAATATATTAAATACATTAAACAAATCTTTGCTAAGAAAAAGCAGCAACAAACACGTCACCGACCAATTGCTGACTACATGCAATGCTAGAATGCTGTTTAATACCTGGAAGGAATTAATCATGAAAAGGAGGTAATTAGTCTTCTCAGCAATACTTAAACTTCTTCCCTACAACCAAATTCAAAATGTCAGATATTCGAAATATATATATTAAACTCATAATGTATTAACAAGCGCTATGAAAAAAGATCTTTTACTGCATCCCACTTTCTAAATAAGTGATTAAGATTAAATTGCTTGACAATGTGAGTGTGGTTTAATATGTGTGTGTGCGCCTCTCTCACAAAACCTGTCACAGAGGTTAATTATCTTCACAGGAATTAATCTAAAATATCAAGTAAAAATCCAATAATAACAGCTATTCAAACCCTCAGCCGAAGTTAAATGACAAAACAGAAACTTATAAAACACAATATACGGAGGAGATGATTACGCCCTCTATCCCAAATTCCAAATTTGGCTGTCCTTGTTAAAAAGACACATTCAAGGAAATTTCACAACTCATTACTAAACTAGACTTATACCTTTGTTCCCTTCCTATAAATTGCTTCTTTTAGTATGATATTTTATGGCGGGTAACACAGGAATATTAGGTTCAAAGGGGTTTAAAATTCTACTACCATGGACAAATGCTTTGGGACTTCTGAAATGGAAAAATGGACAGATAATATATGATAAGGAGTACCATTAAATATGTTTTAAAAAATAGGATATGTGATAATATTACTTAGACACAAATGGGGAACGTTGTTTTTGAGTCTGGATTGGCCTAGGTCACCATCCAGCTAAGAAGCATGGAAACAAACACAAGCTAAGGACAATAGTTACCTGGATCATAGGTCAATTTGATTCGCGGATCAAAAATGGGTATGAGGGACGCTATCTATGGCATAGCTTAGTACAATGTAGTAAGGCTCATTCAAATTGCCCCTAAACACAAAACATTGTGTTTAGCTTTAATCTATAAAATAATTTGTGTGTAAATATTGTGAACCGGATACAAATTCAAATAAATAAAAAAACTCAGAATTATGTATAAATCTTAAATTTAAAATATAAATAAAATTAAAATCAGATTATTATAAAATCCAATAAATCCTTTGTCTTTGTTTTTTAACATCCAAACAAAATAAAATACGTATTTGGACTAAACTGTGAAAATTCCTTCTTTTTGTTTTAAAAAAATATAGTTCTATTATTCAGCTCAAAGTCATACATCAAAATATATGCATATTTTGTTGAAGTAGACCCAATTTTTTGCATAAAAGTAACAGTTAGCCATTTGAAATCCACCCATAAAGCAGAATATGTCGCAAGTCAATATTTATGATGATGTAAGCACGAGTAACGCCTAAGTTCTTGACAATCTTCTCACTCCTCAATTTTAGGAAATTATAGTCAACAGGGGGAAGAGAGACGGAGACAGATAGTGAGTTTTCATGAATAGAGTCAAACCCCGACTTGGATAGGTAATCGAAGAAGGACAAGCAAAGACCATAAGCACTGACCTGACATGGATAGGTCATCTGAGGAGATATAGAGCCAGAACAGAGAGAATTGGATCCGGAAAGAGAGAAAGACAGAGATTCAAGCAAAAACCATAAACACAAAAGCAGAAAAGACAAATAGAGATGCTGACGACAAGCATAACATCCCTTCGTAAACAATAAGCATCATGAGATTGATGGTCAGCATAGATCGAGAAACGGAAGAAATCCATTTATGTACACCATCATGCTTACCTTACACTTCCTTCAGATTTCCTTTTTCTTCTGTAGTACACATCAAACCCTAGCATTCCATATCCATGATTCGGTACAATCTTAACTGTACACAGAACCAGGGGTTTGAGTGAACCATGGTAACCCTGATATGACGCATTAAAATTGTCCTATTAGCACCTTGACATTAAAAATCTTCTCTAGTGGAAAATCACTTGGTCTGATCACGGCTTTTAATAAGTCAAACATTAATTTAGAAAAAAAAACTTTTACACTAAGTAGGATAGAAAACCACTTTTTTATTCATAGAGACCAAATATCAAAAGTTATAGGTACACACTGCATAATGTATATTGTGATTTATTTTAATAGACACAAGGTAGATTTGTGCATTGTACATTCAACGGTCCCCTAAATATCACCATGTAGGGGCATCATGCACTAATATAATGAGATTGATTGTTTATAAGGAATTTTAACATTAATAGGTGATATATCAGTGATTTGTCAACGGGGTTAACAGATTATTAAGAATATAGTAACTTCTTTCCTAAATTTGAGACTCATGTATAATGTGATATTCAAATATAATAACGTAAGAAGATAATCTGCAAGGGACAGGAATGCAGATGGATACATTAGCACTATAGAATTATGAACTCAAATCTTCAGAGCAAGAGGGAAAATTGATAAAAATATATGTCTGAACAAGTTTGAAATACTCATATGATTACTAGAACTAAGAATAAAATAACAATGGATTAACAGCTCCACATGCAATCACAATAACCATAAAATCGCCAACAATAAAGGAAGAGACTAAAAATGTCTCTAAATTAGAAGTAAATCCTAGACACTTGAAACTTACCTCCTTCAAGCGAAGAACCCTCTCAATAAATGACTTGAATAAATCTTTCTTATCATAAAAGCACACCCAAGCAGCTACATTCTCCCGGAACTGCAAGTTTAAAATCATTGTTCATAAGTTTCACGGCTTAGTTAATCAATCTTCAAAGTAATTGGTGCACCTAATATTTTTCCAAAGGGCAAGCCATTAGGTTCTCCTTTTTACGATAAAAACACAATGTTCCATTTGATTTCCATAACAACAAAGTTCATAACACGGTTTCTCTAAATGTTAAAATTTGAGCAATTATTCTTGAAAATATGGGAAAATCAACACAGGACAGCACCCATTTCTCTTAACACACTCAAAGCTATTTGATTTCTATATCCCTGCAACTTCTCAGAAACTAAACTGGCACCATTAAAAAATTAGGTGTTTACCGATCTCTGGTTTCTACCATTATTGCAGCTAAACCCCTCTTCCATCGTATAAGCAAAATTGGTATGAATGCATTCGGCATATTTCATCTAGTTTGGTTTTTCAATAACAATCTCTACCCTTAATGAGCACAAAAAACTCTGCATTTTTTCCTATATTTTCTCATCAACAAAACAAAAAAAATCATACAGACAAAACCAAAAGCAATCACTAACAAAACAAAACAAAATCCAGCATTTACCTTCTCATTAACCATGAGTATCATAGACATAACATGCTCGAACGACGCCGTTTGGGGATCAAAATTCGGCCACAGATAATTCTCCAGATACTGGCTCACCTCCAAAATCATCACTCTTTGCAACGGCACAGTTTTCCTCCCACTCTTCACCAACAACTCCGTCTCATATATTTCCTTCACCAAATCTGCACTAAACTCCTTCTTGGGCTTCTTCAACTCATCAGTTTTCGCCCAATTCTCCTCCGCAATCTTAGTGAGCCGGTCTCGCTGGATCTCTACCAGGGTTATTGAGCTCCCTATATTGGAACCAGGATTGGATTCCAGCGGCTTGTCGGCGACTGAGTTGAGTGGGTACTCGGCGACACGGTGGCGCCGGAAGTCGTAAACTCCGGTCCCGTACACCTTCGTCATATCTTTACTGCTTCTAAATATAGAACTGTCGCTAAGAAATGAACTAGGCTAGGGTTTTGTAATATCAAATTCTCAACGTGTTTGTTATAGTAACATCATTGAGACTTTTGACAGATGGAGCTAGGGTTTTAGATTTGAATTGGGAAGGGTTTGAAACTACGAGTAAATTTGATTTTTTGAGGTATTCACTCCTTTTTCATTTACTAGGCAGACTCCACGAGCCAATCGCGTTGTTGTCTGTGTAATTTTGGTAAGAAATTATTTTGTCATATTTATCTATTTTATAAATAAATAAAAATAAAAAAGAGAGAAGGTTGTGCATCCTTTAAAACTGCGTCACAATTTTATTTTATTTCTTTTTGCCAATATAAATTTGCTTTGGTTACAATTTCGACTTTCTTAATTTTTTAATTATATCCCCAAAATTTGATAATTATTATAAAAAAAATTAAATAATTAATTTTAAATTTAATTTTAAAATATCTCAAATTAATTTATAAAAAAAATGACTTTTAAACTTATATAAAAAAATTATTTTTTTAATAAATCATTTATAACTTCAAGATGAACATTTACCGTAAAAATTAGTTAACAATAACTATTCTATATTATTCGGAGTCGAAAGACTCTTACTAAACATAAAAGTTAATAATATTTTGAGTTATCTATTCATCTTAACATAAAAGTTTATTTTTTAAATTAATTTAAAAAATCTTGAAATGATTCAGGAAAGATACCTCCAATTTATAGTATGATAAAAAAAAACCTAAACACAGAGAGAGAATACGAAGAGCAGCATATTTTTGTCAAAGGCCCTGCTCAATCTACAAGTTTAATTTGAAGTGGTATAAAGTGAAAAAAGCCATTATGTGGTCATGATCAATCTACAAGTTTAAGCGGGTAAGGTTTGTTTCTTGAAACTTCATGCCAAACCCTATGGAAGAAATTTGGAATGTGGTATTGAAAAATTTAGAAAGATGTAGCTAATACTTGTGTTGATTTAACTGAAAGCTGTAATTGACAATATTAGAGATGATTACTCAAGAGGTAATAATACTTTATAAGGTAGTTGAATAGATTGTTACTACATTTTATGAAAATATTTGACATTTTTAAATTTTTATTTTTTAATTATTTATCTTAAATAATTTTAGTAATTATGTCAATTTAAGTTAAACAACCACACAAGAAATCACACATAACACAATAGATTTAGCTAATTTACAGTATGCACTAGGGGTATATTGCGTAGTCTATTCCCAAACTCCTCTCTAGTACTTGGGATCATGTCACTATAATAAATATCTCCTTTAATAGGTGGAGAAATCTTTACAAAGTTTAACAGTTAAACTTTAAGCTTCACTGCAACGAATTATCTTAAAAGTAGCTATTGGCTACTTCCTCAAATATAGTTGTACATACAATCCTGAGATTAATACTATGTTAGTGACTTTATGTGATAGCCTATTTGGATTTAATAATGACAAAATAATAATGAAATATTTATTCTAAGGATGTGTTATGTGATTATATTCTTCGCAGAGTTACATGTTTATGGTTAAAAACAAGAGAATAAAGAAAATCAATAATATGAAAACAAATGTAAGCATATAAATATTTGTTTACATTTGTACAGTCCTTGAAAGAACAATCATTGTAAACGGACATAGGAATAAAAAATGTTAGGTTGATCCAAACTAAAAGACAAATTAGGATTAAAAATCAAAAATGCTAGGTTAATCTGAAAGATAAACTCTGTATTGTCCTTAAAAGAATGATGTAATGAAAAATAATATTAAGGATCAAGTTTGTTAGGTTGAATTCAGATATAGAGTATTATTCAAAATGTAATAGATTATGTTGAAGACTTGTAAAAGCTCAGGGGAAAAAAGAAGCAAAACATAAGAATACGAATAGCGTAGAGTAAATGAACAAAACAACAGGAATCGTAAAACAAGTAAACTCTACGATACAAAACTTAGAAGAAGAAGAAGAAGAAGAGCAAAATGATCAGGTTCATGGACAAACCAGAATCGTTGGGTAATGTAACTTAAGATCAACCCTATGATCAATAATTCTCAGATCGTCAAATAAAAGAAAGGATCGTAGAGTGAAGAATAAAAGAAGAATTATTAAGAATACCAACAAAGCCACTAAGGATAAAAATCAACAATCAGAAGAAGAATTTAAGAGACCCTGTGCTAAGCATGAAAATATCAGATAAAGATGCTTAAGCATAAAATTGGATACATCAGACATACTTCACAGAGAAAAAGGATCATAAGGAATAAAGGTAATGTCATAAGATCAACACAAATGAAAAGTTCATAGATTTTTGTCAAGAAGAATCATCACTGCACAGAAAGGACAAAAGGCTCTAGTTAAAGAAGTATAGGTAGAAACTCATAGATGATGTACAGATTAAAATACTCAAGATCGTAGAAGGAAGCTGAATTGAATATCATCAGATCATTAAGTATATCATTATCGTTAAGTTACTTCATAATGCAAAGTTACATTAGAAATGAGTTGTCTCAGTGCTATACCTATCAGATATTATAAAGTCAACGGCACTAAGAGATACATTCACTGCGACAGATGATTGGGATGGTCTTACTAAAGAATTATCCAACAGAGAAGTAGTTTGAAATAAACTAACTAAAGAAGACAAGGAGCAAAGCATAACGCAACAACATCTAGCTTATTAGAAGAAGAGGACAAGTGGTTTCCACTATAACAGAAGGAGTGTACTGAACAGAGACATAGTGGAGTCCATAATCTTGCAGCTAGCAAGTGTCCAAATGAGAGGTACAGATCGTCGAGCTGATTATAAAGTCTACTGAACGTAGAGTCTGCAGATCGTTAAGTTGATCGTAAAGTCTACTAAATGTAGAGACTGCAAATTGCAAAGCTAAATATTGCAGAGCTAAAAGTCAGAGGACATTATTAAGAAATTTATAGCTCTAACTAAAGAACCAAAAATAAAAAGATCTGAAGAATAAAAACTATGAAGATATAGTTGGTAATCCTAAGCTTTATATAAAAATTAAACAGTGGTGTCTCTACTGGCTAGTTTGAACCAGTGACAACAATCACAAGATTTCCCTATCCGTAGACTGATGTGAGAACCTGACAGAAAACAAGCTGACATACTTCCTAAATGTCTACATCAGAGATCTTCAGTATTATAGCATTAAATGAGCAAACAATATTATCCCAATGGACAAATTTTTAAAAGATGAACTACAAAAAGCAATGTTTTAAAAATCGAACCGGTTATCGAAACGAAAAAGTTACCGGGTAGATGGATCACTAGTTCAACCAATAGTCGAACAGTTATTGACCCAGTGACGTCATTAATATGTAATAAATAATAAATATATTAATTAGTATTTTATATTATATATTATATATTTTATTTATCAAATATGTAAAATTAATCAAATTATCTACAAAAAAACTAAACTCATTTGTTCAATATTTACTTTATTCAATTCAAATAAATGCTAAATTTATATAAAAAGAAAGATATTAAATATACCGATTATCTATTATATATATTTGGTGTAGGTAGAATGTAGGTGTGGCGTATGTGCGTGTGTGTGTGTATATATATATATATAAACTTATTATGTTAGCATATGCCTCTCTTCAGTTAAAATATCTCTCAATCTCTATCATCGCTCTTAGTCCTAGCCTCTCTCCACATTACAGACCCTATTCTCTATTGACCCACTTCATCACAACATCACGATCTCATAGATTTTGCCTCCCCAACTCATATTTCTTATTATAATTTTTGTCTTCGCTTCTAATTTTCTTTTTCCAACTCTCACAAGTCTCATCTTTGTGGGTTTATTGTAATCAATTTGCAAAAGTTGATATAGTAATTGCATACTTTGTAAAAGGTTGCTGAGATCTTGGTTTGACAAGTTTAGTGGGGTCAAACCGCCCCTTCACAGATCTGCCCCTGCTGAGAACTCCTCTATTGAAATTGCTCTGAAGCCTTAATTTTTTTTTACATATAAAGCTTGAATTGATAAAACCCGTGAATCAATGACCGGTTCACTGGGTTTACTGTTTTTTTTGTAAAAAGTGGATAGATGGGCCAAATCGGACCGGAGCACGGACCGATTTCAAATTTTTTCGATTGAATCGTCGGTCCGGTTAGATTTTTAAAACATTAACAAAAAGAATTTGGAATGAAAAAGGAAAAAGAACAGGGATTTTTTTCAAATAATAGAGAGAGGAGAGGTCAAAAAGAGAGAAATGGTCAAAACATAAAAAGGATCGGTCTATACACCCAGAAGGAGCATACGGAGAAAATGATCTATCTATAGATGACCATATAGAAGATCGATAAACTGAATAGATATATAATTAACCTAAAGTCAATAAAAACTTTGGTGGGTTGATATAAAATGATTCCAGTCAAACAAGAGTCAGAGCAAGAAAAGAAATATCCAGAAGGCTCATGAGTAGAAGAGATCAACAAAATCATTCTTAGATCTGGCAAACGGGTCGGGACAAAATGACCCAGGTTTTTGTGGACTGAAAATATGTGGCATGTGGTCTGGTTTATCGACCCAACCTGCGGGCATTTTTTTAACATATGAAAAACACTTTAATTAACACTTTCTTTACAATGATTGTTCATTCAACTTGTTTTCGATGTAAATATTTCTTCAAATTTTGGTGTCAGATTACTCAGCAACAAAACAAATGATCAATTAATACTTCAAAAGATATTAATTTATATTAGAAAAAAAACATAATTAATGCCTCTTTAGTTCAGGTCTCCATGAATATTCCTCATTGAACTTCTCCAAAGAATAGAAGTTTTATTTAAATTATCATCAGAAGCAAAAATGGTAACCCATTTCAATAAATAAAATATCAAAAATCGCTGAAATAGAAAAATAATTGAATAAGAGGGGGGGGGGGGGGGGGAAATTATATATGAAAAATATATCTTAAACAAGTAAATGTAGAAACATATATCATTCAAGAATTTTTTGAAACAAAACTGGCATTAAAGCTATGTAACAAATCATCACCACCAATACTTAAAAACTAAAGATTCAAACTTTGGACATATCAATGAAATGGGACATCGTCCAATACATTAAAATTCATATATCCAAGTTAAAACTTTGTTTCTTAAAGGATGTGACTTGAGCTCCATTATACATATTCGACTATAGAATATAACCTACCATTTACATACCTAGGAATAATTAAAACAAATGAAGATGCTATTTTGGCTTGACTAATAACCAAAACAAAAGAACAAACATGATACTTGAAACAACAAATATGACTACATCACAGTGCTAATGTTTAAAAAAAACAGTTAGGAGTCCACATATATGACAATAATTACATTTGTTTGAACATTGTGAGCCCATGTATAAAATTAGGGTTTACATTTGACCTAATGAATTTAATGAACTAAAGCGAATAAAACGGAAATTAATGAATAACGAACAAAACTTGAGAGGTGTTATCACGAGTCCCGAGACAGAAGGCTCGTGGGGGCAACTCATTTTGGGAATCAATTGAGGGATTGGATTGGTGGCTAGAAGAATCGGGCAAAATGGGCATTACCCGAGTAACTAGGGGTGTTCTAGGAATTTCCCTATTACTAAGGGTATTTCTGGAATTTCCCCGAAGTCACATGTCTGGCACATGACCCCTTTGCCAGAAAACTCTATAAATAGCTCCTCACCTCATAGGAGAGGGGACTTTTGAACTCTTGGAGAACTTTGAAGCCACAAGGAGAATTCTCTCTGAACTTGCGAGAGTAGGAATATTCTTGGAACTTGTTGGTGATTCGGAATTGAGTTCTAACTTTAAGATAATCGTGATCTCGTGATTACACAAGGACCTTCGAAGTTAAACTCGGATTCCCTCGAAATCTAACACTTGATAAAGGCTCTCGGACACTAGCGATTACGCCGGGACCCGAGAGTTCTGCCTTGTGTTACTCGAGTAATTGCTCACCGGTTTTTTCTCCCCTCTCTAATCTCCCGATTGATTCCGTATTCTTCGCAGATTTCTCGCCTCCACCATTATTACGAACCCTAACCCTAGCAAGGTATGAGATTTTCTTGCCTACAAACATTTCAGTCAAGAAAACATAATCACCACTCTGAAAATCAACCAATTTTATCCTTTCTACTTCAATGATTACTCTTAGAGATTACTCTCAAAAGCACGAATAACATATAATCATAGCCAACAAGTTAAAATTTAAACTAAATATAAAAATAGACCTTTCAAAAACACAAAAAAAAAAACTCACAGAACCTATCAAAATGTTTAATTGGAGTATTTTTTTATAAGAACTTCTTAGATCTATCTAGATCTAAGTAAGGAAGAGAGAAAAAAAAAGTTGAGAGTTATTTTAGAGAGATGTGAGGGAGATTGGTAGGGAAAAGAGAGAGAAATGAAGTGAAATAGTCTATAACTAAGATTACTTTATTTGATCTGATGGGTGCAGATTAATGTTGACTTAATTCAACGGTTGTGTAGTGTTGGATTTTCGTGTTTGAGTTTGAAAAAGAGATGTAGAAAGAAATAAAAGATATAGATTGGACTTAGAATAACAAGCTTTCATAGCTTAGTTGTGTTGGTTTATATATTTTATAATTTTAATGACGACAATTTATTTGGGTTCGTGTTTAAGATTAATAGATGTTATTTGAATTGCTTGGGCTGATTTTAATATATATCACGTTATTATTAATGTACCCAAGTTGGGTTACCAGTCCAGTAGCTTGAATTAATAAGATTGCAAATTGTTGTGTTGGTGCAGGAAAGATTCTTATTTAAAATTCAAAGTAACTTATTCAAATAGGAGTCTATCAAGGAATTTGTTTTAGTCAGGCAATCCGTTGGGTTTTAAATTGAACTATTTATTTCCTTTAATTCAGCTATTTAGTTTAATTGGGTTGATATTATATTGCTAAAATCGTGGGATTTTCCAACTGGACAAAGTGACTTATGCTAACAGCTCCAACAGCTCTTTTTCTAGCCGTTTGATCTCTTTGTTATATATACTATCTTCCTCAAGGCAAAAACAAGACAGAGAACTACAAGGCAACATCTATCGTGATATTCTAAGTTAATTGAGTGCTACATCAAAGCTTATGACCAGCTGATCATTGTATTGTTTTTCCATTTTTCTTCCTAGCTGAAAATTAAGCATATATTGTAATATCTTATCCTGAATGTAAGTCGGGTTTGGCTTGGTCTATCTAGCAATAGATAGGGTCTGTTCATAGAAAAGATTTCAAGGTTACAGAGGTGCAAAAGTCTCATTGGTGAGAGAGGTTGCAGTGGTGCAAAGGGGCAGTCGTGTCCATCTCAGTTGAAAGCTTCTTTGAACAGGGAGTTTTTATATTCTGTATTGAACAAGTTTATTCAATAAAAATGAGTCTCCAATACCAATTGATATTGGACGTGAATTAGGCCACTAGATAAGTGGATAAGGGCCAAACCACGTAAAAATCCGTGTGTTAATGGTTTGCTATATTGTGTGATTAATCATTTGAAGTTTTATTCTGCATTTCTTCTTTCTGGGTTATTCATCTGTTGTTGGGTTGAAGATATACTAAAGCAGACAGCCTATCCTGTCTGATAGTATTCTCAAGAAGAACATATACTAAAACAGACACTAAAACAGATAGGTCATACATGTTTGATATATATCAGTAGCAGAAAAATAAAAAGTTTTCATTGATTATCACTTCACCTATTCACCCCCCCCCCCCCTCTAGGTGTGTCCTTACACTGAATTACAAGTTGGTTTGAGCACTTGTTTAGTAAGTGGGAGGTCTTAAGTTCAACCCTCAATAAGAACATTTTTAGAAATATATATATATATATATATATATATATATATATATATTAGCCCACGGACCGGGTCAAATTTAGGCTGGGCTAAAATGACCCAGAATTTTCTGGGCTAAAATTATTAAGCCCAAATCCCCTTTTTTTATAGGCTTGGGCCAATTTTGCTAGATCTAATAATTATGCTGCCAAGTTCTTTCAAAGAGAGCTTAATGTTAACTTGGCAACACCTCAACCAATTTCATCAAATAACAGCAAAGTTGGGACTAAGTGACCCACTTGATTAAGAGGAATCAGTACTCGAGTGAGAGAGGATTGTTGAGTCCCAAGGAGTAAGTCGGGACTGTGTGACCCGCCTAATTCTAAGTCATCCAGTTTCTATTAAGGAAAAAGGACTTAGTGTCCTAGAGATTTGAAATGACTTAGTGTCCTGGACATAATGTCCAAATGGTAAGGACTTAGGGGCTGTTTGATAAAACTGAATGAAACTGTTCTGAATGTTTAAGCAATTTAAATGAGCTGAATGAAATAGAATTCTAAGTACTGAATGAAAAAAGTTGTTTGATAATTGATATGTCTGAAATATCTAAATAACAATTTTTTACTATTTTACCCCTCTAAATTATGTTGAACAAGTATATAAGTATGAAACATACTAAATAATAAGTTAACTAAATAATAAGTTTAATACAATATTAAGTAATGATAGCTTCATGTTTAGGCTCTTAAAATTTGGCTATACTAACAAATTGCTAAAACATAAGTTTAATACAATATTAAGTAATCATTCACACTTGTAAGTGTATGTAATAGTGAACCAGATTAAATTTTGGGCATATATGATAGCTGCACACAAAAACTAATTAGTAATCAGATTCCTTTCTTTCTGTTTTGTTACTAATAAAACTCAAGGTAAAGAATTACTTGTGAAATACTTCCAACTACCAACTTGCAATTTTTAGCAAGTTAAGTGAAATCGGGAATAAACTACTCTTACGCACAGGTTAGTAGCCAAGAAGCTAAAATTTTGATGTATTTAATCCTAAAAGTTTTAAGGAAAATATTAATTCTCTGATTTACATAATTAATAGAAAATGAAATAGCAAACATGACAGTAAAGTTACCTCAGCACAAACAACACTAGATTTAATTAGAAAGTACAAATTATATATAGGTAAGATTAAACTAAACTCACTTCTTCCCAATTCAACAATAAAGCAATCTCTAATTTAAGTAAGCATTATCTCTATTGCACTTCCTCCTATTGAATTCATTTCAAATTTTAACATAAATATATCTATTTAGGGATCATAAGTAAGATTTAAGCTAGTTCATAAGATTCTACATTAATTCTAACATTAAAGTTAAAATCACACCTTTAGCATATTATCCTTCTATTCACTTCTATTCAAGATAGTTAAGCTCACAAAAAAGAGGGGCAGATCCTCTAACCATGATCTATTACTGTGGCAACATCTTAGATCCTCTAGCCACAATCTCGTGCAGTGATAACATCTCTTCATCCTCATTAAAATCGAGGTCCACAACAGTCAGTTCGCTATTTTTCACCTTCCTCAACATCATCGGAACGTTCGTCGGAGCTGAGAGATGGACAACGATTTAGGTTGAAGAAGGCGCTTGATGAATTGAAGTGAAAGAGGGAAGCGTGGGTAAAAAAATGAATTTAGTGGATTTAGATAATAAATAGGAACTTATTTAGTCAGTCAAGTTGGTTAACTGATTCAGCCATTTATATCATTTTTATTTAAACCAAACAGACTGAATGATTGATCGATTCAGACCATAAGCCATTCATATGTATTAGGTTGTAAATAAACACCTCATTAGTGTCTATCTATCCTTAGTGGAATATCCTTACTCATCGGAGTGGAAGTGAGGAGTATGAGTAGTTTAGACTCCGAACATCTTAAAAGTATTTATGTCCTCAATGTCTCTTTACCTCTTTCTTTATCTTTCAATATGCTAGGAATGTTATGAATGCTTTATGTTCTTGTGATGTCTTTCCATTTATAAATTAAATACTGAGATGTAAGTTTCAAATCATAGATCAGAAAGAGGATTTATCAAAAAAACTATTTTCGCTGTGCATGTAATTGCTTAATTATTTGATAAAAATATTTTTTTTTAAATGAAACTTTGCACAGTAAATGTAAAGTCTTCTATATCGCATTTGTGTACATTTGGAAAATAATAATTAGTATCAGAGCAGGTTATCATAAAACTTGTTTAACCGCATTGAGTAGATCCCATGGTACAAAATCAGTTTTGTGATAGGAGAAGAAAATTTACCTATGAGCCTCAACTTTATATTGTTAATTGGAAAGATCTGAGTGAAGGAATTCATTATAAAAGATTCAAAGAAGAAGGTTTGAGCAAGTCTATTCATGTTATCTACTAATTCAATTCATAATGGACAGACACAGAGAAGCAGTTAGTTACTCTAGATATGCAAACCGTGTTGTATTCATAATTATATAGGACAATTGCTCAGGACAAACTGAAATGCAAAACCACTAAGAAAAACTGGGGAGTCTCATCTGAATACATGAATGAGCTTCATTCGATAAAACATTCTTCACAATAGAGTTACTCAAAAAATGATATTTACATCAAATTCATGCAAGTTCCATCCAGTCTCAATCTCTTGAACGATGAAGTAAATGGTTTACTTGTCATAAAGCAATCGAATATATCAATAAGGTAATGACTACTTCATCTAAATTCCTCTTATCGCAATATATTAAGCAAATTCAACTTTTAGAATCTGTTAGCCAGATCATCATAATTGCTGCTAGCTCCTTCACATGGAAAGAAATTTGATAAATCATAACAGATTATCAAAGCCAGACTAATGTTGTTGATTATTTTTGGAGGTCATTAGACTTGTTAATGTCTTATGTTACCTAAGAGTGAGGGGAAATGATATGCTTATAAAGAAAATAAAGGCATAATCCAGAGTGTGAAAAAGACCTGGAGCTAAATCAAGCAAGGAGCTAGGGTGCAACCCACAGCCAAAGGACAGAGCAAAAGGTCATCACCACTATTACTCAAGAGATTGATAACAGTGAGGTAATATCGTTAAACTTCTCCGTTTGTATGCATAACTTTCTAAATTACTTTATGTGATAAACGTGTCAATTTGCATACACACAATATTTTTCAGAATATTCTTAACCAACTTGTTAATTTGTAAAAACAAGGCATACATACAATCAAATTGTATAACGTAACGGAAGCAGACATAAATCATATTTAAAATTTTTCTACAAACCAAGTTCCAGGATATTTTTTATGCGATACTTATTAATTGAGAAATGATAAGAGATTATAGCTTTATAGATTCAACTCTTGAACAACTACGAGTTCACCTCCCTTGGTCCTTCGTGTTCTTCTTTAAATTCATCGATTAGAATTCATGGATCAACATTAGCTACCCAAGCGTGTAGCCTCTAAAGGTGATCCACCAAGAGATAATATAAATTGAAGAAGTAGATTTTGGTTTTTTTTAAACCATAAGTGACTAGCCCTAATTTTCTCTCTCTTCTAGTTCTTTAAATTGTAGAGAAAATATGAAGTATTCTCTCATACTCCAACAAAGCGAGTGAGTAACCCAAATCTATCATAAGGCTCTTCCTTATATAGAGAAACTCTTTTCTCCTAAACTCTTTAGGATTAGAGTTTTAATTTAATTATCAATCAAATTATGAACTAAATTAATTATTATAATAATTACAATTTCTACACCATTTAGGAACTTAATTATTTATAATAATAATACTACTTATTAATTAATTTCTAAATCATTTAGAACTAAATAATAATAATAATAATAATAATAATAATAATAATAATAATAATAATAATAATAATAATAATAATAATAATAATAATAATAATTTATAATTATTATTTTTAAAATACTTAATATAAACATTAAGCTATTTAATTTATTCTATCACTATAGTATAAATTAAATATACATAATTTATTATTACCATTATGTCATCCACTTCTAAAATAAATATTTCTCTTTTATGGTGTGACCCTTTAGGTTCTTCATATTAATCCAGTTGTAGAATAAATAAATTAGAACTATTATAATATTATTTATGATGAATTAAACTCCTTTAATTTAAAATAAATAAATATCTTTATTCTAGAATAAGGATAATCCTCCTTAGCAATTCACGACTTTCCAGATAATATGAATTTTAACATTTGATCACAAATAACCTATTCCGTAAATAGTTGCCCTATAATTCGATCATTTTATCACACAATATCCCAATCAAATATAAGACATGAAATTTTTGTCAAGTCTTATTTGTTATTTTTTAGAGGCACACCAAAGATCTTGAAGGGGGGTTGAATAGATATTTGAAAACTTTTGTTTATTTTAAATATCAATTATCAGATAATTAATTTGTTCAATTAATTTAGCATAACAGAATATTAAAATAAAATTCCCCTTAAAATTTTAATGAAATCTTGATTCTATCTTTGGTGTATGTGAAGATTAGTCACTAACAGATATAGCAATTTATAACAGTTTATGACATAATTTAAAGTGCTTAAAGTAAACGACACAAGATGTTTTAAGTGGTTCGGAATATCAACACTCTTAGTCCACTCTTTTACTTTAACAAGTAGGATATCCGCTAAAAATAGAGCACACTGACTAGATCACAAAGATCTATTACAATTGAACCACTAAGATTCCTTCAAGTCATTTAGTCTCGGAATATTCGAACATTTAGTTCAGGACACTTAGACCTCTTCAAGACACTTTGACTTAGATATTCAGACACCTAGTCTAGGACACTTAGACCTCTTCAAGTCACTCTGACTTGGTATAATGATCACATAGATCAAGTGAATCACAACTGATTGTTGATTGAGTTTGAAGTGCTGTTAAGCTTTGAAATGATGCATGACTTCTTCTGGTACTTAGCAGCTTTAAACAAGTACTTTTTCTTTTCTTTTTCGTAGAGTAGATTTTTTCGTTTTGCTTTTGCAGAGGTTCAACTTTGTACTTGTATGATTCATACTTTGATTTGAATCTTAATACTATTTTATAATTCTTCAGAAATTATTCCGTTGAAGAGTTCTGTTGGAGCATTTAATGCTTTGATGGTGTAATTAATGCTCTTCTGACTTTGGGACAGATAGTATGCTTGCTTTTGGTCCTAATATATTCCATCAGTCAGTAGTTGTCACCTACTTCTAAAGTGAAGTGACAGACCTTCTACAAAATAATATTTCTAATCTTCTTTTCTGAATTTGAAGATGTTGAGAAACATCCTTGAAATCTTTACTCTGATGCTCTGCAATACTCTGTACTTGTCAGACTTATGACTGTTCTGACACTATCTTCAAGTTTGGCTTGATCATTGAGTTTGATGAAAAACGTAAAGTCTACTATAGAATACTCAATGTTTTCAACTCTACAAATGTCTTAATACGAGTCAGTAAGATGTTCTACAATCTGCTCTACAAACTTTGCTCTACGTTGTTGGAGCAGACTCCACGAACTTTTTCTTTAAACAACTTTCTCACATTTGGTGTCGACTCTGATAGCAGTTTCACAATTTCGAAAACAGCTCTATGTTTTCGATAGTAGACTTTTCAACTTATCACTCGGATGCATTTGCTGCTAGACGAAACACTAGTGTTCTGCTAACAACTTTCACATTACGATTTAGACAGAGGTACTCTATGATACTTCAAAGTTGCTTAGGTAGCTCCATAATTTGTTCTACGATTTCTCAAACACCTTAAGGATTTTCTTGATGATTCTAACTGCTGTCTTACGAACTCAAGACACTCTACGATCAATAAATACTTTACGGTTAGGTAGAGTGGCTCTATGATAAGATCTGATCCTATCAATCTATTCATAACATCAACTCAAAAGATCAACCTAATAAGTTTGATCACTCTATTCTAAGTTCTTGTATAATATTTCTCAGATAAGGACTTTACAAAATCTACTGAACAAATATACATTAATCACTTTTGTATCATCAAATCATACATATAGATTATAATATTATTTTATTTGATCATATGCATTTCAATTCTCAAATGCACAACTCTAATGTAAATCAGAAACTCTTTTCTAATTTTCATTTCACCTTGACCAAAGATTTTTGAGCTGTCATTTATCGAATCGCATAGGACATTCTCTCCTTTTACTGGAAGTGATAGATCATTTGTTGATCATTCACCTACCTCCATGCAACTTATTATACCCAAACATATCCTTTGTTATATCCGAATAGTTTTAAGGAATATGACAAAGTATAACTCATCATACACAAGGTACTATGATGATCTCAAGTCCAAGGATCACTTCTACTACTATCACATTAGAAACTCCTATTGATAGGTAAGTAAAACTCCATTAGGTGTTCCTTAAGCGATTCGCGTTTAGTGAACTTATTCTTTAATAAGCACCTACATACTTGCTTTAGTGTCTCCACACAAATGATTATAAGATCAATCATTCTCTTCAAAAGAGCAAGCATAATATGTATTAATCTATTTGAATGCACGAATCCCTATTTTAGTGATCCCACAATTAAGAATATTTTAGCTTTGAGTTATCTTAAATTTAAATTTCATTAACATAATCAACATTATAATTCTAAAAGTATTTTTCCAAAACTATGGATTTATCCATTTAATCAATTCATCCAATTAATCATGAATAAAGAAATGTCTTTGAATAAATTTTTTATTAATAAATTGAATAAGATTACAAAGTTAAAAGTTAAGGATGTTATGTGTAAATTATATGAAATACAAAATTTAATTTTTCTTTATATATATTTTTTTCTGAAACAGTAAGTGGTTAAATTGATAAAGTTAAAAGTTAAGGATGCTATGAGTAAATTATATTATGTCGGACAATATTCGTTTGGTCGGGGAATATTCGTGCGACAGCGCCGTACGAATCAATCATTGGTGGACCCCACAACGAATAATTGTCGGATATAGAAAATGACATAAATAATTTTTAAATGGCTAATGGTACTATCACTTTTAATTGTTAAAATATCTGATGGTAAAAGAATAGTAATATATGGTATTACAATTAACACACAGTATTGCACAATAGCACACGGTATTGCACAGTAGCACACGGTATTGCACAGTGTTTCGTATTATTAAACTAATAAAGTGGTTATCGTACAATATTTGACTTTATTGTCACATGCACAATAATTCATATTATTAAATTGATAATTGTCACAGTAGCATATGCACAGTAATTCACATTATTGAATCAATAATTGTCATTACACAGTAACGTATTCTTTCTTTTACATACTTTCTGCATTATTGTTATCTCTATTATGATGTTAATTAAACAGTTGTATTTCATTATTAATTGACTTGATATCTAACTCAGAGAGCCAACTACACTGTATTTATAACAATTAGTCATAATAATGAATTAGTGTGAATTATTGTTGAATAATTGAATTGATAAAGTTATTTATTTTTATTATAATAAATGATATAAAGTTAGGTGATATAAAGATGAAATGAATGGTATATATTAAAGATAATGTAATAATTATAGAATTTCAAATGAACGGTGTAGATTGAAGATGATATTTAAATGAATGATTAGATTAAGAAAATCTTAAAAGATGAAATGAATGGTATAGATTAAAGATAATATAAAATTTGAAATGGATGGTGTAGATTAAAGATGATCTTTAAATGAATGGTTTAAATTAAAGAAATCTTAAAAGATGAAATGAGTGGTAAGGATTAAACATTATCTTGAAATGAACGGTTTGGATTAAATTAGGAAATCTTGGTTATGATAAGATTTTTGGCTTTAAATAGATGTCTTAACTTAAGGATTTTTCATAAATTTCCTTACTTGTTCTTTCTTTCACTCTCTAAATACTTTTTGTGTAAGTTCTCTCTAAGTGTGCTTAAGTCATCTTGAGTATTTGTGAATATCTATAAGTGTACGAGTACTGTTCAAGTTAATCAACCTCATTTAAATCAATATTCAGTCACGTGTTAGATAAGGGATTCCATCTTTTTCATCTTCCACTATTCAAACTTACTACGGTAAGGGATTATCATTCTTTGATTCTCGAAAATAATATCGTTTCTCTCTTACTCATAAGATGTGTCATTTATTTCCATATATTAAATTGTGGGAATAACCTTACGGCGCGGATTACTGCCTGTTGGTGAATAACCTTTCGTATTCATTCCTTATTAATCTCTGAGAATAACCTTACTGCGCGGATTATCGCCTGTTTGGTGAATAACTCTTCGTATTCAATTTTTATTAAATTGTGGGAATAACCTTACGGCGCGGATTACCGCATGTTGGTGAATAACCTTTCGTATTCATTCCTTATTAATCTCTGAGAATAACCTTACTGCGCGGATTACTGTCTGTTTGGTGAATAACTCTTCGTATTCAATTTTTATTAAATTGTGGGAATAACCTTACGGCGCGGATTATCGCCTGTTGGTGAATAACCTTTCGTATTCATTTTTTATTAATCTTTGAGAATAACCTGACTACGCGGATTACCGCATGTTTGGTGAATTACTCTTTGTATTCATTTCCTATTTTTCTAAACATTTCTATTGAACTGTAACCGTTATTCTGAACTGTGGATATTGAATATCATTTTTGAATTTTACTCCACATCATGTTGACAATTTGGACATTATTTAAATCTGCATAAAGTAAACTTCCGATACTTATTGTTTATCTTGTTTCTTCTGTTCATCATTTGTATCACTGTTATTTGTACTAATCATCAAAAATCAAGTTGTTGTGAATTTATGTGGTCGGGAGCACAGATGCGATATAATTGTTGAACAGATGATAGGTTAAAGGCGATATAATAGGTTAAATGCGATACATCTGTTCAGTGTCTTTTATGACACGTGGTAAAAGTTCTCTTTGGCCTGTAGTGCAAAGATGAACTATTGTTTGGTATGATTATGACCAAAGGCTGAATACTGGTATAATCATGATCGTTGGTGTTATATTGAATATCTTTGGCCCGTAGTGCAAAGATGAACTGTTGATTTGCATGATTATGACCAGGAACTGTGAGTTTGTATTCTCATGGTCAGTGGTGTTTTAGATGATAAAAGTTGATGATGTTTTTCCTAAAAAGAGAAGCGAGTGGACACTATAGTCTGCATTATTCTTCTAATAGATTGCTCATTCCGCTGCTATTATTGATCTGAACGTTGTTCAAGAATTTAACTGCAGTTTTTGATATAAGCCTTGCAGTCTATTGTATTCTATCAAGGACTCTACTGTTGAAGGCTAACGATAATTTATTCGTCATTATCTTAGTCATGATATTCTTTACTGGGCTATTTGAGCTCACTTTTGTTCCATTATTTTTCAACAGGAGATGAGAAAGTAGCTAGGTCTTGCCGGGGGATGGAGTGAGAGTCCGAGGGATAGCTATCGTAGTCTTCACGTGTTGTAAAATAGTGTGACAATAATCGTGAAAGACTTAGTTGTGTATTATTATACATTGTATTATTGTACGTTGCACTACTTGTAATAATTTTGTTGTACTTTTTTGATAACTCAAGTTTGGGCTGTGTTGACCCAAATTTGGGGGCGTCATAAATTCCACTCTAGAGAAAAGGAAGTCAATTCCTTCTACTTGATCATACCATTTCAAATGATAGCATATCTCATACTAATCTTTGGTTTAGAAAATGCAAAGTAAGATTATTTCTACGATCGAAATCTCGAAAGATCGTAGAGTCGGTGAAAAACGAACTCTAAGAATCAAGTTCATGAACATTGTAGAATTAATCATTACTCTATGAACTTTCAAAACCTAAGTTTGGTATAGCATAAGCAGATTAAGTAACTTTGCAAGGCTAAAGTTGTTCTTCACGTACTTTCAAAGAGATAAACTCATGATCACACACATACACAAGCATGCATCACTTAAATGCATTAACTGAAAATTTTGTAACTTTGTATGTCTCTTTTTAGGACTAGAAAATTAGAATTGTGGAATAATTATTTTTATTTATTTTGATGTCAAACTCTTCTAAGAGATAAGAAGGTCCAACTATTATCCATGTAAATAATGAGTTGAATGATATCACAACAAACTTAAAGTGGCTTTGTTGAAGAATTATAGAACTTTTTCCCAAGCTTCAGTCAATCTTTTGTCAAGAAACCTCAAGCTTTTTTCCTGAACCACTAAAGCCTTTATAAGAATGATTATGAGAATGAGTTCGACTCTCTCAGAACGTTCAGTTCTATGCAATAAAAAGAGCATATCAAAAATCTCTCTACACCAAGAACTTCATAAATCAACTGGTGTAGAAAAGAACATAACATCTTTATAGTAAGAAGTACACTTCTGACCACCGGGATGTCAGAATGCCATTAAAGATAAATTGGTCAGCTTTACCTGCTCTACTTAGAAGAGATTTCTCATTCATTCTACTCCTTGAAATGATGTCCCACGATCTTTGGAAGGAAAGGAAATAAGATCTTAAGTATCTACACATTGTTGATTATACATGTTAAAATTCTCAACAAATGATTGCCAATTGCTTATTGTATAAACTGATAATCATGAACCAAGCTAAGCCACTATATATGATAAATAAAGAACAAGATGATATCATGATCTACCAATCTCAAAGAAGAGCTGACAAATTCTACAATTGATGTCTTATCAATCGTAGAATCAAGTGGTGAATACGGTTGTATAAACAAACACCATGATTCTGAAGACTGTGATCGTAGAACCATGTGAAAAAGTTGTAGAGTAAAATTTCCATATCCAAACATTCTACAAATCAGCAAATCAACAACATAATTTTTATTGTGAACTGTAAAAAAGAAAGTATCAACTGACAATCCTATAGGAAATGCAAGGGCAAAGGATCACTCACCAAATTCAATCATTGAAGTTCTTCCAAATACTTGTTTTGGTGCCAATAATGATCAATTCCATTTGGGACATTAACTCCAAATGGAATAGGAGATAAATCAATGAGGCTCTTATAAATGCTAGCTGGATAGAAGCCTCAAAAGAATTAAAAGATATGGGTGTCGGTTTCCATATTAATAAAGATATCCAGTTCTTAACATTTAATCAAGCTTCAATCACAATCTGGTTGAAGATAGAGGAACGACAAGAAACAAGACCAAATTGGTTGCATTAGGAAATCAACCATGATTAAACCCTTGCACTAGAAATACAACTGATAGCCACCTTGGTGTTTCTTGCTCTCTCTCTGCTCTTAAGAAGCTTAAATATTGTCACATGGATGTCAAAGTGCTTTCCCATTTATTGTACATAAGTTGGATTATGTTGAATCATTTTCATGTTCTGCTAATTTAAATTTCTAATTTATGTACTAGACTTAACAAATCACTATTCATGTTATGATCAGTTGCTATAACTTTTGGCACAATGATAAGCTCTTGATCTTGAAACCTGGTATCTGCTAATTAAAAATAGATTCATGAGCAAATAAAACATAACACTAATTCTTGGAAAATTAAGTACTCAAATTGCTAGTACAAATTTATGTGGACAGTGTAATTTCTGATCTTACTATTGAAAAGCTATGTGATAAGTATGATAAGCAATATACAGAGTAAACATAAAAAATGTGCATGATAAGTGTGTTGATATCCTTATTGAATTTTATGAAGAACATAATCATCAGCCAACCAAGCAAGTTAACGATCTATGAAGGAAGAATGGGATAGGAAGCAGCCACTATCATAAAAAAATGCTATAACTATTGCATTAAGAGCCAGTCCAAGAAATGAAGAACGAGAAAAGTATTAATTTTACTTAATACAAAGATATAACAAGCACTTCTCACATATCTAACAGATAGTAACTTTGAAATTAGAATTATAACATAAAAATGCACTAGATATCAAAATTAATCCTAAGTAAATTGCAGTTGACATATGATAGACAAGTCTTGAACATCTAAAAAGGGCACTCCAAATATGAGGAATCTATCTTCAATTTGTCTAAATGTTCAAATGTTAATCTTGAAGGGTGCAAATTAGACAGTAAAAGTATGGATGGGACATGTTATTATGGTTAAGGAATATACTTGATTCATAGTCAAGCAAAAGACAAAATTAAACGTAATTAATTGTTACAAAAGCTGAATACATTACAGCTAAAAGTTGCTGAACTCAAACGATAGAAAATCAGCTAGCTGACTATGATCCAGATCTAAATTCCACTTATCAATCTATCATATTATTATCACAAAACTGTTTAACATTCTTGAAAAGAAATCTTCTAAAAAGCATCTGGATATGTTGAGATGATGTGATTAATAATAACATTGTTTACAAAATATCTCAACAGATGTCAAATTTGGTGGTATGTTCATTACTCTATTCTATGAATCTTAACTTAATAAGTTAACCGATTTTTAAATCTGGCTGAACTTATAAGTTGTCTGTCTAATCATACGCCGTAGAGTATAAAGATTTTGGAAGCATCGTATAGTGATCATTGATCATTGAACGAACACGTGTTAAATCATTACTCTATGAAAGACAAAAATTAATGGATTTATTCTGGTTCAAATTTGAAATCTCTTAATGTGATAGTCAAATCTATCATTTCAGGTATATGATGGTTGAAATCAAAAAATGTTGAATAATCAGAAGATATAGTTACACCGATCTAATTTTTCTAAGTTTACTACTAAATGTAACTACTGCAGCCAACCTAGTCATCTGACTAATCACTATGAGCTTAACACGTGTCCCAGTCAGTCATTGGAAATATAAAGAATCTGCTTTGCAAATCTTCCATTTCACCTGCCAAAGTAAATGCATTTAGTTATTTATTTTTGACTAAACATCTATATTACTTCCTCGACTATTTAAATACTTATCATCTAGGAAGAAAATATATATACAAGTTCCAAATCTAAAACATCAAAACATATGCTCATCCTTAATTCTTCCTAAAGTGTCTTTGAGCCCACCTCTTAGAACTATTTCTCACCTTCATGTAATGCGAGCTAAGATTTTTATCTATGAGATTACTGAAGGATATAACTAGTTAGAAGATCAAAGGATAAAGGCTAGAAGTTTCAAAACATTCGTTGCAACAGACGAACTTAGACATAACCTGGGAAAAAAATCTTGGTATAATGTATCATATACCTTATCTGATTTTACTATCGTAAAAGTCAGCAATCTTTTCGTCATAACTGTCATGTATAACCCACACTCCTTCTTTCGATGAAGTACCCATCGAAAGGAGTGATCTTCTTCTACTAGTGCGTCTTTCAAGGCACTCTACAGAAGAATAAGGGAGAACTGCTAAGGAGAAAGAGCTTAAAAAAAGGGAGAGGGTGAACATAAGAATGCCACGCACAAACAACTTGTTTATACAAGCGGTATGCCAAAAGTTCCTCTCTACTACAAAAGTCTCCTTGATGTACTTTTACTAGATTTGTCCACTTAGTGATCTAATGAAGACTTGTCACTCCAAATTGATGCTGACAAAAAGGGGGAGAAGATAAATGGGTAAAGCATTAGCCCCCATGTTAGTATCAAGTTGGGAATAGAATATAGAACTGAGGGGGAGCAATTAAGAAGAAAAATGTATATAACTTAAGGGGAGCTAAGGAGAGATACATGTAATATGTTTGTGATCTGAAAAGATAATCATTTATCTTCTTTGTAAACGGTTATATTAATGGAAACCAAACTTTGTTTGTATATCAGTTTCTCACTGCATTACTCTTTAAATTATGAATATCTGATTATAATTGTTTTTACTATCATGCATGCTTAAATATTTTGTCATCATCACGTAGGGGGAGATTGTTAGTAAATTTTTGTTATAGCCTATTTGGATTTGATGATGACAAAACAATAATGACATATTTATTCTAAGGATGTGTTATGTGATTATACTCTTCGTAGAGTTATATGTTTATGGTTAAGAACAAGAGAATAAAGAAAATCGATAATGTGAAAACAAATGTGAGTATATAAACATTTGTTTACCTTTATACAGTCCTTGAAAGAACAATAATTATAAAATGACTTAGGGATCAAAAATGTTAGGTTGATTCAAACTAAAAGATAAACTAGGATTAGGGATCAAAAATGTTAGGTTGATTTGAAAAATAAACTCTGTATTGTCCTTAAAAGAATTATGTAATGAAAAAGGACACTGGGGATCAAGTTTATTAGGTTGAATCTAGATATAAAGTATTATTCAAAATGTAATAGATTAGGTTGAAGACTTGCAAAAACTCAGGAAAAAAAAGTAGAACAGAAGAATACAAAGATCGCAGGAGCAAAGGAACAAAACAACAGGTATCGTAAAACAAGTAAACTCTACGATACAAAACTCTCAAAAAAAGAAGAACAAAACGATCAGGTTCGTGGAACTAACCAGAATCGTTGGATAAGGTACCTTAAGATCAACCCTACGATCAATAATTCTCAGATCTTCAAGTAAAAGAAAGGATCGAAGAGTGAAGAACAAAACAAGAATTATTGAGAAGACCAACAAAGCCACTAAGGATAATACTAAACAATCAAAAGAAGAATTTAATATTAAAAAAAAATTGGGGTCTTTACAATTCTAACCTAGGTTTTCTTAATGAATTCTTTTTAATTTTCTCTTTATTAACTATTTTGTTATCATCAAAATTTAAATACTTTTAATCCATCAATAATTGTTCTAAAAATAAGGGGTAATGGAAATCAAGAGTCCAAAAATATATTCTTATTTTAAGAGATCAAAGAGTTCAAAAGTAACTAACTTTTTACTCTCTTTTAATAATATAGAATAGTCAATGTGACAAACTATGTATGTGCAATTACGGGATTTTTTTTTAAAATATTTGATAAAACCTGAAAAACATGGATGAGAATAGATATAAGAGAAAATAGATAAAAAGTGGGAGAAAAAAAAAACTAGTGATACGTTGTGATTGAAATGAGGTTGTTATGAGTTTACCATTGTGAAGAGATAATTTAACTAAAATATAGCAATTTTTAAATTTTATCATAAAACATACCAGCATAAAGTGAGAGACCAAGTCCCCTTCTCACTTTATATATAGATATGCAATGCGTGTGTTTTCGATGCTAGTTTTAATTATAGAGACTAGTTATCTGCACATACATATTATGCGTGTAATTTAATGTAAAATGATACGAGAGGAGAGAATATGAGAGTAAAACAAGATAAGAGAGTAAGAGAAAATAAAGTAAAAATGAAAAAATAATTTTATTTTAAAAAATTAATAGAGATGAAAAGAATAAAAAAATAAAAAAATAATTCACAAAATTATTAATATCATAAAGGGGTTATTTTTTCCACGCGCTTTACATTAGATAGATTGATAAATAGATATAGATAGATGGATAGATGTTAATCATACTACAAAGTACATGTTTTTTAACAGTTTGAAAAACATAAACTCAAATCCCCCCTAAATAAATAAATAAATTAAAAACACAAAATTGAATTATTAACCCTCTCTTTATCCAACAGCAAAACCAGAAAATACAGGTCCAGAATCTGTGGCAAATGGTCTGCCATTCCTCTCGTCCCCCAAAACACCCTTTTCAAAACCTGATTTGATTCTGTAGACGAAACTGTAATGGCCTCTGTCCCCAATTCTGGATGGCTTTGTTCTCTCAAACCCACCAAAACTCCTTCTTCAACCTATACAAATCCCAGAAACTGCAAATTCAAGTCCCTCAAGGTCTCATCTTCATCACCCAATTCGTCTAACTCATCCGATAAGTCTTTAGAACCCGAAAAGGCAGAATTGGACCCTGTAAAGCTGGCATTTGCAAAAGCTAAGGCTTACAAGAAGTCCACAAAATCAAACCCAAATCCACAAATTAGTCAAAACCCAGTTGCGGAATCTGCTGAAACAGTGAAGAAAATTGATGGGTCAGGCTCAGAAGTTGCTGGTAGTGACAGTAAAGAGGTTTCGGTTGCATTTAAAGTTGCAACGGAGAGAGAAAAAGAGTATGAAAAGAACAGAGGGGGATTAAATAGCAGTAAAAAAGTGGAGGGTAGTGAAGCAATTTCAGGTTTTTTTTTTCATACCAAAAAAAAAAAAAAATGAGTTCTTGTTAGTTTAAAATTGGGATTGTATATTTTTCTTGTTGGTTTAGTGTGTGCGTGTGTATAGATAGTATAATCTGAAAATAGTTATGGCATAATTATAAGAGAAAAGATATATTTGAAGATTATATTGGTTGAAGAAGACTTAATATTTTTGAATTGATTACTCAAATGAAGCTAGAAATGCATATTAGTGCTGATTCTCTATGTATATATTTTGAAATGGAATTTTGGATGAATAATCATTTATATTTGATGTGTAGGATTGGAAGGAGGAAAAAGCAAAATTTTGGGAAATGCGAAGAAGAAGGAAGAATTGACAGTTTCAAGCCTTGATTTTGTGGGGTTCAATTTCTCAGATAAGAAGAATAGCAGGGGACTGCCACCTGGTTTGGTTCCAGTTGTAGACCCTTTTCCTGATACGGACTTGTCTGAGGTGGAGATAATTGTAGGGGATGCTAGCAAGTTTCAAGATGCAACAGCATCAAATCCCACGACAACTGTGGAAGAAAATCCGGATCTGTATAAACCAAAGGTTTCTACATGGGGAGTTTTCCCTAGACCTAGCAACATTTCAAAAACGGTAATATTCCCTTATTTGCTATCTCTTATATATATATGTCTTTGTTGAGGTTGCTGATTATATATTTATTGAGAAGATTGGGAGTTGTCTGTAGCATTTAATTGTTTGTTCCGGTGTTCAAACTTTGTAAAATGGATTACAGCACATTTGGTTAACCAAGTTGCAACAAAAGAAACAAACTTACTCGGATTCATTGCAATACTCCAAACTAGATAGGTTGTACACACACACACACACATATATATATATTTGTATTCAAATCCTCAATAAGAAAGAAACAGAAAACATATGCAGTCCCTAACACTTGGGGATTTGATCAGAGGTACAGGATTTGCCAATTTGTTGATCAGGGTCAAGTAAGAAATTTATGTTTTGATCATATTAGAGTTTTGGTTAAACGACTCTACTGACTCTGCCAGAAGATATTGGAATATTGAATGTTATCTGAGTGATGTTTCTAGCTTTTCTATTTGAAGTAATTAGTAAACAAGTGGTTGTCAATGTTTCTGAAAGAAAAACCTTGTCAATTTTTCCATGCAATGAGGCAGTTACCAGAGAACAAAAGCTCTAGGCGATAAAAGTTACCCAATTCTGGGAGAAATTCCCTGTAATTTTCTACAGATTACATATGGGAAGGTTAATGAAAGACAATTGCTAAGCAAAAAAAAAAGAAGTGAAAAAGTAAGATTTGAGTTCATGTGTCAGTTAGTTGTTGTAGCCAACTCCATATGTCTGTCTGAAACTTCTAAATACCAGGGAAGTCTTTGATTATGTTTTCCTTTTTCCATTATTCCCTATCTCCATAAGGCTATTCTGCCCGCTTGGTGATACTTCTTGATGTGGGAACTGGAGTCCAATTAGTGTTCATGTCTTCATGCTTCTAGCTAGCAGATGTAGAATTTACTTACCTTTGCCGAAAGATAAGAAGAATACCTACCTCCTTTTTTGTGTTTTGATGGTGATAACGAATATGGAGATGATATTTAATACCTCTTTACCTTGGGGGAAAACCAATTAATTTCACTTCTAACCTATTTATCTTAACACAATTTATATAATTATGAACGAAGAATCCATCAAATTATATGGATCTAGAAGTTTCGTTGAAACAACAACCATGCAAGTCCATCTTTGGTTGTAGTATCATGTTATAGTAGCATTATGCCCCCTGAAAGAATTGCTAGTTTGTTTCTCAGAAACAAGGTGAAAAAACAACCTGATGCAAGATAATAGATTACTTATGTATGAATTTTGTCTATATTCTATAAAGGTAAAACCATCTTGATATGGTGATAATGTCGTAGTACTTTAGATGATGATAAAATGCATGGTTATGTATAGTTAACCATTTGGTGGGCAATCTATTTATCAAACTACTCTAGGTAAATCTTATATCTATAATAGACATTTATTTGCTTCTCAGATTAGAAACAGTAGAAAGAATTAAAAAAAAGATTTTCCGGACCAGCCAATTAGGATCCTTGAGCCTGCCACCAGCTGATGAGTTAACAACCAACTTTGTTGGCTACATGTTGTGTACATGGGCTTTTAGACTTGAAAAGATCTCATTTTGAATTTAATCTTTGTCTTTTAAAAAAAAAGCCCGGCTAGGTTCTAACCAGGCCAGGCCAGGCTACAGCAATAAAAAAGCCCCCCTGTCTCCCCCTTTTCATTCTCACAATGTTATGAACCCAGTTTAAACTCCAAAGCTATTTCTAGATGTGTTTTTTGCGTTGTTCTTCAGTATGGTGGTGGAAAAGTTATTCGCCCCGGGGAGGAGCTCGAAACAGCAGAAGATAAGGCTGCTAAAGAAGCTCGTACAAGACAATTACTTGCTGCCTATAAGAAGAAAATTGGGTTAAACATTGACCCAAAGTTAAAATCTGAATGTGAGAAGGTATGCTTAATACCTGGTGTTTACCAATTTCAAAAAGAAAATTTATTGCACTCTCCTAGAAATGGAGTTTTATCGCATATATTTCTTCTCATTTATAGTTCTGTTATACATAGGTATTGAAGGATGGGGACTCATTGATGGATCAAGGGAAGCTTAAGGACGCATTGCCCTTCTATGAGAGTGTTATGGATAAGTTGCCATTTCAGGTAACTATTAGTGATATTTAAAGAAACCGAACAGCCTCATTTAAATAAGAAAGAATCTTATCTTTTGAATATTGTTTTTACAATGCAAAACTGTTGGCATGTTACTTATTCCCATTTTATAATTTTCAGTGCTACTTCTGAAGTGAATAATACTAAGAAAATTATGAAGATAATTATTATAATTGGAAGAAAGCAGAAAGATTTTGCCTGAAGGCTCCCTTTTGAAGTTAAATGAAGACATTTCCCTAGAGCTTCAAAGTATAAAGTCAGTGTTAGCAAACATATCCACCCCAAACCCAACTGCCAGCCCGTCTAAAGTTGGTGTGATCATAAAACTGTGAAAGGGTGCTAAAACAGGTGAAAGTGAAGTACATGTGAAGTTCTCTAGTGAAGGGAGCAGCAAGTAAAGAAAATTAACCTACATGAGCTAATACTTTTCCACCAAATCCCTTTGAAGGATTTGAAAGAGAATAATGTTTAAACCTCCACGTGGATAAAGTTTCGGAAAATAGTTAAGGATATGCCATAGGAACTCTAGTAGTCAAAAATTTATGGATGTTCATTTTATTATGCAGCACACAAACCAAATATGGGCACTTGGCAGCTTCCATAGTCTAGTTTATTCTTCCTGACGTAACCATCATCAGAAGCTTTTACATGTAACAACCGTTTTGGGGCTCCGACCGTGCAAAAGGTGCAAGTAATGTGATTCAAATTAGGAAGTCAACAAAGGATGCTGAAAGTGATGATCCATCACCCCTCCATCTTTCACATACAGTGACCATTAGCAAGCAAGATTTATTTGTTTATGTACATATTGATTGTTTTTGTTATTGAGCCTTCTTAATTGTGAGTTATCATCTTTTGTCTGTGGATGCGAGGAATTTATGTTTAGTGTGACCTCAAATATCCTGCGGGGCCAGACGATTATCTATGGAGATAGGCATCAATTTGTCTATTCCATTGTTTTAGTCATTTATCACCAAATACTCAACTACACTTGTTATCCAAACTAGTTGGGGTTAAGTTGAAAATAAATCCCATATGACAACGAAAAAGTAGACAGACAATAAGTCAGTTTTTTAAAAATCTCTGCCTAGATCCAATTAATCTCCACCTAGGCGATGGGTGGTCCTCTACCGCCTTGATTGACTAGGCTCCTAAGCCCGTCTAGGTAGAATCAGACATTTACTTTGAACCTCACAATACTTAAATAAATTTTTTAAGCTTTAAAAGATTATTTTTTGGTAATGTTTCATGTAAAGTTAATTTTTTTACTTAAATTATATATTTTGTATAATATAATAAGTATATACGATGGAAAAATAAATAAATGAGATCACCTAAAAAAACTTAGTTCACCCTAGGCACTAGGCACCCCCTCCGCTGCCTAGGTCTGGCTAACAATTTTTAGAACACTGCAATAAACGAAATAATTAAATAAAAGGAAAAATAAATAAAATAAAAATAATAAAATTAATAGACAAAAAAGATTTTTAAAAAAGAAATAAGAAACTCGTAATAACTATAGTGCAGTAAAAAGGTTAGAATGTAAGAAATAAAAATAAAAATATGAACACACCCAACATATGCACAATTATAGATATTAAAAAGCAATAGTTAAAACAAAAGGAAAAAAAGGAGGGAAAAGGGGAAATCATAAACTACGACAAAAGGAGTAACACCGTACTTGGCCTTTGCAGATTGCATTTCTCCCCTTGCTCCTATCATATGCCATGTTCTCAGTTATCTTCTGCGTCTTCAGGCCTCCTTGAACTACTCTCCCTCGAGTAATCTTAGGTTTACCTCATCCTCTTCTTATATTTTCCTCCCATCATTGTTAAGGCACTAAGTCGAGGCGAGACTGTGGCCAGCTGCTAAAGTGACTAATCTACTAGGTGCCTGACTAGTCGTCCATAAATGATAGATTACTTACAATGTACAGTTTATCCAAGGACAACTTGCTGCACATCACCCGATATAAATTGACCTTGAAAATATAATTTCCCACGTTGGATAACTTAAGCCTTGTGGTCCTAAATAAAAACTCTGTGACTTTGTGAGTTACTCCACTCATTGCCAGTTGGTTTTGAGTTTAGTACTTAATCACTTCTTTTCTACTGACCATCCAAGATAATTGATGATGACTGAATTATCATCATTTTGTATTGAGAAATAGTTGTTATACATATGCTATTTTCTGCAATGAAATCATAGAATATATTTGTAGCATTTGCTAATCTGCTATCAACTGTCTTAGGTAGCTGCAGCCTTAGAAACTAGTCATATTTGTGATTTAGATGTAGTTTACCACGAGAGTTGTAATCAGTTGGTAACTTGGTATTGTGTCTGTTGTAGATGATTGGTTATTATTATAGTTCATGGTTCTCTTCTTCCAAATGTTTCTTGTCTAGTTAGGTGACATATTTTGTTGCAGACTGAACTTCATGGATTAGCTGCTCTCCAGTGGTCTATTTGTCACGACTCACTTACTAGGTATATATGAATTTCTTGTTTAATAACTTTCTTCTAATCTTTACTTACGTGTCTTAATTTAGCAAAATAATATAAAATAATAATTTATGTGTCATAATGTTCCATATATAGAAAAATTCCGACAAAACTACAGAAGCAAAATACCATGATCAAATCGTATTTGCATTCATAGAAACATATTTTCTTGCAATATCTATCATGTTTTCCCCATTTCTATTTGAAAATGCATACAGTCTTTTTCTGTGTAGGTAGACTATATCGGAGAGTCCATATGCTTTCTGCCTTTTTTTGTCTCATAGTACTATCTTTGTCTATCCTTACGGGAGAGATTGTAAACTGTTTCATGCTGACAGGTTCAACGAGGCTCGAGTTATGTATGAAAAGCTTCAGTCTCATCCAAATGTTGAAGTAAGCAAGAAAGCAAGGGAATTTATGTTTGGCTTCCAGGTAACTTGTTATGGGCCCTGCCTAAAAAGTCAAAAGTTTTATAATAGGATTATAAGGTAGTTTATATGCATGGTCCTATGGCCAAAGAGTGCTAAGTTATTAGGTATTCAACATGCTGCCATTGTGATCTTAAAACAAAATGATCGGCAAAATGTACATGAGCTTGAAATATATTTATATGTTTTATAAAGTTTGATATTGTCAGCACTATGAATAATACTGATAATTAATAATGAAAGAAGTATATGCTATGGACTGAAAAATGGTTAATAATTTTGGTAAATTGAAAAATTATGCACATACTTTTAAAATCTTCTTTTCATTTTTGGATTTCCTATGAAATGGTTTGTTATCACATTCATCTTGAGAAGTCTTCCAGATAAAATAACTTGGTTAATGGCAGGCCATGGAGATGTTGAAGGTAAGGAGACCGATGCGTTCTTCGATGAGCACAAATTACCAAAATTACTTTGATGCTTTTGTCAAAGATAAAGCCACCTACTCCCAAGAAGAGAGGGACATTAATGAAGGTGCACTGAATCAAGCTCTCCCATATATTGTATTTCTAGTTTCTCCTATATTTATAATACTACTCATTGCTGTACAGAAAAGGTTCTAATTTGAAAATCCATTTGCAACTAGGATGTAATTAATAAGTTTTTATCCTTCAAATTACCTAAAAAAAAATTAGCAAATAGAAAAGACAACAGGTTTATCCTCTGAATTGAATATTATTCCCAGACTCCCAATTATCTCCTTCTGATGTGATTGTTTTGCTCAAGTGCAAGATTGAGTCGATAGAAGCTTCTCTGTGAATGAGTATGTTAAAATTGCAACAATTTTACTATTTTCTTATATGATTATCGGAAATTGAAATAAAGGGGAAAAAGAAGCAGGAACAGAACTATAGTTCTGTATAATACTACAAAGCAGGAACAGAACTATGGTTCTGTATAATACTACAATAACGTATAAATGGGGTATTCCCTTGTATAAGATAGAAAAAGAAGAATAAAATAAGCCTTTTTAGAATGATTGGCAACTCACTATTTTAAAAGCTAATGCTGAATGTGAGGATTGCAAAGTGTGCCATTCTCAGTGAAGTCTCAGCCGGATGGTTAAGACTAAAGGCCATATGACCTTTAGATCTTAGGTTTGATTCTCACTTCTGTGTAACTTTATTTCTTTCTATATGTAAAGATTGTTTCCTCCTTTATGTAGGTTTGTTTTCTAGTGAAGTTTGTATATATTTCTTTATGTGATGCTTGATTTGATTATTATACTTTTATAAGAATTCATTGTCAATTTAAGATATTTTCATACTCAAAATTGACATTATTTTTTTAAAAAAAATTTAGTCAATAGAATGATAAAATTTGTAAATTATTCAAAAAATATTACCTTTGTAAAATTTATTATTTCATAATTTTCGACGAATCATGTCAATTTTGAGTCTTAAAATATTTCAAATTGACTTTTAATAATTAGTAATGATCTTATAATTTGAAACGGATGTAGTACTACATATGGATATCTGAACTGCATAATTTATATTTGGGTATCCCAAGTATGGCAAGGGATCTGGAAGAAAACATGTTTAAGTGATCTGAACAATGATACTGTGGTGAAGTCAAAGATCTTAGCTACCCTGTGAGCATAGTTGAGTACTTGACATGGTAAATTTCTAGGATGATATGACAAAAAATGCTTATTTTTATTTTTTTATAAATGAAAGTAGGACAATATTGCATAATCACTCTGGGAAAAGCTCTCTAGAGGAAGTTATGAGAAGTCACTGAAGCTATTTGGAGCCTCTGATTTTACTCCTTAGATAGAACATGATAAAACTACAGTGATCATAACTAGAATACAAACACATAATTGATTTTTAAGTTTTTGCTTAAAGTAATTTAAATATTTGACACGATTAAGCTTGCCCTCCTTCTGATCGGCAATAAGAACGATGATTAGAAAATTTGGATGATTATTGAAGAACTCTTATTGGCCTGTATTCCGCGTAATGGTATTAAGGTTTCGGATTATGATACGAGAATTAAATATTTTATACAGTTTTGTATTCCGTTGTCAATTTTATTGTGCAGATCACCGTTAGTTATGACCATGTTCCAGATATAACTGATTGATGAAGTTCAAAATTTAAGGTAGGATGAGATGTATAGAGGTGATGCCACTGATTGCAGCATTGTGCACGTTGGCGGCATCAAAGTAGTTAAAATGCGGCATAAAGCTACTTACAGTACACATAATTTTTTGTGATCTCGACGGGATCTTGGAGGAATCTGTGTGTACTTTTTGTGGATTTTCTTGGGTATTAAATAATATACTCTTGGTTTAATAAAAAGAGTCTTATTTTAATTTTTGAAAGTCAATTGACAGCATATTAACGTTTAAAATTAATATCATGTATAAAATTCTAGAAAATAATAAATTTTGTGATTAATGGTGCTTTTAACAAATTGTACGAGTATAATGCATTTATCAATTAAAATTAATGGAATTTACATCAATTTTGAAGTTTTAAATGTCATCATTTGACTTTAAAAAGTCAAAATGAGATTTTTTTTGTGAAACGAAGAGAATAATATTTTATTTAATTTTTGATGTGGGGCTGATTGTTAATTATATATCTTTCTGCACTTATTTTTAAAATTAGAGATTCATTTATAGAGCGATGACTTTTCAAATAGATTTTTATATTAGTTTACATCTAAAAGTGGTAATATGATATTACTTAATAGTAATAGCAAAACATGAACTTCATACTATTTTATAGTCTATAATTAAAAATATATTTTTAATTTTAGAAAAGATAAAAAAAAATGCATGTCTAATCTTTAAAAAGATGGATTAATATACAATATCAATTCCTCAACTATGAGTACTAATAAATTCATGTACTAAATTAATTTTAGCTCCTTAATTAATTGCACATTATCCCGAAAAGTTAACAAATACTTAATATAGAATTTTTTTTTACCAAAATTCTAGTAAGAACGAATCAAATCACAGCATAATAAGTCCCAATGAGCTGTCTCAATAATATTTTCTTGGGTTATCTTAACTCACCATAGGCTCACCCAAAAGGTCATGACTGAAGGTATTAATGATAGCAACTTGAGTCCTTATAAACACATCCAAATATCCCATATTAACTGATGTGGGACTGGGGTGTTACATTCCTATATCCAACTTGTACCTAACATCATCTTATAGCTTGGTCAAGTACAATAATTTTAAGAAATAACAAACCTATGTCATGTATGTTGTAACTATATCAACATGGAGTCTCCATGTTAGTTAGTATTGCACGGTTGGTGCATAATTTTACTAGAATTTGTTCATTGTGTTAATCATGACAATGCGTTGCTTTTAACGTGGAGACGTTAATTGTTGATTAGTTCATCTGTTTCAAAATTAGACATCGACTCTTTGTATAGAGAGAGTAGAGATGTAGGGTGTGGTTGTTCGTTAAGGTCTTACGGTTCTTTTTTTAACATGTCCCAAATTAAAAATGTATTCGTATTTTTAGATTATAAAGTGATATAATGTTTCTATTCTATCATGTCATTTGTTTTATTTATAATTGATTGACTAGTGTCATTGCCAGTATTACTATAGTTCTAACTGATATATTATGAATAAGTTTTAAAAAATAAATTTATTTTTAAAAATTATTATCTTATAAATATATCTCTAAATTTAAGACGTACAGAGTATATTGCAAGATCTGACAATATGATTGTATAAATAAAAACTAGTGGAAGAATTTTGGCAGAACGTGAGTACGAAAGTTACGAGTAGTGATAAACAAAAGGTCAATAGTTTCCAGGTTCATAGTTTTTGTGGTGATGTTAAGTGCTCATGTCTGTTATTTTTAAATACATTAACTTGTCGGCATGTGATGAATATACTAAAACTAAAGTCCAAATCCTTGGTTTCATGCTCTTGCCGTCATTGTGATAGCACTTGCCTGATTATGCAACTATTAGTGATTAGTGGTTTACCACTAATTTCTAGCTTTATTCTCGTTATTCTATCGAGTGCTTTATACCCTTTTTGTTTTAAAATTAAAAATATATTTATATAACGATAATTTTAAAAAATAATAATTATTTTCAAATGTACTCTTAATCAAGGTAAGCAAACCTGGACTGGACCGTCGGTCTGATCGAAAAAAATCGGAACCGGTCAGCCCTCCAGTCCGGTTTAACCCAAAAAATTAATTTTGGCCAAAATTCGGTAAAAAACGGTGACCCGACTGTCAGGGGTGGCTCAAGACAATATGAGGCCTAAAGCGATATTTTTTATTTTTTTTTATAATGCTAAAGTGATATTTTTAATGAGGCCTTCTATGTTTGATACATCTTTTATTGACTTTTATGATCAAATTGATCATTTTTTAAATAAATATATCTTATTATTATTTAATATATATGTAAAAAGCCTATAAATATTATAAATTATATAAAATTTAGTACATATCTCAATGTTTACTTTTTTAAAAATCTAAATATATCTATGTTTAATTGTTAATTTTAAAAATGGTCAATTTGACTATAAAAATCAATGGAGAACTTTTATTTTGGGACGGAGGGAGTATTAATAATTTTTATTTAAATGAGGGTTTTTTTTATACTGTTATTTTTTTTTACATATTTAATATTTGAATTGAATTATGGGCCCTAAAAAATTATTTGGCTTATATTTTTATAAGACCTTTTTATATGAATTATTTATGATCTTCAAAAATTTGGGGCCTTTTTTGAAATGGGGCCTAAAGCGCGCGCTTTTTTTTTATATAGTAGGGCCGGCCCTGCCGACTGTCAGACCGGTCAACTCAATGACTTGGTCACTAGGTACGACCTATCTGGTTTTTTTTTTTAAATTTAAACATTTGAACTTGATTAAATGTATCCTTGATTAAGTTTTGAGTTATGATCATGATTTAATATCTTTATTTTCATATAGATTTAATATTTATTTGAATTGTATAAAATAAACATTGTACAAATAGATTTTTTTTATACCGAATTTGATTGAATGTATTCTAGAGATGTTTATGTTCATTTGTATTTGATTTTATCACTCTTGAGTCTTGAATTTTGAGTTGTGATCATGATTTAATATCTTTTATATATATAAATTTAGTATTTATTTGAATTGTATAAAGTAAATATTGTACAAATAGGTTTTTTTTGTGTGTAGATAAATTGATTAATTTTACATATTTACTAAATATTATATATAATAATAATTAATATATTTAATTATTTATTATTTATTACATATTAATGACGTCACTAGTTCAATAACGGTCCGACCACTGGTTGAACCAGTGACCCATCTACCCGGTACCTTTTCCGATTCGATGATCGGTCCGGGTCTGAGAACATTGTTCTTAATATCAGTTAAGAATTTAATAGTAGTACTGTAATAGTAGAAATAATAGTAAAAATATAATGACAAATAAAGAATATTACGTCATCTTATAATATTAAAAGATATCTCTCTACTTTTAAAAGGAATTAAAAAGGAAACGTAACTCTAAATTTTGGAAAATAGGGAGTAGTAAATTTGATCTGTATTAGTATGGTATGTTTGGTTGCTAAGTTTGCAGCGTTTAGACTTTCAAATACATTACATCATTTTTAGTATATTGCGTTTGAATTTTAAATAATGTATTTATAAGTTAAATAAACAGCATTTCTAAACACTTTAAACGCTCTAAACGTAGTATACCAAACATGCAGTTAGCGGAGAAGCAAAACTGGAAAGATGATCCTATTTTTGTTTGTGTTTCCCTGTTTTCTGGTCATAAAGAAGGCATCCTGATACTATATTGCAAGAAACAAAAAGCAGATACCCTCTAAGCTCTTTTCCTTCTTTAAATAATCATAGAATTCGACAGGATCTTGATAAGCTTCTCATTAGTTATCTTTATCTATTACACTTGGTGCTCAACTAATGGTCTCAAATGGAGCTTAGGCTTTTCATGTTTTATGCATTAATGTCTTTGAAAGCTGTGATAGAACTTAGAAGTATACGCTGAAAATTATATTTTATAAACCATGCGTTTTCTTTTTTGTGGGGGTTTAATTTGGGCGGTTGACGATGTTATTAAAGTAATAAGTGTTGTTTAGAGTATTATTTAAAGTGTTAATTGTCTCTAAAGCAATTAAAAAAATGTCGCTGAAGGGTTTTTGTGCACAATGAACTTCTTTGACTTTAGTTTTGTTTTTACTTTTTTTTTTTTACTTTTTTTTCTTGGTGCAAAGGTTTTATTATAAGGCAGATATATTTTTACATGTGTTTTTTTTATTTTCACATGATTTTCTTTAATGTTATCAAACCCAGACAGGACCGGCCAGTTGAACCGGGATTCAGTTCAATGTTCGGTTCGGTTTGGACTGGTTTAACTAATTCGGTGGTTCAACCGGTTGAACATATTTTAAAGTATTTTTTTTAACAAAAATATATATTTTTTAAAATTAGATATTTTTAGTAATATTATAACATAATTTCACTATATTTTAATTTATAAAAAATTAGATGTTTTAAAAAAAAATTAATTATTAATAATATATATTTTTTATATATTTATGACATCATTGGTTCAATAACGGTTTGACTACTGGTTGAACCAATGATCTATCCACTAGGTCCTCTTTTCGGTTCGATGACCGGTCCGATTATGAAAATATTGGTTCTCCTTTTTTATATAAAAGTGAGATCCACTTTATACTAATGTAAGAAAATATCATATAAAAATATCAAAAATATATATAAAAATATCAATTATCTTATTTTATTTTAGTTATACTTTTTTCTTATATTTGTCCCTACATTATTTTGAAAAGTTTTAATAGAGTTATGGATTAGTTGACATTTGGGTACTCCGTTGGTGATGCTGCACTTTAACTAATTTGAGATGACTAGCTACCGCATACAATATAACCTTTCTATTTCATTAAAACAGACCCATTTCCATTTTTTTTTTAATTTAATTTCTTTTTCCTTCATTTATTATTATTATTATTTTGATATGATAATTATTGAAAATTTTAAACTGTCACAATCTCAATAAAAAAATTGATATTCACATGAAGATGATGTCCCCGCTGCTCTGCATGTGGGTTCTTGCTTCTTGGGAGTTTTTCGAAAAAGGTGGGCTCCGCGTACATATATAAATCAAACTTTTACGTGAAAATATCGATAATATATTGAAATTAATATTTTTGTATGTGATTTTTGTTAATTTTACATAAAAGATTGGGACCATAAATGACAATAGGAGATAGTAGACGTGCATAATAGGTTGGACTGGACATGCCTGACTTAGACTTGATAGATTTTGGTTATTGATCAGGTCTGACATACTTTGGTCGTTGATTAGGTCAGGTCAGATTTTGACTTTTGGGACCGAACTTCTTAACGAAAATCAGGCTTGGTGAGGTTGCGAGCCAGGCCTAGACAGATGGAGGGAGGAAAAAAAAAGAGAGAATGACAAAACCGTAAAGTCACCAGTCACGAATATGAATTAGATTATATCTGTTAATGACTATTAATTGTTGTAATGTAATATTGGGTAAAAAGAATTGATTAGGATCTAGGACTTTTTTTTTATATATTAACTTGTACAAAACTACAAATCAAGAGGATCAAACATTGAAAAGTCAATCAAAATCACCATTCTTCATAATTTTCAATACTGCTGTATAGAAATTAGAAATGACCCACAATGATAATGACTATATAATTATATAATATAGGGTTGTCTGCAAATTACTATCACCCCAATTTAAACTATTTGCTCACTCACAGACCAATAATTATATTATAATATAATATGGTAGAAGAGATAGGAAAACAGTTCAATATTTGGAGTATTCCAATTCAGCATTTATCTCACTTTACCAAAAATCAAGACTGACTTTTGATCAGGCCAGACTTTGACGTTCAAATCACAGTCTGTTTAAAGTCTGCAGGTCAGTCACGCCGTTGACCAAGTCAGGCTTTGACTGGATCGGGCCAAGCTAAGCCAAGACAAGATCATAGACCCTAAGCTTTTTGTGCATATCTAGGAGAGAGGGGCGTTACACATTTATTTTATCTTCGATCTCATAAATATTCTTTGTACTCGCTTCATTTTTAGAGAGACTAACACTTATCCAAATTCACACGGAAAATTTAAACTCTCACAAAGAATTTAAATTTTCGCATAAAATAATATTTGTGAGTTTTTTTAAATAATAATAAAAAAGTCTACTCGTTTAATTATATTTGCAATAATATATATACTTGAAAAGAAAATGTTTATATGTTGACGTATACATGATGAAATTAATAACAATAAAAACAATAATTTGATTGCTGTTTTAGTTTTTCACCTATTGTGTGTGTGTATATATATATGAAGGCATATATTATAATTATGCAAATATATAAGAGTATAAATTAATATTAATTTTATTAATATATAACAAGTCGGAGAGCATTCGAGCAGGAAATGGGATGAGCGAAGTCAATACTAACCCCTTGCCATCCCCTCTTGTAATACTCCCGTTGTTCTTCATTCCCGACCAAAGTCATCGTTTGTGGGGGACTTTGGAGATCACCATGGAGACATGTCAAATTGCCCTCCTTAAGTTAGAGTCATGGTTTTATAAAATGTGTGAAAATTATATATGGGAAGGAAATATCAGTTCTCATATATCAACCTGTTATCACTATTAAAATAAATATTTATTAAATTAAAACTTAAACTTGAAGCAAAAGTATTCTTAAAGTTTATAATTTTGCAAATAGAACTGTTTTGGTAAACGGAGGCCGTACTGATTTGGGAAAACAACTATATGTCTACCATTATATGATAGACTAATGTTAAGAGTTTCAAAATTTTAATTTCAACAAGCGTCTCAAAACGACAAGTTTTGAAATTAAGTTTAATTTTGAATTATATCTTTAATATTTATTATAAATATATTAGTAGTATCTTGAAAGAATTGATCAATAATAGGGTTTTTTGAGAACTTTTTATCATTTATAATTTAATAATAAATGTATTTTTAATTTTTTTAAAAACGAAATAAAAAATGTCTCTAGTATTGGAGGGGAGGGAATAGTTTAGCTTAACGTAAACTTCCATTTCTCAATTAAATCTGTGAATGCTTAGTTTACTATCATGATTGGAGTCTTTTTGGCCAAAATTTACCTTTTCTTTTTGTTGTAAAAGTATTCCTTGATAAATTGCTAGTCACTCATATTGACATGGAAGTTTTAGCTTTTGTGAAAGCAAGTCTTATTGTGAAGCACCTTTATTTTTCTGCTTTCTCATCTTTAACATATTTGCTTTTGGCAGAAGCTTAAACTCCTTTAACAAAAGGAGAAAATATTTTTAATCTTTTTTAGCTGGTTAAGAAAAGGAACAAGTTTTTTTTTTCGCTGATTAACAAAAGGTGTAAATACTGATAGCCACTTGATCTACTAGTATGATTTACTTATATCAATATAGAGGTAGAGAGTTTGAATCTTATTGACAACAAATTATATTATTATTATGAAGACGTGATTCAGAAGGAAGGCGCAGTAGAGCAGAAGGAAGGCGCTGAAGACAGATCCAGAAGGAAGGCCCAACAGAGCAAAAGGAAGGCGTGCGATGAAGACAGTAAATTATTCCCTCCCTTACTTAAATCCTTCCCCCCAAATTAGGACATTCAAAAAAGACTAAAGGAGAAAGTATTTTAAATCTTTTTTGCTGAATTAATAAAAGGAGATTGAGCAAGTAGCCTAATCAAATTATGCAACATGAGAGTGGATAGTGTACATATTTATTTAATAAATTAATCATGGAGAAACTTAAACATATTTTATGAAGGTACTGTTTTACATATACTTACGGCATTTTACATATACTTAGGATCCTACCGTTATACTTGTCATTTTATTTCTCCTGATATATATTTAGCGACATAAATATTATTTTAATAACTACATCAACAATACATAATTATTTACGATAAATTTTATTATATCAAATTTTATTTTGTCAATAACTATAAGATTTGTATCGCGGAATGTGTATTAAAAGAAATTAAAGGATAAATATAATAGAGGAGTAATCCCTTTCTTGTGGACTGTTGATCTTGTCTTTTTCTGATTTATCTATTTTTTAAGAAAATTATAAAATTTGCACTTCAAATGGCTATTCTTATTTGAACATAGGATTAATGTGACCATAGTTTGAATTCTTAAACCTTGTTACAGGGTACATAAAATGGGCAGCTCAGGCCTTTGGTAGGACACTTTACATGTGAACCCTACTAATTTTAATAAGGGTCCATTTGTTCACTGATTTTTTTAAAAACCCCAATTATTTATTTAAATTTTTGGAAGAACCCTCAGCTACTATCTTTTGGTGTGCACTAGGAACCTCCAGATCCCTTAATTATCTTTATACTAATATTTTGAACTCATAACGTATATCTTAACCACATACTTATGATGATACTTATTACCAGTAGAACAATCCCTCGGAGTTATTTGTTCATGGCTTCATCGACTGCAAAGAAAAACATAAACTTCTTAGAATGCTAATTACCCTTTATTAATAAGGGGCTTGTATTTTGTTTGATATTAAATTAGTGATGAAATGTGAAGATATATAAAAGCTCGGAATTTTTATTTTTTTGAGCATGCATACTAATTTGTCCTTTTAAAAATTATAGATATATTTTTTAGTTTGCTTGACATTATATGATTTTCTTAATTTGTTATTACTTTTTACTATAATTTTTATCACATACCATTATTGCTAATACTAATAGTAGAAAATATTTAAAACTTACAATTATTCTTAAATATTTTGTTTTAAAAATGTATATCTGGCACGGAGAGAGTAATACTTAATATAAATGTAGTGTCCTGCCACATATTGTGATAAATTTGTGCCGAATTATAATTGCGAAATATATCAATACATAAGATTTGATAAAATTAAAAGAGAGTCATACTTATTACACATCTTTTCAAAAGAAATGCCTATAATTTTTATCCACGTAATTGTAATAAAAAAACGTTATAGTAAACATTCGCAATATATATTATTTGTGAATTATTATTTTCATAAATAAAATTTGACATTTTCACACGATATCAATGTGAGACTCATTTACTATTCATGTGAGATGAATCTTATAAAAATATCTATCACTTTTACTTATAAAAATATCAATTATCCGTCAGTTTTCAGTAATGTAAATGTAACTTTGTATCCATGCCCTAAGCATCTCTCCACCCCTATTTAGAAAAGAAGATTCCCCGACATATATTTATTGTCTTATTAAATTTTGCAACCAACGATGATGTTAAAAGATTACCTACCAAATATGCAATTATATATATCCTAATTAAAACATCTTTAATTCTACCACAATGCAGTACATCAATCACTATTCTAGAAACTTTATATCAAATGGTCATGCAGGTATCTTATTAATCTTATTAACTTTTCTTGCTTTCTATCTCTTGCTTGTGGGGGATTGTTAACCTCATTTTGTAGCACATCAAATCTCAATGAATAAGGGGAACTTTGCATTTTTATAAGTACAAAAAGGAATTATTTAATAAGTGTATTATGTTCAGTATATACCAAGAAGTTTACATTTGAGTTCTACTTGTTTCAAAAAGTGGAAATATAACCCCCCAAGTGTCATGCAATATGATTGTAATTTTTTTTCCCTGCAAAAATGGACAAATATAATCACAAAAAATAACATCAATTTAAAATATAAAAAAAGAACTCAAAATTGACATTATGAAGGATGCAACTTTAAAAATACTTCGTTCATTCATATATATAAAATTATTATTGACTTTTTAAAGTCGAGATGATCACCAGTCAAGCTAAATACTACCTATAGCAAGTGTTGATTGAGGGTCGGGAAAAAAATATGTAATTAGTATGAGATATATTTAAATTCAAAACTAATATAGTTCATCAAACTAAAAAAATAATTAATTTTGAGTTTGAAGATGTCTCCTAATGACTTTTTAAAAAGTCAAACACGATCTTATAATGCAAAGTCAAATGTATTTAATTATGCAACGTATGGATTGTAAGAAACTATTGGAACAGAATAAAACATTATCATTTTTGTCAAATTCGTGAATTTTATTCATTATGGTAAGGTATGGAATGAGTTTCAGTCACAAGTGGTAGAATGAATCATTCATTTTTTTCATTAATTCCGTTCTCTTCTTCATTCCATTTTCTCACTAATTCTATTTTTCCAATTCAAATGTAGCATAAAGAGACTCCACATGAATTATCCCTTCTTTAAATTAAAAACACACAAATGTAGAGGAAATGTCTCTCTATCTCCAAAGCAAACAAATACAAAGGATATATGGTACGTGGAGCCATGGACCATTTTGAAAGGGGAACAAAATAATATAGGTGTATGCATGAGAATTTGGAAGCACAGGGTTGGTGCAAGGAATGAACGCGTGAAGATAAATATGATGATAAAAACAAAGAGCTGTCTTTGATTTTGTTTGCTGCCCACATGGTGTGTATGCGCATCATAACTTGAAGTTGTTTGTTATGCCTGAAGCTCTATAACGTGCAATGGAAACAAAACAAAACACTCTGCTAGTCAAACATCAGATCAGACTTTAATGTTGTTGAATTGCCTGGATAATGTAAAATTATTCGATGGTCCTGAGTATCGCTACGTGGTGTTCTAGACCAATCACATCTTTCCATTTTAATAGTATTCCACTACTTGTAACTCCGATTCCACTGAAATAGAAAGATATAATTGGTCTGAAATTACCTGGTGGTCCCCTAGAACCACTTAATAATTACTCGGAATGAATAGAGAATGTAGGAATTGCAAAAGTTGCATTCTTTTTAATCATGATTTTGGATGGAGTGCTCTATTTTACATCATTGTTATATATATATAAGGGTATATGTAGGTACACAGCTGTGTATTTACACGGTAGGGCTATGACGACGGATTTAATGACTACGACGATAGTTTTCTTGATAGTGCCGTTGTCATAGCCATAAAAACTGTCGCTAAAACCCTACTATGTAGATACACAGCTGTGTACCTACATTTTTACCATATATATATATATATTATGTCATATAATTATTTCTCATTTATGTGAGACTTGTATTACTTTTTAATTCTTATATGAGGTTAGTGATTAATAAATTCTGGGTAAAAAAAGGTTATGTTTTTTAATACTAATGAGCTATAACTTTGGTATCATCCTTCTCATCCCAAAGTATATGGTTCAAGCCTAAGAACATTTTCTCATAGTTTTAAGAGACATAGTTCTAATACGATCGAGGTTAGGATTTATGTACCTTCTAACGCTTTTAGGTCCCTCCTCACGTTCCATGTTTATAATAAATAAATGACAAATACATAAATTCAAAGACGGAAAATAAAGATAAGAACATAAAATTTACGTAAAAAAACTAAATAAAAAAAACGCAGGTAAGAGGCAAAAGATTACTGTCAAAGCTAGTGGGAAAAATACGATTTACGAATATCAATTTGAAGGTGACTAAAACTGAGGGAAAAAAAAAAGAATACCGAAATCTTAACTACAATAACATATATATAGTTGAACTAAAAATATAATGGGACCAAATAACATCACCGTCACTAAATCTCATTGTTATTTTTTTTTTCCTTCGGATCGTCCCAAATTATATAATTTGGGACAGGTCAAAATTCCAAACAAAAATTCAAGACGCATAACAAAATTTATTTTCAATTACTACTTTGAAGTCTTTTAACCTCTTTCTTTTTTTTTTTCAAACAAATAAATTACTTTTACTATAAATAACAACAAAAAAAATATACATATTTGAGCCTTTTTTCCCCAATTTTCCTAGTAAAAAACTTTGATGGTAAATTTTAATATAAAACAATAAAACATTACATATGACTTTCACGTTGAAACAAAGTAAGAAACGCACACAAAAGGAGTAAAAACTAAAAAGTTTGGGAGTTGGTGAATACCTTGTAAAAGGCCAAACTTATTATAAGATTCCCTTCGGCGTCAAAATTAGTGGGCCTTTTCTTTTCTCTAAGTATTTCTTAATTCGGGATACGGAAAGCGGAACGTCTGCTACCTATACGCTCCCATTGGGCCCCACCACCCTCCAATTGGGCCCCACCACAGGCCCATTTCTGCCGACCGCCTGCCATATTTTACAAAGTTCAACCGCCCATTTTAAGTAGTTGCTTCCACAAAAGAAAAACATCACTACTTTGAACATAGAATTTGTTTCTCTAATACAATTCAACAATTACACACCTTTTCCCTTTCTTTTTTTTGTTTTTTTGTTTTTGCATTCAAACATGAGCTTTCGAGGCATATTTTTTTTTCTTATTTATTTATTTAAAATAAAAAACTCTAAATTTAAGATGATTGGTGGATATATATATATATAGGACGGATTTAAAGCATACTTCTTAAATAGTATACATTTATCAAAACGACGTCGTTTTGATAAAAGTATACTACTTAATGAAGTATGCTATTTAAGAGATATACGTTAGAACTATCCTCTCTCTCTCTCTCTCTCTCTCTCTCTCTCTCTCTCTCTCTCTCTCTCTCTCTCTCTATATATATATATATATATATATATATATATATATTCAAGAAAATATAAGGGTATAAAAATTTTAAGAAAATAAGAGGATATACATTCTCTATTCCAAAATTAGATATGCATTTTGACCTGTTAAGGTCATTTTACAAAATCCTAAATTTGACATTGATTTAGATTTATTTAATTTTAGTATAAAAAATTTATAACTATTATATACTAGCTAAAAAAATACTACTAATTATAATATATTTTACTTGCAAAGCTTAATGAAATCATATCAGTTATGAATTTTAGAAATTCGTAAATTATATATCTCTAATTTTGGAACTGAGCTAATAATTTATAGATCCATAGACGCCCACAATATTTTTTTTAGGCATTATTTAGATATAATCTACTTCTTGATAAGGTTCTATTCCACACTGAGAACAAATTGTTTTTAATTTTTAACCCTTAAAGTGGAACCCCTAAACAATTATGGTTCATTTTAGCTTTTAATTAAAGTGGAAGGCAACTGATAAAAAGATGAATTAAAGTAGGGTGCAATTATCAACTTATTTGTAGCTATAATTTTGGAAGACAAAATATTAAAGATGATAAATAAGTAATATGGAATTGTCATTTTATTACTTCAAGAGTTAGAAATGTAAAGTTGGTATTGGAATTCAACAACAATAATTATATATCAATAAGAGAATTACTATTTCCACAATGAAAAAATAATATTTTCACAAGATTTCACTCATATGAAGTAGACCTCACTTACTATTTATATGATAATTTTTTTGCTAAAATATCAATGTTACTTGTGAAAATATCAATTCACTGTCAATAATATGGAACTTTTCATTTTATTAAAGAATTGCAAATTTGATTTAAGAATTCAAAAATTTTCTTTCTTTCATTTTGACATTTTTACTTAAAAGTATGCAAATAATTGCAATATTGTATCATGCAATAAAGGTATTCCAGGATACAAAAGTTTTACAGCAAGAAAAAATAATTTAAAATATTTTAAAAATTATTCAATTTTAAAAATATAAAATAATTATCAAATTTTAAAATTAATTTAAAATATTTTAAACATAAAATAGACCTAAATTTACATCCTCCTTGTTTTAAAAGTCAATTCAAAATATTTTCAAATTTAAAATTGACATAATAGTGTATTTTATATAATTTATAATATTCATAATTATATTAACATAAACTTAATAATTTATCTCAATTTTGAGTTTGTAATTGACTTTTTAAAAGTCAATATTAATCTTATAATTTAAAACGGAAAGAGTATAAATTATAAAAATTTATTATTTTATAATTATTAATAAATTATCTCAATTTCAAGTTTAATAATATTTCCAATTAATTTTTAAAAGTCCAGCAGATGAAGTGTTTCATAACTAGGAACCTTATCACAAATAAGGGGATAAAAACCTGAAAATAACATCTCATTAGTCCATAACAATCAACTACCTTCAATTATATATAAAATGAGGCTACATCAGTCCTTCCACAAAAGCATAAAATAAATAAATAATTGTGATTATTTAATACAATCAAAATCAATAAGAAATAAAACAGTGCCATATGTCCAGTTTCTTCGTCACTGATAGCCATCTAACAATATTGAAAATTGCCAAACAGAGGGCCCCAAAACACCTTCCTCTAGTGCGGGTCAGCATCAAACACTTATCTCAACCTTGTTCAAATTTGACATGCCATACGAAAAAACAAAAAGCATCACCATTATCTTACAATCTCTGATTTCAAGGGGTTTCAAGACTTCTTTTTCTTTCCACAGAGTATTTCCCATCATTAAAAACACACACACACACACACACACTAAAATTTCATTCCAAAGCTTGGAATTCCCACTTTCAAAGGAAAGAAAAGTTCACCTCAAATTTTCCTCTCCTATGCTTCTGCTGGTGGTTTTCCTTTGAAGATGGTTCAAAGGAAATTACTCAACAAGCTTGGTATCCAAGCTGATCATGTTGAATCCGAAAAGGGGTTGGTCAACCACCTTAAACCATCTTCTTTTCAGCACCAGGATGTCAAGAATAAAGGAGCTGACCTGAAAAAGAAGATGAAAAAATCAAGATCAATGAAAAAACATGATTTTGAGAGCTTAAGATCATCACCACCTTTGAGGAAGGAAATTCCACAGCCCGGAAAGCCACCGCCTCCTGATCATCATGTCCCAACCAGGGCAGCAACCCCACAAAGGCAGTCTCCTACCAAAGCACCAGAATCATCACCAAATTATATGAAGTCCACAAGCAGTTTTGAAGCTCGAAAAGAGCGTTCTCAGGTTAGTTCTCGAATTCCTCAGGCTCCTACGATCAGTAAGAGTTTGAGCCCAAAGAAATCAAACAATTTGAGGCATAGCTCGGGTTGCGGCCATAAAGCAATAGGAACATTGACTAGAACATCTAGTTTGAAACTAGTGAGGACCTTAACAAAGACTCCTAGTTTCAAACCAGCAAGAGCTTCGACAAAAAAATATTCTCCTGTTGTTCTATGTGAGAATATAGATGTTCATAAGCCAACATGTTCTTCAACTTTAAAAGATTCAAAATTTCCTGCGTATCTCACGCTTAGCCCTGGAGCTACAGAATCAGAAGGAACTTCAGTTATGAAGGTCTGCCCATACACATATTGTTCTCTCAACGGTCATCATCATGCTCCTGTTCCTCCATTAAAGGGCTTCTTGTCAGCAAAGAGGCGCATGCTGAAGACCCAGAAGACTATCAAGCTGGGATGTCGATCCCCGCGTCGAGTTAAACCCTCGGGGGATAGTATAACAGCAGCTAATGACGCTGAGCATGTGATCGTCGCTGAGAAACCTCTCATTGAAGAAATGGACTTGAATAGCACGCCAATAACTCCTCCGATGCAAGAGAAGCAAACTGATTTCTTTATTGAAATCTACAGCAACAAGAGGCTTTCAGGTACATCACAATCCTCTGACATTGATTTTGAGGACAATCTCAATCAAAACAGTTATTGTGCTACAACAGATATGAACATCATCAAGTTGTTTACAGAAGAAGATCAGAATTATGAAGCAGGAGAAGAAGTCTATCTCCTTTCCATGGCTGAAGAAGAAACAACACTTGAATGCTTGAGCAAACAGTGCAACGCAGACGAAGAAATGCAGCCAAGCAATCAACTCAGTCAATCAGATTCTGAAGCTTCTGAGATGGAGTGGGAAGCAGGGCACTATTATGAACCTAGTCTTCACGATGTACCAATTTTCAAGTTGAAGGGAATTGATCATCATAGTATCTATGATGAATCAGATGAAAATATTAGCAGCGGCTTTGAAGACATCCTCGCTGATGAAGTGCTTGCAGGATTCTATGATGAAGAAAGTGTCAGCTCTGATGCATGGTTTAATGATGGTGATTCTGAATTGGATGGTTCATATCAAAATATGGAGAGCAATGAATCTATTTTGGTGTGCGACAAACAAAGTCGGGACAAAACTAATTCCACTTTTGATGCATCTGAGGAATTAACAACCACAGATGAAAAAAATGGAAACTGGAAATCAGATGAGACTCTGGGCAAAGAAAGCACTTGGGTGCCTATTGAGGATCCAAATGAGCAATTTAAGGCAACAATTGAAAATCAGAATGGAGCAAGCGACAAAATCTCAAAAATAGATCTTCAACTGGGAGTTGATGAAACAAAATGCACCACTGAAATAGATGCAGCAGCTTCAATTGAACGTCAGGAGAATGAATCTACTCAAGATGAGTATGCAAGTGGGTTGCTGGGGGGTGAAGATTTCAATTCTTTTAATGACTCAACGGAACAAGATCAAGAAGGAACATATAACGACTATGATGCATGCCATGACAGCATTGAAGTTTACCTGTTTGATTCTACCAATGAAAGAAGATTCAGTAATGAGATATCTGACGAAAGCGAAGATGCAGAAGCAGACCAGGAAGACCACGAGCAAGAAATCCCTACAGATGATGCTGAAGACAGAATAGAGGAAAAAGAACAACTTCTTGCTGCTAACTCCTTTGTTGGAATCCAAACTCCTGACTTAATGGAAGACCATGAGCAAGAAATATCTTCTGCTGATGCCAGAGATGGAATGGAGGAAAACGATAAACTTCTTGCCACTAAGTCCTTTGTTGGAATCCGTACTTTTGAATCATTGCAGGATTTCCCTGAATCCAATCAGGAGAAGATAGATGAAGACAATGATGAAAGGAAGCTGGATGATAACACCAAAGAAAGTGAAGCAAACCAAACTTTGATTGATCACTCTTCCAATAAGAAATCTCAAAGCAATGATGTTGAAAATCAGGAAAATTCAGAAATAAATCAAGATGGAGCCAAAAATTGCAAGATAACAAATTCATTGAATTCTGAAGATCATACACATTCAGGGGCTGCAAGCCTCCAGTCAACTGATAAAGATCAACAGGCTGACACAATGGAAGGCGAATACACAAGCAATTTAGATGCAGAAGAAACATGTTCCAAAGCCAAAGATGCATCTATTACAGAAACAAAAGATAAACACTCCCATGTACGAAGCAATGCCAAGGAAGAAATGCCCCTGGCCTGCAAGAATCCAAGTTGGACAATTAGAAGCAAGAGACCTGCTGAGGAATTGGAGGAAAGCAGAAACTTCAACCCACGAGAACCGAATTACCTGCCAGTGGAGCCTGATCCAGAGTCCGAAAAGGTTGATCTCAGGCATCAAATGATGGATGAAAGGAAGAACGCAGAGGAATGGATGGTAGATTATGCACTCCGGCAAACAGTCACAAAACTCGCCCCAGCTCGCAAGAGAAAAGTGGCATTGCTTGTTGAAGCTTTTGAAAAGGTCCTGCCAACATCCAAATATGAAGCCCATGTGAGCCATACTTCAGCAGCTTTTATCCACGCAAGAACTGTTCAAGCTTGCAGATGATACAATGGCTACTAAGGTAAACAAAAAACTTCTCTAGTCCATGTCTTGTTCTATTGATTTCTTTCTTTATGATGAGCTAATAATTCCGATGCAAACTATGTTTAACCAACAAAAGAAGTAAATTAATTAAGATCATATAGATATAACTTCAATAACTTGTGACATATAAACCATTAACAGCTAATGCTAATACTTTTAGGAGTACCCAATAGTTCAGAACAACTGACTTGTTGTTCAGCTCTTTTTCAGATTACTGGAGACAAATCAGCTTGATGGAGTGGTGGTAAATGGATATTGAACTTAATGCAGAAATCGTACTTTGATTTCTCCTACTTTATAAGGTTGTATTAAAGTTAAGAGCATTCAGTTTGAATGTTTATGTAATATCAATAAAAATTGTGTTTGTAGATTCTGGAGGGAATCATTCTATCGATAACAAGGGTATTATGAATCTGTAACCTCCAAGAACATTTATAAATTAACTTTAGTTAGTGGTGGTTGTTATAATATTTCAGTAGTACTCGTCTAAATAGATGCCAAGCTGTTGTTACTACAATATTCAAAATAACATGTGAAATCTTCTATAGCTAATGAATACTACAAATTAAGGGAGTAAAGAATTTCCACGTACAAAAGGTAAAAACTCTTCATTTAGGCAGTATGAAATAATAAAAATGAACAATCAAGTCTCAAGTATCTCAACCAAAATTAATTTAGCTCCCTCATGAAGGTCCAGTGCTGGAAAAAATAGTATTCAATAAAAATATTCACACATTCCATCGGCAACTACTCAAAATCCCAAAAGCTCAGATTCAACACAGGTTTAGAACAAAATTAAGGCAATATGAATCGGTCATAATTATACTAATGCTACGTTTGGATAGGAGAAATGAAGGTGGGAATGGAATGTCTCATTCCTATGAAATGAAAAAAAAATTGTGTTTGATAGCTCAATTGGAATGAAATGGACCATTCTCATTTCTCCCAAATTTATGAATTTTATTCCTTTGGGGAGGGTATGAAATGACTCATTCTAACTAAAATGAAATGAATTATTTTACTCTCCATTATATTCTTTTCTCTATTTCATTCATTCGCCCATTCTATTCCTTTAATCCAAACGTAGCATAACTGTTTATAGGACTAGCTTAAGGCACTAATATGATACAACTGCAACTGCACAAAAAATACCTGTATACAAGATCATAGAAGAAATCAAAACTCCTGCAACATGCCGAATACAATCCTCTTCATTTTCCACTGATTTCCTTCTGATGTTTTCATGCACCCATTCCCTCCTCTATAACTTCCATAGTGCTTAGTTGAATAACTAGCCAAATACAATCCTCTTCATTAACTAGCAAGTTTCTCCAAGACTTTCATTGACAAAAAATTTGCTCCTAACTATATGCTTTTCAAGACAGAACAATAGATGTGCATACGTAATATGAAGGTGATGTACATTTACCAAAAAATACAGGGTACCGTAACATATATAAATTATAAAAACTCCTAATTTTGCATTTTTATTTGAAGATGACAATGTTGTTTTTTCGTCTAGCATATACACATTTATATATATAATCATTCAATCTAATGATAAAATGGCATAATTTCATAAATATGTAAATTTATCAAAAAAGTTGATTTTTGAAATAATTATTTTGTATGGATCAAAAAAAATTTAAATTATGTATGACATAATATTTATTCAGATGTTAAATTCCTGTAGAGCACATACACATTTATATCGACACATAGGTGGCAAGTAGAATTATATTTCCAAAACTGTGTGAATCTTCACATCCCTATTATCTTTGAGCTACATCATCTCTTAACTTTCATCAGTGAAAATGGGCAGAGAGATCTCAACTGAGATCAGGATATTACAGTTTTCTAATGAATTATATACATCAAATGAATTACAAACATTTGATCATTTTTCTTGTCAATATAATTTAATCCAACGAAGTTTACAAAAAAGTGTCGTATGTTTAGATCATCTAGTTACACTCCTCTCTAAAGTATAGGGCATAAATGAACCTAATTCTTTCATATAAATTATTGGGCATATCAAATGAACGCACTTAGTGATCTACATCAAAATGCACTTCTAAAGCAGGAGATTCAAGAACAAGTGATTGGAGCTCCCCATAATAGGTTTCGAGAAGATTGTTGTTTGAACCTTGATTATGTGCGCCTGCCATTTGAGAATTTGACTCAGCTTTATAACTATGTTTTACTGATTCGTTCGACAAATCATCATGGAACACCTTTAGTGCATCGGTTGTTGAAAGAGAACAAACAGATTTTTGCAAGTGAAGGAACTTAATTCTCTTTTCCTTGGATTCAACCAACCTCTCACTCAATCCATCTGGAAGGCAAGCCAGAGTGCTTCACCAAGGTGACAGGAAAAAAAAAGCAAAAAGAAAAAGTCAATCAAAATGCAATATATCGGAGAAATACTGTTTATACTGAGGCGAACTAAATTAAACTGGTTACCTAGTAACACCTCTAACTAGACCCCATTTGTATCCAACAAAAACGGATTCGCCAAAGCCAAAATTGAACCCCTCTTGTGCAGAAGCTTCTTTCCCCGCCATCAGACCATCACGATATCCAATCTGGTTAATCATGATGAATGGCAAAGCACAGATCAAACTGAGAATGATATTATGCATGAGATAAAGTAAATGGATCCCCCTGTCCATCTTTATTTTATAATTTATCGTAAAAGAAATTAATTTCTACATGTTAGGTTACCGTGTGGAATTGGTCTCGACGCCTCCTCCACTCCCTCTCCAAATCAGATTCTCTATCCAATCCCTCATCAGAACCATTCCATGATATTCCATCTTCATGCCACAACTCATCCCCATCGTGATCTGGAACAAAAGAAGTATATGCTTCAAAATTTCACCAAGTAAAACAGGACCTCATTAAAGACTTGAACCCCTAAACTTCTTAAAAGCACACTCAAACTCTATTCCAAAATTTTTACTGAAGTGCATTGGGAGAAATTAGACACTTGCAAATTTCAAATATAAGCTATATTACCACATGGTGTGGTAGAAAAGTTTACAGCCACTTGGCAAATCATCTAATCGACAACCTTGATACAATGACAGTATATAGGGCAGTAGATAAACAGTATAATTAGCTGAACAAACAAGGGAAATATTTAACAAATCATTTATTTCAACAACTGAAGATATGCTACATAAATGAGAGAAACCCACAATAATTCATACACATAAAAAATTCAGAATATTCACGTCCTTTTTAGAATATAGTCATTTTCTTTCCTTCTCTCTTTCCTGTTGAAATAATTGTTTATGTAACATAATGTACTCTTAAATGGATAATAAAGACCATAACTCTAAAACTTTAATCATTTCTAAAATAAGTGAGAACTTAAAGTTCCAGGAGTGGGGATAATAGTTGGGCATTTAAGCAAATCACTGTGCTTAATATTGTAATGACCCTTACTATTTTTCCCTGAGATTAAAACTGGAACAAAAAAATTCAATCAACTACTGGAATCTGTAGGTGATATCAACTTTGGAAAAAATTATTTTAACGTGTACAAATCAAGTTACAATAAGCACTAAAAATTTAACCTTCCAAAAAAAATTTAGAGAAAAAAATCCTATTGACCTGACAATATATTTTCTCCAAAGAGAAGGGGAAAAAATACACATTCATAGTTTTTCATCCATCCTTAAAAGACTGTGTGATGTGCCATCAAAGCATTCGTGTCATTCTTAGCATATGGTATGAGTTGTTTACTGAGTTGAAGTAAATCAGATTGGAGTTAATACCATGTGTATTACAATGCTTGGTGTCAGAAGTGGACTTTGGACCCAACTCCCCATTTGATTGCTTCAAAATCTCTGAATAGAGCTCATCAGCAATACTTTTTGCCATCTGCATACAGTTAAACAATTTATTTCAAATAAAAGTCAAAATAGATACCTCAAGACTCTTGGAGCATAAGTAACAAAGAAATGAAAATAAAATAATAGAGAGAAAAGAAATTTTTCATGGGTAGGTAATGAGCAGGATGTAGCAGGGAAACATGTATTACAATTTTGAAAACTCATTATCCCAAAATGAAAACAAATGTATAGAAAATACATACATGTCAAAAGAAATCATAGGATAAACCTTATAAAGGATAGCAAAATCATTTATAATATCACTCACACAGACATAAACACACACATTGATATAAATATAGATATATATACATATAAGGAACCCATCCATAGCAATCGGTTGCTAGGAGCATTATTCTAACAACCACATCTTACACTGTCCATCATAATATCCAAAGGCTATGCTTAATTACAAAAATTAGCCTTGCCGCTAAAGCTTTTAGCGGGAAGGAAGTTACTACCACTAGAGGCTCTAGCGGCAGAGCCCTTATTGCAATTAATCCAAGTTTTTGGATATTATGATGGATGGTATAACATCTGATTGCTGGAATAGTACTCCTAGAAACCGGTTGCTATGAAAGAGTTCTCATACACATACATACGTATATACTTCATGTATATATTAATCCCTCCTTTCCAAAATTACCGATGCTTTTTAACTTTTAAAGTCAATTCATAAAATTTTAAAATTCAAAATCAGTAAAAATTTATTTAATTTTGGTAAAAAACAAAAGCTTTGGCTAAAAGTACAATTACCATATTTGTTTCGAGTTTCACCTTCAAAAACGTCTTCAAACACAGTTATTGCTTAGGGAGAGTTTTAGTGCTTAAAAGGAGTTTAAAAACCTTTTGGACGAGTATTAGGTGGTGTTCAAACCTTTAAGTTTGGGGACAGTGTCGACCCCAGAATTTTAACCAAGGAATGTCAAGACATTAGTAAGGGAAAAACGAAAGGCGTGTAATGAAAATATAAAATTACAGTGAGTGTGTGCGAGTGTGCACGCAACAATAAAAGATACTACCAGAGGCACTAATCATGAATAAAGAAGACTTAAGTTAAAATAACACCAAGTAATAACCTTGTTTTGCAGATTCTGTATAAACCAAAAAGGCTACAACATTACAAAAACAATAAAGAAATAAGATTTGATAACTTGATCCCCAACTTTTTACACATTAGCACATTATCAAAATATTCTGCTACAATTTTACATACTCCACTCTATAGATTGAATATTGTTTTATACAGACTATATTCACCATTATCAATATGTTCTACAGCAATTATTTGAATGACAATCTAAATCATTAAAAAATAAAAATAATAACAATTCTTATTTTTAAATTGACAAAAATTCCAATTGCATAATATTAATAGAAGATACATAGTTACTAAAAAGAAGGGAAAAAACATCTTCTTCTCCACAACCAAACAATGCATTAACAGAAAAACTATCCAATTTTTCTGAACTGCGGATAAATGGCACAAATTCGAACAATTTTAAATCATGAATTGAAGTAAGGAATATGGCATAGAGTCAATTTTGAGTCTTTTGGAATGATTGGAAAAAATGGTCAAACTATACCAATTGAATAATATTAGTAAAAGATAAATAGAGACTAAACATTAAAAGAAGAAAAAACAGAAAAAATAAAAATAAAAATCTTTTTGTCCACTTCCAAACAATGCATTCACAGAAAACCTAAACAATTTCTCTGACAATGAATAAATGGCACAAATTCGAACAAATACACAATATAAAATCAATTTGAAATCATCAATTGAGCAACGAATACGACTTTGAGTCTTTTGGAATGATTTGCACCTGTTTTTGGAAAAGGAAAAATGATCAAACTACACCCTTTTCGATGTCAGTCGCGAGTGACCATACAGGTGGGAATTTTTCGGCTCGATGTGGCTTCGATTGGGGCTGAAGCCTATTGGCTAGGTATTGATATAGCTACAAAGCCCAGAGATTTTTGGTCGCTAATGGTTGGATTTGGTTGTGTTAAAGTGCAGTTTGCAGGCGGGTTTTAAAGGCGGACGAACTGGGTGGGATATTTTGAGTTTAGGAACGATGAAGACTGGGCGAGGACAATTAAGTACGCGTCTTATAAAAGTACACGCCATCCCCGGGATATTTTTCAGATATTTTCCGGTTTTTTTTTTAACAGCGTCCATTTGTTTTGTATCTGAACTAAACACAATAGGATAACTCTCGGGGGACCCGTTTTAAGGACCGGTGCCAGCGATTGGTCCAAAAAATGTTATTATTATTTATTTTTTATTTTAAAAATATTTATAAGATTTATTTTGATAAATTTTTTTTATAGAATTTAATAATTTAAATATAATTTTGATGTATATAAATAACAGTGTTAAATAATTTGTATAATACTATTTTATACAAATTATTTACATACATTTAAATTATTCCTAAATTATTAAATTCTATAAAAAAAATTCAAAATAAATCTTATAAAAAATTTAAAATAAAATATATATATATATATATATATATATATATATTAGACCGATCGTTAGCACTCGTCGCTAGAACCGGTCCCCCAGAAGGACTCAAACACAATAGGATATCACTATTTCTAAAAGTGGCTAAGCTGTTTTTGTCGCTAGTAATATGGATGGTATTGATGGTAATTAATTTTGTCTAAATTGTACTATTACAAATAGCGATAACCTATAATAACTGTTTTTTATTTATTTATAATAACTAGTTTAAAACCCATGCAAGATATGAGCTATTTTAATAGGATATTGGTTTATAATAAATAATTTTTATGAACACTGTCCTATCAAATAAATCTTACGCTGTTTATTAATAGATTTAACGGTATAAAATAACAACTTTTATTGACCACCGCTTAAGAGTAACAGATTTGAACAATTATGGTGTGTTTGGTTGGTGAGAATAGAATGGAATGAGTTGGGAATAGAATTACCATTCTTTCCGGAATGACTAAAAACATGTTTGGTTAGTCGGTTGGAATGGGCATTCCATTCCTTTAGTTATTCTCATACCTATCTAGATTGTTATTTTTCATTCCTTTTCATTCCCTTCTAAAGAGGTGGGTTTATTTTATTCCTTCCCGCATCGTTCATTTTTCACGTACTTCATCCTATTCGATCGCTTCCTCCGAATCTCCACCTCCAATCACAGCTAAAGGCTTGTTCTGAAAAATCGGAGCCGCTCCATTACACACTGCACAAGACGAAATTCCTCGATTCCAGAATCCCCTTTTCCGTCACCGGAGTCGGGGAATCTCAATCTCTTGGCGACGGCTCCTGTGGCAACGAGTACGGTATCAGCGATCACAGTTTTTGAATCTCTTGTACTTGATATTATATAAAATAATGCTAGTAGTTTATATTTCTTAAACAAACAATATATTTTAACCAAATGCTAGTAGTTTATATTTCTGATTACAGTATTGATAGACATGAGACAAGTACTAGGAATCTCTTATTCCGTGAATACTTCAAAAATTATTGTCTTAAAGTGTGGTGTTTGGTTCAAAATTATATATATGATTTGTATTGCCTTTAAGGCTTCTTTTTTTTCCTTTTCATAAAGGTGTTTATTTCAATTTTAAATGTATAAAAATATTTTAAAAAATAATTCTAGGGAAGATGTTCTTTTAGTTCTATTTAATTTATTTTTTCATTTATTTAATAAGTTTATAGTATATAAAAAACGAAAAAGATCATTTAACATTTCATTCATGGCGATTCTATTTCTGATGGAATGAATGAACAAACCAAACATAAAAATGAGGAATGACCATTCCATTCCATTCCCATTCCATTCCTTAAACCATTACATTCCTTAAGTCATTCAATTCCATACATGCCAAGGAATGGGAACCAAACATAGTATTATAATATTAGTTCCACTTTCAAATTAAATAAGGCACTACGGTTTCTCTTTCTAGTTGCATGTAAGATATGACACAGTGGCCTAAAATGATAGTGTTTGCCATGTTGTTACTCTTTCTAACGACAAACACATACATATAACACAATCAGCCCTCAAAACTTGTTGGGAAAACTCCTCTAACTAGAATTATTTATGATAAATTAAATAACAAATCACGTCGAACAAATAATGCAATTCCACTAAATAAATAAAAACTACAAAAAATAAATCAAACAGAAGACACCAAAGTCACATGAAAAACCCTCTAAAATTAAGAGGTAAAAACTACGAGTCGGGCTCTGAAAAATTCCACTATAATTAACTGTGAGCACTAATAATCCTTCCAAGTTTTAACACTAAAAATTCAAAATATTACAAAATTGAAATAGTACAAAAACCTCACCACCCAAATCATCTGAATTAATTAAAACCTTCCAGCAATTAATTGATCTAAATAGATGATGACACTCGTGAATAAACCTTCACGAACCACTCTCGATTTTATTCTGTTATGGTAGTATAACCTCTTTGTATAATGCTTTGCCAAAAAATTACTCACTCTTGTTATGTTCTTTTCTGTGGAATAATCAGAAAACTTAAAACTACACACCAACAAGCTTCTCTGTTTAATTCTATGTATCTGGCCTTCATGCTATATATATATATATATATATATATATACTCCTCTCCAATGCTAGCCCCACAGTGATTAACTATCCAATTCACTGTTGCTTCGAAAAATGATATAGGTCTTGTTTGGCTTTAAAATTAAGCTACCAAAACGATTCTAATTGGATTTGGACCATTAAACCCAACAATCTCCCCCTCCAAATCCATGAGAGGAAACTTTCACCGTGACCCCTTCATTTGGAATCCATCCCAATTAACTCTTTGTAAACCTCGAGTTTATCACGAGTCACAACCTTGGTCAACATATCTGAAGGGTTTTTATCGGTATGAACTTTCTTCACTTTTATTAATTTATTTTCCATCACTTCTCAAAATCAGTGACAATGAACATTAATGTGTTTGGTACGACTATGATAAGTGGCATTATTTGTCAAGTTAATTGCACTCTGATTATCACAATAAACCACATACTCATCTTGTGTCAAACCCAACTCTTGGAGAAACCGTTTTAAGCATAACATTTATTTACCTGCTTTCGTAATAGTAATGTATTCCGACTCAATTATAGACAAAGCAACACACTTCTGTAACTTGGACTGCCATGACACAGCTCCCCCAACAAGAGTAAATAAATACTCCGAAGTAGACTTATTTTCTTCAGAACCTGTTATGTCTACATTTATAAAACCCTTCAAGACTGAATTCGAACCACCAAAATCAAGACACAAAGTGGAAGTAGCTTTCAAATATATGAAAATCCATTTAACTGCTACCCAATGTTCTCTACCAGGATTTGATAAATACATGTTCATAACGCCAACTACATGAGAAATATATGGCCGCGTACAAACTATCGTGTACATAAGACTCCCTATAGTAGAGGAGTAGGGAACTGCTGTCATATCATCTCTCCCTTCCTTAGTAGAAAGACACATACGCTTCATCAACTTAAAATGAGTGGCCAGTTGTTTGCTAACTAGTTTGGCATCAACCATGTAGAACCTTACAAACACCCTTTCAATATACTTCTCTTGTGATAACCACAACCTCTTGATTTTCCTTTCAAGTACAATCTTTATGCCAAAAATTTTCTTAACCGGACCTAAATCCTTCATATTAAAGGACTTGAACAACTCACCCTTGAGCATGCGAATCATGTTATCATCTTTCCCAACTATCAACATATCATCTACATATAACAATAGAATAATGAAGTTACCATCTGAGAATTTTTTTCACATTCACACAATGATCTACATCTATTCAACTGTAACATTGATCCACCATGAATGAATCAAATTTCTTATAACACTGCCTTGGTGTTTGTTTCAGGCCGTACAAACTTTTCTTTAACCTGCAAATCAAGTGTTCTTTCCCTTTAACTTCAAATCCCACTGACTGTTTGATGTAGATTTTCTCCTTCAAATCACCATGAAGGAAGACAGTTGTCACATCTAGTTGCTCAAGCTCAAGATCCATACTAGCTACAAACCCAACACTGCTCGAATCAAAGTCATCTTCATAACTGGAGAAAAAATATCATCAACGTTAATACCTTCCTTTTAAGAAAAAACCTTGACAACTAACTAAGTCTTGTACTTCACTAGTTTTTCACCATCCTTTTTTTGCTTGAACATCTATTTATTCTTCAATGCTTTCATGCCTTTCGGAAGTGCAGTCAACTCATAAGTGTGATTCTTGTGCAAAGAATCCATCTCATCCCGCATTGCTCTCAGCCAATTGAATTTCTCCTTATGAGTCTTGACTTCTTGAAAATTCTTTGGTTCCCCCTCTTTAGCAACTAAAAGATATTCAGATGAAGGATACCTGACTGATGGTATGCGTACTCTCATAGATTTCCTGAGCTGAGGTTCTTCAATATCAAGATAAGGGGGTTGCTCCCCTTGCTCAACACTCTCTGCATCTGACACATCATCATCATGCAAATCTGTATCAATTACTTTTTCATTCAAAATTTCTTCTCCAACTGTGGCATTCTGTAATGAAGAAGGAACTCCACTGAAGTTTGGGACACTATCATCTCTGAGCTGTGTAATATTATCAAAATTCTCATAATTCTAGTGCTAATGAAACACACATATCTATTTTTGAGTAATTTCTTCTAAATTAGGTCCCATAACCTATACCCAAACTCTTCATCTCCATATCGAACAAACACACATGAAGTAGATTTGTCATCAAGTTTCAATCTATGTTCCTTGGGGATATGTACAAAAACCTTGCACCCAAATATCCTCAAGTAAAAATATGACATATCCTTACCACTTGAAATTTTCTCTGGAATCTAAAAATCTAATGGTGTTGATGGAGATCTGTAATATCCCGGATATTTCAGAAGATTTATAAATAAGATCATTGATGATGAAATGAAGGTTGAAGTTAAAACCTAAATTTGGAGAAGTATAAGGTGTAGAAGGTGAGTAAATATTTGACCCTAATCATTATGTTAAGATTTAAATGTGAGTGAATGTAGGTTTTAAATTTTTAAAACCTGAAATTTGATTGTGTATACTTGAAACGCCCCGAAATCCCCACCTTAACAATTATCCGATTATCTCTGGAAATCGCATTCATTAACTTTAAAACCATATTAACAGGGATCTCGTGCGTCAAACCTTGACCTTTGACCTTTAAAACCTTGAGTTGACCATAAATTCGGTCCATATTTTTTTTTTTTAAACTTATTTAATAACTTACATTCCTTAAACGTGTCTCAGGATCGCAACATTCACGTTATCCTTTATTAATCTTAGGTCCACATTTTATCAATTATGACCTATGATATACAATTTTCACAACCAAATATATAATCATGTGCTATATAACCTGTAAATAAAATTTCGCCATGAAATATCTAAATATGGCCTTGTTTACCTGTATCTGTTCGGTACCTGCTCTTGTTAACACATAATCATTCAACATATTTCTATATCATATATGTTCTATTTACATATCTTTGTACCATACATACAGGTTTATCACATGTATCACTTTCCCATTTTTCCTGGATAATATATACATACACTTTGCATTTTTTGATAATACGATTAGCAAATCATACATTCCTTTCTACCATATAGGTTTAACAATTAAATCCGATTATTACAAATTTACATATATTTGCTTTACATGAATATCTTACAGATACAAATTACAATTTCTTCACGCATCTCCATGCATCCATACTTTTTACCTTAGCATCACCGGAACCTCCGGCCTTCTTGTATTCCACTTGAAATGTTAGTTCATGGCAAGGGTGAGCACATAGGCTCAACAAGTAATTCAGATAACACCTTTCATACTTATAATTAATAATATGCGTCATGCATTCTTAACTTAACATGTTATGCTTAATGTCACATAATTCATTTAACAATTAATTCACGTAGTAGCACATAAGGCACATTCCAAATCATTTACTACCATCTAGTTCACCTAGAACCATAACACTTTTAGTCTGAAAACTTGCCTGTACGCTTTCATTTTACTTAACCTGTACTGCCTCGCTTGGCCTTGTCAATCATTTCTTGTCTCGGACTGCTACTTCGAGCCTTATCTGTCAATACAATCTACATTCATCATTATACCATCATACATATTACATAACTTATCAAATTTAATCCATAATTGCATAACTACTAATCTCTATTCATTTTACTTTTGATGTATTATACCTTATATAGGTTTATAATACATCCTACTTCCTTCCCGGCATTTTTCATAATCGTTAACTCACTTTGGTTTAGCTTTAGGCATGCTATATTATGCCATCTATCATTTCATTATACCTTAATATCTTATATATAGCTCATTTTTATTCATTTAGGGTTTACATAACCCATCCTTATCATTCTATATCAAAACATCGCGTTTCGGACCCTTTAAAATTTTTTTGGGCACTGTTCACTGCGCCCCGGCGCCGAACATCTCGCTGGGGGCGAGATGTTCTCGGCCACACCGCGCCCCGGCGGTCTCTGAACTCGCTGTCCGCGATTTCCTCGCAGCTATGAACAGTACACTGCGCCCCGGCGCAGTGTCTAGTACAAAACACTGCGCCCCGGCGCAGTGCCTCTGGTGCAGAATTTCTTATTTTCTTACCTGCTTTGCTGAATTTTAATTCCTTAACCACAAATCCAATTAAGTTCAAACTTGGAACAGTTCTTGATCTTGCTACATAGTATTTTATTAAATTTTCATTTGCCATATTTGGCCTTTCTAATTCAAAGATATCCTAGCTTGTAGGTGGCCTGTTCGGAACAATTTCATACTTAGGAAATTTTTCAGAATTTCAAAACTCAAATCCCAACTTGGTTAATTTTGGCCATTTACTTCCAAAATTCATTTCGACACTTGACATAGCTCACATAACCTATATGTGACATGTCCAAACTTTCAAAACCGAAAAACTTCGCACGAGGCGACTTTTGTCCGTAAAAATCCGCTTCGATTCGAAACGATCGATTTCGATCGTTCGAATCGCCATTTCGCTCAAATTCAAATCCGTTGAATTCCAAATCAACTTAGACACGTGTAATAACTTAAAACTAAGCCCTTTTGCTTCATTTAACCATCAATAACTCAAAATTGCCAAAAATCACCATTTGGTTGGATTTTCATAAAATTTTCCAAACTTTCATATTCAAAACTTAAACTCACTTGATACATAAATCTCCAAACACCACATAGGCTATCACACCTACATACAACAACTTTATAAGTCCATACAGCTTCTAACTGCACATCCTAATGCACTTTACAGATTATTACGTTGACTACACAAAAAGTATAGCCTAATATTCAAACTTCCTTAAATAAATCATGATTTTCAAGTATATAGGAATTTATAAAGCTATCTAGCATGTTATATCTCATGCTTCATACATGTTTAACCTTCCAACTAGGTTTTTTATCAAATCTAGTAACATATAACATATGATCATGTCTTAATTCATGATTTTTAGCTTAATTTTATACATAAATAGTATATCACCTTTGTAAATCCAACTTTTATACTTAGGGTTTTATCATATACCAATCAAATAGCATGTAGCTTACCTAAACAACATAATCAAGCCATGTATTTCAAAGATTCATACATGGCTATACCTATTCTTGAATTTAAACATATGAACATCAAAATTTAAAACTTGAACAACATTATACCTTCTTTGAACTCACTTTCTTCATACAATAAACCTTCTCAAGGTTGTAGAATCCATTTTGATAGCTTGTTCATCCTCCCTTAGACCTTTGTTAGCAACTCTCTTGAGCTCTAAGCAAGAACCCTAGCTTTTCTCCTCTTAGTTCTCTATTTCTAGCAACTTCGAAAGTTAGAGAAATTTTTCAGCTAAAATGACTTAGCTCTCATGCTTAACATATACATATATCTATTATATCAATTCCTCCAACAATTAACTCAACATTAGTTAGCTAACTCATGCATGGTTAGGGGTAGTCAAGACATTTCAATTAGTTAAGTAAAGGCATATTGGTCATTAAGTCACTCTAGGACACAAAGGTAATTCTCCAACTTGTCAAGGGCAATATAGTCATTTGCCATTTTTCCTAGAGAATTTAATTCTCAATAAATCCATAACTTAGTTATTTTTCAACCAATTCAAATCCTTTTTGCTCCAAAATTAATTTATTATACTTGAACTTCATTCCACAATCAAATACACCATACTTGACTTGTCCCATAACATTCGTCACACTTTAAAAACTGCATTTCATCAATTAGTTATAAAAATTCACAACATTAACCAATTTGAATAATATTCAATTCTTACTTATTTACAAATTCTTTTTGGTTCCGTATTCAACAAATTTCATTTTTCGACATTTCAATATAGTCAACTTGCTCACTTTCCATAAACCGCTTCCTCGAGAAGCGAACCCCGACCGGATTACCAAAATCCATCGTCCTTTATCTTTTTTTAACTCATATAACATTATTATTACCTTAACTCCCTTTCACTTGTTTATTTAGCACACATAATACTAATTCTTGACATTCAGGCCATCTACACTTCTTTTACTCGTCTCTGAGAGTATTACATTCCATATTTACACATCGTATCACGATTATCTTATTTTCATCATTCAAGATCAATTCCATTCCTTAATAACTTCAAGTACACGAACTCATTATTCTTTTTAATTCTTTAATTCTTAATATACACATTTAGGTCAAACTGCTCATTCTTTATTGCACATACATACTTGTCTTGTCATATCTCATATCTTCGCCTCTTCAGGCCTATTCGTTAAACTTGTATTAAATTTTCATTACTAATTTTCAACTTACTTATGCTTTCTTTATTTTCTTTACTCTTATTTCTTTATTCAATCACACATATACGTATACACATACACAATTTATTAATTGCTGACACATAATATCGTGTCTTACAATAATTCTTCCTAGATTACCTTATTATATGTATTACAATAAATCATTTAGCTCTAATCTGTCATATAACCAATCAAAATTCATTTTCATTATAATTTCTCATTTCCATAATTCTCTGGTTTAATTCATCTTTCTATATTCGACCACATATGTCCCTCCTTAATATTTCAACCACACAGGTTCTTTATAACACATTGATCACATAATAATTCAATTTAATCATTTTAACTAGGTTTTATTTTATAACCTTCACTTAATTATCCATAATCCTTATTTAAAATTCTGTAAAATCTTGGGGTGTCACAATACTTGGAGATATATTAATAATAAGGTAATATAATACATTTAAAGTTCGATGAATTTATTTGACTGAAAAAGATTATGTAAGAAGTTTTAATAGATGTATGTGAAAATCTATTATGGAGATAAATTTTAATTATTGAGATATTTTTAAGTTAGCGTGAAGGTGTATATGTATAGATACATATATACTTGGAGGTGCGCTAATTATATTTTTAGCCGAGTATGGTAAATGATTAACTAAATTAATCATCAAGAATAATATAAAGCTTAATCTATTAATTAAACAAGCTTATAAAAGTTAAATCTTGAATGATAAATTAAGATAGCCCAAATTAGTAAATTGGGAAGAGGCAAACTAGGTACTGTGGTGGTAATTAAGCTTAAACCTAACCTAGTAGTCAAGTGTTGAAAATTAAATAATAGTACAAAATGAATTAAGATTATGACGAGTCAGATTACTATATATGACAAGCTATATGAATATAGTGAATAAGCCTACGCATTTAATAATTGTAAGACTTATATGTATGGCCAGGTCATTTATGAGACATGTCTCAAATTAAGAATGAACCTTGTATGGTTATGATTACGTGAAATAGCGATGTAAAGAGAATGAGGTAAAGTATATCTGATAACACGAGTATAATTACATGTGTAAAGGCAAGTTAATAAATCAAAATGCCATGAAATGACCAAAGTGAGTACATAGTCAAAGTTTGACTAAAAAAAGAGAGAAATGTCAAGTTAAAACCCCAATTTGGAGTTCGAAAGATAATTTGGAGATGCGGACTGCACCGTTGAGTTCAAAATGTCGAATTTGACAAAGAGATATAGTAAACATAATTTGGTGTCGGGGTTAACTTTTGGTCAAAATCAACCATTTGACTTGTAAATGTGAAAAGTCAAAGTTTGAGTTTGAAGAAGAATTTTGAGAAACGGACATCACCGTTGTGACGGGAACGTCGAATTTAGTAGGTATAGACTGTAAACACGATAAGTGTTTCGATTGACTTTTTGGTCAAAGTTGACTATTTGACTTTTTAGGGAAAAATGTCAAACTTGAAATTCATAAGTGAATTTGAAGAAACGGATGTTACTATAACGTCGTGAACGTCCAAATTAGTAAGAATTGACTGTAATATTAAAAATTTAAATTTTCGGGTCAGACAGTCAAAGAGCGGGTTAGATAATTAAAAGTGGACTCAAAAGATAAATTAAATCTCAGATTTTTGGAGTGGGTCAGCTAGATAAGGCTCAGATTTTTTTAATGAGGTGAATTTAATGTGAGACAATCATTTACTTATCTTATCCTAAGACAATATACTCTAACCAATCATATTATTTCATTTCTTATCTCCATCTTGGATTATATCATTTAACTTTAATTAAACTCACTTCATGTGAGTCAAAGAAGTCAGCAAACATGGAGAGAGAAAGAGAGACTCACGGGTTGGATGAAAATAGTAGAAGAGGATGCTCAAAAAGAGAATGAAAGCTTTGAAGGTATATATCACCAACCCTTATATAATCTTTAAATTCTTTGGTAGATGTTGGGGTTTAGTGAAATTAATGATATTAGATCATGATTTAACTTGTGGATAATGGTCTAACCAAGGATTTTTACAAATCAATTAGATGATTCACAAATTAAATTAAATGAAAGAAAAGTTGAAGAACACAAATTCGCAGAAAGTTGTGTTTTGTTGTTGTTGGTTTGATGATTTTTATAAAATTGAGTTTTTGGAGCTAGAGAGTGGGTAATATATCAAATTAAAGTAATAGAAGTAATCTACACATAGAAATTTGAAGCACTAGGAAATTCCTTGTGGTTTGTGTGTAGTAATCGAATGAAGCACTCTGGGTCGGACCGAAAATGGTCTGCCCAGAATCTGCTGCGAATTCTGACATTGTAAAAATCATATAAAATCATTTGTTTGAAATTTGAGGTTGGTGTAAACTACAAAGTTGTAGATATGGAAGTTACCTAGAAGTACCCACGAGATTTAACCATTTTATGGAGCATAGCATTTTTAAAAGAATGAATTGTCTGGACAGGTTGTGCAAAATAGTTAGTTCTATGTTGTTTGGTTAACGGGATAAAGTCAAGGCCTAGATATGATTAAAGTAGACTTAATAAGCTTTAATTTGACATAAGGATGAATAAAAATGGACTTGTAACGAAGAAGTTATGAATTTTATAGTAAGCTAGAGTCTGACTGCCAATTTTCTCGGGATAGTTTTAATCTAGCTATTCTTTGAGGTGTGTAGCCTCGTGTGTACTGAATTAGGTCGTCAAACTTAGACAAAAGTTGTAGATATAAAAGTTACGAAGAGATATAAAAAATAATGACATTAAAAATCCTTTTAAATTATTTTATATTAATTTTACCGTGAAATAGGTCGGGGCAAAAGTGCACTGCCACTCATTGTTTTTGAGGGGGCTATTTTTGAACTTTTTGAGTTTGAGTAAATTAGGATTTATGAAACCTATGGGGATAGTTAGACCATGTTATAAATGGGTCGCTGTCCAAAGATGAACCAATTCCGAGTTAGTATGAAGAAGTTATGAATTAACTAAGATTCAAAATTGATTAATGTAAAAGTTAAAACAATTGAAAGCTAGGGTCATAATTAAGACTTGTAATGCATCAAATTGTGACTAATTTTAATATGTCAATCACATTATGATTGTAGGTTATTTGAGGAATATAATGTTAACGTGTGCCGAATAAACTTATTAGGCAAGTTTTTCATAATTTGTCGCTATGTGTATATTGATGTTAAACGGGATTTGTTGTTATGTGACAATATGCGTCAATGTGCTTTTGTGCGTTTATGTAATTTGAATTGTTGATATATAATCGACGGCATAAGTTTCATCGTTTAAGTTGAACTATATGACATGCATTAAATATAATGCATGATTAGTATGAGCATATATAGCATGAGAAACATGATGCACATATAAAATGCAATGTATAAGATATGAGAAGCATGAATGAAATTATGTGTTATGTGTTATCTGTTAAACTTGTTGAGTCGTCGCGCTCATCCTTGTTTTAAATTAACATTTTCAGCGAAGTAAATGAAGAAATTCTTGAAAGCACTGGATTATGAAAGATGGATATTGTGACGTTATTAAAATGTCATTCAATATAATTGTCATGGTATTTAAACTTATTGTTGTGAAGTTAGTAAAGCTTTTAACTATGATAATAAATTTTTAAATGTTAAGAGTTCTGAACGAACAAAATAAGAATGTATTGAAGATATTCATAAAGTTGAATCGTGGGCTACAATTACTTATATTGTTTTAAAGAAAATGAATTAAGTTAAAATAAACTTTGAGAAATGAATAAAATATATTCATTATGAAAATAAGTTGTATACTTTACATTTTATCAATGTAAACTTATACAAATGAAATACTGCAAGTAAATTAGCATATGTCAAGATTATGGTATGTTGAAATAATGAATTCTAGATGATGTATTGGGTTTATGACATGCTGAATTGGAAATGTAGGATGCTATATTGGATATATGGTATGTTGAATAGGAAATTCAAGATGCTAAAACGGGAAAACAGTTTGTTGTATTGGTATACAGTTTACTGTTTTACTAGTTCAACTTGCTCTAATGGTATTCCAGCTTGCTGTTTTGGTAATCTAGTTGTTGAATCATGTATTTAGCTTACCAGATTATAAAGAATAACTTATAGAAGTAAAGATTAAATATTGAATTATGATACATATGATCTAGAGTTGTAAATGAGCAATGTAAAGATTGCGATTTTGGAAATAGAAGATTGTTGAAAGTTTCAATTAATTAAGTTTATCAATTAAATTATTGATAAATATAGTAGATAATAAGAATGAGAAGTACCTAACGAACCAAGACTGTTGTAGCCAGTACATGGGTTTTGGGGTCGTTACAAGATATGTTGATCAGGTACCAAGTCATACGAACATCTTGACTCCAGAATGACTTAAGTAGTTTAACCATTATCAATATGCATTGGACTCGCTCAATAATAGTGCGATTCATTCTTTCAGCCACACCTTTATGCTGTGGAGTGCCAAGAACTGTCTGTTCATGTCGAATATCGTGTTTATTGCAATATGCCATAAACTCCTTTGAAATACATTCCCCTCCATTGTTATTTCGAAGGCACTTCAATAATTTTCCAGTTTCCCTTTTAACCAAAGCATGAAAACTCTGAAAGTGTTGGAATACCTGGTCTTTTATTTTCAACAAATACACACACCTTTCGTGAATCATCATCAATAAAGTAACTAAATATTTATTGCCACCTAAGAACTCAACTTCCATGGGACCACATACATTAGAATATACTAGCTTAAGTAACTTAGATTTTCTTTTAGCGGAGCTACTAAAATAAACTATATTTGCTTACCAAAACAAATAATAATCACAAGGGTTTAGAACAATATCTTTAGCAAAAGGAATGAGGGACCTCTTTGCTAACATCTGCAACACTTTCTCACTTATGTGCCCGAGTTTTTTATACCATAAATTCAATGAAGATTCATCTTCAATTGCATTCAACTCATTAGAACACACCTTCGCATCAGTTTTGTACAATGAATAGCTAGCAGCACCTCTTACAACCACCATTATACCCTTGGTAAGCTTTCATTTTTCACTGTTGAAGTGATTATCATAGCATTCTCTATCTAAGGTCATACTAGAAATCAAGCTGAGGCATAAATCTGGAACATGTCTAACATTCCTCAGGGTAATAATACATCCAACATCTGTCTGAATGCAAACATCACCAATTCCAACAATCTTGGACTGATCAGTATTACCCAATCTCACATGCCCAAAGTCTCTAACTTTGTACATCATAAAGAATTTCTTCTTGGGTGTAGCATGATATGAAGCACCAGTGTCAATAACGCAATCAATTTTCTAATCAACATGTAAACATTCTTCTTCCTCGAGTGAAAGAAGCACTACATCCTCGGTAACTGTAGCTACAATATTCTTATCCTCAACTTTTTCTTGCTCACCAATTTTTTGTTTCGCTAACTAGATCTTGCAAAAAAAATTTGTAGTGACCCTCCTTGTTACAATAGAAGCACATATGTGTAACACCTTCTCTAGTCTTTGACTTGCTCCTATGATTTCTAAAATTTTTGCTCTTGCTGCGATTCATGTCTCTCTTGTGAAATCCCCTGAAATTACTTCTACCCATGTTCTCTGCCACAATTGTCCGTGTCTTAAAATTCATACTCTGCTTCTTTCACCTTGTTTCTTCATTGTGTATGCTCTTCTTGACCATCTGCATAGTTATTTTTCGTTATAGAGCTGAATTGCTTAGTGACCTAACCAAAGTTTCCTAACTTTTAGGCAACAAACTAAGAAGTAACAACGCTTGCATGGAACTCAATCATACGATCGGATACACTGCTACCATCTTTGTACTTCAGGTTCACGATCTTCCGAATCACAAATGTCTTATTCTATACATTCTTTTTCTCATACATGGACTCTAATGTAGTCCAAAGAGTATTGGCATCCGTTTCTTGCGAAACATGGTGGAACACACTCTGATCAATCCACTGTCAAATGTGACGGATCATTTTTATGTTCATATTTTTCCAATCAGCCTCAGATTTATTTGCCGACTTAATTCCCTTAAGCTCTAATGGTTCATACAAATCCTTACAAATAGAGGATGTCTTCCATTCTATACTTCCAGATTGAAAAATTAGATTATGTCAATTTAATCATAGGGCCACTTAATTCTTCCACTTATTTTTATCAAAAAATAATTGTGCAAAGAACATAGCTCTTGATACCACTTTGTTAGAAAACTCCTCCAACTAAAACAGTTTCTGATAAATTAAATAACAAATCACGTAAACAAATAATGCAATTCCACCAAAATCAATATCTTAACCAGTTATTGAAGTCAAAATTCATGTAAGAATATCTTACCGATTTTTTAAATTTTTTTTATTTTATGTAAAACATGTTTTATAGAAGATTTTGAAGAATTTTATGTTGATTTTTTTTTATTGTTGTGAGTTTAGTGAAAATTACTTGAGATGTATATTTGTGTGTGTGTGTGACACCCCCAAATTTGGGCCTACACAGCCCAAACTTGAGTTGTCAAAAGACTACAACAAAATTATTGCAAGTAGTGCAACGTATAACAATACAGTGTATAATAATACACAACTAAGCCTTTCACGATTATTGTCACACTATTTTACAACACGTGAAGACTACGATAGCTATCCCTCGGACTCTCACTCCATCCCCCGGCTAGACCCAGCTACGTTCTCATCTCCTGTTGAAAAACAATGAAACAAAAAGAAATGGTGAGCTCAAATAGCCAAGTAAAGAATATCATGACTAAGATAATGACGAATAAATTATCGTTAGCCTTCAATAGTTGTGTTCTTGATAGAATACAATAGACTACAAGGTTTATATCAAAAACTGCAGTAAAATTCTTGAACAACGTTCAGATCAATAATAGCAGCAGAATGAGCATTCTTTTAGAAGAATATTGCAGACTATAATGTCCACTCGCTTCTCTTTTTAGGAAAAACATCATCAACTTTTATCATCTGAAATACCATTAGTCAAGATAATACAAATTCACAGTTCCTGGTCATAATCATGCAGGTCAACAGTTCATCTTTGCACTACTGGCAAAGACATTCAATATAACACCAACGGTCATGATTATACCAGATTCAACCTTTGGTCATAATTATACCAAACAACAATTCATCTTTGCACTACGGGCCAAATACATTCAATATAACACCAACGGTCATGATTATACCAAATTCAGTCTTTGGTCATAATCATACCAAACAACAGTTCATCTTTACACTACGGGCCAAAGATATTCAATATAACACCAACAATCATGATTATACCAGATTCAGCCTTTGGTCATAATCATACCAAACAACAGTTCATCTTTGCACTACGGGCCAAAGAGAAACATTCACCACATGCCATAAAAGACACCGAACAGATTTATCGCCTTTAACCTATTATATCGCCTTTAACCTATCATCTGTTCAACAATTATATCGCATATGTGCCCCCGGCCACAGATATTCACAACAACTTGATTTTGGATGATTAAAATGATATAAATGATGAACAGAAGAAACAGGATAAACAATAAGTATCATAAGTTACTTTGTGCAGATTAAAAAAATGTCCAAATTGTCAACACGATATGGAGTGAAATTCAAAAATGATATTCAAGATTCACAGTTCAGAATAACAGTTACAGTTCAATAGAAAAGTTCACGGAAATAGAAAGGTTCAATTGAAATGATGAAGTGCAACTATTATGGAACATATAATATTTTCAGGAATTATAGAAGCAATAGTTCCATAATAAGTTTTGATTTAGGTGTATGAAAGAAAATAATATCCCTTACCGTAGCAGGTTTGATTAACAAAAGGTGAAGGAAATTAATATCCTTACCATAACACGTTTGAATAATGGAAGATGAAAAAGATGGTATCCCTTAGAGTATAAAGGAAAATAATATCACTTACGAATATAAAAGAAAATGATATTACAAACGAATATGGAATAAAAGTGTCATGTGATAATTCGTGTAAACAAATTATTTCCACAAGAGACAAATAAGAAATGAATACAAAGAGTAATTCACCAAACATGCGGTAATCCGCGTAGTCAGGTTATTCTCAGAGATTAATAAGGAATGAATACGAAAGGTTATTCACCAACAGGCGGTAATCCGCGCCGTAAGATTATTCCCACAATTTAATAAAAGTTGAATACGAAAAGTTATTCACCAAACATGCGGTAATCCGCGCAGTAAGGTTATTCTCAGAGATTAATAAGGAATGAATACGAAAGGTTATTCACCAACAGGCGGTAATCCGCGCCGTAAGGTTATTCCCACAAATTAATACATGGAAATAAATAGCACATCTTATGAGTAAGAAAGAAACGATATTATTTTCGAGAATCAAATAATGATAATCCTTTACATTAAGAAAGAAAATAATATCCATTTATGATGATGAAAAGAATGATACCCCTTGCCGTGGTACATTTAAATAATAGAATATGAAAGAAGATGATATTCCTTACCTTAACACGTGATTGGATATTGATTTAAATGAATTTTATTAACTTGAACAGTACAGGTACACTTGTAGATCTTCACAAATACTCAAGATGACTTAAGCACACTTAGAGAGAACTTACACACGAAGTATTTAGAGAGTGAAAGAAAGAACAAGTAAGGAAGTTTATGAAAAATTCTTAAGTTGAAGACTCTATTTATAACCAAAAATCTTATCATAACCAAGATTTCCTAATTTAATCTAAACCGTTCATTTCAAGATAATGTTTAATCCTTACCACTCATTTCATCTTTTAAGATTTCTTTAATTTAAACCATTCATTTAAAGATCATCTTTAATCTACACCATCCATTTCAAATTTTATATTATCTTTAATCTATACCATTCATTTCATGTTTTAAGATTTCCTTAATCTAAACCATTCATTTAAAGATAATCTTTAATGTACACCCTCTAATTCAAATTTTAATCTATACCATTCATTTTATATCACCTAACTTATATTAAAAACAAATAACTTTATCAATTCAATTATTCAACAATAATTCACACTTATTCATTATTATGACTAATTGTTATAAATACAATGTAGTTGGCTCTCTGAGTTAGATATCAAATTAATTAATAATGAAATACAACAGTTTAATTAATATCATAATAGAGATAACAATAATGCAGAAAGTATATAAAAGAAAGAATACGTTACTGTATAATGACAATTATTGATTCAATAATGTGAATTATTGTGCATATGCTACTGTGACAATTATCAGTTTAATATTATGAATTATTGTGCATGTGACAATAAAGTCAAATATTGTACGATAACCACTTTATCAGTTTAATAATACGAAACATTGTGCAATGCCGTGTGCTACTGTGCAATACCGTGTGCTATTGTGCAATACCGTGTGCTACTTGTAATACCGTATATTACTATTCTTTTACCACCGGATATTTTAACAATTAAAAGTGATAGTACTATTGACTATTTAAAAATTATTTATGTCATTTTCTATATCCGACAATTATTCGTTGTGGGGTCCACTAATGATTGGTTCGTACGACGCCGTCGTACGAATATTTCCCGACAGAACGAATGTTCCCCGACCAAACGAATATTGTCTGACATAATATAATTTATGCATAACATCCTTAACTTTTAACTTTATCAATTTAACCACTTACTGTTTCATGAAAAAATATATATGAAGAAAATTTAAATTTTAAATTTCATAAAATTCGGGGTCTTACAACCTCCCCTGCTTATGAAATTTTGTCCCCGAAATTGACGTACCTGGCGTATCGAAGAGGTAAGGATACTTAGATTTCATCTCAGATTCTAACTCCAAGGTCATTTCCTCAGTATCTTGATTCCTCCATAAAGCCTTCACTTGAGGTATAACCTTTGAGCGTAGGATCTGCTCCTTCTTATCTAGGATCGTAACAGGTACCTCCTCGTACGTTAAATCCTCCGCTATAATGTTTGGTTATAACTCAATGACGTGGTTTGGGTCCTTCACATATTTACGTAACATAGATATGTGAAAAACGTTATGGATGCGAGACATACTTGGTGGTAGGGCTAGTCTGTAGGCTACGGTTTCTATTCGATCGAGGATTTCAAATGGGCCAATAAATCGAGGGTTGAGTTTTCCTCTCTTTTCGAATCTCGTAACTCCTTTCCATGGAGAAACACGTAAGAATACATGATCTCCTACGTTGAATCCCTCATCTCTCCGATGAAGATCAGCATAACTCTTTTGTCGTTCTTGTACGGTCTGTATTCATTGTCGGATCATTTGGATCTTTTCTGTTATCAAGCGTACCAACTCGGGTCCCAATAATTTTGTTTCTCCCACCTCATTCCAACATACTGGAGAGCGACACTTCCTTCCATACAAAGCCTCGAATGGAGCCATGCTTATGCTTGCTTGGTAACTGTTGTTGTAAGAAAATTCCACCAATGGCAAGTACATATCCCAACTTCCTTTGAAGTCTAGTACGCAAAGTCTCAAAAGATCTTCGAGGGTTTGGATCGTCCTTTCCAATTGTCCATTCGTTTGAGGATGGTATGCAGAACTAAAACGTAGTTTAGTGCCCATAGCTTTTTGTAGACTGATCCAAAAGCGTGAAGTGAATCTAGGATCTCGATTAGTTTACTATGGAAACTGGCATGCCATGCAATCTCACAATCTCATTTATGTACATACCGGTAAGACGTTCAAGTGAAAAGTTTTCTCGTATAGGCAAGAAATGAGCGGATTTGGTCAATCTATCTACGATGACCCAAATTGCATCTAAGCCTTGAGAAACTTTGGGAAGACTCGCTACGAAATCCATATTGATGTGTTCCCACTTCCATTCGGGAACCTCAAGTGGTTGTAATGGACCCTTAGGTACTTGATGCTCTGCATTGACACGTTGACAAGTTAGGCACCTTGAAATAAACTCTGCAATCTCCCTTTTCATATTATTCCACTAAAATGTATGTCGAAGATCTCGATACATCTTGGTACCACCTGGGTGGATTGCAAACGGCGTGTTGTGTGCTTCCATCATGATTTTATGCTTCAATTCAGGATCGTTAGGAACACAGAGTCGAGAGTTAACTCGAAGTATTCATTTCTCGTCGATTTTTGCCTCAGGAATAACACCTTCTTGTACTTTCTTCATCATATTCATCAGCTCCGGATCAGTAACTTGAGCAGCTTTAATTTTATCGATTAAAGCTGGTTCTACTCGTACGTGCGCAATTTTCAAGTGGGTCATTGGTGTTTTTAGTTCTATCCCCATCTTTTGCAAGTCGTACAAAATACGTTTTTGTGTTGTCAGCAGTGCACTTGTACTCACATAAGATCTTCTGCTCAAAGCGTCAGCTACAACGTTCGCCTTTCCCGGGTGATACTAGATTGTGTGGTCATAATCCTTCAACAGCTCAAGCCAACGTCATTATCGCATGTTGAGTTCTTTCTGGGTGAAGAGATACTTGAGACTTTTATGATCCGTATAGATATCCACTTTTTCTCCGTACAAGTAGTGTCTCCAGATCTTCAACGCTAAAACGACTGCTGCCAACTCTAGATCATGAGTAGGATAATTTTTCTCATAATCATTGAGTTGTCGAGAGGCATAGGCTATAACCTTTCCATGTTGCATAAGGACACAACCTAGACCTTTGCCTGAAGCATCGCTGTAGATAACAAATTCTCCTGATCCTGATGGTATGGTCAGAACAGGAGCTGAAATAAGGCTCTTCTTGAGTTCTTGAAAACTTTTCTCGCATTCCTCGTTCCATACGAATTTTGTACTTTTCCGAATCAGCTGAGTTAATGGAGTGGCGATTCGAGAAAATCCTTCTACGAATCTTCAATAATAACCAGCTAAGCCCAGAAAACTTTGGACTTCAGTTACTGACCGAGGTTGCTCCCAATTTAATATTGCTTCGATCTCTGCAGGATCAACTGATATTCCCTTACTGGAAATCACATGCCCAAGGAATGTGACTTCCTCAAACCAAAACTCACACTTCTTCAGCTTGGCATACAACTTGTTCTCACGTAGCTTTTGGAGTATTAATCTCTGGTGTTGTTCATGATCCTCATGACTCTTGGAGTATATGAGAATGTAATCAATAAAGACAACTACAAAATGATCCAAATGTTCCTTGAATATCCAGTTCATCATGTCCATGAAAGTTGCAGGAGCATTAGTTAGTACAAAAGGCATGACTAAGAACTCATAATGCCCATAACGAGTTCTGAAAATAGTCTTTGGAATGTCCTCAGCTTTAGCCTTTAACTGATGATATCTAGAACGGAAATCAATCTTTGAGAAATATTGAGTACCTTGTAATTGATCAAACATGTCATTAATCTGAGGTAACGGGTACCTGTTTTTTATGGTGACATGGTTCAATTCTCGATAGTCAATGCACGATCTCATACTCCCGTCTTTCTTCTTCACAAAGAGAACAGGCATACCCCAAGGTGATGCACTCGGACGAATGAAACCGGTATCCAACAATTTCTGTAATTGGACTTTTAACTCTTGAAGTTCAATGGGAGCCATTCGGTATGGAGCTTTGGAAATAGTCTTAGTACCGGGTTCAAGGTCAATACAGAATTCAATTTCACGGTTTAGGGGTAAGCCAGGAAGTTTTTCAGGAAAAACGTCAGGAAACTCATTAACAATGGGAATATCATTCAAGTTTGACGTGTTTTTGTTCAAATTAGTGACATGAGCTAAAAATGTTTGACATCCGTTTTTCAATAAACGAATGACTTTATGACTAGAAATAACAGTTATAGATTTAAATGGTTTAGTTGCTTGAATTTGCATGATAGGTTGATTAGGAATTTGAAAACTAATAATCTTATGAAAACAATCAATTTTAGCATGATGGGTAGTTAACCAATCAATTCCTAAAATCACATCAAATTCATGCATCTCCAAAGAAATAAGGTCAACAGGTAATGTAAGGTTATTATTTGAACTAGGCAAGATTTATAGATAGTAGATGTGATAGTTATTTCTCCCAATGGAGTTTCAACTAATAAGTCAAAGTCTAAGTTTTCAGAAGTCAAATTTAAACGTTGAGCACATATAGGTGAGATAAAAGAATGGGTAGAGCAAGTATCTAACATTGCATAAACTTCACAAGAATTTATAAATAGCTTACCGGTTATCAATTCATTCGGTTCTTGACTGTTATCGTCAAATCGAATCCCGAATACTTCATTCGGATCTTCACGTATTTCAATCATGGGAATACCACTAAATAATTCTATAACGAACTGTTTCTCAGATTCCTCAACTTCATCAGTAGTAACGTACCAATGATTTCTATAAAAATAGTATTTTCGATAGACTGCAGTTTTCACGATAGCGACTAACTTAACCTGAATTCCTCTAAATTGTAATGCCCAAAAGTATAGAAACATCATTTTTAAATAATCTTGAAAATCATAGTTGGAACACCATAAATCCCAAAGACTGATATAAAAAGTTCATATATTCTGATCCTTTGTTATAGAGCATAACTAGGTAATATGACTCTCCCAATTAGTGAGCAGATTAAAGACAATAATTTCTGCAAGTTTATTACATCCTTTAATTGCTTCTAAGAACGGATCTGAAACAACTGTAGTAAAGCTTTCACCTTCATCCTTCCTGGATAGAACACGAATAAATTTTGCCTTAGCCAAAAGATTCAATTCTGAGTTTGTAGGAGAATTGTTTGTGGCCTTTTGATTCTCAGCTACATTGGCTTCAGGTACTCCATAGTTAACTTCCTGATTTTCAGATGTCATACTTAACTGTGGTCACAAAATAATTGTTAGTTTAAACAAACTGACTCATCACTTCTTGTTCCTACATTCAAATCGATTCGTTTATATAACAAAATCTAATTTAGGTAGGACACACTAGTGACTGATTCTATTCGTCTCTCCCCTCCTAGTTCTAACCCCAGATCTCCATTAAAGACTATATCCCTAAGCTTTGATGCCAACTGTGACACCCCCAAATTTGGGCCTACACAGCCCAAATTTGAGTTGTCAAAAGACTACAACAAAATTATTACAAGTAGTGCAACGTACAACAATACAGTGTATAATAATACACAACTAAGTCTTTCACGATTATTGTCACACTATTTTACAACACGTGAAGACTACGATAGCTATCCCTCGGACTCTCACTCCATCCCCCGGCTAGACCCAGCTACGTTCTCATCTCCTGTTGAAAAATAATGGAACAAAAAGAAATGATGAGCTCAAATAGCCAAGTAAAGAATAACATGACTAAGATAATGACGAATAAATTATCGTTAGCCTTCAATAGTTGTGTTATTAATAGAATACAATAGACTACAAGGTTTATATCAAAAACTGCAGTTAAATTCTTGAGCAACGTTCTGATCAATAATAGCAGCGCAATGAGCAATCTTTTAGAAGAATAATGCAGACTATAATGTCCACTCGCTTCTCTTTTTAGGAAAAACATCATCAACTTTTATCATCTGAAATACCATTAGTCAAGATAATACAAATTCGCAGTTCCTGGTCATAATCATGCAGATCAACAGTTCATCTTTGCACTACGGGCCAAAGACATTCAATATAACACCAACGGTCATGATTATACCAGATTCAACCTTTGGTCATAATCATACCAAACAACAGTTCACCTTTGCACTACGGGCCAAAGACATTCAATATAACACCAACGGTCATGATTATACAGTTCATCTTTGCACTACAGGTCAAAGAGAACATTCACCACGTGCTATAAAAGATACCGAACAGATTTATCGTCTTTAACCTATTATAGCCTTTAACCTATCATCTGTTCAACAATTATATCGCATATGTGCCCCCGGCCACAGATATTCACAACAACTTGATTTTGGATGATTAGAATGATATAAATGATGAACAGAAGAAACAGGATAAACAATAAGTATCATAAGTTTACTTTGTGCCGATTAAAAAAATGTTCAAATTGTCAACACGATATGGAGTGAAATTCAAAAATGATATTTGTAATGTCCTAGAATTTCCACATCTTTATTAATTAAATTATTAATTTAATTTCCAACGAGTTATTTTTACGAGATTATTTAAATCTTTTTATGTGATTAATTAATTATGTGATTATATAATTATGTAATTAATTACTAAAATTAATTAAAGGGGGTCACTAATATGTTATTAAATTAGTGAACAAACCCTAAAGTTTTAATATCAAAATAATTGATAAGTTTCCTATTAATTAAATATTCAATTAAATTGAATATAATGAGTGAATTAAATATAATAAATTAATTAATATGATTATTAATTAATGTAAATAATGTGAAATATTAATAATAATATTTATTAGTCCATTTAGTAATTTAATACTAATGGGTTAAAATATTTAATTATTTATTCAATCTAATTATTTATTTAATCATGGATTGAATAATTAATGTGTAAATTATTAAATTAGCCCAACATGGGTCAATTAGTAGCCCAAGTGGAGAATAATAAAATTTGACAATTTAGTAGCCCAAACAATTTAATAGAAGCCCAATTGGTATTTTAATTTAGAGCCCAATGATTGGCCCACTTGGAAAATACTTAATTTAACTATTATTATTTAAAAAATGGGAAATGACAATCAAATTGGGACAAAGAATGAGAGATCAGCCGAGAGCATGCATGAGAGAGAGAAAATGAGTTTTTTGTTTTGTTTTATTTTTGATTTATTTAATCAAAGGTTGCTTGTTTTGATTTTTGGGAAAGTCTTTTCCCACAAAATCCTCACCAACTTAGTATGGGCTAGCTTTCTTGTGTAAGTATCATTGTTATCTCATGATGGCAATTTTCATAGATATAGATTTTATATCTCTCCAAATTGTAAGTATACTTACAATTTAGGAGCATTGTGTTAGTCATTTTTCTTCTCCCATTTTCCAAGCTAGAGAGAGTTTGAGAGCAAAATATTTTGAGAGAGAGCAAGAGAAGGAGAAGGAGTGCTAAGCTAGTTTATGTCTTCAAGATTCACAACATACTTTGGGAGAAAAAGAAGAATAGCCATTAAATCAAGATAATAGTTATTTTAAATAAAGTGTTGTTTTTAAATTAAATAAATCATCATGTTAGTATAAACATGTTAATATGATTATTAATGTGTAGTGGTAATATTTATGTCATGCTTGAGTTTAATATGTTTGGTTTGTATTTTGGTATATTTTATATGCTAAAATATGTGTTTAATAGTGTGTAAACAAGTTTTGAAATATATGACCAAAAATATTTTTGTAAAACTTAGGTTTGATGTTCTAATATTATAGAACATTAAATCATGAGAAAAACAAAGTTTGAATCACTCAAAATGGAGTTATATACAAAAAGTTATGATTTATGGTAGTTTATGTGATGTAAAAATTTTTATAAAAAAATATTGATATTAAATCATGAAAAATTAATTTTTCATGTTATAAATTAATATAAGATGATTGGTAATTTTTTTGGATTTTTATTGAAGAGTTAAAGATTTATTGAAGGTATATTTTTATTTAAAATGGGTAGCCGGAAACACTGTTCACATTCTGCTTGGAAGAAAAAATTTAACACTGGCCGCGCAATGCGCGAGGCACTGTTCACCCACCGACGCGGAGCCAAACGACGTCGTTTGGCGTCGGCAGAAAATTTCTCCGCGTGTTATGCGTGGAAGCCATTTCCGGCCTGCCAAAAACGGCGCCGTTTTGGTCCGAAAATATTATAACGCGCGCCATGCGCGGTATTTATTTTCCGGCGAAATTACAAGTTTGTCCCTCCGTGTTTTTCTTGGCAGAATTACTATTCTGCCCTCGGTTCAGTTTTCGAATTATTTACGAAACTGCCATCGGTCCGGTTTTTCAACTTAATTACGAAAATGCCATTCGGGTTAATTTTAATTAATTTAAATATTTAAAAATTAATTTAAAATTATAACAAAAATAATAATAATACAAAAAGTAATATTGGGGAGGATATTTTTCATTAAGTTTAATATTTAAATATTTTAAATATTAATCTAGTTAGCTAAACCATGGTTAAGTTAAATAAATTTATTATTTATTTATTATTTTAAATGTTAATAATAAATAAAGATGATAAATTAACAATTATTATTTAATGCCTATTAAATAATATTTAAAGAGAGATAAAATTTATAAATTAATTATTTATTATTTAAATATTATTAAATAATAAATAAGGATAATTAAGTAATTAATTATTATTTAATTAACATTAAATAACGATTAATGGAAATTAAGTTATTAGAGTAATAATTTATTATTTAATTAAAATAATAAATAAGAATGATTTGATTATTATTTAACCTTAAATAATAATTAAAATTAATTAAATAATTAATTATTATTTAATTGACATTAAATAATAATTAAAGAGGATTAAGATTAGTAAACTATTATTTAATTTCCTTAATTAAATAATAAGTAAGGTTAATTACTTGGTTAATTATTGGTTGATTAACATTAAATTAAAAAAAAAAGGTTAAAACTAAGTTAATAATTATTTATTATTTAATTATAATTAAATAATAAGTAAGTACAATTAGTTATTATTTATTTTAAATAATAACTAGAGTTAATTAATTAATTTCTATTTAATGAATATTAAATAGTAATTAAAAAGAGATTGAATTAATAAAATAAATTGAATTTAATTAAACAATTATAATAAGTTGTTTAAAGGTTTAATAAGTGTCCAACACTTAAGAAAAATATTTCTAACTTATTAAATTATTAACCTAAAATGATTAAGTGTCCATAAGGTTAATAATATTGTTTTGACTAATGTAAATTATGTGTTAGTACTTATGTGGTAAATAAGTTCGTTATTAAGCGTATAGTTATGCAAATACGTCGTACTAATTATTAGACCGACTTTATTAATGTTAGGTCTTTCAAAGCAAGTTAGTTAAAGCTAGACAATTATTGTAGCTGAGCAAACAGGCAAGTTTTCTACCCTTAAACTTGTATTTATTGTTGCAGATATTCTTCAACCGTATTTACATTTCAATTATTGTTGAGCAAGTATTCAACACCCGTAGTTACTTGACAGACCTTTGAGTGAATTAATTATCAAAAATTACTTCACATCATTATTGATTATTGTATTCGCACATAGTGCTTTTGCAAACTGTTTAAGAACGTCTAAGCTAATTGTTTCGGCTAGACAAATGCATGTTAAATTCATTTAATTGAATATTATAAAAGCTTATCCAAACCATTGGCTGGTGCGGATTCTTACAGTAAGACTGAGATAGAACAACCCTAGTTAAAGGGGATTTTTATTTGTCGGAGACCCGACAGTGCGCAAGAAAACTAAATGTGATGCATATACATAGGACATGAGAGGACTGATCCCCTCAAGTGTCCCGTTATTTTAACAAGGAGTCAGACATTGTATGTCTGTTCTACCTTAGTAGCAGTTCATGGTCATTAAAGACCACTCAGCAGTAAAGAGTCAATTCCTTCTTTTATTGAACATTGATTCTTGTTATCTTTCACAATTGCTATTGTTGAAACCTTGAAGTTATTTTCCTTCATCATGATATATCGTATGTCTGTTGTTTATAAACTTGCTGAGCCATTTAGTTGCTCATTCTTGCTATATCATGATTATATTTCAGCCAATCCCGAAAGCTCTAAATCGAACAAAGGCAAGGGGAAAGCGAATGCTTAGTTTTAGTAATTGCATGCTAGTTTAAATTACTGTTATGTAATTACTGTTGTAAATCTTTTGTATTTCCCTTAAGATATGTAATGTTACAATGTAAGGTTAATAGACCTTTGGAAGTGTAGCCTTTATATAAGGAACCTTTTGTATTATTCCGCGTAGTTTGAATACAATATATGTATTTCATTGTTGTTAAGTATTGTACAGTGAGAACCAAACCCGAGGTTAAAGAACCCGGATTTGGGGTCGTCACAGGTTGGTATCAGAGCTGTAGGTTAGAAACGCTAGGATTGCGAAACCTAGGTTATAACCTTAGTACTAAACTCTTATCGAGTGCGTTAGGAGATGAATTGGGGAGATTCATCATGTTGTGTATTTTTGGAGATGGATTGAGAAAATCCATCGAGCCGAGATGTACATGATAAAATATCATTTCATTTCATCAATGAATATATTTTATTGCTGTACTAACATGTGTTATTTATGTTATTGTAGGATGGCAGAGATAGGACAGACGAGCACTGCTGTAGAGGAGGTGATTTTTACTGATATCCACATGGATACAGTACAGCCACGGGTGGCTGCACCTGTCGAGGAGCCAGAGGCAGATCCCGAGGAGGGAGATAGAGAGGACGCTGTCTGGGGCGGAGTGATGGGGCAGTACAGTGAGGAGGAGGCTGATACTGATGATGATGAGGATGAGGAGCCAGCGGAGTATATTGATGGCATGGGCACTGTCGCCAGTGACATCATCGATACTCTCACTACGGCTAACGATGAGCTAGAGGAGAGGGTTCAGCACCTTGAGGAGCAGAACCAGATCCACCAGCAGACAGAGCAGCAGTACAGAGATACAGCTTATATGTTCTCTGGTGAGAACATAGAGCTGAAGGCAAGGATGGCCGAGATGGAGGCCAAGTTAGTAGCCGCTGAGCTAAAGATTCAGCAGACGCAGGCAGAGAGGGAGGCCATGAGGGGCCAGATGCAGCAGGCAGTTGAGGATAGACTAGATATGGAGATCCAGCGTGATGCAGCTCACGGACAGATGATGGAGCTGGAGGACGAGGTTAGGGAGAAGAGGGTGAGGATAGATAGACTCAGTTACGTCTATCGCTCATCCTTTGGTAGATTCCAGAGTAGGGTGCACTATTACCCTGCCGAGGAGGGCCAGACCTTGCACACCATCAGTAGGGGTGTGGTCAGGACTATTGGAGATGAGGAGTACGACGATGCGGTTCGTCGAGGGATGCGCCGTTAGTTGTATTTTCTTTATTTATGATGTATGTACATAGATGCAGTAGAAACCCAACTTTTGTTTTGATAGAGGGTTAGTATGTTGTAAATCCCAACTCTATGAAGTTGTGGGATATGTTAGATCCCGTCTTTTGTTTTAACTATCGGGGTTAGCAGCGTTTATAGCAGTATGCTTATGATGTAAAAGTGCTACGCACTGTGTTTTAGCATATGAATATAAATGCATTTTTGTTTATGTTTATATGTGTCAAGATGATTATTTGTGCTTTAGTTTAAAATACTTAAGCTACAAAACGAAAGTAAAAAGATTGAAACAACTTTAATTAATTAAATTTTCTTTATACAGAAAATGCCGCCACAGAGAAGAAATCAACGACTACCCCCACCACCAGTCGAAGAGTCAGTCAATGCCGGAGGGGTACCACCCAACCCTGTCCAAGAGTTCGTAGAAATGCTAATGGGAGCATTTCGCGGACGCAACGCAGAGGCTACTGGAGCAACAAACCCTGCCGCTCCACTAGCAACCTTTAAGGATTTCAAATTAATAGGACCACCCTAGTTCAAAGGGACCACGGATCCTATAGAAGCACAGACCTGGATAGAAGAGATGGAAAAAGTCTTCGAGGTTGCACGAGTTAGAGAGGAGCAAATGACCTCATTTGCTACCTTCATGATGAAAGGAGAGGCCAGCCACTGGTGGAAGGCTAATAAGAGTAGAGCCGGGGAGGGAACGATCGCGTGGGCGCGATTCAAAGAGGTATTCTTGGAAAACTACTTTCCAGAGAGTACAAAGGCTAGGATGGAAATTAAATTCCTAGAGCTAAAGCAAGGTAACATGTCGGTATCGGAATACGCCGCCAAGTTCAATGAATTGGCGAGATTTGCCACACACCAGGTGGATACTGAGGCGAGGCGCGCCAGAAGATTCGAACAGGGGCTGAAACCGTGGGTTTACAGTCGGGTAGCTGTTCTCCAGATTACAAACTTTGCAACGTTACTGGAGAAAGCTATCATAGCTGAGGGTGGAAATGAAGCTTTGAATAAGCACAACCAGGAGCGGAACAAGAAGAAAGGTGATGGAGGAAACCGAGAGGGCAGTAGTGGGGGCAGCAACTCGAACAAACGCAAATGGAATAACAACAGCAGTTCGGGGACACCCCAGGGCAGTGAATCAAAGAAAGCTAATAAATGCAGTCAGTGCAGAAAGAGCCACACTGGGGAGTGCATGAAAGGAAGAAATGTCTGCTATAACTGTGGGCAAGAGGGGCACATCGCTCCTAATTGTCCCACACCAAAAAGGAAGGGAGGTTGTTTCGCCTGCGGGGCCATGGACCATCAATTTAAAGATTGTCCGAAGAAGAAGAACACCGGAGGGAGTTCGGGCTATAGGGGAAGCAACAACAACAACAACAACAACGCCAAACTGACCATTGGAGGGCCGGTGCCACAGAACAAACCAACGGCACGGACTTTCAACATGACGGTGCAGGACGCCGTCGAATCAAAAGACGTGGTGTCAGGTATTATTCCGATCAATGATATAAATGCTTATGTATTATTTGATTCGGGCGCTACCTGTTCATTTGTGTCTGATGAATTCGCTAAACGATTAGAATTGCCTAGACAAAAACTAGAGAACCCAATGAACATAGAAGTTGCAAATAAAGAAGTGATTCCTGTAGAGTATGTACATAGAAACTGTTGTGCTGAAATCAGGGGTCAGAAGTTGAGTGTAGATTTAATTCCAATACGTCTGGGGGAATTTGATGTAATACTTGGGATGGATTGGTTGTTTAACCACGGGGCGATAATTGATTGTCAGAAGAAGTGCATATACCTTAAGACACCAAATAAGTCTAAGGTCGTATTTTATGGCAGCAAATCGTCAAGACAGTCATCTTGTCTGACGATGATGCAAGCCAAAAAATTATTAAAGAAAGGTTGTGTAGGGTATTTGGCTCATGTGGTTGATACACAAGTGGTGAGTCCCGAGATGGAGCAAATACCAGTAGTTAGGGAGTTTATGGATGTTTTTCCAGATGTATTGTCAGGCTTACCGCCGGACAGAGAAATAGAATTTGCGATTGATTTAGTACCGGGGACAGCGCCGATATCAAAGGCACCATATAGAATGGCTCCGGTAGAAATGAAAGAGTTGATGGTGCAATTACAGGAGTTGTTGGATAATAAGTACATCCAGCCAAGTGTTTCTCCATGGGGAGCACCGGTGCTGTTTGTAAAGAAGAAGGATGGATCGATGAGATTATGTATGGATTACAGAGAGCTGAATAAGGTGACAATTAAGAACACGTACCCGTTGCCACGAATTGACGATCTTTTCGATCAATTGAAAGGGGCGAAGTACTTTTCAAAGATTGACTTGAGGACTGGTTATCATCAGTTGAAAGTCAGGAAGGAGGATGTACCCAAGACGGCATTCAGAACTCGATATGGGCATTATGAGTTTCTGGTGATGTCGTTTGGACTGACGAATGCGCCAGCCGCATTTATGGACATGATGAACAGAATATTCAAGTAGTACTTGGATAAATTTGTTGTTGTGTTCATTGACGATATTCTGGTGTATTCTAAAACGGAGGAGGAGCATGCTGAATACCTAAGATTGGTGTTGGAGATTTTACGGAAGGAGCAGTTGTATGCTAAATTTTCGAAGTGTGAATTCTGGTTGGAGAGAGTTCAATTTTTAGGTCATGTCATTGACAAGGAGGGAGTTTCAGTAGATCCAGCAAAGGTGGAAGCAGTGATGAATTGGGAGCAACCAAGGACGCCGACGGAGGTAAGAAGTTTCTTGGGGTTAGCGGGTTACTATCGGAGATTTATTCAAGATTTTTCAAAGATAGCAACACCGCTGACCAATCTAACGAGGAAGACGGTGAAATACGTATGGACGGAGAAGTGTGAGGAGAGTTTTCAGGAGCTAAAGAAGAGACTTAGTGAAGCACCTGTATTGACTTTACCGGACGATACGGGAGGTTTTACGGTCTACAGTGATGCATCGCACAAGGGACTTGGCTGTGTGCTTATGCAAAACGGCAAGGTCGTTGCGTATGCGTCCAGACAGTTGAAGGATTACGAGAAGGGATACCCTACCCACGACTTGGAGCTGGCTGCGGTAGTGTTTGCCCTTAAAATCTGGAGACATTATTTATATGGAGAGAAATGTGAGATATTCACGGACCACAAGAGTCTGAAGTATATCTTCACACAGAAGGAGTTAAATATGAGGCAACGGAGATGGTTAGAATTGATCAAAGACTATGATTGTGAAATTCTATATCATCCCGGCAAGGCCAACGTAGTAGCAGATGCTCTAAGCAGAAAGAGCAGGGAGAAATTGTTCATCTTGACAGATCAGGAACAATTGGTTCAAGAGATGGCTCGAATGGAGTTGGAGGTAAGAAATCCAAATGAGTCAATGGAAGTGGAAGCGAGCCCAACCCTGTTAGATCGGGTAAAAGAGGCTCAAGAGAAAGATGAAGAATGTGTCAGAATAAGGATGAGAATGACCGAAGGGGAAGAGGTCAAGTTCAAGGAAGATAGCATGGGATTGCTAAGATTTGAAAATCGTGTTTGGGTGCCGCTAGTGCCCGAACTACGAGAAGAGATTTTGCAAGAGGCCCACAGTACGAGATACTCGATACATCCGGGGAGTACGAAGATGTATCAAGATCTGCGTCAGCATTTTTGGTGGCCGAATTTAAAAAGGGAGGTTGCAGAATGTGTCAGCCGATGCCTAACTTGTCAAAGGGTAAAGGTCGAACATCAGAGACCAAGTGGATTGTTACAGCCGTTAGAAATTCCTGAATGGAAATGGGAGCATATCACAATGGATTTTGTGGTAGGACTTCCAGCAACACAGAAGGGATATGACGCAATTTGGGTGATTGTGGATCGACTAACAAAGTCAGCGCACTTTTTGCCGATCAAGATTAGGTTCAGTTTGGATCAGTTGGCCAAATTGTACATCAAAGAGATAGTTTCAAGACATGGGGTGCCGGTATCGATTGTGTCAGACAGAGATCCGCGCTTCACGTCAAAATTTTGGAGAAGTCTTCAAGAGAGATTGGGGACACAGTTGAGAATGAGTACAGCGTATCATCCGCAGACCGATGGGCAAAGTGAGAAAACAATTCAGACGTTGGAAGATATGCTCAGGGCCTGTGTGATGGATTTCAAGGGCAGTTGGGAAATCCATCTACCACTAGTTGAGTTTGCATACAACAACAGTTATCATGCGAGCATAGGTATGCCGCCTTACGAAGCTTTATATGGCAGAAAATGCAGAACACCTCTATGTTGGGATGAGGTAGGAGAACGCCGACTGTTGGGGCCAGAATTGGTTCAACAGACGGTAGAAATTATCAAGGTAATAAGAGCTCGGCTAGTAGCAGCTCAAGACCGTCAAAAGAAATACGCCGATTTACATCGACAGAAACGAGACTTCGAAGTGGGGAGTTTTGTGTTCATTAAGGTATCTCCCTGGAAAGGGAATATCAGATTTGGAAAGAAGGGGAAACTGAGTCCAAGGTTCATAGGACCGTTCGAAATATTGAGGAGAGTGGGTGAAGTAGCATACGAGGTAGCTTTACCTCCTGAATTGGAACATATTCACAATGTGTTTCACGTGTCAGTATTTCGGCCATACAAACCAGACTACAAGCACGTTATCTCCTATGAACCAATTCAAGTTGGTAAAGACTTATCATATGAAGAAGTTCCTGTTCAGATACTCGATAGGAAGGAACAGAAACTGAGAAATAAGATAATTCATTCTGTCAAAGTACTTTGGAGGAATCACGCCATTGAAGAAGCTACGTGGGAATTAGAGGAGGAAATGAGGGCAAATTACCCGTTTTTATTTGAGTAACCTTATTTTTACAATTCCGAGGACGGAATTTTTATAAGGAGGGGAGAATGTAATGTCCTAGAATTTTCACATCTTTATTAATTAAATTATTAATTTAATTTCCAACGAGTTATTTTTACGAGATTATTTAAATCTTTTTATGTGATTAATTAATTATGTGATTATATAATTATGTAATTAATTACTAAAATTAATTAAAGGGGGTCACTAATATGTTATTAAATTAGTGAACAAACCCTAAAGTTTTAATATCAAAATAATTGATAAGTTTCCTATTAATTAAATATTCAATTAAATTAAATATAATGAGTGAATTAAATATAATAAATTAATTAATATGATTATTAATTAATGTAAATAATGTGAAATATTAATAATAATATTTATTAGTCCATTTAGTAATTTAATACTAATGGGTTAAAATATTTAATTATTTATTCAATCTAATTATTTATTTAATCATGGATTGAATAATTAATGTGTAAATTATTAAATTAGCCCAACATGGGTCAATTAGCAGCCCAAGTGGAGAATAATAAAATTTGACAATTTAGTAGCCCAAACAATTTAATAGAAGCCCAATTGGTATTTTAATTTAGAGCCCAATGATTGGCCCACTTGGAAAATACTTAATTTAACTATTATTATTTAAAAAATGGGAAATGACAATCAAATTGGGACAAAGAATGAGAGATCAGCCGAGAGCATGCATGAGAGAGAGAAAATGAGTTTTTTGTTTTGTTTTATTTTTGATTTATTTAATCAAAGGTTGCTTGTTTTGATTTTTGGGAAAGTCTTTTCCCACAAAATCCTCACCAACTTAGTATGGGCTAGCTTTCTTGTGTAAGTATCATTGTTATCTCATGATGACAATTTTCATAGATATAGATTTTATATCTCTCCAAATTGTAAGTATACTTACAATTTAGGAGCATTGTGTTAGTCATTTTTCTTCTCCCATTTTCCAAGCTAGAGAGAGTTTGAGAGCAAAATATTTTGAGAGAGAGCAAGAGAAGGAGAAGGAGTGCTAAGCTAGTTTATGTCTTCAAGATTCACAACATACTTTAGGAGAAAAAGAAGAATAGCCATTAAATCAAGATAATAGTTATTTTAAATAAAGTGTTGTTTTTAAATTAAATAAATCATCATGTTAGTATAAACATGTTAATATGATTATTAATGTGTAGTGGTAATATTTATGTCATGCTTGAGTTTAATATGTTTGGTTTGTATTTTGGTATATTTTATATGCTAAAATATGTGTTTAATAGTGTGTAAACAAGTTTTGAAATATATGACCAAAAATATTTTTGTAAAACTTAGGTTTGATGTTCTAATATTATAGAACATTAAATCATGAGAAAAACAAAGTTTGAATCACTCAAAATGGAGTTATATACAAAAAGTTATGATTTATGGTAGTTTATGTGATGTAAAAATTTTTATAAAAAAATATTGATATTAAATCATGAAAAATTAATTTTTCATGTTATAAATTAATATAAGATGATTGGTAATTTTTTTGGATTTTTATTGAAGAGTTAAAGATTTATTGAAGGTATATTTTTATTTAAAATGGGTAGCCGGAAACACTATTCACATTCTGCTTGGAAGAAAAAATTTAACACTGGCCGCGCAATGCGCGAGGCACTGTTCACCCACCGACGCGGAGCCAAACGACGTCGTTTGGCGTCGCCAAAAATTTCTCCGCGTGTTATGCGCGGAAGCCATTTCCGGCCTGCCAAAAACGGCGCCGTTTTGGTCCGAAAATATTATAACGCGCGCCATGCGCGGTATTTATTTTCCGGCGAAATTACAAGTTTGTCCCTCCGTGTTTTTCTTGGCAGAATTACCATTCTGCCCTCGGTTCAGTTTTCGAATTATTTACGAAACTGCCATCGGTCCGGTTTTTCAACTTAATTACGAAAATGCCATTCGGGTTAATTTTAATTAATTTAAATATTTAAAAATTAATTTAAAATTATAACAAAAATAATAATAATACAAAAAGTAATATTGGGGAGGATATTTTTCATTAAGTTTAATATTTAAATATTTTAAATATTAATCTAGTTAGCTAAACCATGGTTAAGTTAAATAAATTTATTATTTATTTATTATTTTAAATGTTAATAATAAATAAAGATGATAAATTAACAATTATTATTTAATGCCTATTAAATAATATTTAAAGAGAGATAAAATTTATAAATTAATTATTTATTATTTAAATATTATTAAATAATAAATAAGGATAATTAAGTAATTAATTATTATTTAATTAACATTAAATAACGATTAATGGAAATTAAGTTATTAGAGTAATAATTTATTATTTAATTAAAATAATAAATAAGAATGATTTGATTATTATTTAACCTTAAATAATAATTAAAATTAATTAAATAATTAATTATTATTTAATTGACATTAAATAATAATTAAAGAGGATTAAGATTAGTAAACTATTATTTAATTTCCTTAATTAAATAATAAGTAAGGTTAATTACTTGGTTAATTATTGGTTGATTAACATTAAATTAAAAAAAAAAGGTTAAAACTAAGTTAATAATTATTTATTATTTAATTATAATTAAATAATAAGTAAGTACAATTAGTTATTATTTATTTTAAATAATAACTAGAGTTAATTAATTAATTTCTATTTAATGAATATTAAATAGTAATTAAAAAGAGATTGAATTAATAAAATAAATTGAATTTAATTAAACAATTATAATAAGTTGTTTAAAGGTTTAATAAGTGTCCAACACTTAAGAAAAATATTTCTAACTTATTAAATTATTAACCTAAAATGATTAAGTGTCCATAAGGTTAATAATATTGTTTTGACTAATGTAAATTATGTGTTAGTACTTATGTGGTAAATAAGTTCGTTATTAAGCGTATAGTTATGCAAATACGTCGTACTAATTATTAGACCGACTTTATTAATGTTAGGTCTTTCAAAGCAAGTTAGTTAAAGCTAGACAATTATTGTAGCTGAGCAAACAGGCAAGTTTTCTACCCTTAAACTTGTATTTATTGTTGCAGATATTCTTCAACCGTATTTACATTTCAATTATTGTTGAGCAAGTATTCAACACCCGTAGTTACTTGACAGACCTTTGAGTGAATTAATTATCAAAAATTACTTCACATCATTATTGATTATTGTATTCGCACATAGTGCTTTTGCAAACTGTTTAAGAACGTCTAAGCTAATTGTTTCGGCTAGACAAATGCATGTTAAATTCATTTAATTGAATATTATAAAAGCTTATCCAAACCATTGGCTGGTGCGGATTCTTACAGTAAGACTGAGATAGAACAACCCTAGTTAAAGGGGATTTTTATTTGTCGGAGACCCGACAGTGCGCAAGAAAACTAAATGTGATGCATATACATAGGACATGAGAGGACTGATCCCCTCAAGTGTCCCGTTATTTTAACAAGGAGTCAGACATTGTATGTCTGTTCTACCTTAGTAGCAGTTCATGGTCATTAAAGACCACTCAGCAGTAAAGAGTCAATTCCTTCTTTTATTGAACATTGATTCTTGTTATCTTTCACAATTGCTATTGTTGAAACCTTGAAGTTATTTTCCTTCATCATGATATATCGTATGTCTGTTGTTTATAAACTTGCTGAGCCATTTAGTTGCTCATTCTTGCTATATCATGATTATATTTCAGCCAATCCCGAAAGCTCTAAATCGAACAAAGGCAAGGGGAAAGCGAATGCTTAGTTTTAGTAATTGCATGCTAGTTTAAATTACTGTTATGTAATTACTGTTGTAAATCTTTTGTATTTCCCTTAAGATATGTAATGTTACAATGTAAGGTTAATAGACCTTGGGAAGTGTAGCCTTTATATAAGGAACCTTTTGTATTATTCCGCGTATTTTGAATACAATATATGTATTTCATTGTTGTTAAGTATTGTACAGTGAGAACCAAACCCGAGGTTAAAGAACCCGGATTTGGGGTCGTCACAATATTCAAGATCCACAGTTCAGAATAACAGTTACATTTCAATAGAAAAGTTCACGCTAATAGAATGCTTCAATTGAAATGATGAAGTGCAACTATTATGGAACATATAATATTTTCAGGAATTATAGAAGCAATAGTTCCATAATAAGTTTTGATTTAGGTGTATGAAAGAAAATAATATCCCTTACCGTAGCAGGTTTGATTAACAAAAGGTGAAGGAAATTAATATCCCTTACCATAGCAAGTTTGAATAATGGAAGATGAAAAAGATGGTATCCCTTAGAGTATAAAGGAAAATAATATCACTTACGAATATAAAAGAAAATGATATTACAAACGAATATGGAATAAAAGTGTCATGTGATAATTCGTATAAACAAATTATTTCCACAAGAGACAAATAAGAAATGAATGCAAAGAGTAATTTACCAAACATGCGGTAATCCGCGTAGTCAGGTTATTCTCAGAGATTAATAAGGAATGAATACGAAAGGTTATTCACCAACAGGCGGTAATCCGCGCCGTAAGATTATTCCCACAATTTAATAAAAGTTGAATACGAAGAGTTATTCACCAAACAGGCGGTAATCCGCGCAGTAAGGTTATTCTCAGAGATTAATAAGGAATGAATACGAAAGGTTATTCACCAACAGACGGTAATCCGCACCGTAAGGTTATTCTCACAAATTAATACATGGAAATAAATGACATATCTTATGAATAAGAAAGAAACGATATTATTTTCGAAAATCAAAAAATGATAATCCTTTACAGTGAGAAAGAAAATAATATCCATTTATGATGATGAAAAGAATGATACCCCTTACCGTGGTAAGTTTAGATAATAGAATATGAAAGAAGATGATATTCCTTACCTTAACACGTGACTGGATATTGATTTAAATGAGTTTGATTAACTTGAAGAGTACACGTACACTTATAGATCTTCACAAATACTCAAGATGACTTAAGCACACTTAGAGAGAACTTACACACGAAGTATTTAGAGAGTGAAAGAAAGAACAAGTAAGGAAGTTTATGAAAAATTCTTCAGTTGAAGCCTCTATTTATAGCCAAAAATCTTATCATAACCAAGATTTCCTAATTTAATCTAAACCGTTCATTTCAAGATAATATTTAATCCTTACCACTCATTTCATCTTTTAAGATTTCTTTAATTTAAACCATTCATTTAAAGATCATCTTTAATCTACACCATCCATTTCAAATTTTATATTATCTTTAATCTATACCATTCATTTCATGTTTTAAGATTTCCTTAATCTAAACCATTCATTTAAAGATAATCTTTAATCTACACCATCTATTTCAAATTTTAATCTATACCATTCATTTTATATCACCTAACTTATATTATAAACAAATAACTTTATCAATTCAATTATTCAACAATAATTCACACTTATTCATTATTATGACTAATTGTTATAAATACAGTATAGTTGACTCTCTGAGTTAGATATCAAATTAATTAATAATGAAATACAACAGTTTAATTAACATCATAATAGAGATAACAATAATGCAGAAAGTATAAGAAAGAATACGTTATTGTGTAATGACAATTATTGATTCAATAATGTGAATTACTATGCATATGCTACTGTGACAATTATCAGTTTAATATTATGAATTATTGTGCATGTGACAATAAAGTCAAATATTGTACGATAACCACTTTATCAGTTTAATAATACGAAACACTGTGCAATGCCGTGTGCTACTTGTAATACCGTGTGATACTTGTAATACCGTATATTACTATTCTTTTACCACCGAATATTTTAACAATTAAAAGTGATAGTACTATTGACTATTTAAAAATTGTTTATGTCATTTTCTATATCCGACAATTATTCGTTGTGGGGTCCACCAATGATTGGTTCGTACGGCGCCGTCGTACGAATATTCCCCGACAGAACGAATATTCCCCGACCAAACAAATATTGTCCAACATAATATAATTTACACATAACATCCTTAACTTTTAACTTTATCAATTTAACCACTTACTGTTTAATGAAAAAATATATATGAAGAAAAATTAAATTTTATATTTCATAAAATTCGGGGTCTTAAAGTGTGTGTCTATATATATATATATATATATATATATATATATACACACATGCATTGGGAAGGAAAAAATTCCATTATTTGATGTCATATAAAAGTTTAAGAAAAATATATAAAATAGTTACTTGAATTCTTGTTAATTTTTTTTATAGTTTTCATTGGACCAAAGTTTTATTGTTGTGAAATTACTGAAAATTACTTGGGATAAAATATATATATATATATAATGTCATATAAAAAGTTTAAGAAAAATAAACATGAAAAAAATTAAATAAAATAAATACAATAGTTACTTGTTTTCTTGTTAATTTATTTTAGTTTTCATTGGAGTAAAAAATTATTGTTGTGAATTCTTTTACGCTATATTTAACATGCACTGTGAAGACATAATTGAATAATTTGATGTCTAATAAAAGTTTAAGAAAAATAAACATGAAAATAAAACAATAATTGTTGATTATTTGGTTAAATACTATGCAATTGTTAAATATAGTGTAAAAATAACAAATGACCCCTTTGGTATTTATGTTATGTGTTTTAGTTAAATGAGAATTTTATCTACGAACAATTGGATTATAGTGTTTTATGTTACTAACAAAATTATGTATCGAAAGATGTATGAGAAGGTAAAGGTAAGGGCAAAATTATGTCACGACCAATGGAAATTAACAAATTCTCAAAAAATATTATTGCAGAAGTTTGAGTTTGGAGTGTTTACCCATCTCATGGTTATTACCAAAATTGATGCAAGTCTCGTATCCACCCTAGTTGAGAGATAGTGACATGAGACAAACACCTTTCATTTAAATTATGGAGAGATAACAATTAAATTAGAGAATGTGCATTTTATATTTGGGTTGTCGATATTAAAAAAATCCATAACTTGTTCCTTTTTTAACACTCCTTTGATTTTTTTTAAAGAATATTGTTAATTGATGTCCTCAAATATGAGACAAATATTAAAAAAAGGGAGTATTTTATTGACTTGACTGCATAAATTTTTTTCAAAATGCCTTAAGAAAACAGGTAAGGATGAAGTTGGTTGACACACAAAGGTATGGAATGAATCATAATTTCTCTACACCAAAGACTCCCCAACAAAATGATGTAGCTGAAAGGAAGAACATAACTTTGATCGAAGCAGGAAGAACACTTCTAGTAGCTATAAGGATGTTGGAATATTTCTGGGCTAAAGTCGTCAACACTGCATGTTATACTCAGAATTGATCTCTGATCCACTCTACACTCAAGAAGACACCTTATAAACTCTAGAAAGGGAGGAAACCAAATATTGGCTACTTGCGTATCTTCGGTTGTACCTGCTACATCCTCAACAACGGTAAGAGCTATCTGACTAAGTTCTAACCAAAGTCAGACAAATGTACTTTCTTTCTTAGCTATTCAAATACTAGCAAATCTTACCGTGTCTTCAATAAAAGATTATTAATTTTTGAAATTTCTGTTCATATAACTTGTGATGGAACTAACAATTTGGAGCCAAGTAAGGTTACCAATATTGATGAGCACATAGAACAGGTAAACACTACAAACAATCAACTTGCGGTTGTATAGTCAAACGTTGTAAACGCAGAATAGCTGGATCCTATGATTATCAACCTAACAATGGTAGAGCTAAATGAAGAAATTGTAGAGCCAACTATTCCAGACATGGGTACTCTACGAACTAAAGATCCATCAACCTTAGGACCAACAAAACCAAACCTTGGATAATTCAGACAAGAAGGCACAAGGACAGATGTTCCACCAAGAAGAAGATGGGCAAGAGATCACACACAGGACCTAATCATAGATGATCCAACAAGAAGAGTCAACACACGATATGCAACCCATAATGAATGTTTATATTCGAGTTTTCTTTCTTAAATGGAACCTAAAAAGATCGGCCAGGTTCTTCACGATTCAAGTTGAATAGAAGCAATGCAAGATGAGTTGAACCAGTTTGAAAGAAGCAAAGTCCATAAATTGATCCTTAGGTCAAGGGATCATCTAATGATTGACATCAAATGGATCTTCAAAAATAAGATGAATGAAGATGGTGTAATCACAAGGAACAAGGTCAAACTGGTGGCAAAAGGTTACTTTCAAGAAGAAGGGATCGATTATGATGAGACCTAGCACCAGTAGCAAGATTATAAGCAATCACGATGTTCCTTACCTTTGCAGCCCGCATGAAGTTCAGAGTTTTCCAATTGGATGTCAAGAGTGCTTTCCTGAATGATGACCTTCAAGATATGACAAGCCGAAAATTCATAAGGTTAGTAGGTATGATCTTAATCAATTAATGTGATTGAAAATTTCGATGATCCTTAGATAAGGAAGTGGAAGATAGCCATGAAAGTAGGTGTTAGAGGTTTAAAACCTAGAGATGATTGAGGAAATATACTTTGATGCATATATATAGCTAAGTGTTTATATGACGTATAAATATAGATAACACTATTCACGAATATGAATATAATACGGAGTATAATACATAAGGAACAAATTTTTTCGGGTATACTTTAAAGATCTAAAATGACTCGTAAGAACGATTATAGATTATTAAAGATTAAAATTATAACCTAAACTAAGTGTTATGTGATTAAAAATATGCGTTAATGCTTAATCTAAGAAAAATATTTTTTTAAAAAATAAATGCAGAAAAATACTATTCACACTTAAAATGCCTTTTCGTTTTTTGAAATTTCGCATTCCCAGATAGTGTTTATATAGGGTGGAGATACGTTTTCTCAAATCAATTTTTTCCCCAAAAAATTAGCGAAAATCACTATTCACAAATACAGAGGAGAATACGTGTGATTTATTAAATAAAAAAAAGAGTTAGAAACTTTTCATAAATAAAAAATTTAGAAAAATATAGATGATGACCAAATTGGCCTTGAGGAAATTTAACATTTACCTTAATACTCTAAGAGGATAGTGCTAGGAAGTTTCCTAGTAATTGTGAAATAATAATGTTAACCTAGAGGAATTATTAAAATGACCATAGTGTCTTAGAGAAAATTGCTAGGAAGGTTCCCTTTTATGCTTTAAGGATAATTTGCCTTAAAGAAATAAAGTACTGACCTTGGTGTCCTAGAGAAAGTTGCTAGAAAATTTCTTAGTGAATGCGTAATTACCATGTTGCCCTTGGTTGGTGAGACTAAATGACTATGTTGTCTTATTAGAAAATTTCAAGGAAGCTTCATTTTTGGAGCATGGTGACCAATTTGCCCTTAGAGAAATAAAGACATGACTTTGATGTCCTAAAGAAAATTGCTAGGAAAGTTTCTAGGAATAACCTAATGACTATGTTGCCCTAAAGAAGCTTGTTAATGTCTAATGTGTCCTAGGAGGAAATTTTCTCCTAGAGATATCTTAAAGACTAATTTATCCTTAGCTTGCAATGACCATGCCCTTGATGGAAATTTCTAGGAAGCTTCCCATTTGAGGATTAAAGTCTATATTATCCTTAGGCTTGGAATTCTATAAATAGAGAGCCTTATTACTCTTGCTAGAGTTTTGCATTTTGTTACTTTCTATTAATGGAAAGATTAGAGATTTAGAGAGAATTTTAGCTAAGGAAGGAGAACCACGTTCGAGTTCAAGGAGAAGAAGAAAATGATCGTTCTATTAAGAAAAAGAAATGCCTTAAAGGTTTAGAAGTCTTTATAACCCTAAACTCTATTTTATATTTTGGTTAATATTGATTTAAGATTGTTTGTTGTGGGAGAATGGTGTTTTAATGGTGGATCATGGTGGATCTGGAGGAACAAGAAAGGATGGACGGTGAATTTGTGGTTATACCTATTTTATGATTAATGAGTAAAGGAAATCTAAGATTTAAAATATTTTAATGAAAACCCTAGACTTAAAGCTTGTGTTTTCAAAGAAATAACCTTGTATAGTTAATATTTTTAAAGATCCATAAGTTTTTATCTTAGATTTAAAAGTGTGGTGATGAGGTTTTTGTATATAAATCACATTTCGTGTATGAAAAACTAATAAGTATAAAGATTGGGTTTTACTTTAAACCCTAGTTTTAAAATGTTATTTTAAACAAATTGTCACTCTATGGTTTGATCATTTTAAAGATCTATGGGAGGCATGTTGCTCATGTATGAGCTTTGTTGATAAATCAAATGGAACAATTGAGGAACGAGATTAAAATGAAGTTTTACGAATTTTCTAGCAAAACTAGTAAAAGTGTTAAATGTTTTCAACACAGTTTTTTGGTCGACCATTTCGATCCTTTAAAAAATTGCTTGAGGCAAAACTTATTTTTTGTAAAATACTATATTTTATGGACTAACTATTGACCAAATTTGAGCTTATTTCAATAAAAGATGAAGGAGATATAAATTTCCAAAAGTGGGTAGAAAATCAGGATATTCGAAATTTGTTGAAATTTTTATGGAAGGTTAGCGCTAGGCGCGTCGCTCCTGTATAAAAACTGGCGCCAGGCCAAAAATTTTGGTTCTACAGGTTGGGCAGGCCATATTAGGCTATAATCCGGCACGGGGCACACCGGGTCAGGTCAGTGAGTTGGTTGGCTGGGTTTGGTCCAATTGAGTCACGATTAAGGATGATTAGATGTTATAAAATTACCGAAAGGTTAAAATATGTAAAGGAAGATTGTATAATTAAACTAAACCAATATGCGGGTCAATATATGACTAATCGGTAAATCAATCTATATAATTATAGGTCGTACAAAAGACGCGGATATTAGCGTAAGAAGGATAAGCAAACCAATCAAGTTTTTTTAGAACTTGTTCTTATGTGTTAACTTGTTACCTATTATGTGCAAGTTTCCTGTGATATGAAAGTATTTGTGAACTTGTTTTCATGTGTACTTGAGACAATAATGTGACGATATGATGCATATATAAAAGCACAACATGAGTAGTATAATGCATATATACAATGCAAAGCATGAATAGGATAATGCATATATAACATGTAATGTGTTATGTGTTATGTGCTAATTGTTAAACTTGTTGAGCCTTCGTGCTCACCCTTGCTTTAAAACTAATATTTTCAGTGAAGTTCGAGGAATTCGAGGGTTCCGATAAAGCCAAAGAATAAGGAATGCTTAATTCTTAAGAACGACTAAGGACTAATTTGTTGTAATCCAAACCTTGTTGTTATCTGATAGTGAATGGAAGTGTTCAATGCTTATGTTTTGTATTAAACTCTGTTGTCTATTTTGTTGTAAAACTTTTCGAGGCAACTATACTTCTAATATCATAAGTTAAAAACTTGTAATGTTGGTATAACTTTTGACTAAGCTAGACGAGTGTTATTATTAATGGACTCTAATAAATGAAAGAAGATGTATATAGTCGGAAAGACTTAGAGTTGATTAATGAGTTGTTTGTACTCATTTTTATTGTAATAGATTAGGTCATGATATAAATTATTTGAGTTGTAAAGATTTACGTAAAGATTGTAATTTGGGGATGAATGAATGAATAAATTTGTAAAATTTTAAATTTATTGAGTTTTTAGCAACTATATTGTTCTGATTGCTGTAAGGATTAAGAATGATGTTGTACAGTGATACACAATATCTCCTGTAGTAGGTACAGAGATTCTTGGGGCGTTACACAAGAAGAGGTGTATGTGGAGCAACCTTTAGATTTTGTTGATCTAACTCAAACCAATTATGTTTTTAAATTAGATAAAACATTTTATGGCTTAAAACAAGCACTTAGAGCATGGTATGGGGTTTTAACTAATTTTTTTTTAATTGAAAAAAGGTTTATTAGAGGTAGAGTAGGCACAACACTATTCTTTAGGAAACATAAGGACAAAATATTGTTAGTACAAATTTATGTATATGATATAATATTTAGTTTTGTTAATGATGCGAGAGATTTGTCAAGCTTATACAGAGCAAGTTTAAAATGAGCATGGCGGGTGAGCTAAACTTCTTCCTTGGACTATAAGTGAAGTAGACTGACTAATAAATGCATATTCATTAACCAAGATAAATACCTCAAAGAACTATTAAAGAAGTATGGTTTGGAATCAACCACTCCTATAACTCCTGCAACTAAGCTAGACAAAAATAAAAATGATAAATGTAACGATATTACTCAACATAGATGTATGATTGGCTTTCTCCTATATCTAATTGCTAGTAGGCATGATATTATGATTGTAACATGTATTTGTGCTAGATTTTAAGTTAATCCTAAGGAATCTCATTTGATCTCTGTTAAAAGAATATTTAGATATCTCAAAGGTACTTCTGATTTGGGACTGTGGTATTCTAAGAAGTCTTCTTTTAATCTAATTGGATATTCAGATGCTGACTTTTTATAGACAAAAAAAGTACTAGTAGGACTTGCCAACTGCTGGGGAATAGACTTGTCTCATGATTTAGTAAGAAGCAGAATTTAGTATCAACTTCTACTACAGAGGCTGAGTTTATTGCTGCTAGAAGTTGTTATGTACAAATCTTATGAATCAAGAATTAGCTAGCTGACTTTAGGTTTGAGATTAAATCTATTCCTATTTATTGTGATAACACTAGTATAATTTCTATAACTCATAATCATGTTCTGCATTTTAGAACTAAACATATTGATATAAGGTATCACTTTATTGTGGATCATGTTTTAAATAATAATATCACCTTACATTATATCCTAACAGATGATCAATTTGTTAATGCGTTTACAAAACCTTTAGATGAATCTAGATTTAATAAGTTAATTAGTGAACTAGGCATATTGAACTTAAGTTAATTATATATATATATATTGCATTGTTAGTTTAACCATGCAAGTGAAGATCGTAGAGTGTGAATGATTTATGATGGATCGTAAAGCTAAGTGGATCATAGAATGCATACTATGTGAAGGACTACTTTGCGAAAGTTGAAGGCTTATATTCCACTCTACGTGCTCGAGTTAAATATTGGAAATGAAAAAGTCAAGGTCATATCAGCGAATGGTGGACATAACTGGACATAAGCGAGTAAAGGTCAGACGGACGGGCAAGAGTAACTAACAGAAGTAACCAACAGAAGCAAACTGACAGATATATCTACTATAGCCTATCCCATTGCCTGATAAATCAGTGAGAACTCAACACGTGTCCCACTTCGCCGAACTTAAAAGGGCGTATTCAATTTTTCAACGTTCTGACTCTTCAAATACCCTAAGTCATTATTACTTTCCAAATTGTCTCTTCACATATCTTTAAAAGAGATTAATCAACATTTATCTCTCTTAAATGAACTTTCATATTTCTCTTTCATTTGAAATTCTAACCTCTAAGAAAGTTCAGAATCCTATCTTGATTTCTTCGAGTTTCATTCATATCGTTATTCAAAAATTAAATGGGCTTCAATCAAAGTATTTATAAGCCTTACATTAATAGAGTCTTATCTCCCAAACATAAATCCAGTATAGTACTGCTCATATATGAAGAAATCTGAATCTTCTCAAGGCTTGAAGAAAAGATTCATCTCAACGGGAAGATAGATAATGAAGAAATGAGATTAAAAGCGAAAGAAAAGTTTTTCTTCATTTTGACTTTGGGTTTTGCTCTAGGACTGTGATGCTAACGAGAATCTAAGGTCGGTCTCAAGGATATTGGACGTAAGGTTCAGAGTTGTCCATCTATTCCGAAAGAAATAGTATTTCCCCATGACAATGCATCTAGACTATTGTGGAGATCATCTATAATACATATCTTGTCAACAAAAAAGAAAAAGTCGGTGGTATTGAAAACGCTAGATGGGTGCAACAGACCTTCATTATCTGATAAAATGATGAGTACTGAGGCTTCATCACTAGGATAATGAAGGATGTCTACAATGCATACAACCAACAAGGAGAAGTAAGGCCTCTAGCTGAGGGGGAGTAAGGAATTCAAAAGAAGAAAGGAGCTGAGAAATATCCAAATTAAGACGCTCAAGACCAAGCTGGATCATAAGAGTATAAAAATGAGGTATGATATCAAGCCTCGAGCAGTTAAGTCTTGCGACTCCCCAAAAGCTGAAATGCACAAGCAGTAACCCGAAACATGAGAGAGACTTCAAAGTGATGCTAATAAAATGGGGAAAACGAGAAAAGAAGTGATCGTGGTCGGAGTATAAAAATGATAAAGTTTTGATAAAATGTCATGATCAGAGGGGGAGAGTAAAAGAATAAGAAATCATTGAGTGGAAGTGGCAATATTAAAGTAGAGAAGATCATCAAGTGGAAGTGATGATCGTTGAGCGACAAGGAGATATTTCTTTCCTTCTTTGATCTTAACTGTTATAACTATTCTTAAATGTAATATCTTATGTTATACAGTTACAAATGTTATATGTCGTTGGTGTAAACAACACTTATTAAAATCTTTGGTAAATCAATAATTATATCTATAAAATTCATACTTTTTGATAGATAATATAACCTTTTACTGTATCTAAAATCACACTTAAATTGTGTATTGTTTGCATTAGAGTTATTGATGATTGTTGAAAATTACTTTTTTTTTGTCATCATCAAATAGGGGGAGATTGTTAGTGCATATTTATGTTTAAGTTTATTTGAATTTAATGATGATTACTATGATGCTGATTATGACAAGTTTAATGCATATTTGTAATCAGAAAAGAAAACAAGTAATATTGCAAAGTCCTTTAGAGATAATCAATGTAAAAGTACTTAGGGATTAAATAATGTTAGGTTAATCCATTTGATAAAGTAAGAAATTGTAATAGACTAGGAAGTCGAAGTTTGCAGATCAAAGACGTCGGGCAAGAGATTGAATAAGAGACATCGGACAAGAGATTAGATAAAGAGTTTGAAGAAGATATTGGACAATAGTTCAGATAACAGATCAGACAAGAGAACGGATAAAGAGATTGAAGAAGATATTGGACAAGAGTTTGGATAACAGATCGGACAAGAGATCAAATAAGAGATTCAAAAAGACATCAAAAAATAGTTCGGACAAAAGATCAAATAAGAGATTGGAAAAGACATCGGACAAGAATTCAGACGAAAAATTAGATAAGAGATTGGAGAAGATATCGGAAAAGAGTTCAGACAAGAGATAGGACAAGAGATCAGATAAGAGATCGGATAAGAGTCTACAGAGCTGAGACTTAGTTACTCTGAGATCGTAGAGTAAACTAAACAACTGACAAAGTTGTCGAACAAAATGCAAAGGACTGAGAGTTTGCAGAGTGACAGAAGGACAGAGCTAAAATGAAAAATGACTCCAGATAGTCAAATAGTAGAACCATTACTAGATAACCAAAATATAGAGGCAACCAATATTGTAGAACGAACTACCAGAAGCTTTACTCTATGATCCAAGTCTATCATATCGTAAAGTGCAGCCTTGGAAGTTACCGTTGGGACATAAAAGCTTCCTCAACACACAATTATCTTGAAGATCCTGAAGTGTGTTAACAGAAAGAAAAAGGTTTAATCAGCTACAACTCCAACAACTATATTTGGTTAAGACAGTCTGCCATAACACTCAGAGATAAGCCTGTCACAAGCGGCTACAACAGACTAACACATAACTTTTGCTGCTATGATACATGACTTTTTAACGGGCATTTTTCAGAGAAAAATCTATAAATAAATTTCATCTCCAAACTTCAAAGTTGTCTATCGATCAAGCATATATATGAGATAAAGCTTACAAGTCAAGAAACTCAAAGCATCCCAACAATCTAAAGGTCACTCTAAGCTTTTTAAAAAGCCACTTTACGCCTTGAAAAGAAATCGACCAACGCTGCTAAGTCATTTAGAAAACGAGCTTAAATGCAATTAGCAACACCCCAAACTCAACTATAGGGACACTGAAAACTCGAGATAAAGATCTAAGTGAATCAGCTCTAGAGGGAGGTTGTAACGTTGAGATAGATATCTCACATGATTCTAAGTGATTTAGCTCCAGAGGGAGGTTATGAAGTCGAGACAAATATTTCGTCTAATTATAAGTGAACCAGCTCCAGAGCGAGGTTGTATATCTCGAGACAGAGTGCTTACCTGATTCTTAGGGAATCAGTTCTTCAGAGGAAGATTATAATTGGTTTAGTGGAACCTTATCCTATAGTGGATAATCCCTACTCAATAGAGCGAAAGAGAGAGACTAATAGTAGTTTAGACTCCAACCTCTTAAGAATCACCGTGTCCTTTACTACTTTATATAACTGTTATACAACTGCTATATTAACTGTTATATAACTACAATATCATCTGATTGACTTTCATATTTCCATATTACTAAAGTTAGACCTGAGATCTTGATTCAATCTTTAAGGGGGTTTTACAAAACACAATATTTCATTGTGCTTAACTGAATCAGATTAATTAATTATTGGGTAAATAATTTTTAATATGAGATTTTAATAAGATCTATTCAAACCCATTGTTGATCTCATTGTGCTATCTGGGAATAACAAGACCCTCATATACAACTCCATACACAACTGTGACCTTAGATTGGGATCCTAAAATTGCATTTACAATATCCAATACATCTTTATCAAATTTTAATTTAACTAAACCCCTTTCTTCAAGTGTATACCCAAGGTGAAGAGCATAAAGATCAAAATTGTTAACAAATTTATGTATTTGCCTATTTGAATTTAATGATGACAAAAATAATAATGAAGTGCTTAACTTGATTACTATAATGTGGTTGATGAACTTATATGTTTAATCTAGCTTATATAATATTGTGTGTCTTGTGATTACATTACTGTTTATGCATAAAAATATAAACAAGAAAAGAAAGAAAAAGAGAATTCAGACAAGTGCGGACTTATAAACAATTGTTACAATCTTTGTACAGTCCTTAGAAAGAACAATTATTGTAAAAAGACTTAGAGATAAAAAATGTTAGGTTAATCTGAAATTGATAAGATAGATTAGGTTAGAAATCAAATTTGTTAGGTTGATCCAAAAGATAAACTTTGTATTGTCGTCAAAAGAATATTGTTGTAAAAGGACATTATGGATAAAATTTGTTAAGTTGAATCTAGATACATAGTATTATCATAAAAGTGTAATAGATTAGGTTGAAAACTAGGACAACTCAGAAGAAAGCAAAACAGGAGAACTCAGAGATTGCAAAGCAGAAACTTGTAAAAATCATAATGCAAACACTCTACGAAACGTTCAGAAGATGAAAAACAAAGCGATTAGGATCGTTAAGAAAGTTAAGGTGCATGATACACTCTACAATTGAAGGATAATCGTAGAATATAGTCAAAGATCGTAAAGTAAGAACATGCTCAAAGATCATAAAGTTAAGAGAAGTTCGTTGAATCTACTCAAGGATCGTAGAGAGCACTTAGAAGAATATCTAGTTACAGAGTATCTGGAAATCAAAAGAGTAAGCCAGATTGATCAAATGAGGAATTTGGAACTTAACCCTAAGACAAATAAACTTTCAGATCGTTGAGTGAAAAATAGAATCGTCAGATGACGTGCAGAAGACAAGATTATTAGACAAGATTATCGAACAAGGATAAGATCATAGAGTACAACAATAGAAGGCAAAATCATTGATAGACGGATAAGTTCACCACAAAGTCAAAACCACTAAGGATAAAGTTAAACAAATCTATGCTAAGCGTGGAGAAGTCAGAAAGAGAATGCTTAAGCACAAAATTAGATAAATTAGACATTTCATAAGGAGAAAGAATTAGAAAGAGCAAGCTATTCTATAAGGCCAACATAAAGAAAGAGTTCGTAGAATTATGTCAAGCAAACTCATCACAGTACAACAAAGATAAAAGACTATAGCGGAAGAAGTAGATATGAAAGCTCATAGGTGCTAAATAAGTCAAAGTACTCAAGATCGCAGAATCAAGTTGAATGGAATATCCTCATAGCGTTGAGTTACAAATATTGTTGAGCAACTTTGAAGTGTAGAGTTATAATATTGATGAGCTGACTCAGTACTATACCCATCAGAGAACTTAATGCCCAAGACACTGAGAAACAGATTCACTACGGCACAAGATTGGAATGATCTTACCAAAAAGCTCTTCAGCAAATAAATAGTATGAGATAAGCTAGCTGAATAAGACAAGGAGCAAAGTATGAATCGACTAAAGCTAGTTTATCAAAAGAAGACATGATATCCACTATAACAGGAGTACACTGAACATAGACTAAGTGAAAATCACAATCTTGTAAATAACAAGTGCTCAAGTAAAGGGGAGGTACTCAATCAAGATGAAGAAGAAGCAAAACCAACATTCTAACAGACAGTAAATGCTCAAGTGAGGGGAGCTAATCTAGTAGAAATGGAATGAATTGGAGTAAAATTAAAGATCAAGTCCTAGTTTTTAAGCAGTGAACCAAGACTGTCTAGCAGAGAGGTGAAGACTGAATTGTAATTGTAGACCCTAAAAAGAAGAAGAATGCAAGAGAATCGTAGAGCTTGTAGAGTCGAAGACAAGTGATCGTAAAGTCCACAGAATCGTAAAGCAGACCGTAAAGCTCTTAGTTCATAAAGTGAATCGCAGAGTAAGAGAATCGTAAAGTTTGCAAGTCGTGAAGCTGAAAATCACAGAGCAGATCGTGGAACTGAATAAAGAGCTAATCCTAGAAGAAGTCAAATTCTACGATAAGAAGATAAAGACAAATCAATCAGATGTAGCATAGATTGACACTTGAAAGATTAACAAAATGAAGATCTTAAGAACAGTGCTATACAGTCTAAGCTTAGTCTCAACATCACAGAAGAAGTGCCCAACGACTATTTAACAAAGTGACGTCAACTATGTGAATGTTGCTACCGAAAACTAATGTGACGTAATAGAGCAGAAAGCAAGTTGACATAGCAAATGTAATAGCAAAAAGCAAGTTAACATTTCAGATCTTCAATATCAAAACATTAAAAGAAGCAACAACTATCTTCTAATGGACAAAACTCTAACCAACAAAGCTTTAACGAACAAAACTCTCAACGATCAAAACTCTGACGGGAAAAATGACTGACATCTCTCTATATAACGATCATCATTTAATACTAAAAAAAAGGAGAAGAACAAGGAGTAGAAAAATATAGAGAGAGAGACCAACGAATACATTGGGTCTATAAGAGAGAGATGAAGAAGAAAGGAGCCATATGAGAGAAAATGTATAGCAAATCAATCAGAGCTAAATGAAGAAGATTAGTTTATACATAAAAGGAGTATAAAGAGAAAAAGACCAATCTACATGAGACCGAAGGGGGATCGATCTTTTACACGAATATCATCAATACAAAGCTACTCTACGCTTTGGAGATCAATTAAGAATGATTCTAGAGTAAGAGTCAATCAGAATATTAGACGGCTCTAGAATTCATTCTATCGCTGCCAAGCTCTTTATAAATGAGCTAAACATTAGCTTGACAGCACCCCCACAACTCTATCATCAACAACAAGTTGGGACTTAGTGGCCTGCCAGTTTCAAAGGAATTTGCCCTGAGATGGGAAAGATGACTGAGTGTCTTATGAAGAAAATTGGGCGAGGTTTGTCTGATTCTTAGTGAATTAGCACCTATTGAGGGAAGATGACTTAGTGTCCTATGTGAAGAAAAGACGGGACTTAGTGACCCGCCTGATTCTTAGTGAATCAGACCCTTAACGGGAGGTCTTAATGTCCAAATTATAAGGACTTAGTGTCCAATTTATCCTTAGTGAAATATCTCTGCTCAGTGGAGTGAAAGAAAGAAGTAGGAGTAGTTCAGGCTCCGAGCCTCTTAAAAATCATTGTGTTCTCAATGTCTCTTTACCCACTTCTTCGTATTTTATGTTTATGCCTTTCATGTTGTGATTATTATAAAGATAGCTTTCCATTAGCAAATTTATGTACAAAACTGAATATTCCTGTTGTAACGATCAGAAAGGGGTTTTACTAAATAACCTAATTCCGCTATGTATACAATTGCTTAATTATTTGGTAAAGATGTTTACAAAAGTTCAAAAGTTATACATAATTGTTTAATGATCTATTCAACCCCCCTTCTAGATCATATTCATGTACCTCTGAAAAATAACATAAATGATTCACTTCGAAGAAGTACATATGACACTATTGCAGGGATATAAATGATGCATAATCTAAGCAAAATCCTTTCATTCGTTCAACCTTTCCCTTATGTAATTTAATTTTTTATCAGTCTCAAATTGTTCCCCATAATGAAATTCTAATGTGCAACTCATTCTGCAGTTGAAAAACAAAAACCAAAAACTTGTTTAACAAACAAATTACCCACATGCAAATGTAATTATTATATTAACACAATTTTTAACTATATTAAACAATATTTAATTTAACAATTTAATATTCTACCCAACACATAATCATTCAGTCACCTTTAAATCAAGACAAGTAGACAAAAAATATGGGCTTTAATATTATATTCAAATGTTTAGACACATGTATAAATCAATCTAAGAAATAGTAATACAAAGATCTAATAATGACGATGGGCACCAACAACCACCAGACAACCAGACATTAGGGTATTAACAAAGACCCACCCACCATTATTTGTTCTTAGCGAACCAAACTATAATATAAAAATGAAATCACATGTTGCATGCTTTTTTTTTTTAAAAAGAAAGAAGAATCTCAAACCTCGATCCTCTTTTTTGTCAATTTTGCACCAAATTTATGCTTTTGTCGATATTATGCACTTATTCTACTCTTTTGGATAGCCCAAATCGCCACAATCAACCTCGCTCCTAGCCTCCCAGTTACTTTGATCCTCAATCACTACTTTTAAAACCCTAATTTCCTCTAATCATAGCTTTGCTAGTTTGTAAGTTCTAGGTCCCCAAATCATTTAAGTGAGAGAAGAAAAGATACTTAAGTGAGAGAAATGATGATTGAATTCGTTTGCGTTAATATATATATATATATATATATATATATATATATATATATATAGAGAGAGAGAGAGAGAGAGAGAGAGAGAGAGAGAGAGAATATATATATATAATATATATATATATATATAGAGAGAAAAAAAAATGTATATACACAGTTGTGTAGTGCACAGTCGACTATGAATACGGTTTTTCTGGTCTGTGGTGACGGTTTCAGTTGAACTGTCGCCGTAGTCCAAAAAAATCGTCGCCATGTGCACTATACAGTTGTGTATATACATACTGCCCATATATATATATAAGGTAAAATAATATTTTTTGCACAAAAATTAACAGTGTTAGCTAAAAGTCGTTAGCAGTTGTCGATACGATACTTGAGGGCAAACTACATGTAGTCATTAGATAATTTTCAAATCACATGTAGGGACCCAAAAATTTGAGTAAACTAAGTATTTTTTTGAATTTTACTAATAAAACTAATATTATACTAATAAAAAAAAAAATATTAACAAATATCATAATTTTAGAATAATATTCGTGCAATTCTTTATAGACGAGCCTCTCGATTTGTTAATGGTTTGAAGTTAGAATAGATTCGTAAAGCATGACCCGTTTTTTATTCCGGTGTACATGCTAGTTAAATTAATTAAGTAAATTCCACAAATTAAATTAATTAAACTTTTTAAAAAACCAATTAGGTACCCAAGACTAGGGGTGTCCATCGGTAAAAAACCGAACCGGTACCGAAAAAATCGAACCGGTACCGAACCGAAATTACCGCTAAAACACGAACCGAAAACCGAACCGAATTATCGGTTTCGGTACCGGTTCGGTACAAATTCGGTTCGGTTTTTTCGGTTCGGTTTTCGGTTTTTACCGATTAGTAATATATATAATTATTATTAATTATATATATTATTATATATATAATAATATATATAATTATTATTAATTATATAATAATTAATATAAATTTATTATTAAATTATGTAATTCGGTTTTTTCGGTATACCGAATAGAACCGAAATGCAAAATTACCCATACCGCTACCGATACCGAAAAATATAAAAAACCGAAAAAACCAAAACCGAAAAAACCGGTACCGAAAAAAACCGATACCAAAAAAACCGATACCGATCGGTTCGATAAAAAACCGAAAAAACCGAAAATTTTGAACACCCCTACCCAAGACCCCGCCCATGCTTGACCCAAGCGGCCGAAGGCGAAATTTTACCTACAGTTCGCGTGAGAGACTCGGAGACTCGGAGACCAGCGACAGAGAGGGCAAATCCAGAGGAGGAAGAGGATAAAGAGAGAGGAAATTGATTGGACTAGAGGATTGGGTGCTCAAAACCCTTCAAGATGAGGAGTACATAAAGAAAATTTTGGAGGGTTGGGACAAAATCCATCAAATTAGGCAGCCATATCTTCAATCATCACCTCTACAAGTCAGACAACAATTACCTAGGTTTTCGGCTTTGCAGATACTTTGCAGCAACTTTGCTGTGCATTTTTGAGTAACAATTAGGTTTTAAAAAATTTAGTAGTATTAGCAGAATGTAGAATACTACGCTTTTGTTTCTAATTTATTTTGAATTTGTAGGAAAACGAAAACAAATGGAGGCAGTGGTGGTAGATGCGGGCTCTAAGCTGCTCAAAGCAGGTTTTGCGGTCCCTGATCAGGCTCCTTCGATGGTATCACCTAATTTATTTATTTATTTTCTCTGGTTTTACATTTTCTGCTATTGTTCTATGAGGGTAGTGTAGCTTGATATTTTGCATTATGAAAATTATTCTGTCGGTCCCAAAATGGGTGTCCATTTTTTATTTTTTTATTTCCTGAAAAGGAGTGGACTTTTTAAACTAAACTAAGAAGTGATATAATGTTTTGAATTTCCCTCTAATGGAAAATGTCAAATCTAGCTTTTGTTTAGGTATTGATTGTTATTGACCTTCGCAAATTTAATAAAAGAAAGATCTTTTAGAGTGCTCTTATTTGGGATGGAGGAAGTGGTGTTTGATAAAACTGAATGATTAAGATCTGAATAGTTAATATATCTTAATGAATTATATCATCCGAGTGAAATTGCATCTGAATCTAAAAAACTGTTTGATAACTAAAAAATGAAGTGTCTCCTAATGACACTATTTTATCATTTTAAAGGGTAAAATTTTATTTAATAATTTTAAAAATTCAATTTAATAAAAATGAGTGGATAATATTGTTGAATGTATTTATATATAAAAAAATTACTATTTTTATTATTATTAAGAGATAACTCTTAATGATTTGAACTTGATTTTATGTCTTATCGATTAAGAGGCAAATAAAATTTTAACAAACACCTTAATTTTCTTACTGATTCAGATGTGGAGTTGTTAAGAGACTAGAGGTAAACAAACACAAGTCTGAAAAGTAAAGTAGATTTGTAGATGTAACAATATTGAGTCTTAGATAACTTACGATTTTTGTTCGTGATATATGAGCCACTAGGAAAGATAAAGGAGGAAAATGAACTAATAAAAAACAAGTCCAATTTGGCTGAAGCCTAAAGCAATTATTTGGCATGTGAAGGATGATTCTTTTTTCATTTCTCTGGGGAATTTGGAAACCAAAACTACATATTACATTAGATTAAAGATGATTTTATCCTTTTACTTTCCACGATGATGTTGTTTACGGTAGGAAGTTATTCTTTTCCCAACAGTATTACCCTTATTAGCTAATTTTAGTTTTAAAAGGACCTTGTCTATTTTTCAGAAGTCCCTGTTTGTTTGCTTGTTTAGAATAAGATGAATAGTTTGACTATATTTTTCAAAAAGTTGATCCAGTTAGTTATAAACTGATGGTGATAATAAACTAATATATGGTCTTAAAAGTTTAGAATGATTATTTTTTAGGAGATTCTGAGGTCTTTTGTTCGTTGTAGGGTTCTTGGAGAACTGGTTTGGGAAGGAGTTTTTGTATTATTTAGCCTTTTTGTGTACTTGTGTATCCCTCTTTGGTGACTGTTTTTATTAATAAGTTTGTTACTTATTAGAAAAAAATAATTGCTATGTGGATTGGTTAGTTAAAAGGTGAATAAGAGAACAATGGTAATATGGTGTAGACAGATTTTGAGGTTATAGTTTATTCTTTCCTGTGTTGATAAAGGGAATTTTTTTGTTTATTTTATCTCTGCTGTTTGACTACCAAATGCATTGAAGTAAATTAAGCCTCCATCAGAATGGGTGGATTCCAATTCCAGTTCTTTTTTGTTTGCTCTCTACTGTCCCTTCAAGTTCATCTCGCAAGGCTACCTCATTCTCCATCGTAGAGCAAGGGATGGACAACATGTATGGTTTTACAAGGATCTTTAATTGGAGTTTTGTTTCTCCTAAATTTCCCAACTCTTATCAACTTTTTACTTTTTGCAATGCTCCGATTTCTGGCTCTTTCTTTTGTGAAGGGAATTCAATTTTATGGAATTTTAAAATTTTCTGCCATTTGAGTAATAGGGAGACCAAAGATTTGTCCTTGCTCTTCATTCTTAGCTCCTGCACATTATCATTTACTCCTGACATTTACTCTTGATCTATGGACTTCTACACTGTTTCTGAGTTTTGGACGGAAAAAAAAAGAATAGAAAACTTAAATTAAAACATAAAAGAAAAGAATAGAAAAGTTAAAATTTTCTTTTCTTGTGTTTGTGAGTTCTAATGAAAAGAAAAAAAATACTTTTACAAATTTACCTTTTTACTCATTTTCTGATTATTTTACATAACTAATGCATCTATGAGCGAGACTTGTTCAAAGAAAAAATTTAGAGATTTAAAAAAAAAGTCATAATACTAATTTATCTGTCTCAAATTAAAATTTTCATTTTGATTTTTTTTGGTCAAATTAACAATTTTTAAAACTTATTTTTGTAACAATTCTTTTTCGGTATAGCAATACTTTCCATACAGATATAATTAACGCTCCAAACTTATTTACAAATTAGTAATAATCTTCTCTCTTCATAATTAAGGAAAAATGGTTCTTTTCCCCTCTAATTAGTAATTAGAGTCGAGTCCTTCATCTATTTTCTTTTTGGATAAGTATCTTTAAATTAATTTTTTAAAATTGATTTTTAAGTTTATCTTAACTATCGTTATAAAACCTCCAACAAATTTTGGAGCTCTTCTTCTTGATTTTTCTGAACAATTTCTCCATTATTTTCTCTCTTCCTTCTCTTTGAAAAATAAAGTAAAGATGCATAAGTTGTTTGCAGCGAGGTCTTTACCAGCTACAGCATGTAGAAAGGAGATGCAGCAGCGTGCTGCCTTTTCAACTTCCCTGCTCTTCTTTTTTTTTTTGATAAATAACTTCCCTGCTCTTTGATGAGACCCAAATTCAGGTCTCTCTCCCTATATATATTTATGTATGTATCGTAGTAATATATATGGAGACGTATGCCAATTGGAAATGCTGATATATTATCTTTAGGATCCCTCCCAAAGCAGCAAATATAAATAACTTCCATAGTTTTTTTAGCACAAGCTTCCATCAGAATGGTAGGCGTAGGAACCCCCAGTTTTGATCGTTTCTGCAGGTGAATATATCCTTCAACGCCGGAATCTTTTGGGGGATGAACCCTTCAGCGGTTGGGCCAATGAATATTGGTTCTCTAGTAAAAAGAAATTGGGGACATAAATTGTAATTAAAAAATTGTTATATTTCAAGTTGAGGATAATATGAGAATTATGAAAATATTATTTATCTCATTTTCTTTTTCGTCCAAATAAAGCCAATTTTGGATGGAAAACTTTGGCAGAAAAAGCGGTCAAGTTTTCTATCAATTTCTTTTCTTTTCCGTTTATTAGAAAACTTAGAAACACAAGAATTGGACAGAAAACTTAAGTTTTTCATCTATTTCTTTTCTTTTCTGTCCATTTTAAAACTCAGAAACAGAGTGCTAATGATATTTCTCCATGAAGTCCTTATATTCCCTTTCCAATTGGTAATTCATCTCTCATTTTTCCATCCCTCTTATTTTTAAACGTTAAAGTTTCCCTCTAACATCAGGGATTTCATTAGAACCTTGGTAGGATTAACACCAATGATTGGTTGCAGGTGCATCGGCTTTACAAATCATTGTGTCCAGATACGTTTGTGTCATGCATGCAGGGCTGTGGACTGATTTTCAACTATATCCTATTGCCTTATAGTTAATGTTGATAGAGCTTTTTGTTTGGAAGAAGCTTGAGTATGTCAGATGAAGTGACATCAGAGAGTTTGCTCTGCTCAAGGATTTGGTGGGGATAATAGAAGTAAGATGTTTTAAAAAAAAAGGGTTTTGGAAGCCGTGTGTATCTTATGATTTGTTGGGTTTATGGATAGAGAGAAGTACTTGGATTTCTATCAATGTCTCATTCTTTTCATCAAATCATCTTTTTAACCCTCTCATAGGATTTTCCAATGGGTGACTGATATTATATTTATCGGGAGAGGGCAGTCCTTTGTTGAGGCATTTGTATATATTTTTTTGCTTTTCCGCTCTCTTCCTCTGGGTGACTCCTTTTTCCTCCGTCCTCGTTCACCTTCATTTTTAATGAAATTTCCTCTTGTAGATGATGCAGCCTGGCTCCTCCATTTTTATGAGACTTGTTAGTTGCTTATGAAGGAGCCATACATAAGTCTGAAAGTTTGATGTCAATGAATAATTTCTAATAACTATTTTCAGAGGCTACTATCATTTATCAAGTTACATGTTGGATCTTATAATATTTTCACCATCAAATCCAAATACTTGGTGATTTTTTGACTGCGGTAAGATTTGATTCCATTCCACTGAATCTACCTCATCTCTTATCTTCCATGAGATGTAATTGTTGGAGACATCAGACATGTAAACTGTAGGCATTTATTGTTATTATTATTTTTTTGTTCTGATGAGTATGAGTAGTATCCACTGATTATTAAAATGCATTTTTATACCGTCTATTGGTGTAAGCTTTACATTTAGATAATTATCAACATTATACCAAAGCCACAAGGTCATATACCTGAATGTGAAGCTGGGTTGGGGAAATTGAGAGGCCATTTGCTTTTCGGCATCTATGTTTTGTTGATTTCCGGTAAATTGTTGGTTTTTGGCAAGGAACTTTCAAATCTAATAATTTTCTCTTGGAATTCCATGCTGAGAATGCTAATATTGCTACTGTTTGTGATTTTTGACCTTCTTTGAGATAATCCTAGTGTATTTACTTACTGTCTTCTTTCCTTCATATCATTTTTTTTATAAGCTCCTTCAAATCCTTGTTATTTATGATATATGTCTTGAAGGAAGGGCTTTTAATTTGTTGGATTATGGTCCAGATAATTCCAACCCAAATGAAACGCATGCCTGATGATGGATCATTGGCTGATAATTCATTGTCTGAGGAAATCACTGTTGATCCAGTTGTGCGAGGCTTTATTAAAGATTGGGATGCTATGGAAGATCTATTGCACCACATTCTTTATAGTGGCCTTGGATGGGAAATGGGCAATGAAGGACAAATTTTATTTACGGATCCACTTTCAACTCCTAAGGTTAGACAAAGCTTTCCCATTTTTTTTTTGTGTCATCTATATAAGCGTGTGAATTAAACATGTATCATGTTTGAGTTGAGATCAAGTAAAATTTGAATTGTAGCAGCATTGCTAGTGGGTAGAACTTGAAGAAATTCTTTTAGTTATTGGTATGGTGGAAGTCAAATTTGTAATTTCTATGTGATCATTTAAGATATTTGGTGTAGGATTCATGTGCCATTCACTGATTGATCAATAGTTTGTTACGACAACTGTCCAATTCTGCAAGGGCATGACTATGTTATAGATTTTTTTATCTTTGATTTGCTGTCTATATTATTTACACCCGTACTGAATATGGAGCAGTACCATGAGGAGCAGAAACTTGTGTTATGATGAAACCTAATCCAGTAAACATGCTGAATAATGGTCCATTGTTACAGCTGTTAGTGCATGATGTTAAAACAGAAAATGAACGAGTTTTGAAAGTAACCCATGTAAAGAAAATAAAGAAAACACAATATACATTTGTTTTCAAGGCAACAAATGTAAAGAAACTAAAGGAAAATAGAAAATAAATGAGTTTTGAATGCAACCCATGTAAAGAAAATAAATAAACAGAATGTAAATGAATTTTAACGACCCATGTAAAGAAAAGAAAAGAAATAGTTAGAAGACGCGAAGGGGATGAGATCAGTAGAGAGAAATAGAAAGATTACCTGCAGAGTGTTGCGGCTCATTACTCAGTAGTCAGCTGGATCATCAGTCGCAGGTCATGCTGGAGTCATTGCTTTTTCTCTTTCTTTTCTTCTGCCTATCTGTTTTCTTTTCTATTGTTATGCAAGTGTGCTCAGATAACATTAGAAAATGAGCAGCCTAGATCATATAACATTAAAAAATGGAATCATTTGGGATTAACTTCAAAGGGGCGAGTGTCTCATGCGCTTTGCTTCTAGTGACCTAAGGTACGCTCCTCATTCAAGTTGATGTGTCTTAGGCAAGGCAAAAACAAATTCTAGTAATTTATGTAGCTGTCAATGGATTCCGTGATCGAATGCCACTAGACAGAATTTCTCAATATGAGAGGAGTATATGACTCTAGGTATTTATCACTTGAAGTTTAATGTAGCATTCCCTTTCATAAACCCTTATCATAAAAGCAATAATTTATATTAGTTTTTTTTGGGGAGAATTTCAGTAGCAGTGTCCATATATACTTCAAGAAAGTATATATGACTGTTCTCTTTTAAATCTGTAATAATAGTATTTCCTTATTACCAAATACAATTAACATTTCTTTTAACAGGCTGTCAGAGAACAATTGGTGCAATTGATGTTTGAAACATTTAACGTATCAGGATTTTATGCATCAGAGCAAGCAGTATTATCGCTTTATGCAGTGGGACGTATCTCGGGCTGCACAGTTGATATTGGGCATGGAAAGATAGGTTTGTATTCGAGATTATAATTTTTTTTTGATCTTATACTGAATAAATGCTTTGGTTTAGTTAAGTTGGTGGTCCAATTTTTGCTTGTCATCTATAACTAGTTACTGTTTATTAATATTTTTATGTCAAATTGATGTAATTACCCTTCACTGGTACTATAGAGAGAGACTTGGAGAATAACGTACAACACTTTCAACCACAGAAAATATTAGTTTATTACAAGATGGTAAAATTTTAAGGCTTTTTATTCTCTGGGGGTTTTTGGTTTCATAGAAACTTGAGAATTGGACTTAAATGTATCTGCCTTTCCACTTGTTTTGGCACAAGGTTTCTTTTTTCGCATCATATGGGCATTTGATGATGGGGCGTAACGTGGTGTATCCATATTGGATATTCATAGCGATTGGGAGGCTATCCTTTGTTAGGGATTTAATTTGTTTCCATGTTTGATCCTTGTCCTCCATATATGCGTCTATCATCTTTCCGCTAAAGCTCTTTTATCAATTTTATGTTTATAAAAAATATTGCGTTTCTTTCTTCTCTCTTGTGTGATGTAGAGAATGATAAGGGAGTAGATGGCTGTTGAAAGTTCTCATCCTGACAAGATTAAGATGAAATTATGCCGATGAATACGCACTTTTCTGGGATAATTACCAAGTTTATGTAAATTATATGCCCATTTTTCTAATGGTTCTCTCCCTTAGGGTCTCAACCAGTTTGAGGGTTCAAGATATGTTACCCAGTTACCTCTATCTTCTTCTACATTCTACAGTATGTTATAATTTATACCTGCCTTATAAGGCTGAACAAGCATGAGGAAAAATATGAGTTGTTCTCATCCAGACAAGAGTAAAACTGAAATATCTAAGTTCCCTTATTCCAATTTCGTGGTATATGTATGAAGTTGATGTCACTTATCTGCCCGTTTGGAGCGACTGTACACTAGAAGGATCGGGTTAATACGGAAGTAACAACTGCTCTTAGCTAACAATCATTCTACACTTATCTACAATTTTGGCTTTGACCACTAGATATGTATTCCCTCCGTTCCAAAATTAGAGATACATTTTCATTTTTTGTCTGTTTCAAAACTAGAGATACATTTCTATTTTATATATAAAGTGGTATGAAGTTCCTAACATGACATTATTTTTATTTTGATTGATGGAGTCCTATCTTGCTGCTACTATTACTACTACATTTTTAGCTAACGTTAGCGCTATTCTAGGAAAAATAAAGTTTTCCTCGAATGTATATCTAATTTTGGAAAGGAGGGAGTAGGACCTTAAATTATAAAAATATAATGACAATTGATGATAGTGCTACTGTGATGAAACATAGTTCTTTGTGAATAATATGCTAGACATAGTTTTTATTATTTTTGAGGATAGTTGTTCTATTTGTTTTGATAGATTTGAAGGCCCTTTCCCCTTGTCCCAGCCCCTTCCTCTTTTTAAACTCGACTCTTTTTTACTTGTCTACAAGGGTTGACTGTGGGGCTAGTTGTTATATGCAATTGACTGGTCCTCTGGTTCATAGAATTGCTGCTGGAGTGGAATGATGTTTTTACTGGTTGATCCTTTCTACATTTCCCAGATATTGCACCAGTAATTGAAGGTGCAGTTCAGCACATAGCTTCAAAAAGATTCGAAATTGGAGGTGTTGAGTTGACTAAGCTGCTATCTCAGGAGCTCAGTAAATCCAATCCACTTGTAAAGCTTGATGTATCTGATGTTGAGAAAATAAAAGAGATATATGCATGTTGTGCCGTGGATGATCTTGCTTATGAGAAGACTCTGAAGTCATGCCAGGAAGAGGAACATACTCTACCAGATGGGCAGGTGTGTACCACAATTCAAATTTGACCCCATATTGTGACAATATTTTAAATCAATCTTCAACTTTAACTTTTTATAAATATGACATTAATTTTTTATTATAAATACAAAGAATAGACTTGGATAATCTACAACTAATAAGTAATAATAAAACTTCATCACCTAGGGAAGCCCCCTAGGTCCCGCCTGCGAAAACACCTAGATCCAGCCTACAAAGCCTAGGTGCTCGAAGCTCCGTTTACTGCCTAGCTCTTTTTAGAACACTGTACCGGGACAAGAGCATGTTGTGAACCCTTGATCTGGGCGGGCGCTAGTGCCCTTTGAAGGGAAAGTCTTGTGCACGTGTAACATGATTTTAAAATTTGCTTGATGAACCTGAGAATATTCTGATTGCTAGAAAGAGAAACAATCATGTTGGTGGGAATAATTTTGTACTATGCATGTCATCAATCCTTTGAATAGACTGGAATTTGAATCCTAGATAACAAGAAGTCAGATTTCTTGTAACCTGGCAGATTCAATTAGTATTACTACTCTGTTTCGTGAGTCATGACTGCTGTTTGTCACATTGAAAGATGATGGATCACTCTCCAAGGTTACACCATATAATCTATATAAAATGGCAGACCTTCCAATTTTATTCATGTCATCCTGTAATTTAACTCTCCATAAAGCTTGGGTTTGTAAACCTCTCGTCTTCTACTACTACTATTACTACTACCTATTTATTTCTTATAATTCCATATTCTATATTTGATTTTAAGTATTTTTTCTTGGCTTGCAGGTGATCACTATTGGGAGAGAAAGATATACTGTTGGGGAGGCTCTATTCCAACCATCTATTTTGGGTTTGGAGGCACATGGAATTGTTGAGCAGCTTGTTCGAAGTATATCGACTGTATCATCTGAAAATCACCGTCAACTGCTGGAGAACACGGTGCTTTGTGGTGGCACTGTTTCAATGACTGGTTAGTTTTTAATTCCCTTTTCAACTCCTGAGATGCATAAACATCTTATTGACTTTCTGTTTGTTAAAACAAGTACCGTCTTTTAGATCCTTAGTTTCATCATTTTATGACCTCAACATGTCTCTAGCTTTTGTTGTTGGGTATTTTTGTAAATTGAGTGTTTAGCAAACAGGGCCCACTGACCTAACGATATTTACAGTTGTACTTATTACTTTTTGATTTTTTTATTAGGCCCTGCTTTGCATTTTTCAAAATATAGGGTAATAATTATTTACATGGAATAGTTAGTTCGTACATTGAATAACAAAGATGGTTTAGATCATTTTTAAAGGTGTTTAGATAATCTACAAATGTATCTGTTTCCATTTAGTTAGAGCTAATCCCGACACTATGAAGCCAATACTAAGACTGTCAAATAAAGATGAGATTCCCTACTGATTACAATGACAATCTGATGGAATAGGAAAAAGATTAATGGTTTGTGTCATCCTTGTCCGTAAGGATTAAAGTGCTCACGGCCAAGATTTGCTTAAGCGTCACAAGGAATAGATCAGACGACAAGAGCACATAGTTGTGGTAAAATAAGTTGTAAATCTATTAAGATTATGGGATCATAACGACTTGTATAATACTAAATAAACCTGAATACTATTAGGGCAACAAATTTAATCTTTGAATGTTAATGAAATTCTTAAACCTATTATTTTAATACCTCTATAAATAGCTACTTAGTTTTATGGGGGTAGCATTGAAGTAAAATTCCTAAATCTCTTGATTTCATGCTGATGGGTCTTGCATCAGTCAGCAATGAACTCCTAGAATATTGTGGTTGAAGCAACTATTGTAAAAGTTATTAGATATCGCCACTAACCACGTTGGCCATCCACCGTTTTGAATGTTGAACTTATGTTTAGGATATTTAACGCGTGTTTAGGATATTAAGTCTGATGACATTAGCTACTTGATCTTATAGTGATATACTCATTTATATATCTGTTTCAGGACCTGGCTTGATTCTGTTGGTATTGTCCTTTGTCATTTTTGTGGTTGTTTTTAGGTTCCCTCATAGCTAACAAAACACACCAATACCCTAGCTATTAAGTTTTGTCACGCTCATGTTGTAAACTTGTGCTCTGATAAAATAAACTTTTGAATCCAAAAAACTTTTCTTGTTACTTCCTCAAGTTCCCCTCCCACTCCCCCGTGTTTCCCCCCTATGGGAAAGAATGTGTTGCAATATTAACATTGAAGTAATTTTTTAGGTAAAATCCATAGCCTATAATCAAAAAAGTAAAGTTAGACTGTGCAACATGACTGCTGTTTGTTTCTGGTGATTGCTTGTCAAAGCAATGCTGTTGTAATATGTTTTTTGTTGATTGCCTTGTTGTACTAGTTCACCACAAGCTGGCATCTATATTGCCCCAACTTTCTCAAAGAAATACTACCATTATATAACTATAGCATTATGTTTATTGCTGAGCTCAGTTAAAAGAAATGTGCTGCTGATATATGCTTTGTTTTATGGCGTACAGAAGTGGGAAAAATTATTGTTGTGCTGATGCATTTAAAATTGCCTCATGCTGCAGGTTTTGAAGATAGGTTTCAGAAAGAAGCTAGCCTTTGCTCATCGGCTATTCGTCCTTCTCTAGTAAAGGTACATGATACAGTCATCACAGAGATCATCTTTATTTGTAGCTGCTATATAACTGTATGCTTCTGTTTTACTCTTACCTGGATAGTGCCCTGTAGTACCAAGTGTTATTCATTGATAATGTAATTAGAGAGGTTCTTCTCCTATTGGAGTCACACCGGAAATCTTTCCCTCTATCTGGTTCAATTTTCTTCGAGGTGACTTGCAATCTTGAACCAGAAATATTACTATTAGTGCTATTGCTATAATCATTATAGAACTATTATCGTTAAAACATATAGTTAGAAATATTACTCCTTCCGTTCCAAAATAAGATTTCCATTCATTAAATCCCAAAAAGAGTCTCATTTCTTTTGATGATAGTATAAAATGACTGTCGTCAAATTTACTATCACAATTTCATTATCATGTCATCACTATGAAACTAAACACTCGATAAACTTGGGATAACTAGAATTACACGTTTAAAAGAATTTGCGGACTGTCTAAATTGTTCACCTCAAGTGAATTTACTTGGCTGCCAAAGACACCTCTTTATATTAGTCTCAATGATAATCGTTGGTACAAAAATAAAGTCTTACAACAAGCTCGCATAGTTTGCAAAACTCTATCCACTCTGTTTATACCCAAAAATGGTCCACCATGGAGACCAATGAAAGGAGAAAAACCCATGAGAGTTGAATGTCTGACTGCTTATATGGCAGGGGAAACTTTGATTGTTACTCCCAAAGTGGTAGGGGAACCCACATGATGGGTAAGGCTAAAAGTAAGAAAGAATATATGGTGGGATAAAGGGGCTAAAGTACTAAATGTTGTCTACGGCAAGGAGTATTGCCCCAGAGAGATTAAGGATGATGATGGCTTAAATTTTGTCATGAAGATATGTTCAATGGGTGTCATCTTTGAAGGGATGATTGTAACCCAAAAGAGGGAAGAAAGTTTTTTCTTGTAAACTTAGTTGGACAATTGTCCTGGAGATGTCTATAAGGGACAATATCCCTGAGAACTTATCCTTTATCATCCTTCTTTGAGATGTCTGTAAAGGGATATATCCCTGGGAAACTTATCCTTCCTCAGGGAGGTAGAACCTTGAAGATTGAAATAAACCTTTATGGACTATCCTATGTCTAACATTCATGGACTAATCACTCATGAATGTTAAGGTGATCTTTGGACTCCGTTCCCAAGATGCGGACTTCTGGGGCAATCTCCCACAAGTGATACAATCTCTAGGGTAATCTCCTAAGACATAAACTTGTAGAGAAATGTTCTATAAGTGATGAAATAGCTAGGGTAATTTCCTAAGACACGGCTTGAGGGCGATCCCTTATAGGTGATGGGTGATTGGACATGGATCATGACACAGATAGCCGAGCGATCCCCCATAGGTGATGAGACTTAGGTAGAGAGTAGCAAAAGTCATAACTATTCAGGGAAATGTTCCTTGAAAAGAACATAAAGGGCCCATTAGTTAGATTAATTAGGTATAAGCTTGCCTTAAAGGAAAGGATGCTAACTTAAAGGGGTCAGCACGGTCATCCTTCAAGGGCAAAGATATGGTTCACTCACAGAAATGTCACAAGTCTTAGAGTGATGTCGAGGACGTAGGGCTGCACCATAGACATGCCTAGTAGTTTGGGTTTAGAGGTGCTTCCACTGAACCATAGTTGTCATGGTGTTGCCTAGGCATTCCGGCAATAGAGAGGATGGCATGACGCTTATCGACTTGAGGTTGAGCTGTCAAGGCGCACGCCTTAGCAGCTCTGGTCCAAGATTTTAAAATTTCATGACCACCCATGGGTGAACCATCTATTAAAAACAAGGGATAAAGCCCTAAAATAAAAAATCGAGACTATCTACCTAAATTAGATCCCGACTCCTCTTCCTCCAATTCGACAAACCCCTTGCAGCCCAATTGCAGCCCCATCGCAGGTGATTGCGACTCATAGCCCTTATTGCAGCAACCCAGTCCTTCAACCCTTTCTCACACAGCCACATGTTTGTTTCTCTGTTTAGATTAAATGACAATTTTCCTGTTTTTTCAAGTTTGTTTAATACTTCAATTTATCTTTTCTTTTAGTAATGTTTTTTTTTGGGGGTGGGGGTTTGATTTGTCTTTACTTTTTTTTGCTATTGTTCCAAAATGTTATATTAAATTATTGGTAAAGATTATTTTATGAAAACACTTCATGTTAATAAAATATTGAATATTGATATATTATATTAAATTATTGATATAAGATTATTTTACTTCATGTTAATTATTGTTCCAAAATTTTATATTAAATTATTGGCAAGAAAAAATGTAAAGGTTGTGAGTCAGGAAGCATCCTAAGCTTTAAAGGCCAACTCTTCATGTTAATAAAATATTATATATTCTATGATTTCTATCCTTGCCATTTGCCAATACATAAAGCTTTATAAAATAGACAAAGAACACTTAGTTACCTAGATCAATATTAATATGTTTTGTGAATTATGATTATACTTTAAAGTTAAACAGTACATTAGGTACGTTATGTGATCAGCGATTGTTTACTTTTTGTATTATAATTTACAAAGTGTAAACACTATCTATTAAGTGTTGAGTGTTAATAATTACTACTTACCAAACTAATAATATACTAATACATTCAAAAGTAAAAAATAGAGATAGATCAATTTTGTCTTACATTTTTTATTTAATTGTTATTGCTAAGTACTCCCTCCGTCTTCAGAAGGATTCAGAAGGATGGCTAAAGGTATAATTATTTTTGTCCCCAAAAGGATGAGATAAAGTACATAAAGTGAAGGGTAATTATGTCATTTAATGGGGTCTATTAGTATAAAATAAAATAAAATTACTCATCACTTTATGAATCTTGTTGGACTATTAAGGATAAATTTGAAACTTTATTTACTATCTTTCATCTACTTTTGCTTTTCTTAATATATGTGAAATTTGTATTTTGCTCATCCTTTTGAGGACGGAGGGAGTATTTACATTATTGTGCTTTTAATGGTACTCCATAGTGTTATGTTTTCGGTTTTAATGTATATGAAATTTTATTGTCAATATACTTGTGAAGTAAAATAAATAATATATAAATTACACATTGTGAACGACTTATTACCTTACGGACGTCATGGCGGTCGCCTTGTCTCCTAGGCGTCCTGACAGTCGGTTACCGCCATGCCTTGTCGTGGCGCTGTGATAACCATGCACTAGACTAGTGTTTGCCTTAGACCCTTAGTGGGTTTGGCATGTGCTTGACATGCTGGACGGCTAAGCAGCGTGTCAAGACTTGACTTTGACCACCCAACTCGTGTGGGCAAGGCATTCTTGAACCTTGGTCCCTTCTATTTATAGGACTTAGGTAATCATCCCAAGTCCTCTTAATCAACTAACAAATGTGAATTAAAGTCGTAATCTATGCTTACTATTGTAGTGAATGACTACTTGATTGACTTAGTAATTGACCAAGTGATTGACTAGATGATTGACTACAATGAATGACTACCATCAAGATAACTTACAAGCAATCAATTGAGTAAAACACAAGCAACATAAATGCAACACTTCACCCCCACCAATTAACCAATGGATGGTTAACTCTTTACACACCTAGGGGTATACATTATATGACTGTTCAAGCAAACCTGATACCTGTTGGTGGCAATTTGGAAATTTTCTTAACGTCTATTATATGGGAGGGTTAGTACGTGAAGTCCATCCAGGTTATGGGCAGGCTGTCATGGTCTATGCATACAGGGCATTGGAGTATTGTTGAAATCCTCTAACAACAAGGCTAGTATACAGATTGGTGGCTTGGATCAAATCAAAGACCCTTTTCATGGGCTGAGCATGATTGGGCAAGAACAATGCATGCATAGGCATGTTCTTCGTGGACAACACCTTGGACAAGTGCTCGACTTGGTTGGAATTTCGTGTGGGCTAAATTGACAAGGTATTGTGGCACATGTTGGGCAAATTCATGGGTTGAGACAATATTGTGTGGGCTGACTTCGTGGGTTGACATGATGTTGGGGTAAATGGGTCAAATAGCAAGGCTGGTGGCAATTACTGGCATTTACTCCATTCAGACAACATCACACACATGATGGGCTTGTCTTGAATTCGAATTTGAAATTGTGAGCAATCAGACATATCTGTTGTAGGCAGTTGCTAGGAAGTTTAATGTTTGAATTTGAATGCTAGAAGGCCATTGATTAGAATTTTTTTTGGCTGTTGGGGATGTCAACTGCAGGCCTATTTTGTATGCATTTATATACGTTGCTGGGGCTGTGTATTGCTGACAATTAGAGTGAGTTTGGCAAGCCCCTAGCCGGTGTATCCTTATTATTGAGAGTGCAATAAAAATGTTGGGATGTTGTCATGTAAATTGTAGCTTGTGTGTGTGCGTGACTTGTGTATTGATTGTGTAATTACATCCAAATGTGTGCGCGCTTGTGTGTGAATATTGCTGACTGGTTTGGTGGCAAATCAGTGCATCACAGGTAGAACAATTGACGCATAAAAATTAGTGTCAAATATAGAGCCTGTGACAACTAGTACGGTGGTTAGGGAGGAGGGGATTTGACTTTGGGGCACACTGGGAAAAAAGCAAGCAAAATCTAGAGGGCATGCAAGTCTCCTCCTCCAGGGTAAAGTGAGCCAGGGAAATCTTTTCCACAAGGCAAACGGGGGTGAGCTTTCTCAGGTTGGGATAGACAGGGAAATAGAGGGACAAGGTGGCTAGGTAATCCTTAAAATACCTTTGAACCATGTGCTGTTCTATTAGCCCCTAAGATAACTAGATCTTTTATGCCTCAGGGCAACTCCTAAACCTCAGGGACACAACTTGCACATTCACAATCATTTGCAATGACAAAATCTTGTTACTTACACGAGTGTTTGTGTGTGCATACATCTAAATGATGGTTGCCTGTGGAAGAGAGAAGGGGCTTTATGAAGGTGTTGGGATTTAAATTGCAATTCAACTGATGCTAGTGGATGACAAAGGTGGCATTCCAAATTTGGTGCATGTGATTATGCATGGTGCTGCGATGGCTTTTGGCATATAAATTTGGGATTGGTTAGGTAGACCTCATGTGATTGGCTATACCATAAATTATCATTAAAATATTCAATGCCATGTTATTTGAGACCTATAATTTGAGATCCCTAGCATTACTCTATAAATTTAGAAGAAATTAATAACCTAGTTAGTTTCTAGGACATGTCTGCAGTTAATGATGTCAATTTGTGGTGAAAATTTACGAGGCTAGGCAGTCATTGCGAACTATTGCCTTACGTATACGGGATCTAACTAGTAGTTGTCTTCAGCACATTTACGGATCTCATTTTCGAGCCCTGAAAGTTCCTTATGGTCTTAACTGTGTTTTCACTGCAGGCCCCAGAATATATGCCAGAGAACTTGACAATGTGTTCAGCCTGGGTGGGAGGTGCCATACTTGCCAAAGTTGTGTTCCCCCAAAATCAACACATGACCAAGGCAGATTATGATGAAACTGGACCTTCGATTGTTCACCGGAAATGCTTCTAAGAACTCATCATATTGAGTTCTTGAATTCTGGGTTGCTTTCAGGATTCTACTTCGTATTGTAATTTTCGTCTGTCTTATTACTAGAAGTTAGAATTTGATCAACATTTTGACATTGAATGGAATCTAGCTCATTATTAACCTATGTTCTCAGATGATGTAGTTGATCCTGTAACTTGGTGAATATAACTCATTAACCTTTTATCTCAACTGTTGTAGCGGATCCTGTATAATGTTAAACGTTGGTGATGTGGAGTATTATTTTTTCTGGTCCTGTTTATTTCGTCGGCTTTTATACGTATTATATACAAAATAGATTTATTTTATTTTTTTTCTTCTGCAAATTGTGCTGCTCTTTGTTTCACAATTATGCGTTCTCTTTAGAGAACGGGGATGTTAAGGGTTTCAAATTTTGTCTCAAAAAGTGTCTTAAATGATGTGTCATCATAATATCGGTTGATTAGTTCTCATGTGATTAACTGGTATAAATTATCATTAAAATTTTCAATGCCATATTATTGAGATCCATTTGAGACAAAAAATTTGAGACTTTTAACATTACTCAAACATAACATGTGAAAGCTGGCGCCATTGTTGAAAGAAACGTAGTTCAGTAGAGATGCAAGAAACGCATGCAGTGCTTCATTCTTACTTTATGCTTTGATTGTTTTCTTATTTATTTATAACAAACTGAATTATTTTTATTGCTATTTGATAATGTTAGAACAGTAATTATGTCGTTAGAGTAAATAAATAATTACTTGATTTTGATTAAGGGATTTTCTAGTGATATTTTTACATTTGTTTTAATAACATATTGAATTTCCGGTGACACTTATTGTTCTGATAGTATAATTATTGCTCTGATATTATTAATGATCCTAAAACAACAATACATCGAGCGAGCTAATCATACACTCGATGGAGCTAATTAACCTATAATTTGTCACACAAGCAAAGCTGAATCATGACACAACACAATTAGTCCCTTGATTGTTTTTCAGACTACTAAACAAGGTTTTAGGAACATTTCCTACAATTATCACCTCTACTTGAGTTTGGTGGGTAAGACAGTCATGTGTTCAAGTTCTATGAGTATCAGGCTGGTTTTAACTATTTTTATTAACCAATTTTGTCCACCGCAAATTCAATGGACCTGTGACTTAATTTCTCAGACGTTACGGTCTATAAATTTCAAATTCAAGTAAAAAAATTTATAATTTAAGTGTTTTGTTATATATAACAAGATATGTATGTCGATAGTAGACACCGAATACATGGGATATCAGAGAATTGAGAAAGGTTTTAAGCTAATTTATTCTGTTTTACTGTATAGAGTTTCATGTTAGTCACAATCCAATTTCGTCATGAAATTCATCGACATATAAATTATTTTTCTTAATTTAATTGTCCCTCCAAACTTTTTGTCTAATCTAAAGGTGATAAATAAAAAGTGGTTTCGCTCATATACAATGCACAACATCATTTTTTTTCGCCAGAAATACGTAGATGCATTTCATCATTCTAATTACGATTCTTACATGCATTTAAAAAGAAGAACACATGCATCACTCCAACGAATAATAATGTGTTCTCTTAACAGCATCTATCATATTAGGTGACAATTAATTTGTTCAAAATTAAGTTCACCTTCTTTTGTATCCATGTGCAAGATGATAGCACTAATTTCTAATTTGTTGCATCACTAAAGCTCACGTTATATTATATATTTTCACAATTTTGTGGACATGAGATGATAATGCCTACAACACTTTGTTACAGTGAATGCCACAGTCCCATACGAATCAATACCTTATCTACAATATATATATATATATATATAAGCAGGAAAAGAAATCAATTGAATGACTATTCGAGTCAACTTATCAGTTAAAATGAGTTAACTTATTCTACTTGATGAGTTAACTAGGATAATTATTACTACATTTAATACGGTAACTAATGATTACAATTAATTTCACTTGAATTGTCAAAGAATATGAAAAGTTTCCTCTTGAACCATTAAAAGTTATATGTAATTTTAATCAAATAAATGTAATTAATTTAACTCAAATTGTGGACGTAGAAATATTGAAAGTTTCTTCTTGACAATTATTTATAATTTTCAATCACACAATAATAAAAGTAATTAAATTCCTTTTAATTGTGACAGAATATGCTGATCAAAATTATTAATATTATATATGTATTATGTTAATGAAAAATAATAAATATGTCAATAAAAAATTATCAAATATTTGTGAAAAAAATAATACAAACTAGACCGTGCCTTGCGCAGGCTGTCAAACTTGTTATATATAATAGCAAGTCAATTGAAAATTTTATCCAAATTCCATTTGGTTAGTCATTTTAAGGGTAATTTGGTCATCAATTTATAATTATTAAATACAAATTATAGAATAATAATAATAATAATACATTTTCAAGTACAATGAATAAAATTATAATTTAATATCTATATATACATACATGTATGAATCTCACAATAAAGTTAAAAAAGAAGTTATAAATGTAGTGCCAATTGACGTCCATTGCAAAAATAGATAATAAAGAAAATGCTTGACTAAATTTCAAATATCAGTTCAGTTTTGTTTTAATGGACTAAATTTCCCTCAAACAAATGTTTAAGTTTTTATTTTTATTTTTTATGCAGATTTCATATGTCAATGCATTTTTTAAAGGGTATATTGAGAAGAAAAAAAAAATCTAAGTCTCTCGCAAGTCCATTTAATTTGCCAAGTTCTAAATGTCAAAAATGAGACAGAGCCAGTATTTTCTCACTAAAAAAATAATGAAAAAAAAAAGAAATAATAAAATTCAGTATACTGTACAAGAGAAATGCATACACATTTGAAGGGCTAAAATACCAGTACACACACAAATGTTTCTATACGTTAAATACCTGCAGTTCAGTTTACCCAAGATGTTCGGGGATGACTTATTTTAAAATAATATATAAGTTATAATTTAAAATAATATATAAGTCATGTTAAGTGATAATTTATAAATAAGTGTTTGGTATTATTTTAATTTATCAAAAATTAAGTTAAAATAAAATGTAAAGATATTTGACTAAAATAATTTATAAGTTCAAATAAGTTCTAAAAACTACTAAAATAAAGACACAATAGTCTTTATATTTGATCAAATCTACTTCTTTTAAAATGACTTATAAATCTTGTTTTAGAAATTAAAATTATTATTTCTAAAACGTTACTTATAAGTCAATTTATAAGTAAAACAATAAGTTACATACGGACACTTAAATAATAAAAAATTATTTATAAGTTGATTTGAGAATTTATAAATTATTTCTCAACAGTAATTATTGAACTATTGAAGATTTATTTTTTATTATTTCTTACTTTTTTAACAAGCCTCGTTTAAGGTATGTTTTTGATTGTTATGCGTAACCTACTTTTACTTGAGGTAAAAAAATTAATTTCTTAGGGAAAAAAAGTCAAATCTAATTTAATACTCATCCTTAGTACTATACTGTGAGTATCATTAAAACTATTCAATTTTGGAAAATTAATTTATTCCTGAGCTAACCTCATAACTCCATCTAATTAAGAAGTAACGATACTAATATTAAATGAAAGTCTGATGCAACTATCATTTATTAGGGAAAAGCCAAAAGGTATTTAACACTTGGGGCTATATATATTTGAAAAAAAAATATGTTTTGAGATTGAAATATTTATATTAATTTAATATTATTTTAGATTATTTTATTTATAATAAAAGATTATTAATCTCTTAATATTAAATTATTAGTCCCATAAAATTATTTAATAGTTTAAAATGAGAAGAACTATTAATCCCATATTCTTCATGAAATTATATATATCCCTTATAAATAACCTTAAAAAAAATAAAATAGTCAATATGATTATTTGAAGGACTATTAATCATCTATTATGAGATAAAATAATGTTAAATTAATACAAATAGTTCAATCCTAAATATATTTTTAGCAAACAAGCATAGCCTTAATTCTCTATTTTTTTTATCTACTTTATTTTCTAAGAAAATTAAAACTTAACGACCATTCTCATTCCTAAAGTTGCAAACGAATATTTTCAAATGTAGAAGATATAAGCATATTTGCCTCTAAAATAAAATTTTAATATTCGTATTCATATTCTACTCGATAGATATGCAATATGAATACTAGTATTCATATTTGGCAAATAATATCTGAATACATATATTATTCGTATTTATTTTGTATAATATAGTATGAATAAATATATCAAATATTCGTAGATTTATATCCGTATCCGTTCAAAATAAAATTTTAAAAGTTAATTATTTTTTCAATTCTTTGCATAATGTTATCTTAATAACAAAAAAATGTTTACTTAATCAAATAAAATTAGAAATGAAATAAAATAGTAAAAATAGATATAATATTCATTTGAAATTTTTATATATCATAAAATAGTTATAAAACATGTATAATTAATTGATGTTAATACTTTGTTATGTTGAATATTAATATTAAATGAGAGATTTATATATGTATGTGTATATATGTGTGTGTGTTTACTGATATTATGAATATAAATATACTTATATTTGTATTCGTATCCGTTTTAATTTGTTATGTTTATGTTAAAATTTTGTTATGTTTAATATATATATATATATATATATATATATATATATATATATATATATATATATATATATATATATTATAAATACAAATATGTATATATTCAAATTTGTATCTGTTTTGAATTAATAAAAATAAGATAATATTCGCATTGACATGAATAATATTCGCTTTATTGTGAAATACGAAATTACATAGTGAATATATGATATTTTGAACTTTATTTACATCCTTACTCATTCTTATGAGAAATAAAATCATCCCAGGGATTAATAATTTTATGACTTTGCAAAAAGAAAAAACAAAACACTTATTTGACCATATTTGTAATGGGTTAAATTATTATTTTTTCACTGAATTGTACACTAATTTATATTTGTATTATTTAATTAATTTTTTTATAATTACATAATTAAACTGATTTTTTATTTATAAAATTTGATTTTTTTGTGTAAAATTGTTAAAATTTAATAGACTGCTTACGTGACTGTTTACTTAGATGCTTACATTTATGTGGACAATTTAACATAAATTTTTTTAGACTTACTCATTTTTTTTATTCATTTTTCTCACCTGCATATAAGACAAATAAGTGTGGTCCACTCATTTGTGTTAAAAATAAAATGAGATGAAACCACACTCCTTTGTCTTATATACAGGTAAGAAAAATAGGTAAGATAAATGGGCAAGTGTAGAAACACACATTTAACATATTAAATAAGGAAAAATTAGCACGGAAAACGACGTCGTATTTGCACGGAAGGATTCTCTCCCCCGCCCATTCAACTTTGTCTCTCCCTCTCTGCATTCTCTCATACCGGATTCTTTAAAATCCGGATTCACCACGATCCAATCCGAACAATGGCGGCATCGCGGCGCCTCCGGGATTTGCAGTCCCAATCGGAAAAAAAAAAAAAAACGAGCTTCAGTTTGGGAGTGGAATAATAAAATTGTTTAACATTTTTTGTTAATTCTTTATTGGCATAATGAACAGATAGATTCAAGTGATGATACGATGGATACGGAAGAAGCTGAAATTCAGAATGAGAAATCACCAGAATCTGGTTTAGAAGACAATAATCAAGAGGTATAAATCTGGGGACAAGATACGATTGAGTTGATTTAAGAGTGCTACCCAACTAAATCCAATCCTCCTTGAAGAATATCTTACATCTCCTGTCAAATCTAGATCTAGAATGCCAAGGTTAGGGTTTTCCAGATCTAGATTTCATCGATTGGTAAATATATTTTAGATTTCACACTTCACCCTACAAAATTAAACAAAACTAGTCAAATTAGTAATACTGATCGATCGAAAATTAGACCTTGTTCTTGCTTTTCTTTTTCTTCTTCAGTCGGGAAGGAATGAAGAAGATGAAGGGTAAATATGTAAATTAATTAAAAGTTATTTTTTCTTTATTTTTAGTATAAATTATTCATTGTCATGTCATATTTAATATATTAAATTAGTCACGTAAGCAGTCCGTTAAATTTTTTTAACGATTTTAGACGAAAAATTTAAATTTTATAAAAAAGTTTCACTTCAGTGATGCGATTGTAAAAAAAATTAATTCAATAATACATATATAAATTGGTGTCCAATTTAATGGGAAAAAAACAATTTAACCCTATTTGTAATACATATTTGAAAATTAATCATCATTAAAACATACACGATGACATTAGTAATTTTGTTTTTGTTTTTGTTTTTGTTATTGTTATTAGTAAAAAATTGTAGTTTAATAATACAAAATATGTTTAGTTCACCAGGCACTACAATGCTTACGAATTTACTCATATTTTGAAAAAGCTAGAAAGTGAAAAGAATAATATGAGGGCATATATATTTAAAAAATTATCATAGATGAAATAATATGATCTAAGAAACTTCGGTTAGGTCATTTAAATATGTCATTTTTTATTTTTTATTTTTTATTTTTTTATTATCAAATAAAAGGTCTGTATTGGATCCAACTGCTTTATCAATAAATAATTCTGCGTTTGGTGGAACTGTTGATCAGAGTGAGACAAAGCCATGTGAAAAAGAAAAAGTGAGAAGGTCAGATATAAAATCACAAGCTCCACAACATTTACACATATGAACAGCACAAACACATGCATGCCAGAGGTAATTCCAATATTTTTTTTACAGGATTTTTAAATATTTTCACATACAAATTATTGCTATAGACTTATAATGACTGTTAAAATAGTCGTTATAAATTTATAAAAATATTTTTTATGTAAAAATATTAAAAAATCATGTAAAAATATTAATTTTCATAAAAAATAATATAACTTGCGATTTTATATATTAATTTTTTATTATTAATTATGTAAATAATTATTAATGATAATTTTTAATTAAATATTAATATAATAAATTAACTTTATAATTCTATTAAATCACATATATTAATGTGTTATAATTATAAATCGATAAAAAACTTTCGCAATACACGACAATTCCGATAATAAATAGGGTTTTGACATGTGAAGATGGAGCACCGAACTAGTTTGTTCGCCTTGCCAGTTGCCAAACGCAATTGTATCATCTGACAACATTATTTGCAATTATGCTACAACAAGCTTTATGCTCTGTCAAAAAGTTGCTTTTGGTCTACACTTTTCTTGATTAGTATAAGTTGGAGTCTTTTTTGTCCAAAAGGAAAAATATTTTGAAAATAGGAAAGGCATTTTGAGTATTTCATTTTTTGAAAAACATTTTTATAGCTATTTTAACCCAAAATGAGTGCCTATTTCATTATACATTTGAGATTCTTGAATAGTGCTTAAAATTATATATATATATATATATATATATATATATATATATATATATATATATATATATTATTTTATTTTTAAATAAAACAACAAATTTATTATAAAATTTAATATTGATCTTTTTTAATGCAGGTCTCAGTTTTAGGTCGGGATTGCGTTTGATGATTTTTTCCCTATTTCCTAGGTAACCTATTAGTTCAAATTAAATTATAACAAAAAAAACTCTATTTGTTCTGTAAAGAGAATTTTATTTATAAAATTTACAAATTTCATGTTATTACTCTTAAATTTATTAATTATTTAGTTAAGCGGTAATAACACGATAATGAAATTTTAATATTTTTGAGAATATTGTAACATTTTATACTACTTCAATAAGAACTGCACTTTTTTGAAATAGAAAGTATTAATAAATAAAACTTCTTTTATACAACAGAGAGATTAATATAAGAGTTAAATGTACTTCGATCCTTCAAATTTATTTTATTTTACACATTGTATCATATATTTTAAAACGTGACACTTTGCATTTCGCACTTTTAACAAAATGACACATAAGTCATAACGCTCTCCGGCCCAAAATCCTTTAACCGGAATGCCTAGATTAGTGTTTTTTGACCCACATGTTAGACTTCAAAAAGACAAAAAAAGTTCTCACTATTAATTCTCCGCATATCCAAAACAAATAAAATTGAGAATAAAAAATATTAATAAATAAAAATTCTTTTATATAACGGAAAGATTAATATAATATTAAAACATAAAATTATCACTTTTATTTGCTAATTTGCGAAAATATCAATTCCCTATAAATTACTGCTAACATCATTTTCTTTAAAGTCATGTCAACGTTTAGAATTTTAAGAGATGATTCTTATTTCAACTTTTATTTTCTACCATTTTGACAAATGAGGAGTGGCGTGAGGTGTTCATATATTTAGTAGTCTATTTGACTATTTGGTAGTATGACGGCGCGGCGTGACAGGTTGAGTCCTTTAAGAGTTCGTTTAGGAGAGATTTTTAATAAAATAAAAATATTTTAAAATCAAAAATAATTTTTTTAGAGTTTAATAACTCTTCGAAAATATTTTTAAAGAGTAAAGACGACTCAAAAGTATTATTGACTAAAGTATAAAATTTGTATTTTCGGGTAAAATACTTTTATAAAGGATAAGGAATTATTCTTAAATTATTAAAGAATAATATAAATTTTTATATTATATACTTAACTTAAATTTGTCATTAATATTTATAAAAATGTGCTTATAATTATATTATTGAAAATCGATTTAATTTTCTTATTTAAGTATTTTTTGTTAAAAGCTATATATTTAAAAGAGTTTCATCTCAACTTATCCCACCGCACAATAACGAATATTTAAAAAAAATATTTTATTTCATTGCATCACAGTCACACAGTTTTAAGTTTAAAAAATCTTTGCAAAAATAAATAAAAATTAATATTTTTACAAGTTAATTTGATATTTTTACAAGTGGGTCTCATTTAATTTTATAAAAATATCAAATTAATTTGTAAAAATATCAATTTTCTATAAAAATTAATATTTTTATAAGTAGGTTCCGTTTAATCTTGTAAATATATTAATTTAACTTGTAAAAATATTAATTGCGAAGATACTATCATCACGTTGAGTTAATAATAACTCCATGTAAAAATAAAAAAAAACAAATCTTTAAAAAGATAATAAATATGCATAATTAATATGCAAGTTTCTAACAGCTACGATCTCCTCCCCCTCTCTCTCTCTATATATATATTATAAAGAATCATTAGCTCTCTTTTATAAAGATCATCCCTCTTATTTTCTCTCTCCTAAAAAACCATGGGTTTAAGATTACAGAGATTTTGTATAATGATTATTGTTGCATGTTGTTTTTGGTTAGCAAATGCAGAGCAGAGAAATTTGAGCTGCAATATTTATGAGGGGAGCTGGGTTTATGATGAAACTTACCCTCTTTACGACTCGTCGGAATGTCCCCACATCCGGAAGGAATTCGACTGCCGGAAAAATGGTCGGCCGGATCGCCGGTATCTCAATTATAGATGGCAGCCCAGCCACTGTGATTTGCCAAGGTACATCTCTCTCTCGCTTGCTGCAATTAATGAGTTTTTTTATTTAAATAAAATACATTAATTTTTATATCTAAATAAAATTAATTTATCGACAATGATTTAACTAATTTAATATTAAATGAAAATTATAATTAATGGAAAACTGAAAGCTATAGAAATATAACAATAATACGAGTTTTTAAGTGTTTGTCGGTATTTAATATCAATATAAATTTATTATTATTATATAGTAAAATTCATTTTCATATGATATAAAGGGAGTATTACCTCAATATTAAAATTAGAGATATATTTTAATAAATTAAAGATATATTTTCATATTTTGAACTCAATTTGTAAAATTATCCGATCTTGTAAGCCCATGAAAGGTCAAAAACGAGAATTGTGAAATTTTAAAACTGATATGATTTTTGCTTAAAATTTAAAAATAACAAATATAATTATTAGTATTTTTACGGTTAATTCACAACTGTTTTAGTTGTTTATATTACATTAAATATTTTCTTGTTCATTTATAGTATTAAGATTTTCGGAATTAACTCAATATATATATATATATATATATATATATATATATATATATATATATATATATATATAATTTTAGAATGGAGACATAATTATTAATTACTAACAAATGAAAATTTATGTTATCTATTTTATTTTATTTTAATTATTAATTATATTGATCAATCCGAAAAGATGTCGTTGTTCACATAGGTCAAACTATTAATTATTATCTTTAAAACAGCAGAGTATCCCCCAGAAAGCCACATGCTGGGACTTAGTAGTCTTTTTCATCCAGCTAGAAGCGATAGAGAGAGATTTTGAATTTTTTTTGGGAGTCCCAACAAGAGTTATTTTTTTTTCTTGTGGCTGAAATATAAAATTGTACTCAATTTTTTTTTTTTACGTTTTGGAAGAAGATATAAAAAATAAAAAATATTTTATGTGATTGATCTAAATGATTATAAATCTTAATATTATTTTTTTAAAATTTATTAAAAAATTTAAGAAGAAATAAATTAATATTTAATATAAAGTTGATATGAAAAATAAAATTATTAATATTTTCTTGAAATCTACAAAAGTAGATAAAAAGAAAAAAATTCACACTTTAAAACACTAGATAAAAAGAAGCGGAGAGAGTACTATTAATTTATCATTATGTGAAGATATGATACATTATTTTATAATATAATAAATCTCTATCTCGTGTTAGAATTAGTAATACAAAATTATAATATTTGGTTCAATTTTACACCGTCCGCTAGAATTATATTTTGAGGGAAGAATTTGCTAATTAATTAAATTAAAAGATAAAAGCATCACACGAGCACAATATAGGAGAATTTTGTTAATCTTTGCTAAGATATGTTAATATATCTGTTCATAATTTATATATACATATAGAGTATATAAATAGATATGTTTAATTGGAAAAAAATTTGCAGATTTGATGGTAAGAATTTCTTACAGCGGTTAAAGGGAAAGAAGATAATGTTTATAGGGGACTCAGTCAGCCTCAATCAATGGCAATCACTTGTGTGTCTTCTTCGTGCTGCGGTGCCTCAATCAAATATCACACAATACACAAATGACTCAACTGATACTATAAAATTTCAGGTATAATTTTCTTTACATTATATCAACTATACCCCCCCCCCCCAAAAAAAAGTATGTATAATAGTAGATTTAAAAGTTTAATTCATTAGAACTTGAGGCTATTTATCTATATAGTTTTTATTTTATTATTTTTTCGATGTGTGACTAACTCAGTTGTGAATTCCGAACAATGAATTCATGAAATGTGCAATTAAAAGTTAATAAATACTACTTTTTCGCTTTTAAAGTATAAGTCATTTTGATTTTTGTTAATTTTATTCGAGAAATTGAGTTTTAAAATTCAATCTTGATATAAATGTATTTAATTTTGATCAATACAATTTTGAATATTATAATCTAAAAAATAACAAAAAGAGTTTATTTGAAAAAGAATCAAACTTTAATGATATGGAGCAGTTTTGATTCACATCCATATTTATCTCTGTTGGGCTGCGTATTTTGTTAGCATAAATAGATGACCTAGGTCTTATAGCCCATTAGGTTTAACACGCGCATAAGAGGACTCTTGGGTCCAATAAGCTTGGGCTATAATTCTTATCACTTTCAGATGGTTAATTAATTACCATATCCAATCATAATTGGTATGGAAGTTATATATCCTGCAGTGATTAGGATGACAGTTACATTCTTCGACTATATCTCTGATACGCGATTCCGAATAAGAGCGGTAACCCTAAGGAACCAATTGAGTACTATAAATACATGGTGAACAATGGAGGTACATATATTTTATTTTTATTCAACTAAATATTTTTTGCCTCCATTGTTAGCAAATCTTGAAACCTGTACTTACTCTTACACTGGAGGTATTCCCCCGATGACCCAAGCTGTCAAGTACTCTTTGGTGGTTTTTCTTGTGCACGTCACGTCCAACCCGGTAATTGAATGTGAGGACAAATTCGAGCGTTAACATTGACGCTAGAATGAGGGTCTTTTAGTATTTAGTAGAGACAATCTTTTCAATAAAAAATAATTAACATGGCGGCCGCATCACCCCCCCCCCCCCCCCCCCCCCCCCCCAAGAGCCAAAACAACTCTAAGGGGTTAGCCCATTCACAAACACACCATGCGGCCGAAGCTGAAAAGCAACGTCACTTCCGGGGAATTCTTGACCGGTAGAAAGCTCTTGACCAGCCCCCAACAAGAAGAGCTTGATAAACAATATGAAAACATGGAGAAGGTTGGAAACGACTTATTGAGCCAGTGAAGCTCGGCCTCTAGCTCAAGTCGTCGTGAACGACATTTATACCGGCACCGTGATTGCCATCATGATCGGGTAGCGGTGAGTTCAAGATCAATCTGTACTAAGGATCTGAGGAAGCGATCGAGGTCTCCTACACGGCGAAATAGTGATGATCGGGATTAAAGACATCGGGAAAGTAGCCACACTAGAGAGTTATCTCCAAAAATGACTTTGGATAAGCACTTTAGGTCTAGGAAACCTCGAGTATCACCATTTACAAAGAAACTCGAAGAAGTTAAGATTGATAGAAACCTGAAAGTTCCCATCTTGGAGATGTACGATAGGATGGGAGACCCCAACAATCACACTTTTTCTTTTGAACAAGCTATGCATTTTCCATGGTCATAATGCGTCAGTGGTGTGCCATCTTTTTATTTCTACCCCTAAAGAAAACAACGAGAGAATGGATCATCTCCCTTCCTTTATGCTCCACAGATTCATGGGAAGAACTGTAGGAGCAGCTCTATACACGCTTCAGCAGTAATGAAAGGTGGGCAAGGATGAACACGTGGCTGTCTCAGGTGAAACAAAGGCCTAATTATTAAACGACCAAAATAAACCAGTCGGCGAGAAGGCCTACAACACATCGCCAGGGCGATGCAGGTTAAAACCATTGTTTTTCATATTTTCCAACTTTTGTCGGTTTTAGTTTCCTTACTTCAAAGGTTAATTACTTGTTCTTTTTTACTCGGATTGAGTTCAAATTCGAACCATGACTTGATGGGTTCATAATATTTAATAAAACTAAGGAGCCTTCCATTTTTCAAACACTTTTAATACCCACAACAGTGGTCGAAAATGACTACAACCCTTAACGTTTTCAACATAACATGCTTTACTATAAAATTTACTATAAATCCATTTTACCACATTTTTAGTTCATTCCTTTTAGGTTATCTTCATAACTCATAGACATAAAACATATCACTTACGGGTTTTAAAAATACCATATATCTTATGAGTTATATGGCTTAGAAAATAGTTTCTAATTAGGGTTTTCAAAACTCATGATTCCTACATGCATCAATTTAACTTTTTGTGCATTAAAACATAAATTAACGGCATAGATCCATCAAAAATTATCCTTATGACTTCGAAACCCACTATGGTTCCTCAACACATAATATACTCCCATAACCAAGCATGTTAAACAACATAACTATGAACACAACATGATTAGTTTAAGGTTTCAATTTTTTTTAAACCTTTCTAGTAATCTTCCTTCTTTCTTGATGATTGACTCAACCTAGCTTGAAACCTTCTTTTTCTTGGCACCACCTAAATCTTCTCTTCCTTTTAGCTAAGTTTTTCTAGCTCTCTTGCTCTCTCGCTCTCTCAAACTCTTAGTGAAAGTAAAGAAGTAAACTCTTTCTCTTCTCTTTTTCTCTCTAACTTCTCTCTATATCTTAACCTAGTGAAATACACAAATGAAGTAAACTCTAGTAAGAAGGCTTGGGGTCTTCTATTTATAGACCCAATAGGGCCTCACATACTTGGCACTTAAACCTCACTCAATCAAGCTAAGCTAGGTTTATGCTAATCAATCTTGGATTACTGTACAAAAGACTTAACAAGGTGATTGACTAGGGTTGTTGAGAGTGAGTAAAAAGTGGTTAGTGACTAATTTGTATAGTTGAGTGCAAGTAACATAAACTTTGTCACACTCCACGCCACTGGGTTCCACCATGGTTGGCTACCCCTCCCTATTTTCTTCTTTTATTTCTCCTTTTATACACACACACACACACACACACACACACACACACACACACACACACAAACACACACAACATCAATATACATATATCATAACTTACTCTACCTTAACCCACTTGGGCTAATTTGTTGGACTTGTTACTTACATTCCTTGGGCTTGACACATAATTTACTTGGTTAAAAGGTTGGGCTATACTATCCCTCCCCACAATACTTGCAAGTATCCAAGAAGGTTGAGCTTGCTAAATTAATTGATTGGACTTATAATTTGCCAACCAAGGCTTACACAAATCTTGTTAATAACCTAAGTATTAATTGATTTCCACTTGTAATTACTTGATTTAATTAAATCCTCTTGACTTTCCTTTTTGTTTCATAATTTGTCCTTACTAACTTAATTAATTAGCTTCTTGACTATTACATATCTCATCTCTTATTTGATTTAATAAATATAACACACACACACACACACACACACACACACACACACACACACACACACACACACACACACACACACATTTACACATTCATTTCATAATAATAACTTGTCTAATAAAATTAATTTCATTAATAAATTCCTTACATACATCTCATTATAATATATTTTAAAAGACATGATCATTACACAAACTATGGATGAAAAACCTATCTCTAACATATGACATGCTATTCGGTTTCAAAAATATTTTCAATAAACCTTTGTACATAATTTATTTTATCTTTGAGGTTATTTTTAACCGACATTGTCACTTCTTTGAAATCAATAAAATTACAATTCTGTTAAGTTATTGTCGCCTCACTTATTCAGTTACACTTAGTATATTTCTTAGCCTTACCATGACTTTTATCAGCTAAGGCTGGGGGGTAGAGAAGCCTAAGTGTTAGTCTAATATCAAGTAGAACACAAAATCACATAACAAAATTCAGTAAAGAGAAGAAGTTGAACAAATAAGATATGAACAAAAACGTGCAAATTGGATTTTTCATTAATAGATAAAGCTTATATAATAGGATAATTGAAATAAAGTATCTAGTACATAATCCTATCTCTTCGGATATGTGCCTGCTACAGAGTCCTACCCTTTCGGTTAGGTATTTACTCTTCAATCTTCAAATCTCCTACATCTCCACGAGAAGAAAGCTCGAAAAAGGACGCACGAAAGTGTACAATCTCAATGTTCAGACGGACATATCTTGCTCCTCCAAGAGGTTATATTAGTGGATTAAGAGAGAGAACTGAGTTCTCACATGAAGAGCAATTAGGGAGGCACCAATTGTGACGCCCCCAAATCTGGGTTCTTGCAACTCCGGGTTCGGTGCCCATGATCCACACATACGTACCATACATCTACCCATTCATACGCGGAAATATAAATATTACATAGACTTAAATCATTCTTACATTCATCCCAGGTTTCTAACCTTAAATCTCCTCATACAATTCATAAAGTTTACATCATAGATAAATGAAAGTAAATACAATTAACCTAGTCTTGGACTTTGCCTTTGCCTTTATCTTTCTTATTCTCTTCCAAATTCTCGGGCTTAGCTGCATTTGATAATATAAGCAAGGGTGAGCAACAAATTTGCTCAGCAAGTTCAATAAAGATTTATTATGAACAAAACTAAGCTTCTCAATGCCTTCAACAATTGAACAAGAATTGTGAAGTACATAAATAATAGCATTCTCATAACTGACAAATAACTGAGTTAACATGACAAGTGGTTATAAAGAACCATGAATAATAATGAGATATGAACAATAGTTCTACGGAATATTTAATATTCGAATGAATGAAAAATATTCTCACAAGTACTTAAGGTGATCAGCCTCTTGTACTTACGAATATGCATATCGTTCAGTTTTTCTACATCGGATTAACCGATAAAAATTCCCTATATTAGGGTTTTGTTCATCTCAGTTTTACATTTTGATTCCGCACCACAACAATATGGTTTGGATTAGCTTCAAAGAATTTATTTGAATTTAATAACTTCTGCCAACATTGGTCTAACCGGATCAAATGGATTAGACCTTCATACGATCATTCAAAAGTCAAAGAACTTTAAGCATAAACAATTCAATATATGAATATTCTGACTAGATGCATAAAGTGCGAAGCATGACATTCGTACAATAAATATGTACCAATAAAGAGTTTAGAATAGGTCACTTTCTTGATAGGTTGATTACCCTTAACTGTTCTACCTCGTTATCGAATTGACCTACACATCCTATGTCATCGATTTGCTAATTAGGTAGCTAGAAATCGATTTACTTGAACATCTATACGAGCCATCCAATCACATATGGTCACATGACTCACAATATAAGTTCTATACACATGTACATGGACTATACTAATCATTTTGTAATTCACAATAAACCATCATACTATATCATAGTTGAAATTTTTAAAATTTTAATTCCAGACTCTTTTTTTTTTTTGGCTACAGTGGCGCGCTCGCCCCATGTAGTGGAGCGGCCGCCCCAGTCCCACCGAAAACCAGAAATTCCTCACGGCGCGGTCGCCCCAAAAAATACAAAGGGAGCGGCGCGGCCGCGCTACTCCATCAGAAAATTTTACAGTAATTCCCCTGTTTCCAGTTTTCCAAACTTCGAGCATACATGCTTCTTAGCTTGCAGAAACCCAATTTACCCTTATGTAGTGTATGTTTATCAAGGTTACAACCAACCCATGCTCAAAATAATTTGTGAAAACAAAGCTTTTCATGGATTTCTTTAGGAAATATGTGATCAATATAGTTAAAATATAGTTTCATCGTGTGAACTCTCCCTTTTTGTTTTAAAAGATGGTATACATGATAACTTGACATTTCACACCAAACTTTCATATCTCATGATGGGTTCATCATATAACATCATGATCATCTAGCTTATGACACTCATGAGCATAACGCCCAAGCTTTCTTAAGATTCTCATGCGTCAATACTCACATACCAACAAACTTGTTCACAAACTTAACACATAAAACCCCTTTTTATATAGCTCATAAAAATATGCTTTCATTTTTAGTTTTAATTCATTGTAACATGTTCAGTTCTCATAACTTACACACATAAACATCTCTTGAGTTTGAAAACCACAACTTAACCATAAAACATAGAAATTCTTTTTTCTTTGGAATTTTAACAAACACTTGGTGTGCAATCTCAAGTATATGCAAGTATAACCATCTAAACATATAACCTCCATCCATATATTCCTCCTTATACCACAGGGTCCTCCATGACCCTCCCAAACACAACAAAACTCCCACAACAATATAATTCAACGATCACTTATATGATCATACAAAAGCTTATCATTAATGGAGTTCAAAAGAGAGAAACCATTATACCTTAGCTTGAATTTTAGGTTGATGATGGCTAAAAGAAATCTAGGCTACCTCCTTCTTCTTCTTCTTCTCAGCCGTGACCCTTTCCCTCTCTATCTATATTATTTTCCTCTGTTTTCTTTCAGTAAGTGATGAATGTTGATTCAAGAACATCGCTGGAAATATAAGCTGGATTCCCTTCTATTCCAGCAGTCAAGGACTCTTGGTTCAATCCTTTAACCATCTCTTAGGACTACCTAGGTGATCTACCGCGTTGCCCCTAAAGATTTGCAACGCCGCTCGCTATTATCTGGTCCCCTGTTTTCTGCTTCCAGTCACAACATGCTGTCCTAAATTAAGAGTCACTTTTGGCTCCTATAATGTTACGTTCTAGCCATTTGGCTGCTGAACTGCTTCTTAATTGGATCACTAAAAGACCAACAACACTTGGGCTAGAAAAAAATAATCCAGCCACTAACTTGGGCTACCCGTTGGCTAAAAATGTGCCAAAGTTTTGGGCTAAAAAAATAAGACAAGTATTGGACTCTTGGCAATTTAGAGACTTGCTGAATTGCTCTAATATTGGACCAGTAAAAAGCTAAAGCACTTGGGCTTGCTGGAAATTCGTCTAATTTGGGCCTTATCCGAAAATGACATTGCAATTGGGCTAATATCTTGCAATTTAATTCAATCATCCATTAACCCAAATTGTTAATTAGTTGATTGGGGTCTCAAATTATCAATTAATCTTATTAATTAATTAATATGCTAATTTAGCCTTTAAAATCTTAAATTTAGGTTATTATTTTAATAACCCAAATTTAATTCATTATCCATCTAATTTAATTACATGTTGGCTTTCCTTTTCATTCTCAATTTAAGTATACCTTTATAATAAAGTATACTTCCATCTCATCACATAATAAAAATTTAATTCACATACATTCATAAAAAAATATTATACAAATTTCTTGGTCGTTACACCAATATATAGTATCTCCAACCTGTAATGTATCGTTCTGCAAGGTTACACAAACTAGACTACAGGAGACAACACTCTCAGATTCAGAACAAGTGTATCCTTTCCTATTACGCTCCTTTACATCTCTCACATGTTCAATCACAAGAAGTTCATACACTCGATCCTCTAGAACTCCAATAATAGCCATCACTACCTTACCAACAACAAGGGGAACTAAGGCCAGAATGGATAGGGATGGAAAGACTTGAACAACTTTGGTACCCATGAAGATTTTTCTCTTTTCGAAAATTTGGAGGTTTGAAAAAATAATTCACTATGATCGCTCCTATTTATACTAAGCATCGATGGATTGAAGTAGTTGAATTCAAAGAGCCACATTAATTGCGTCATCATTAAATAAAGGAGATGGTTAAGTTCTAAAAATCGTGGCAATTATTTCATCATTAAATGGGGAGGCAGTAAAAAGGTTGCAGCAATAACGCTGCTATTAAATAAAGAGGCAGTCATTATCCCAAGGAAATCAATTGGAATCACCTAGAATCAACCGCCTTAAATTATGTCTCTTTTCAGAAGATCTGATTTGAACTTAATTGTTTCATGGGACAATAAAAGCTCTATATCAGATTCATCAACTTTTCTTTCGGTCAGTTGCCTTCGGGCTCTCGAAGGAGCTTTCCCTTTGGTCTGACAACTCCAAGCTCTCGAAAGAGCCCTCCTTTCGGCCATATATCTTTGGCACCTTGAAGACCCATATCTTCAGATAAAGGTCATCGGAACCCCGAATGAGCTTTTACTTCGGTTCGATACGTTTGAGCTCCCGGAGAAGTTTTCTCTTCGGTTGGATGTGTTAAACTCCTAAAGAAGTTTTTATTTCTGTCTGAAACCTCCTATGGTTCTTGGAAACGTCTTCCTTTATTCCTCCACCAAATTTCACATGCTGAAGGAGTGGAGGGCAATGTTGGGCTGCGTATTTTGCTAGCAAAAATGGGATGCCTATGTTGGGCTAGGCCTTAAAACCCATTAGGCTTAACATGCGCATAAGAGGACCCTTGGGTCTAATAGGCTTGCAATATCCAATCATAATTGATATGGAAGTTACCTATCCAGCAATGATTAGGGTGACAGTTATCTTCTTCGATTATATCTCTGATACGCGATTCTGGATATGAGCGTTAACCTTAAGGAACCAAATGAGTATTATAAATATATGGTGAAGAATGGAGGTACATATATCTTATTTTTACCCTACTAAATACTTTCTGCTTTCAGTGTTAGCAAATCTTGAAACTTGCACTTACTCTCACACTAGAGGTATCTCTCGACGGTCCAAGCCGTCAAGCACTTTTTGGTGGTTTTTTTTGTGCAGGTCGCGTTCAAGCCGGTGGTTGAATGTGCGGACAAATTCGAGCATTAACAATCACTAAATCTATTTAGTGTTTAGTTTAGTAATCACGATGATAAATTTTTTTATGATTAACAGGCGATATTGTGTTATTTACACTAATATTTATAAAAATGAGACTTTTGTCATGTAATATAGATATATTAAGTACCATGATCAAAGATTTATTTATTTATTTATTAAATTTAATGAATTATATTAATTTTAAATGTTAAAATGTACGTTAAAAACTAAACAAGATAATAATTATAAATAAATAAATTAAAAAACTCTAATATTTTGAAACGGAAGGAGTAGACCCACAGTATTGAGCTTAAACAATTTCTTCTGCATATGTACTTTTTACTTTGATCATGAGGGTGTGATCTTGCCAAGTTTGAACAAAATATTATGTATTTTGCAGGATTATGGGGTTTCTGTTATGATATTTCATTCTTTGTTCTTGGTAGATATCGAAATGGAAAATGTTGGTCGCATTTTAAAACTCGATTCTCTTAAAAATGGAGAGACATGGAAAAATATTGACATTTTGGTATTTAACACTTGGCTTTGGTGGTACCGCAAAGGAATCAAACAACCGTAAGATTTTCTAGTTTTCAATTTCTTTTAAATCTAATTTATGTATCTTTTTGATAAATGGGTAGAGGGATTATAATAACAAGTTCATGAGGGACACACGTTTTATACTAAATGCTTTTAATTTGAGAAGTTAAAATTTTAATATTGAATGAAAAATTGTACAATTTAAATTTTATGGGTAAAATATTTAAACTTTGAAGTTAAAATAAGATAGATAAAGTTGAATTTATAAGGATAATAAAATAAGAATTATCATAAAAGTTGAAGGGCATTTTAGAAAGCTGAAAGACTTTAAAAAATTGTTAACACGGAGGTGTCTTGTGCGGCTTATATATTAGATAAAAAAATCTAACCCTAATTTTTATAAATTAAAAAATATATGTTTATATACTTAATTATTAGTTTTAAAAATATTCAATTTGACTATTTTTTTTTTTTAAAACCAGATAGTTATTTTGGGATCGGGAGTATATTACAAAATTGGAGTAATATCTTCTTATATATATATATATATATATATATATACTAGGGTAGAATTTGTGTAAAAAAAAAGAGAGATGAGTGTGTGTAACATGTTTATTTTGCAGATGGGATTATGTTCAAGAAGGTGAAATCATATTAAAGGACATGGATCGGATGGTTGCTTTCCGCAAAGGTCTCACGACATTGGCAAAGTGGATTGATTCAGATGTGAGCCCACCAAGGACCAAAGTTTTCTTTCAAGGAATATCCCCCTCCCATTACAAGTAACATTTCTATTAATGACAATTTTATTATTTCCCAATTTTTATTAATAACACATTTTTTTATTGCATCTTTGTCTTCTTATTCTTCATCATTTTTTCGTTTGAGAGTTCGGTCATTAAGTTCACCCACTTTATTGAGTAAACTACGTCATTTTGGATCATTTCTCAGCTAATAACATTAATTGAGAACCATATATATATATATATATATATATATATATATATATATATATATAATTAACTATTTACGTAATGACTTACACACGTGGAGAAAGAAAAGAATAAAGCTCGAGTTATTATTTTCCTTCTTTTACATTTGACCTTCTTCATATCATGTTGTTTTCTAGAATTATGTGAAACGTGTACAATATTTTTTTAATCGGCTAAAATATAACATTTGAAACCATGTTTTTATTTTATTTTGTAATTTTCAGTGGCACGGAATGGAATGAAACGGCGGCGACCAATTGTACGAATGAAATAGAGCCGATTATGGGATCGTCGTACCCAAGTGGTTTACCACCGGCAGCCATTGTTGTGAAAGAAGTGTTGAGTAACATCACAAAACCTATCAATTTACTTGATATCACAAATCTTTCTCAACTGAGAAAAGATGGACACCCTAGCATTTACAATGAATTTGGCATGGATTGCACACATTGGTGTATTGCAGGAGTTATAGACATATGGAATGAGCTCTTATATGCAGCTCTAATTTAAGTAGAACACAAAAAAATAATACCGAGCAAAACTTCTGATGGTTAGTCAATACCGACCAAAACTTTTTTAGGTATACATTGCCTATTAAGCAATAATTTATGTATTTGTTTGTGTGTTTAACTTTATGTTATTTTATCTTGAAAATAAATTATATAAGAACTGTTCATAAGACTATTGTTTTACAATTCATTCAATAGTAATATGCCACGTAAGTAAATTAGGAGAAAATCAACTAATAGACTGCAATTATCATTTATCATAGTAGACTTGTTTAATTAATTATACTCAATCTGTTAATACAATTCAAATCATTTGATTTTTTTCTTTCTAAATTACTTATATGACATATTGGTATTGGAATGTGTAATATAATATTTTATAAATAGTCCTTATATAATTTATTTTCTTTATTTTTATGGCTAGTGATATATGCACACCTTAAATTGATTTTTGCACACCCTTATATACCAAGAGACTATATTACCCTTAATTAATGAAAAATCAATTAACATATTTATCACTTGTCCATTTTAGTTGAAAGTTTTTTAAAATGGTTTACTTCTAAAAGTTTATTGACTGAAATTTTTTCTATTTTTTTATTTTTAAATTTTCGTAAATTGATTTCAAGTCAAAATTAAATCATGTTAATTAGATGGACCCATAAACCACATTGGGATAATTATTTTAATAAGATGGGAACCTAAATTATATATCACGTCTTAAAATATACAAACAAGAAGGTTTACTACTTATAATTTTTTATTTTATTTTTCTAATACTTTATGTGCTCTAATCTTTAATTTAAATTTTTAATAAATTATATTATTAAATATTTCAAATCAGAAGGATGCTATTAACTGTAAAGATAACGGTTTCATAAAGTAGTTCAATACAACATATAATTGAGGATTAAGTTATGGCTAACTAAGTGTGTATACATTCTATCTTATAAATATGATGTATAACAAAATTAAGATAAAATCAATAAACAATAAATGACAAATCAGTTAATTGATTTTATGTATATTACGAGTAATATAAACTTTTTAACATATTAGGGTGTGTAATTATTGATTTTGATCGCATAAATCAGCACCCATTTTTATTTTTTAATTATAGAAATTGAATATTTTTGCAACCTCAAACCCTTTAGTTGTGTAAATTTGAGCATTTATCCCCGAAGAGAGTGTGGCACGTTGCTCCATGAAGTTATGAAAATGGTCCTTAATACTTCCTAGCTGTGGCACATTTTTTATTTTAAATATCCAAAGGCAAAATTTTAATATTGAAAATGGTTACTAGAATTCAAAAGACTTGGACCTAGAGTATTTTAATCTTGAACCAAAATTATACCCAACATAAGTGAACATATCATAACTATTACTCTCTTCATTTTAAAATTAAAAATGCATTTCGACTCTTTTTATTAATTTGTAAAATAATACAAAGTGTTGGTTTCTAGATGTATATTAATAAGGAATATACAGTTCTGAGTTGCTATTGAAAGATATAAATCATAAATAACATCAATCAAATTGTTCAAAACATATTTATGAAAGATATAGAAGGTGGTAAGGAGATATTGAATACATAAAGATTTTTAAGAGTTATGAGGCTGAACTACTTTTACTCTTCTCTTTTGCTCCGCTGAGCAGGGTTATTCCATTAAGGATAATGGATACTAAGTCCTTATAATTTGGACACTAAGTTCTGGACACAAAGTCCTTCCACTAAGAGTCTGATTCACTAAGAATCAGACGGGTCACCCAGTCCCGTCTTATCTCTTCTAGGACATTAAGTCATTTTTTCTCAACATGGGCTGATTCACTAAGAATAAGACGGGTCACTAAGTCCCGATTTTCTCCTTAGGACACTAAGTCCTCTTCCTTCAACTAGGGACAGATTTCTCTGAATCTGGTAGGTCACTAAGTCCCGACTTTGATAGTGTTGTTGAGGGGTGCTGTCAAGTTGATGTTAAGCTTATATCGAATGAACTTGGCAGTGGTGTTGTGAGCAATCCTCCAAAACGTAGAGTGACTTTGGGTTAATGATGTATCTTTGCAAATGATCGTTCCCTTCTATGGTCTTAGGTAGAAAGGCATTTTTCATCCCTTTTCTTCTTCAGCTTATTAGTCATTCTGTTTTCTGATCTTTGACCATTACTTCTCTACTATTATCTCTTTTGGTGAGTTTTCTAAATGTATATCTTTAATGCTCCTCACTAAGGCTATTCTTACTTCCTTATGTTCTTCTTTAGTATTTCTTCAACTATTTTTCTCTTCACTCATCTCTTTTTTTTTTTTCTTTGTGAATGAAGGTCCTTTTATACTTAAGGAGATCTCTTTCATTTTGCTCGTTGAGAATTTGCTCGTTGTCAATTCTATCCTTTGGGCGATAGCCGTTGCTTTGAAGATTGAATTTATTTGATGCAGACATTTCTTTGTGGTGTCAGCTTGATTTCTTTTTCTAAATTATCACATTAGTCAGCTCACAACGTTATTTATCCATTGGATACAACTCAGTCTTCTCTTTGTAAGATATCTCTTCTTGTATAGTATAAAAGGTGTCAGCATTCTTTAGGCTCTGTCTTCTTATCAGTTTACCATAAATGGAAACCTCGTGTCAACTGAAGTTTGAACTTTATAGCCGTTATTCATTGCTTTGTCTGATTCCTCTTCTGAGCTTGACTAGTGATTGTCTTGTCACTTTCATCCTTATGATCATTTCTTATATCATACTCCTTGATTAATCCATTGTAGGATCTTTCACACTTTGCCATTTTATTGATCACGAAGCTCCTTGACCCCTTTTTGCTTTTATAATTCCTCTGATCCGCATTTGATTAACTTTGTACTACGATCTCAGAGCTACTATACGATCTTCTTCTGTTGCATTACGATCTGTTTTTCGATCCATTACGATTGTATTCCTTCCTTATTTCCATTATTTGATTTGCATTATCCGTTTATGATCATTGACCGTCTCATATTTAATTATGAGATCTTTATGGCTTGCAGACTATACGATTTTCTTGCTCTGCGATTCTCATGTCTGCAGTTGCTCTTCATTTTGAGTTTCAGCTCTATGATCTACTTGATGAGCATGGTTCATTTCCTGAGAACCAGGATTTGATCTTCAAATCTTCTTCAGTTCATTTTATTTATGCTAGATCAGCTCCCCCTTACTTGGACATTTATTTCTTCTGTAAGATTATGTTATCCACTTTTTCTTAGCTCAACGTGCTCCAGTGATAGTGGATACTATATTTCTCTTCTCCTTAATTTCAGCCAAATTCTTTTGATGATCCAACCTTGGCACATACTTTTTGTCTTCTTGGGCTGAGTTATCGTAGGCAGCTTCTTGTTGGTGACTTCTTTTGCAAGACCTGTAATGACCAAGAAATTTGTAAAATATTTTATTTTCAATGAAATTATATGAATTTAAATTCTTTTATTTAATGAGATGAAAGTATACTTAAATTGGGAATTCAAGAATATCCAACATGCAATTAATTTAAATTGATGTGTAATTAAATTACATGAGTGATGAATTAAATTTTGGGATTATCAAGTTTATAACTTATAGGGGATATTTTAAAGGCTAGATTAACATATTAATTAATTAATAATAAATTTTTTAAAATATATTATTGTATTATTGAGACCCAAATAGTTAATTAATATCTTGGGTTAGGTATTATGGAGCAATTAAATTAACTAAGCTAGCATATGTATACAAAATTTAACCAGCCCAAGCATTTGAGTCCAAGTTAACCCTTCGTTGTAAATAGATGATGTATTGCTAGCCCAACATGGTTAAGCTACAAGAGTCCAATACTTGTTTTATTTCCTAGCCCAAACCATGAAATTATGTAGCTTATCTGTATGGCTTGTGTGACTCTCATATTGGGACAAGATGAGAGACTGAAACCTGAAATCTGGGGACCGAATATTTGGTGAGCGGTGCCGCAACTCTCTAGGGGCTACGGAGGAGGTCATATCGGTGGCTTTAGGATGTGATGTCCGGGTTGAACCAAAGGTCCTTGACCGATGGAGCTAGAAGAGGATTTAGTTTATATACCAGCAATATTTTTGAATAAAGCATTCATAGAGAGAGAGGAGAGTGCACGACTGGGCAAGGAGGAGAAATAGGAAGTAGCTAAAGTTTCTATTATCAATCAAATATCAAGGTATAATGACTACTCTCCCTCAAACTCCATTAATTTTAAGCTTGTGTATGTTCATATATGTGATTGATGGATTAAATGCTTGTGGGAGTTTTGTTGTGTATGGAGGGCCATGAAGGACCCGGTGATATAAGGATGAATAATGAGAATGGAGGTTATGTAATTTATGTGTTTAGAAGGTTATAACAAGGATGCATGCTTGGTGTTTGTTTAAATTCCTAAAAAAAGAGAGTTTCTATGTTTTATGGTTAAAGTGTAGTTTTTGAACTCAAGGGATTTATATATGTGTGAGTTATTAGAACCGAACATATTACGACAACTAAAACCAAGAATTGAAGCATATTTTATGAGCTTAATAAAAGTGGGATGTTATGTGTCCCGATTAAGATGATTTATGTATAAAATCTGTAAACAAGACTGTTTGTATGTGAATATTGAATCATGAGAAACTTAAGAAGGTTTGGCGTTGAGCTATGTAAACATGACGTTATATGAGCCCATTGTAGGATATGTAAACTTTGTGTGAGATGTCAAGCCAACATGTATACTATCTTTTAAATTAAGGGTATGTCTACATGTGATGTAATTGTATTGGTTGGGGAAACCTTGAACTATATTGATCACATTGCGTACGTAAATCCATGGAAGAAAAAAAACTTTGTTCTCACAAGTGATTTTGCATATAAATTGGTTGTAGTTAAAGTGAACATACACTATATGAGTGAAAATTGTGTCTAGAATAAGCGATGAATCATGCATGTTGAAAATCTGGGAAAACTGGAAGCAGGGGAACCTGTGTGAAAAATCTGGTTGGGTAGCGCGGCCGAGCCGCTCCCTTTATATTTTTTGGGGGGCAACACCGTAAGGGTTTCTGATTTATGTGGGACTGGGGCGGCCGCGCCATTACCTAGCGCGGGTGTGCCACTGTTTGAAAAAAGAAATGAAAAGAAGAAGTCCGTAATGAAATTCATTAAGTTTTCAACTATGATATTCAAAAGATGGTTTATATACCGAGAATGGAGCATCATGAAGTCATTGTGTTATGCAAGAAGAATTATAAAACGATTAATGTAGTCAATTTTCATGAGTAAATATTTTATATTGTGAGACATGTATTATGTGACCATATATGATAAGATGATTTGTTTATGATCACTAGATCGTATAACACCTAGGACTCTGACGTACGATGATTCATGGCTATACCTAATTAATTAAGCAATGATATGGTATATGTAGGCCAAATCGATAAAAAGGTAGAACAGTTAAGTTTAATCAACATATCAGGCAAGTGTCCTAACCTAAACTCCTTATTGGTGTATATTTGTTGTATGAATGCCATGTGTACTTTGTCAGAATATTCATATATTGAATTGTCACGTTTAAAGTTCTTTTACAATGAACTAAATTATCGCATGAGGGTCTAATCCATTTGATCCGGTTAGACCAATGTTGTCAGAAATTATTGAGTTCAAATAAATTCTTTGAAGCTAATCCAAACTATATTGTTATGGTGCAGAATCATAATGTAAAAAAATTGGATGAACAAAACCCTAATATAGGGAATTTTTATCGGTTAACCCGATGTAGAAAACTAAACGATATGCATATCCATAAAGTACAAGAGACTGATCACCTTAAGTACTTGTTGTGAATATTTTTCATTCATGCAAATGTTAAATAACTACTGTTCATAACTCATAAATATTCATGGTTCTTTATAACCACTTCTCATGTTAAACTCAGTTATTTATCGTTATTAATGAGCATGTATTTATTCATGTACTTCACAATTTTTGTCTAATTGTTGAAGGCATTGAGAAGTTTATCTTTGTTTGTCAATAACAATCTATTATTGTATATTTTGAACTTGCTGAGTAAATTAGTTACTCACCCTTGCTTATATTATCCATTTCAGCTAAGCCCGAGGTTTCAGAAGGAAATAAGAAAGATAAAGGCAAAGGCAAAGCCCAAGATTAACTTAATTGTATTTAATTTCATTTACTTATGTTGTAAACTTCATGAACTGTATGTTTTAAGGTTATAAAAACCTGGGATGAATGTAAGAATGGTTAAGTTAATGTAATATTTATGTTTCCGTATATGAATGAGTAGATTTTTATTATGTTTATAATGGATCGTGAGCATCAAACCCGGGGTTGCAAGAACCCATATTTGGGGGCATCACAAGACCTTCCCAATCATATGTCGTAGTGAATCTATCTCTCAATGCCATTTGCTTTGAGAATTTAGATAATTAAGGCTTTGGGCCATCTAATTATTGTTGTAGCTCTGGGTCTTGAAGTAGCTCTATGAAACTTGTTACTCAACGATCTGAGGATATTAAGTTCAGCTTCATTCTTCAATCTTGAGTACATTAATCTTTTTAGTATCTATGAGCTTCCATCTTTACTTCTTTAGCTAGAGCCTTTTGTTGTTGCTGTACTGTAATGAGTCTTCTTGATAGAACTATAACGAACTCTTCCTTTATGTTAATCTTATGGGATGAATTTTGCATCTTTATGGTTCTTTCTCCTTGATCTATTATTATGTTTAGTGATTTGCTCATGCTTGGCTCAAGATTCTCTTCATTTGATTTGTTCAATTTTATCCTTGGTGGTTTTGACTTCTTGTTGAATTTATCCTTTTTAATCATCTGACTCTTCTATTGCTATGCGATTTTCTTCTTATTATACGATCAGAGTCTTTTGTTATGTTTTACTATTAGAGTTTTGTTGCTATGCAATCTTTGTCTTGTGCTATACATTTCACCTTGTAACATCTTCACCAAATGACTTGAAGCATGAAGCATGTGATATAATCTGTCCTTGTAATACAAACTGAGTCCTTCAATGCGATCTTGTACATACTAAATTGTTCTATATGATATTGTCTTGCAATATAAGTTATTTTGTACCTTAATTTTAATTTAGCATTACTACTCGCTTCAACTTTTGTGTTATGATCTAATCTTTCAATACGATTCAGCTTCTGCTATACGATTTACCCTTGCTATGCGATCTCGCTGATTCAGCTGCTAGTATACGATTTATTCTTGCTATACGATTTGGCCTTACTTAGCGATCTTGATCTGGCACTAACTAAAGAAGGAAAAAGATTTCAAGAGAAGCTTTTGTGATAAAATCACAAAGCTTGAATGTTGGCCTTGTATGACAATTAAGAAGTTTTATAATGAACAAGTTAATTACTTGTATGAATAATGAGAAAGAAGAAGCAAGTGAATTATTAAAGATAACCCCATTGTGGAAATAATTGTACGTGTATGAGTAATGATATTATAAGCCCAATTTGATGATAAGGGTTAGTGAATGAATTAATTTAATCAAGTCAATTTGCTTGTATTATTAAGTGTTAGGGTTTTATTAAAATAAATCCAAGAGTTTGTAAGTGATGGTGTTATGTAAGCTAATTTAATTAAGGAGTCCGATGGACTTATAAATAGCAAATCTAATTGGATTATATTTTAAATCCAAATGAGTGGTTAAACTAGGACAATTAAGTTTACCTAGTAGCCCAAGTAATTAATTTAATTACTAGTCCATGTAAATTATTAAATAAGCCCAATGCTTATTTTAATTAAAGATAGCATAGTTATGTAAATGCTAGCCCAATGTGTGATATAAATTGAGCCCAAACAATTTAATTGAATGAGTCCAATAGAACTTAATTCTAAGATCCAAAGTGGAGCCCAATAAGCTTGTATAGGTAAATATGTATACATATATTGGTGTATATATATATGGATACTTATATAATTATATAAGACTTAAAAATAAAGTCAAATTGGATAAATATTGGTCAACCCCGAATTTTGGGGCCCACATGGATATAAAGCTAGCTTGTTGGATGATTTTGGAGTGTAAATTGGTTCAAGTAACATCCAACCACCCTAGTCAATCAAAATGTCCATCAAGTGGTCATTCCATGCATAGTAAGTAAGATTAGAGCCTTAATCAACTAATGTTAGTTGATTAGGAAAGTTAATGGTAAAATCCTAGACTTCTATAAATAAGAAGGAGCAAAGACTTGCTAGGTTTGTTAGTCATTTTGTAAGAACTCCAAGAGAGAATAGAGAGAACATTCTAGAGAAAATAGAGAGAACTCTTGAGAGTTGGTTTTTCACCAAGGAGATTGCTAGAGACTTATCAAGGAGGAGTCACCAACAAAGCCTCTAGCCAAGAGAAAAAGAACATAAGGTTCAAAAGTGTTCTATCTCATCTTTATTTCATTTTTGTAGGCTATATATGTTTTATATGGTCAAAATATATTTTTAACCGATAAAAAGTGGTTTTGATGGTCTAGAAGTCTTAAGCTATGATAAATTGGTAGATACATGGTTTAATATGCTTAAATCATGATTTGGTATGTGAGAAATGTATAAAAGTTGTAGAAATGTTCATAACATATTTTACCGGTAAAACCCTAACGATACATGTTGTGTTTAAGGTCGTAGTTTGAAATATACAAGTTGGAAAATTCATTTCTATGGTTAGAAAGTTAGATCTATGAGTCTTAAAGAAAAGTCCAACTTGAAGTTTTCAAAAATATTGAATAACGAAGAAGTTATAGCTTTTATCGGAAATGATGTCGTGTTTAGACCCTAGATGGTTCGATCCGTAATTTTCATGTAAAACGTTTTCAAAAAGAGGATCGAGCCATGGAATATTATAAAACAAGAGGTTAGGAACACAACAACACTAAGTTGGTGTTATTTGGATGTGTAGAGTTTATTTTATTCAAGTTTGAACCATTAAAATCAAGGATTTGTGAAGTTAGTTTTCACTTTGACTTTGTGAGCGATTTTAATCTTAGATCCGTTTGGAATTTGGATTTTTAATATAAAGTGAAATTGTAGATCATGAAATTCTAATGAATTTAGACTCAAAAATCACCTCAAAATGTTTCTGTATGAAGAAGTTATGGCTGTCGGAGTGACTGGAGGTCGAACAACCCATTATAGGGTTTTGGCTTCTGTTTTGGACGCCGGGGCATTCATTTGAGCGCCGGGGCTTTCAAGGCCAGAAAGTTCAAGTTGTTGGGTCGGGTCGGTCCGGGTTGGTCCGGGTCGGTCCGGGTCGGGTTTTATTGGAAAATTTAAGTATAACTAAGTGTAAAATGAAGGTATTTGTGTATTGAACCAATATATAGAATTTATTTGTAATTAATGGGTAGCAAAATGTTTAAAATAAAGATTAATGTTAACACCATTAAAAAGTTAACTATTGGTATTGTTTAAAGATTTTTATTAAAATATTATTAAATGATTAATAATATTAGTATATGATTAAAAAGTTATTAAATGATTAATAATGATAGTTAATGATTAAAATATTATTAAATGGTTAATAATATTAGTAAATGATTAAAATATTATTAAATGATGAATAATATTAATAAGTGATTAAAATATTATTAAATGGTTAATAATATTAATAAATGATTAAAATATTATTAAATGGTTAATAATATTAATAAGTGATTAAAATATTATTAAATGGTTAATAATATTAATAAGTGATTAAAATATTATCAAATGGTGAATAATATTTGTAAATGATTAAAATATTATTAAATGATTAATAATATTAATAAGGATTAAAATATTATTAAATGGTTAATAATATTAGAAAGTTAATAAAATATTATTAAATAGTTAATAATATTAGATAATGAATAAAATATTATTAAATGGTTAATAATATTAGTATATGAATAAAATATTATTGAATAGTTAATAATATTAGATAATGAATAAAATATTATTAAATGGTTAATAATATTAGTAAGTTAATAAAATATTATTAAATGATTAATAATATTAGTAAGTTAATAAAGGATTTAAATATTATTAAATGGTTAATAATATTAGTATACGAATAAAATATTATTAAATAGTTAATAATATTAGATTATGAGTAAAATATTATTAAATGGATAATAATATTAATAAGAGAAGAAAATAGTATTAAATGATATTATTTTGATTATAAAATATTATTAAATGGATAATAATATTTATAAGTTATTGAAGATATTATTTGATGAATAATATTGTTTGAAGAGTAAGACATTATTAATAATGTTAACCTATGAGTGAAATATTATTAAATGATTAATAATATTAACTAAGGATAAGGATATTATTAAAGGATTAATAATATTATTGAGAGGATAAAATATTATTAAATGGTTAATAATATTTATAAATGATTAAGACATTATTTGATGATTAATATCATTGGGGATAGTGTAAAGCATTATTTAATTATTAATAATGTTAATAAGTGTTTGAGATAATAAAGAGGTTAAGAGAATTATCAGATGGTTAATAATATTGAGGAGCTAAGTGATTTATTATTGAAATAATAAATGGTTAAAATATTATTATACGATTAATAATATTATATGTAGTAATTATATATTATCAAATGAGATAATATTATAAAACAATGAAGTGATGGTTATGTGAGTCGAAATATTATCAAGGGATTGATAATATTATTAAGAGTTTTAAGGTTATGATTAAGTGATAGATGATTTAAGACATATATGTTAAGGTTATTAATGTTAAATAAACCTATATGTGTTATGCTAATTGGAGGATCAATGTTATTGAATATTAGGTCACCCAAAGGAAGTATTTTTAAGTTGAATAGCAGTAGTCAGCGGAACATGCAAGTTCTTCTTAACCCTAACTTGTATTTATTGTTGCAAGTTTCCTTCAACTTTATGTACATTGAGCTATTCAAATTATTGTTGAGCAAATTCTACACTCGTAGTTATTTGACCGAACTTAAAGTGGACTAATTATCTAAAATTATTCCACCTCATTGTTGGTTATTGTATTCGCACATAGTGCCTTTGCAAATGTTATAGTTCAGAAATTTACGAACTGTTTAAGGACGTCTAAGCTAATTGTTTCGGCTAGACAAATGCATGTTTAAATTCATTTAATTGAATATTATAAAAGCTTATCCAAACCATTGGCTGGTGCGGATTCTTACAGTAAGACTGAGAAAGAACAACCCCTAGTTAAAGGGGGATTTTTATTCGTTGGAGACCCGACAGCGCGCAAGAAAACTAAATGTGATGCATATACATAGGACATGAGAGGACTGATCCCCTCGAGTGTCCCGTTATTTTTACAAGGTGTCAGACATTGTATGTCTGTTCTACCTTAGCAGCAGTTCATGGTCTTTTGAGACCCCTCAGCAGTAAAGAGTCAATTCATTCTTTTATTGAACATTGATTCTTGTTATTTCACAATTGTTATCTATTGTTGAAACCTTTGAAGATAAATCCTTTTCATTCATGATATATCAATTCTCGTTTATTTAAACTTGCTGGGCAAAGTAGTTGCTCACCCTTGCTATATCATGAACTATTTTCAGTTAAGCCGATTAATCTAAGGAGTACCACGGCAAAGGAAGGATGAACGAGTAGACGTAATTAGTCGTACTATATGTGTAAACCTGTTATATTATAAGGTAATGATGATGTATTAAGGTTAGTGGAACCTGGGATTGAAGGTACGTTTTGTATTGAAATTATGTATGTTTCCGCGAGTTATTAAAGTTTTAGATTATGAATGTTTGTTGAGTGATGAATAGTGAGCACCGAACTCGAGGTTCAAGGAACTCAGATTTGGGGGCGTCACAGGTTGGTATCAGAGCTGTAGGTTATAAACCTTAGGTGGGGAAAAACCTTAGGATTATGACCGTAGGGCAGACAAGAAAACTCATAAAGAGTTTAGGAGATGAATTGTGGAAGATTCATCAAGTAAGAAAAGTTATGTGTAAGTAAGAAAGATCTGTTATTAGATCGGAAGAGTAGATGGATTCGAAAGATGATCCGAAGGTTAAAGATAGGCAATAATGAAGAAAAAGAATAATGATTGAGAGATACTTAATTAATGGAGAATGGATAAGAAGAAGTGATCAGTTGTAAATGTGGCTAAGGTATAATAGAAGGAAATGATGTTAAGATATAAAGGAAAGATTTGAGGACATTGAGGATATCTTAAGGAGATTGATCTATATGGATAGGTGATAGCAAAGATGATCGGAGTAAATAGAGATTGTAAGACCCCGAATTTTATGAAATACAAAATTTAATTTTTCTTCATATATATTTTTTTTGAAACAGTAAGTGGTTAAATTAACAAAATTGAAAGTTAAGGATGTTATGTGCAAATTTTATTTTGTCGGACGATATTCGTTTTGTCGGGGAATATTCGTTTGGTCGGGGAATATTCGTGCCGTACGACGGCGAAATAATAAATTATTGGTGGACCCCACAACGGAATATTTGTCGGATATAGAAAACGACAGAAGTAACCTTTTTAAATAAAAATAGTCAACGGAACTGTTAAAATACCGGTGATAAAAGAATAGTAGCATACGGTAGTTTATGGTATTTTCTGTAGCACACGGTACTCTACAGTAACACACGGTATTGCATAGTGTCTCATATTATTGGTCTGATAATTGACACCGTAACTGTTACGCATCATTTCATCGATAATTGTCACTGCATAATATTTTATATTATCAATTCAATAATTGTTGTTACACAGTATTTTGCATTATTGATTTAATAATTGTCATTACACTGTATTTTATATCATTGAGTCAATAATTGTTGTTGCACTGTTTTTAAAATTATTGAACCTAATAATTGTCACAGTAACATATGCACAGTAATTCACATTATTGAATCAATAATTGTCATTACACAGTAACGTATGCTTTATTTTACATTATTGTTATCTCTATTATGATGTTATTTAAACAGTTGTATTTCATTAATTTATTGACTTGATATCTAAGAGCTAACTATACTGTATTTATAACAATTAGTCATAATAATTGAATTGATAAAGTTATTTGTTTATAATATAAAGTTAGGTGATTATTAGGTGATATGAAATGAATGGTGTAGATTAAAGTGTGAATTATTGTTGAATAATTGAATTGATTTGTTTATAATATAAAGTTAGGTGATTATTAGGTGATATGAAATGAATGGTGTAGATTAAAGTGTGAATTATTGTTGAATAATTAAATTGATTTGTTTATAATATAAAGTTAGGTGATTATTAGGTGATATGAAATGAATGGTGTAGATTAAAGATAATATAATATTTGAAATGGATGGTGTAGATTAAAAGATGATCTTTAAATGAATGGTTTAGATTAAATGAATGATAAGATTTTTGGCTATAAATAGAAGCCTTAACTTAAGGATTTTTCATAAACTTCCTTACTTGTTCTTTCTTTCTCTCTCTAAATACTTCTTGTGAAAGTTCTCTCTAAGTGTGCTTAAGTCATCTTGAGTATTTGTGAAGATCTATAAGTATACGTGTACTGTTCAAGTTAATCAACCTCATTTAAATCAATATCCAGTCACGTGTTGAGGTAAGGGATACCATCTTTTTCATCTTCCATTATTCAAACATACTATGGTAAGGGATTATCATTATTTGATTCTCGATAATAATATTGTTTCTTCCTTACTCATAAGACGTGCCTTTTATTTCCATGTATTAAATTGTGGGAATAACCTTACGGAGCGGATTGCCGCCTGTTGGTGAATAACCTTTCGTATTCATTCATTATTAATCTCTGAGAATAACCTTACGGAGCGGATTGCCGCCTGTTTGGTGAATAACTCTTTGTACTCAAATTCTATTAAATTGTGGGAATAACCTTACGGAGCGGATTGCCGCCTGTTGGTGAATAACCTTTCGTATTCATTCATTATTAATCTCTGAGAATAACCTTACGGAGCGGATTGCCGCCTGTTTGGTGAATAACTCTTTGTACTCAAATTCTATTAAATGGTGGGAATAACCTTACGGAGCGGATTGCCGCCTGTTGGTGAATAACCCTTTGTATTAATTTCCTTCACCTTTTGTTAATCAAACCTGCTACGGTAAGGGATATTATTTTCTTTCATACTCCTAAATCGAAATTTATTATGGAACTATTGCTTCTATAATTCCTGAAAATATTATATGTTCCATAATAGTTGAACTTCATTATTTCAACTGAACCTTCCTATTTACGTGAACCTTTCTATTGAATTGTAACCGTTATTCTGAACTGTGGATCTTGAATTTCACTCCACATCATGTTGACAATTTGGACATTATTTGAATCTGTACAAAGTAAACTTCCGATACTTATTGTTATCCTATTTCTTCTGTTCATCATTTATATCATTCTAATCATCCAAAAATCAAGCTGTTGTGAATATCTGTGGCCGGGGGCACAGATGTGATATATTTGTTGAACAGATGATAGGTTAAAGGCGATATAATAGGTTAAAGGCGATACATCTGTTCGGTGTCTTTTATGGCACGTGGTGAATGTTCTCTTTGGCCCGTAGTGCAAAGATGAACTGTTGTTTGGTATGATTATGACCAAAGGCTGAATCTGGTATAATCATGACCGTTGGTGCTATATTGAATATCTTTGGCCCGTAGTGCAAAGATGAACTGTTGATGTGCATGATTATGATCAGGAACTGTGAATTTGTATTATCTTGACTAATGATATTTCAGATGATAAAAGTTGATGATGTTTTTCCTAAAAAGAGAACCGAGTGGACATTATAGTCTGCATTATTCTTCTAATAGATTACTCATTCCGCTGCTATTATTGATCTGAACGTTGTTTAAGAATTTAACTGCAGTTTTTGATATAAACCTTGTAGTCTATTGTATTCTATCAAGAACTCAACTGTTGAAGACTAATGATAATTTATTCGTCGTTATCTTAGTCATGATATTCTTTACTGGGCTATTTGAGCTCACCCTTTCTTTTGTTCCATTGTTTTTCAACAGGAGATGAAAACATAACAGGGTCTAGCCGGGGAATGGAGTGAGGGTCCGAGGAATAGTTATCATAGTCTTCACGTTTTGTAAAATAGTGTGGCAATAATAGTGAAGACTTAGTTGTGTATTATTATACACTGTATTGTAGTACGTTGTGTTTTGTTGTAATAATTTTGTTGTAGTCTTTTGACGACTCAAGTTTGGGCTGTGTGGGCCCAGATTTGGGGGCGTCACAGAGACGAACTGATAGGTTAAACAAATAATTTGTTAAAGAGTTAAATGAACCATAGAAGAATGAGCAGATTTTTGAAGTCAATCATAAAAAACAGATACTGATGAGGTGATTGAGGAAAAGTAGAATGATGGTAGAAAGAAATAAGCATGATAAAGAATTACATAAGAATGATAATAGTGTATGTTGAAGAGTCTAACTTTGGAAGTATATATCTTTGGGAGTTTGACTTTGGAGAATATATTTGAAGAATTACGTTGTGGAAAGTTATTTTAGAAGATTAAAAATCGGATGATTTTCTAATCTGTAAGTTGAATTTTATCTATGAGAATGTTGGAAGAAGTTATAAAATTTTGAAAATCCCAATTTTGGAGTTAAGAGCGGGATATGTTATGTAATTAGCATGGTGCTGAGAATAAGTATAGTACTAAGTACTAATGTGATGCATATTAAAATGTTTATTAAATATGCAAATGGATGATAAAAAGACAAGATGACGATAAGATGGAAGTTTGAAGAATGAAGATTTAATGAAGAGATCGAGATATAGCATTTAGGCTATCAAATGATTTGAAGATAGGTGATTGATAATTGTGCGTATGATTAGTAAGCAAAAGAATGCTTAAAAGTGTGTAACTGTATAAAGGATGGGGTACTACGTACCAAGGAAGAATATGTTAACAAATTTTAAGTGATGGATTATATGTTGGCATTAAAAGTAATGCTTAAAATCTATAGAGAGGTAATAATACTACCGTATTATGCCGAATGATAATGTCAAGAGAAAGTTCTAAAGAAAGAATACTCTAGACAATAGGGAAGAAAGTTAAGAAATTAGACCGTAATTCCATACGAACGATCGACGAGTCTAATAGTAGACGCTTTTTAGGAATGAATCAATGAAATTGGAGAAATCCAGAGGCAAGAAAGAAATTAATAAAAGATATCTGAAAAAGGATATCAAAGAAGTGATAGAAGACATCTTACAATAAGATTGTTGAGTAGTAGAAAGAATAATAATAAGATCGTGAAATGATCTACGAAGATGAACTCGTGAGGAGTTATGTGTTAAGGTATGGATTAAGAAAATTCATATTAAGTTAATAAGAAAATTATAGGTTGTAGATTTTATTTGAGGACTCATATTAGTGGTTGAGTTGTGCGATTCCTTGTATGGGCGGGGAATTAGTGCTTGGTTTTAGAACCGCTTAGCTTCCTATAGTATAGTGGCCGAGTTGACCAATTTCTTGTATGGGCAGGAGATTGTGTTTGGTTTGACAACCACTTAGCTTCCTAATTATGATAGTCAGTGAAATCTTGGGTCGCGCTATTCGATATATATATGGTGAGAAGGTGAGTCTTTTCTCATAATATATCGGATAGGTAGAGAATGTTGAGGTTAGGAGCGTGTTCTGAAAACTCACACGTATGGTAAGTTCGTGACTCATAATTGTATGGTGGAACCCCTCAGCGAATGGACGATTAAGGTCTGACTAGGATAAGTTCCTCAAGCCATGCGATTGTGGTAAGTTTCTGAACTCATATGGTGTGGTAGGTTCGATGAACAATTTGTGATGGAGGTTAGAACAAGGTCATAGATAAAGATTTTAAAGTTATCAGTGAATTGAGAATTGTGTGTGGCCAGTATTGTTCTCCTGAATATTACTGGTAGGTTGTGTTATATTGTAATGTCTTGCATCAAGGAGCAAGCTATGATTTGAAGAAGGATAAGGTGGGTAATCACGATTGTGGCACCACAGTTACTTAGACTTGAAGAAAATCATTATCAGAGAAGGTGTGAGTATTTGTTTTAAAGATACAGAGACTTCAGAAAGAGGAAGAAAGGAAGAAGCTAATAAACAACATGAGAAATTATCGAGAGTACGATGATAGGTATAAGATTAATGGAGGATATGATGAGGAATAAATGACAATGCTTAGCATGATAGTGAATTTTCTGGATGATGAGAAATTAAAGAAGAATAGTGATACACTACTTAACAATCAAGTACGTGTAAGGGAACATAAGAAGAAGATGGAATTCGAGTTATTAAGTTCCGGGGTAAGGAAAGTAAAAATATGTTGTATAAGAGGAAGAAGAAGTGAATAAGAGGAGTAAGGGATACTATGTGTTTGTAAAACCCAAACTCTTGGAGTATATGGGTTAGATGGTTATGTTAAGTCCCGACTTTTGCGGTCTTTATGGGATATGGACGTTTATTGAAGTAGGTTTCAGAATGAAATGTGATAAAGCACTACTGTTGCGTATAAATATAGATGTTATGTTTATATGCTTTAGAGTGATACTGTGAGCATTAATATTAAATGCTACAAGAATGAATGTAAGGAACAGAATATAAGAGCATAACGTAAGTTTTATTTTAAAAACAGATAATGTCGCTGCATAGACAAACTCGAAATCGTAGGATAGAAGAATCAGTTGATAGTAAAGGAGGTTAAATGGACCCGATGCAAACTTTTGCTAATATGGTAGCAGAAGCGATACAAAGCAGAAATTCAGCATTTGGAAGTTCGCCGAAAAATCGAGTGGCAAATTTTAAGGATTTTAAAAGATAGGACCACTTGAGTTTCAAGGAACATCAGATTCAATTGAAGCTCAGACAATGATGGAAAAGATGGAGAAAGTGTTTGAAGTTGTACGTGTTACAGAGGAACAGAAGACAGCAGTGGTCACCTTCATGAATGAAGGGAGAGACTGATTATTGGTGGAAGACTAACAAAAGTCGAACAGGAGAAGGAATGGTTACGTGAACGCGTTTAGTGAATTGAGTTTTGAAAACTATTTTCCAAATAGTACAAAGACAAGAATGGAAGTGAAAGTTTTGGGACTCAAACAGGGAGGTACGATGGTAGTAGAATATGCCGCCAAGATTAATGAGTTGGCGAGATTTGCTCCACATCAAGGGGACACGGGAGAACGAAGGGCAAGAAGGTTTGAACAAGGATTTAATCGATGGATCTACAGTAAGGTTTCAATTCATCAGATTTAACACGTTTTCAGTAATGATGGAAAAGGCAATCATAGCAGAAGGCGGAGATAAGGCTTTGGTAGAATAAAAACAAGAGAGGAAAGGAGAGAAAAGTGATGAAGTAATGGTAAAGGTAGTAGCAGAGGTTGTAACGCTCAGAAACGAAAGAGGAACCATAAAAATGGTGAGAATGATCAAAGGATAGACAAACGATGAATAAAAAATTGTGAAAGTTGTGGAAAGAACCACATAGGAGTATGTCTAAAAGGGACAGATAGTTGTTATAGATGTGGAGGGAAAGGACACGGTGCTTCGAATTGTCCTAGTCCCAGGAAGAATAGGAAGTGTTTGTGGAAGAATGGGTTATCCGTTTAAGGACTGCCCGAAGAAGGAAAGCAAAGCGAGAAGTAATACTAAGAAAGCCAAGAGATATGGAGACGGTTATTTTTCGATCAATAATATAATTGTTTAGGTATTATTTGATTCGAGTACTATATGTCTGAGAATTCCACGAAATAAATAGAACTTCTCGAAGAAAGTAGAATACTTTACTAAATGAATTGTCCTTAAATCAAAGGATTATGTTAGAAAGATGAAAAGTAAGTTGTCCGTAAAATTAATTCGGATATACGAGGAAAAGAGTCAGGAAAAGAACAAAGTATAAGAAAATCTTAAGTAACCTTGTAGCGATGATTCTGGGGACAGAATCCTTATAAGGAGGGGTGAATGTAATGACCGAGAAAATTACGAACCTAATTTTTTTTTTATTTAATTATATCCATAATAATATATGAGGTATGAAGTATATGTGTATGTGATAAGTTGTATGATGAGAGGTATTAAATTAGTTAATTAAATTAATTAACTAAAGAAGGAAAAAGATTTCAAGAGAAGCTTTTGTGATAAAATCACAAAGCTTGAATGTTGGCCTTGTATGACAATTAAGAAGTTTTATAATGAACAAGTTAATTACTTGTATGAATAATGAGAAAGAAGAAGCAAGTGAATTATTAAAGATAACCCCATTGTGGAAATAATTGTACGTGTATGAGTAATGATATTATAAGCCCAATTTGATGATAAGGGTTAGTGAATGAATTAATTTAATCAAGTCAATTTGCTTGTATTATTAAGTGTTAGGGTTTTATTAAAATAAACCCAAGAGTTTGTAAGTGATGGTGTTATGTAAGCTAATTTAATTAAGGAGTCCGATGGACTTATAAATAGCAAATCTAATTGGATTATATTTTAAATCCAAATGAGTGGTTAAACTAGGACAATTAAGTTTACCTAGTAGCCCAAGTAATTAATTTAATTACTAGTCCATGTAAATTATTAAATAAGCCCAATGCTTATTTTAATTAAAGATAGCATAGTTATGTAAATGCTAGCCCAATGTGTGATATAAATTGAACCCAAACAATTTAATTGAATGAGTCCAATAGAACTTAATTCTAAGATCCAAAGTGGAGCCCAATAAGCTTGTATAGGTAAATATGTATACATATATTGGTGTATATATATATGGATACTTATATAATTATATAAGACTTAAAAATAAAGTCAAATTGGATAAATATTGGTCAACCCCGAATTTTGGGGCCCACATGGATATAAAGCTAGCTTGTTGGATGATTTTGGAGTGTAAATTGGTTCAAGTAACATCCAACCACCCTAGTCAATCAAAATGTCCATCAAGTGGTCATTCCATGCATAGTAAGTAAGATTAGAGCCTTAATCAACTAATGTTAGTTGATTAGGAAAGTTAATGGTAAAATCCTAGACTTCTATAAATAAGAAGGAGCAAAGACTTGCTAGGTTTGTTAGTCATTTTGTAAGAACTCCAAGAGAGAATAGAGAGAACATTCTAGAGAAAATAGAGAGAACTCTTGAGAGTTGGTTTTTCACCAAGGAGATTGCTAGAGACTTATCAAGGAGGAGTCACCAACAAAGCCTCTAGCCAAGAGAAAAAGAACATAAGGTTCAAAAGTGTTCTATCTCATCTTTATTTCATTTTTGTAGGCTATATATGTTTTATATGGTCAAAATATATTTTTAACCGATAAAAAGTGGTTTTGATGGTCTAGAAGTCTTAAGCTATGATAAATTGGTAGATACATGGTTTAATATGCTTAAATCATGATTTGGTATGTGAGAAATGTATAAAAGTTGTAGAAATGTTCATAACATATTTTACCGGTAAAACCCTAACGATACATGTTGTGTTTAAGGTCGTAGTTTGAAATATACAAGTTGGAAAATTCATTTCTATGGTTAGAAAGTTAGATCTATGAGTCTTAAAGAAAAGTCCAACTTGAAGTTTTCAAAAATATTGAATAACGAAGAAGTTATAGCTTTTATCGGAAATGATGTCGTGTTTAGACCCTAGATGGTTCGATCCGTAATTTTCATGTAAAACGTTTTCAAAAAGAGGATCGAGCCATGGAATATTATAAAACAAGAGGTTAGGAACACAACAACACTAAGTTGGTGTTATTTGGATGTGTAGAGTTTATTTTATTCAAGTTTGAACCATTAAAATCAAGGATTTGTGAAGTTAGTTTTCACTTTGACTTTGTGAGCGATTTTAATCTTAGATCCGTTTGGAATTTGGATTTTTAATATAAAGTGAAATTGTAGATCATGAAATTCTAATGAATTTAGACTCAAAAATCACCTCAAAATGTTTCTGTATGAAGAAGTTATGGCTGTCGGAGTGACTGGAGGTCGAACAACCCATTATAGGGTTTTGGCTTCTGTTTTGGACGCCGGGGCATTCATTTGAGCGCCGGGGCTTTCAAGGCCAGAAAGTTCAAGTTGTTGGGTCGGGTCGGTCCGGGTTGGTCCGGGTCGGTCCGGGTCGGGTTTTATTGGAAAATTTAAGTATAACTAAGTGTAAAATGAAGGTATTTGTGTATTGAACCAATATATAGAATTTATTTGTAATTAATGGGTAGCAAAATGTTTAAAATAAAGATTAATGTTAACACCATTAAAAAGTTAACTATTGGTATTGTTTAAAGATTTTTATTAAAATATTATTAAATGATTAATAATATTAGTATATGATTAAAAAGTTATTAAATGATTAATAATGATAGTTAATGATTAAAATATTATTAAATGGTTAATAATATTAGTAAATGATTAAAATATTATTAAATGATGAATAATATTAATAAGTGATTAAAATATTATTAAATGGTTAATAATATTAATAAATGATTAAAATATTATTAAATGGTTAATAATATTAATAAGTGATTAAAATATTATTAAATGGTTAATAATATTAATAAGTGATTAAAATATTATCAAATGGTGAATAATATTTGTAAATGATTAAAATATTATTAAATGATTAATAATATTAATAAGGATTAAAATATTATTAAATGGTTAATAATATTAGAAAGTTAATAAAATATTATTAAATAGTTAATAATATTAGATAATGAATAAAATATTATTAAATGGTTAATAATATTAGTATATGAATAAAATATTATTGAATAGTTAATAATATTAGATAATGAATAAAATATTATTAAATGGTTAATAATATTAGTAAGTTAATAAAATATTATTAAATGATTAATAATATTAGTAAGTTAATAAAGGATTTAAATATTATTAAATGGTTAATAATATTAGTATACGAATAAAATATTATTAAATAGTTAATAATATTAGATTATGAGTAAAATATTATTAAATGGATAATAATATTAATAAGAGAAGAAAATAGTATTAAATGATATTATTTTGATTATAAAATATTATTAAATGGATAATAATATTTATAAGTTATTGAAGATATTATTTGATGAATAATATTGTTTGAAGAGTAAGACATTATTAATAATGTTAACCTATGAGTGAAATATTATTAAATGATTAATAATATTAACTAAGGATAAGGATATTATTAAAGGATTAATAATATTATTGAGAGGATAAAATATTATTAAATGGTTAATAATATTTATAAATGATTAAGACATTATTTGATGATTAATATCATTGGGGATAGTGTAAAGCATTATTTAATTATTAATAATGTTAATAAGTGTTTGAGATAATAAAGAGGTTAAGAGAATTATCAGATGGTTAATAATATTGAGGAGCTAAGTGATTTATTATTGAAATAATAAATGGTTAAAATATTATTATACGATTAATAATATTATATGTAGTAATTATATATTATCAAATGAGATAATATTATAAAACAATGAAGTGATGGTTATGTGAGTCGAAATATTATCAAGGGATTGATAATATTATTAAGAGTTTTAAGGTTATGATTAAGTGATAGATGATTTAAGACATATATGTTAAGGTTATTAATGTTAAATAAACCTATATGTGTTATGCTAATTGGAGGATCAATGTTATTGAATATTAGGTCACCCAAAGGAAGTATTTTTAAGTTGAATAGCAGTAGTCAGCGGAACATGCAAGTTCTTCTTAACCCTAACTTGTATTTATTGTTGCAAGTTTCCTTCAACTTTATGTACATTGAGCTATTCAAATTATTGTTGAGCAAATTCTACACTCGTAGTTATTTTACCGAACTTAAAGTGGACTAATTATCTAAAATTATTCCACCTCATTGTTGGTTATTGTATTCGCACATAGTGCCTTTGCAAATGTTATAGTTCAGAAATTTACGAACTGTTTAAGGACGTCTAAGCTAATTGTTTCGGCTAGACAAATGCATGTTTAAATTTATTTAATTGAATATTATAAAAGCTTATCCAAACCATTGGCTGGTGCGGATTCTTACAGTAAGACTGAGAAAGAACAACCCCTAGTTAAAGGGGGATTTTTATTCGTCGGAGACCCGACAGCGCGCAAGAAAACTAAATGTGATGCATATACATAGGACATGAGAGGACTGATCCCCTCGAGTGTCCCGTTATTTTTACAAGGTGTCAGACATTGTTTGTCTGTTCTACCTTAGCAGCAGTTCATGGTCTTTTGAGACCCCTCAGCAGTAAAGAGTCAATTCATTCTTTTATTGAACATTGATTCTTGTTATTTCACAATTGTTATCTATTGTTGAAACCCTTGAAGATAAATCCTTTTCATTCATGATATATCAATTCTCGTTTATTTAAACTTGCTGGGCAAAGTAGTTGCTCACCCTTGCTATATCATGAACTATTTTCAGTTAAGCCGAGTAATCTAAGGAGTACCACGGCAAAGGAAGGATGAACGAGTAGACGTAATTAGTCGTACTATATGTGTAAACCTGTTATATTATAAGGTAATGATGATGTATTAAGGTTAGTGGAACCTGAGATTGAAGGTACGTTTTATATTGAAATTATGTATGTTTCCGCGAGTTATTAAAGTTTTAGATTATGAATGTTTGTTGAGTGATGAATAGTGAGCACCGAACTCGAGGTTCAAGGAACTCGGATTTGGGGGCGTCACAGTACGATTTAGCTCTTACAATACGATCTTGATCCTTTCAATCCTAATCTATTACATCTTTAATAACACCCTATATCTGGATTCAACCTAACAATTTTGATCCATTGTGTCCTTTTACATTTCATCATTCTCTTAAAGACAATATATAGTTTATCTTAACTTTTTTGGATCAACCTAATAAATTTGATTCTCTAATCCTATTCTAACTTTTTCAGATATGGATCATCCTAACAAACTTGATCCTCTAAGTCCTTTTACATTAATTATTCTTTTTAAGGACTGTACAAAATTGTAACAAATGTTTATAACTTCACATTTGTCTGATTTCTCTTTTTCTTTCTTTTCTTTTGAACACAATCAGTAAACGTTAAAAAACTAATCGTTTAATCTATTACATATCTCTAAAACACATGTTAAAAAACTATTCAGCAATCTAACTCAAACAAGGTTAAATACATTATACTTTTTACCGTTTACACTTCAATTTAAAAATAAAATTTACATAGTCAAATACACAATTGATTAAGGGAAATTATATAAATTTTGATTTAATGTATTGACTTTTTTGCTGTGAATTACGTGGATAAATATTAATGGTAATTATTTTAATCAGATATGTAATATGACTGATCAACTTTATAATCTTTTGTAAACCCATATATTGATGTATGTCCAATTATAATTTGATATTTTTTTTACAGTACATAACAAGACTTGTTAATTGTGAAGGAGTTTATGTAAGTTCTCTGCTACCATTCTTATCATACAATTACTACTCCATTTAAGTAGTACTAAAATTTTGTTATTGTAAGTGAACAAAATCGTTACCTTTCTCTAAGGTTAGACTAGTCGTCCTGATTATGTCTTGATCATGGTTGTTAAGTCGTCGACTAGTCGTCCAAGCGTGCTGGGCATCTCAAGGCGATGGGTCAACTTAGAGGCGGTGGGGTCGAGTAGCTGATTACGCTTGGAGTGGCGCAAGTTAGACTTAATCTTACATGGGAGGATGTTAATAGAGATTATGACTATCGATGATTATGCTTGATAGCTTGAGTGATCTTTTTGTTTTGAAAAATAAGACTTTTGAGTTTATGAATATTGAGTTTTTATGACTTTGTTTTTATTTTTATATTATGTTTGTTTTTGACAATGTCACAATGAACATGTTTTTATCTTATTAAGGATGGTTGCCTAATGCTATGATATGACTATATGCTTGTTTATATTTTTATCTTAACAATGATTATTTACTTATTTTTATCTTAAATTATTGAATTCTTAGTATTGAAATTTATGGGATTCTATATATACAATTTTAAAACTCAAGAAACTAAACATAAATTTAAGAATTATATTGAATTAAACTAAATATTACAAAAGGGTCACCATTTATATAATTTGAAGTTGGTATAAATTTAAAACATTATAACTATAATAAAAGTATCATTATTATTTACATTGAATAACACCCTTGTATAGTACACCCAATGAGCTAAATATAAATGAACCTCATTAGTTCTACTATTGAAAAGAGCATCATGGATGTATTTCTACTTCATTGCCTTGCGTGACTCTATTGATGAATATTGATCTATCTTAGAAACAAATTCATGCATAGGTCCAAGCGAGCAAGGAGACTTCTCAACAAGATCATTTGCCTCTTCAACATCACCTCTTTTATTAATTATCTGAACTTCGTTCCTACCTTTTTGTACACGTTCTGTCTTATCTTGATTATTCTTTTTCAACAAGTCCAATGCATTTATACAATGGGTTTTATTAATAGGGGTAGATTTTGAACATGTTATATTTCCTCTTATGCAAGCAACGTAGTGCTTAAGACGATTACAACCCCCACTAATCACTTTGCTACACAATCACTTTGCTGTTGAAGTAGGAATTTTTATTTGAAAAAGAAAAAAATCAAATGGATCCTCATATGGGTTTATGTTTCTTGTTTGTCTTCTTTATTCTTTCACACTCATTCATTCAAATGCCTTTCTATTTGTGTGAATTTTAAACTTTTGATTGTGAAGCAGATTGAGGTTAGATAATGTGCTTAGCATTTTTTTTTATCCTAGTTCATGGTAGATAGACATTTGCCTAGTTGGATTAAACATTGATTTGTAATTTGGAAAGTGCAACTGTTGAACCCTATATTATGTTCTTTCTAGCATGGCAGTAAGGACATAGTTCTAACTCTAACAAGGGAAGACTTACTTAATTATGGATCAATCATAACAAACTCAGCAGCAACAATAGCAAATTGGAGGAGGTGTAAGTGAAATGACCTATGCTACACCTATGAAAGCTAATGAAAATGTCAGAATAATTTTCGCCGAGGCCCCTGTTATATTTGCAAAGGCTTGTAAGATGTTCATCTTGAAGCTAACTTACTTGATGATGGCTTTTGTTAAGTCCCACATCACCTACACACCAAATTTATGCTAGGCCATTGGCATTATAAATAAGACATGCATCCTTCGTTAAAACAAAAATGCTTAGATGGGTCCACGGGTTAGCAGGCCAGGCTTGTTACACTGGACCAAGCCGAACCAAGGCCGCAGGCCGGGCTTTTGGCTAGGCAGGATTTTCTAAAAAAATTAGCGACCTTTTCACAGCCTTCTAGGCCAGGCCTGTTTGACCTTTTCACAGCCTTCTAGGTCAGGCTTGATTGGCCTAGGCTTTGACCAGACTTGGTTTTGACTAGGTTGGGTTCAGGTCAGACTAAGGCCAGGCCTCGGGCCGTTTGTGCAAGTCTAACTTGAGCTAGCTCAGCTAAATTATGAGCTACCCTAGTACCTATCCTACAAAGAAAAATTTACAAACTCAAAAACATTGACCTTGAACTTGAATACCAAAAATATCCAAGGACCTTGTGCTTTTGTGCAATTGAAACTTTAGGGCTTAGCATGTCCAATGGGCTCTACTTTTAGCAACAAAGCAAATTTCTCCTGCAGGATCTAACATAAAGGCCACAAAGCACGTCCTATTTGGCCTTTTGATCAGTTTCCTAAAAAGGTTTTCATTTCTTTTATTATTTTTACAAACTCATCAAATGGTCAAATGACCTTTTGGGAAAGCGTTTGAAATATCAATTTATTTATTTTGGAACATTAATCTATATAAATATATAACACACAAAACTTAATTTTTTGGTTTTCATCTTCAGTCTTTGGTATTGGTATGAGTCCATAATTTAACTACTACTAAAACACTTTTTAAAATTTCTTTAATTTAATTTAATTTAATTTATTTAAATAGATTTAAAATACTTTTTAATGTACAAAAAAAGAAGGAAAAAAGAAAAGAGTCTCCCAAATTTTATTCTATTTATTCTCAATAAACCTCAAATTTAACTATAACTAAAACACTTTCGCAAATTGCATGTGGGATACCAAGTCAAGCAAATGAAGGTTGCCCATTAAGATTCTTTTTAATTAATAAAGTTGTAGGAGAGTAATTATTTATAAGAAATAATTAAGAGAGATATTAGTTGGATTTCTCATTTTCGCACAACTGAGTTTCATGACTCTGTCTACATCCTTTAATTAGTTTTCTTATGATAAGTAATAAATTATAATAAATAAAATTTTAAATTCATATTTAAAGACAAAATATCAGTGAATTATTGTAAAATTCAAATAAAATTAAAGGTATAAAATACTATTTAATTCAATAGTATTTAATAAAATATATTTAAAGTTTTATTACTTGTAAAATAATAATTGATAAAAAAAAACTATTCCACGGCGCTCTCTCTCTCAATCCTCATTTGTCCTTCTCACTAGCCCTCACCCATCTTGAACCCTCGCTCTCAGCCCCGGGTCAAACCCTAAACCTAGTTGTTCCCTCTCTTTCCCCTCGTTTCCCATTTCCTTAGCCTTGTTTAACCTCTCTGTTGTTTCTTGTTCTACACCTAATCCTTTCTTCTCTTCTTGCTCTCTCTCCATGGTTGACCATCTTCATTTGTCTGCAGGTAACTCTTTGAGCTCCCCTTCTCGGGATGGATCATATTGATCGATGGTTAGAGATACTAGAGACAAATAAATACTACCTGTGACAGCCCCAAATCTGGGTCCACACAGCCCAAACTTGAGTTGTCAAAAGACTACAACAATATTATTACAAAGTAGTACAACGTTTAACAATACAGTGTATAATAATACACAACTAAGTCTTCATAATTATTGTCACACTATTTTACAACATGTGAAGACTACGATAGCTATCCCTCGGACTCTCACTCCATCCCCCAGCTAGACCCAGCTACGTTCTCATCTTCTGTTGAAAAACAATGGAACGAAAAGAAAGGGTGAGCTCAAATAGTCCAGTAAGAAATATCATGACTAAGATAATGAAGAATAAATTATCATTTACCTTCAACAGTTGAGTTCTTAATAGAATATAATAGACTACAAGGTTTATATCAAAAACTGCAGTTAAATTCTTGAACAACGTTCAGATCAATAATAGCAGCGGAATGGGCAATCTATTAGAAGAATAATGCAGACTATAATGTCCACTCGTTTCTCTCTTTAGAAAAAACATCATCAACTTTCATCATCTGAAATACTATTAGTCATGATAATACAAATTCACAGTTCCTGGTCATAATCATGCAAATCAATAGTTCATCTTTGCACTACGGGCTAAAGATATTCAATATAACACCAACGGTCATGATTATACCAGTATTCAGCCTTTGGTCATAATCATACCTACTAGTATTAAGCCTTTGGTCATAATTGATGAGCATATTATTATACATTTATTTTCTTCAAAAATAGATTCAATAGTCTAATTTTATGTTAATTGAATTTAATTTGGTGTACAGGTTTTGAGAAATTTAAAAAAGCCCAAATTATGGATTCAATGGCAAGCCTAGGTGGATGAGTAAAAAAAAGAAGAGTTTTAGCAAAATTGAAAAGGGAAAGAAGATAAAGCAAAATAATAAAAAGATAAAAAGAAATTAACTTTTTGGCTATTCAAGGTAATTAACTACACGATGAGTTATATAAGGAGTCAAAAGCAGCAGCTTGCGTGGCATCATATATCACATGAGAAAAGTAGCACCATGACACTCATCTGATAGTTATAAAAGAGGAGAACAAACGTACCAAGCAAAAAAGGCAATACAGAAGAAAAGAAATATAAAGCACAGCAGCAACATCATACAAAAAAGACTATAACATCCAAGCAATATCAAGCATGGAAACCGAGAAGGGTTAATAACATAAAAGAAGTAAAACAGCAGCGTGGAGACTATAACAGTTCAGCAACGCGGAATTATTCTAATGTTGGGTTATTTCTTAAACTTTGTTTGTGATAAAATCATGTGTTGCTAAAATTATTTTTGAGGTGTAGGATGAAACATTATTAAATATGTAATATTCTGAATTTTATTATTAATTCTCAAATTGGTTTTAATGTTAATAATTCTTATTTATTTGGTTGATTTAAATTAAATTGTTTCATTCATAATATCATGTATTTTGAATAGTTTCAATTAGTTTAATTTAATCCGGGTTGCGTTTTAAAATCTAAAATAAGAACTAAGATTATTTGTTTTTCAAAACGGTGGATACATATAATACTTTGGTCTTATACATTGAACCTTGAAAAATAAGAATTTACAAAAAGAAATATTTTTATGAACTTAAATGAATAATCTTGAGAAATCATTGAATTGATTTTCAAATTGCTACTCCGAATTAATAATGAATTGTAAGACGTACATAGTTAATATTGCGGATTCTAAACCTCATAACTTTTCTCTCATTGATTAAAAGTTTAGTTATTTAATTAGTTTTGATTCTCATTACATGTTTACTTAGTTTTAAGTTTTAATTGTTCCAAAAATCACTTTTTGTTAACTAGATTAGAATTGAATATAATTTAGATTTAATTAATTATTCAATAATTCTTGTGGGATCAACCTCGTACTTTGCATAAAGTTATTTTACAATAGATTCGTGCACTTGAAGTATTTTACAAAATTTAAGCACAACAAGTTTTTGGCGCCGTTGCCAGGGATTATTAGAAATATTAATTAATTTAAATTTTATTTAATTCTTCTACTAGTTGTAGTTTAGTTTATCATTTGAAAATTAATTGTCGCATTCATGCATTCACTCACATAGTGCACATCTTGCTTAGGTTTTATTTTATTTTATTTGTGAAATATAAACTGTGGTGATTGCTGGAGGATTGAGGTACGTCAAATTTCTCTTTCTTTTGTAATTCACATAGTTCTAGGACATTTTATATGTTACTGTTTTTTTTATTTTAATTGTGCATCTTTAATTTTAATCTAACATTAAGGGCAATACCCACAACAAGATAAGGTGGGGATTTCATCACCCTTCCTTGGCCCACAAACAACCACACTTTGCATAATTGATCAAATAAAATCAAGTAGACGTTGGCCCCTAGGACTCTCGAGCTCAATTAGGACAAGTGAATCTAAGAGGAGTCTGAATTTTAAATTAATCAAACTACTAGTGTCTAGGCAAGTGGTTCAAAAGGTAAACGCCTAAAGAATGCGTGGTTATTTAATTAGTCATTGTATTTACGGAGAGACTCCCCCGTTCTTACACTTACCTGGCTAGTGGTTGATTAATTACGAATTTGGTGGACCTTAAAGAGAAACTTGGAACAGTTAGGAGTTGTCTAGATTTTATTTAGGTTAACCTTAGAATTAGTTTTATTTTGTTTATTTTTATTTATTTTCTCTTATTTGTCTTTGTGTGCTTATTTGCTTATTTGCTCACATAATTAAATAATAATAATAATAATAATAATAATAATAATAATAATAATAATAATAATAATAATAATAATAATAATAATAATAATAATAATAATAATTTTAAAATGGCTAATGATAATGATAACAATGTAGTAGTGGAGCCTTTAGCACGTGAGAAGAGATCACTTAGGAAGTACTTTTTACCCGTCACACATAATCACCCTTCTTGCATTGTGTTACCACAAACTCGAGCGACACACTTTGAACTTAAACCGAGTGTAATACAACTCATTTCATCATTCCATGGGTTAGATAGAGAGGACCCCTACAATCATGTCAAAGAATTTTTAAACATATGCACAACCTTTCGATTTCAAAATTTTTCAGATGAATCTGTGAGGCTTCGTCTATTTCCATTTTCTCTTAAAGATAGGGCTAAAACATGGTTGAACTCACTTCCTTCTAATTCAATCAATAGTTGGGACCAATTAACTAGTAAATTCTTGTCAAAATTCTTTCCAATGTCTAAAACAAATGCTCTTAGAAGAGAAATTACAGATTTTCATCAAACCGAGAGTGAGCAATTTTATTTGTGTTAGGAGAGATTTAAGGACTTACTTTTAAGGTGTCCACGTCAAGGTTTCGAATTATGGAGACTCGTACAATATTTTTATAACGCTTTGACCATGTCAAATCGTCACATGATTGAGTCTATGAATAAAGGAAAATTCCTAAATTTAAGTAGCACTGATGCCTGACGATTCCTTGAAACCTTGTCCGAAAATTCTCAGCAATGAGATTTTTCTAATGAGATAGAGAAGCCTAGGAAAGGGAGGTTATAAGAGGTAAGAGACAATTTTGATGTAAAAAATGCCTTAGGAAACTTGACTAAGAAAGTAGAAACCTTAGTCTTGAGTCAAACTATGAATTCCGCGATGAGTGCTATGAATGAGGGGTGTGCGTCGTTTGTTAATTCACCATATACCTCTCCAGAGAGCTATGTTGACCAAGCAAATGCTTTAAATTCTTATGGGAGATCATCTGATAGTCCATTTTCTACCACATACAACCCTAATCGGAAGAATCACCCAAACTTTTCTTGGAGACAAAACCAGTCTCCAGTGAATTATGGAGGGCAACAATATGCAGCCCCAAATCCATCACATCTTCCAGGTTTTCAATCACAATCGCAGTTTGTTGCCCCTCAAAGAAAACCTTCTTTAGAAGACACTTTGTAACAATTTATGCAAATCACTCAGCAATCTTTTCTTGGTACTCAGCAGTCTATCTTGAAACTTGAAACCCAAATGGGGCAATTAGCCACCGCCTTAGGTGAAAGAGAGAAAGGGAAGTTGCCTAGTCAACCCGTTCCTAACCCCAAAGGTCAGTATGAAGTCACCAATCCTGATAGGAGTCTTGAGGAAGCGAAGTCCATCACTATCCTAAGGTCTGGTCAGAAAATAGATAATCATGCGAATGGATCTAGTGATAAGGAAATAGATGAGAAACCTACTCCTAAAGAATCAAAAGAGCCCGAAACACCTATTGCGTCTTATGTCCCTAAGGCCCCTTTTCCACATAGACTTGACCCAGTAAAGAAAGGCACTCCGTATAGCGATATTTTAGAAGTGTTTAAGCAAGTTCGCAAAAACATCCCATTCCTTGACACCATTCAGCAAGTGCCCTCTTATGCTAAATTCTTAAAAGATCTATGTACCAAATTATGTAAATTTTATATTAATTTAATTTAATTTGGTGTATAGGTTTTGAGAAATTAAAAAAAGCCCAAATTATGGATTCAATGGTAAGCCTAGGTGGAGGAGTAAAAAGAACAAGAGTTTTAGCAAAATTGAAAAGGGAAAGAAGATAAAGCAAAAGAATAAAAAGATAAAAAGAAATTAACTTTTTGGTTATTCAAGGTAATTAACTACATGATGAGTTATATAAGGAGTCAAAAGCAGTAGCTTGCGTGGCATCATATATCACATGAGAAAAGTAGCACCACGGCACTCATCTGATAGTTATAAAAGAGGAGAACCAACGTACCAAGCAAAAAAGGTAATACGGAAGAAAAGAAATATAAAGCACAACAGCAACATCATACGAAAAAGACTATAACAGCCAAACAATATCAAACACGAAAACCGAGAAGGGTGAATAACATAAAAGAAGTAAAGCAGCAGCGTGAAGACTATAACAGTTCAGCAACGCAGAATTATTCTAATGTTGGGTTATTTCTTAAACTTTGTTTGTGATAAAATCATGTGTTGCTAAAATTATTTTTGAGGTGTGGAATGAAACATTATTAAATATGTAATATTCTGAATTTTATTATTAATTCTCAAATTGGTTTTAATATTAATAATTCTTATTTATTTGGTTGATTTAAATTAAATTGTTTCATTCATAATATCATGTATTTTGAATAGTTTCAATTAGTTTAATTTAATCCGGGTTGCGTTTTAAAATCTAAAATAAGAACTAAGATTATTTGTTTTTCAAAACGGTGGATACATATAATACTTTGGTCTTATACATTGAACCTTGAAAAATAAGAATTTACAAAAAGAAATATTTTTATGAACTTAAATGAATAATCTTGAGAAAGCATTGAATTGATTTTCAAATTGCTACTCCGAATTAATAATGAATTATAAGACGTTCATAGTTAGTATTGCGGATTCTGAACCTCAGAACTTTTCTCTCATTGATTAAAAGTTTAGTTATTTAATTAGTTTTGATTGTCATTACATGTTTACTTAGTTTTAAGTTTTAATTGTTCCAAAAATTACTTTTTGTTAACTAGATTAGAATTGAATATAATTTAGATTTAATTAATTATTCAATAATCCTTGTGGGATCAACCTCGTACTTTGCATAAAACTATTTTACAATAGATTCGTGCGCTTGCGAGTATTTTACAAAATTTAAGCACACCAATAATCATACTAAACAACAGTTCATCTTTGTACTGCGGGCCAAAGATATTCAATATAACACTAACGGTCATGATTATACCACTATTCAGCCTTTGGTCATAATCATACCAAACAACAGTTCATCTTTGCACTACGAGCTAAAGAGAACTTTCACCACGTGTCATAAAAGACACCGAATATATGTATCGCCTTTAACATATTATATCGCCTTTAACCTATCATCTGTTCAACAATTATATCGTATCTGTGTCCCCGACCACAGATATTCACAACAACTTGATTCTTGATGATTAATACAAATAACAGTGATACAAATGATGAATAGAAGAAACAGGATAAACAATAAGTATCGAAAGTTTACTTTGTGCAGATTCAAATAATGTCCAAATTGTCAACATGATGTGGAGTAAAATTCAAAAATGATATTCAAGATACACAGTTCAGAATAAAGGTTATAGTTCAATAGAAATATTTAGAAAAATAGGAATGTTCAATTGAAATGATATTAGATAAAGTATAAACTATTAAGGAACATATAATCATTTCAGAAAACTTTATCAAATAGTACTTACTATAGTAAGTTAAGAGTATAAAAGAAATAATATCCCTTACTATAGTAAGTATGAGTAATGGAAGATGAAAAAGATGGTATCCCTTATGAGTATAAAAGAAAATAATATCACTTACGGATATGAAAGAAAATGATATTACAAACGAATATGGAATAAAAGTGTCATGTGATAATTCATGTAGACAAATTATTTTCACAAGAGACAAATAAGAAATTTACAAAGGGTTATTCACCAACAGACGGTAATCCGCGCAGTGAGGTTATTCCTACAATTTAATAAAATTTGAATACGAAGAGTCATTCACCAAACAGGCGGAAATCCGCGCAGTAAGGTTATTCTCAGAGATTAATAAGGAATGAATACGAAAGGTAATTAACCAACAGGCGGTAATCCGCGTCGTAAGGTTATTCCCATAATTTAATACATGGAAATAAATGACACATCTTATGAGTAAGAAAGAAACGATATTATTTTCGAGAATCAAATAATGATAATCCCTTATAATTAAGAAAATAATACAATTTATGATGATGAAAAGAATGACACCCCTTATCTTAACACGTGACTGCATATTAATTTAAATGAGGTTGATTAACCTATATATTTATAATATAATTTGTAATTACCACATATAAATTTCAAAGTGTATGATAACTCGTATAATATGAAATTTAAAAATTATATATATTTAACATAATTTTTGTAGTATAATATAATAACTTTAAAATAGTTTTTAAAATAATATTTCAAAATAAATCTTCCAAAGGAAACTTTTAAAAATGAATCTTCTTAAAGAAGAGTCTTCTAAAGGAAGATTTGTGAATACTGTGAAAAATAGGAATTTATGAAATTACAACTGTTTAATAAAAAACTTACTTGAAAAATTCCTGCACTCTTTTGGCTTTCAAACACTCAAAATAACCTTACTATTCTCAGAGAAAACTTATAAAATACTTATAGAAAAATTTTATATTTTAGGTGTGATTTTTCTATTCAGCTGATCAGGCTATTTATAGGAGAAAATATTTACTATGCGCGGTAGGTAGCAGCATGCCAGTGCTGAAAATTTTCAGCAACGTGCTCACCAACCAATTCCAGTAACTTTCACATTTTGCAAATTTCATGTGGGCCCCACAGTGAGTCCACATACTATTCACATTATTATTCACTTAAAATAATAATTAATTAGTTTTTTTTCTTCCTGTGGGTCCTGCATATAAAATAAAATAATGCTACAACTATAATTCAACAATAATGTAATAAACACGTTACAGATTATTATTAATTTAATAATATAAATTACTGTATATTTGGTACTGTGACAATTATTGGTTCAATAATTTTAACATACAGTGCAATAACAATAATATAAAATACAGTGCAATAACAATTATTGAATCAATAATGCAAAATACTGTGTAACAACAATTATTGATGAATACTGTGCAATGATCACGTTATCAGATCAATAATATGAGATACTGTGCAATACCGCGTGCTACAGTAAAATACCTTATGCTACTATTCTTTAATCACCGGTATTTTAACAGTTAATACCGTTGACTATTTTTATTTTAAAAGGTTACTTTTGTCGTTTTCTATATCCGACAAATATTTCGTTGTGGGGTCTACCGATAATTAGTTATTTCGACGCCGTCGTACGACCCGAATATTTCCCGACATAACGAATATTTTTCGACATAATAAAATTTGCACATAACATCCTTAACTTTTAACTTTATCAATTTAATCACTTACTGTTTCAGGAAAAATATATATGAAGAAAAATTAATTTTGTATTTAATAAAATTCGGGGTCTTACAACCTCCCCTCCTTATGAAATTTCGTCCCCAAAATTGACGTACCTGGCATTTCGAAGAAGTAAGGATACTTAGATTTCATCTCAGATTTTAGCTCCCAGGTTATTTTCTCAGTATCTTGGTTCCTCCATAAAACCTTAACTTGAGGTATAACCTTTGAGCGTAGGATCTGCTCCTTCTTATCTAAGATCTTAAGAGGTACCTTATCGGACGTTAAATCATCTACTATAACATCCGGTTCTAACTCAATGATTTGGTTTGGATCCTTCACATATTTACGTAGCATAGATATGTGAAAAACGTTATGGATGCGAGACATACTTAGTGGTAGGGCTAGTCTATAGGCTACGGTTCCTACTCGATCAAGGATTTTAAATGGGCCAATAAATCGAGGGTTGAGCTTTTCTCTCATTCCGAATCTCGTAACTCCTTTCCATGGAGAAACACGTAAGAATATATGATCTCCGACGTTGAATCTTTCATCTCTCCGATGAAGATTAACATAACTCTTTTGTCGTTCTTGAGTGGTCTGTATTCGTTGACGGATCATTTGGATCTTTTCTGTTGTCAAGCGTACCAACTCGGGTCTCAACAGTTTTGCTTCTCCTACCTCATTCCAACATACTGGAAAACGACACTTCTTTTCATACAAAGCCTCGAATGGAGCCATACCTATACTTGTTTGGTAACTGTTGTTGTAGGAAAATTCAACCAATGGCAAGTACTTATCCCTACTTTCTTTGAAGTCTAGTACACAAAGTCTCAAAAGATCTTCGAGGGTATGGATCGTCCTTTCCGATTGTCCGTCCATTTGAGGATGGTATGCATAACTAAAACGTAGTTCAGTGCCCATAGCTTTTTGTAGACTGATCCAAAAGCGTGAAGTGAATCTAGGATCTTGATCAGAAACTATGGAAACTGGCATGCCATGCAATCTCACAATCTCATTTATGTACATATCGATAAGACGCTCAAGTGAAAAATTTTCTCGTATAGGTAAGAAATGAGCTGATTTGATAAATCTATCTACGATAACCCAAATTGCATCTAAGCCTTGAGAAACCTTGGGAAGACCCGTCACGAAGTCTATATTGATGTGTTCCCACTTCTATTCAGGAACCTCAAGTGATTGCAATGGACCTTTAGGTACTTGATGCTCTGCCTTGACACGTTGACAAATTAAGCACCTTGAGATAAACTCTGCAATCTCCTTTTTCATATTATTCCACCAGAATGTATGTCGAAGATCTCGATACATCTTGGTACCTCCTGGGTGGATTGCAAACGGCGTGTTGTGTGCTTCCATCATGATTTTATGCTTCAATTCAGGATTGTTAGGAACACAGAGTTGAGAGTTAACTCGAAGTATTCCTTTCTCGTCGATTCTTACCTCAGGAATAACACCTTCTTGTACTTTCTTCATCATATTCATCAGCTCTGAATCAGTAGCTTCAGCAACTTTAATTTTATCGATTAAAGCTGGTTCTACTCGTACGTGCGCAATCTTCAAGTGGGTCATTGGTGTTTTTAGCTCTATCTCCATCTTTTGCAAGTCGTACAAAATACGCTTTTGTGTTATCAGCAGTGTACTTGTACTCGCATAAGATTTTCTGCTCAAAGCGTCAGCTACAACGTTCGCCTTTCCCGGATGATACTGGATTGTGTTGTCGTAATCCTTCAACAGCTCAAGCCAAAGTCGTTGTCGCATGTTGAGTTCCTTCTGGGTGAAGAAATACTTGAGACTTTTATGATCTGTATAGATATCCACTTTCTCTCCGTACAAGTAGTGTCTCCAGATCTTCAACGCGAAAACGACCGCTGCCAACTCTAGATCATGAGTAGGGTAATTTTTCTCATAATCTTTGAGTTGTCGAGATGCATAGGCTATAACATTTCCATGTTGCATAAGGACACAGCCTAGACCTTTGCCTGAAGCATTGCTATATATGACGAATTCTCCTGATCCTGATGGTATGGTCAGAACAGGAGCTGAAACAAGTCTCCTCTTGAGTTCTTAAAAACTTTTCACGCATTTCTCGCTCCATACGAATTTTGTACTTTTTCGAGTCAGCTGAGTTAATAGAGTGACGATTCGAGAAAATCCTTCTACGAATCTCCGATAATAACCAGCTAAGCCCAGAAAACTTCGGGCTTCGGTTACTATCTTAGGTTGTTCCCAATTTAATATCGTTTCAATCTTCGCAGGATCGACTGATATTCTCTGACTAGAAATCACATGCCCAAGAAACGTGACTTCCTCAAGCCAGAACTCACATTTCTTCAACTTAGCATATAATTTGTTCTCACGGAGCTTTTGGAGTATCAATCTCAGGTGTTGTTTATGATCCTCACGACTCTTGGAGTATATGAGGATGTCATCAATAAAGACAACCACAAAATGATCCAAATATTCTTTGAATATTCGGTTCATCATGTCCATGAAAGCTGTAGGAGCATTGGTTAGTCCAAAAGGCATGACAAAGAACTCATAATGCCCATAACGAGTTTTGAAAGCAGTCTTTGGAATGTTCTCAGCTTTAACCTTTAACTGATGATATCTAGAATGGAGATCAGTCTTTGAGAAATGTTGAGCACTTTATAATTGATCAAACACGTCATCAATCCGAGGTAATGGGTACCTGTTTTTGATGGTGACATGGTTCAATTCTCGGTAGTCAATGCACAATCTCATACTCCCTTCTTTCTTCTTCACAAATAGAACAGGAGCACCCCAAGGTGATGCACTCGGACGAATGAAACCGGTATTCAACAATTCCTGTAGTTGGACTTTTAACTCTTGAAGTTTAATGGGAGCTATTCGGTATGAGGCTTTGGAAATGGGCTTAGTACCGGGTTCAAGATCGATACAGAATTTAATTTCTCGGTTTGGGGGTAAGCCAGGAAGTTCCTCAGGAAAAACGTCAGAAAACTGATTAACAAAGATAATATCATTCAAGTTTGACATGTTTTGTTCAAATTAGTGACATGAGCTAAGAAGGATTGACATCCGTTGTTTAATAAACGAATGGCTTTATGGCTAAAAATAACTGTTATGGATTTCAATGGTTTAGTTGCTTGAATTTGCATGACAGGTTGATTAGGAATATGAAAACTAATAATCTTATGAAAACAATCAATTTTAGCATGATGGATAGTCAACCAATCAATTCCTAAAATCACATCAAATTCATGCAGTTCCAAAGAAATAAGGTCAATGGGTAATGTGAGATTGTTGATTTGAACTAGGCAAGATTTATATACAGTAGATGTAATGGTTATTTCTCCTAATGGGGTTTCAAGTGATAAGTCAAAGTCCAAATTTTCAAGAGTTAAGTTTAAACGTTGAGCACATACAAGTGATATAAAAGAATGGGTAGAGCCAGTATCTAACAGGACGTAGACTTCACGAGAATTTATGAATAGCTTACCGATTATCATCTCGTTCGAGTTTCATACCATTAGGGATGTCACAACAAAAGTTCTCCCTTGAACTACAGATTTTCCCTTATCCACGTTAGCTTTTGGTATCAACATTGCAGCTGGACTTGATTTTGTGGTAAGACAAAATCGCGCAACATAACCCTCTTTCCTACAACTGTAGCACTTTTTGGACTGCTGTGTACAGTTTGAGCTGATGTAACCTTCCTGACCACACCTATAACATCTCACTGGTGGTCGATCTTCTCCCCTTGAAACTAGGGCCGGTGCTGGTACTGGTGTCGATGCCCTTCCATAATTATTATGGAATCTCTTTCTTTTGAAATTGTTTCCATTGGAATCTCCTCTTCTGTTATTCGATGTAGGATTACCACTGAAGTGTTGGTTACCTCCTCGATGGTTCTCGTTCCTGTGGTTGTTGTCATTCCTCTCTCTATACTGATCATTGAATCTTGGCTGCAATATTTCATTTGTTTGCTCTACCATTTGAGTTTTATCCACAACATCTGAATATAAACTAAATTTATGAGAGCTAAGTTGTTGACGAATTTTGAATCTCAAACCTTGCAGGAACATCCGACTCATTCATGTTTCGTCATTCACCAAATGGGTCGTGAAACGAGATAATTCGGCAAACTTAGCTTCATATTGAGAGACTGTCATGTTTTCCTGCTCAGTTTAATGAATTCCACCTTTTTCATATGGCAGATGCTTTCTGAGAAGTACTTTTCATTAAACAACTCTTCAAATTTTGTCCAAGACATCTCGAGTGCTGAAGGGTGGATACGTTTTACCACTTCCCACCAATGGTCCTCCTCACCTCGTAGCATAAAAGTGGCGAATGACACCTTCTGATCATCAGCGCATTGTACGACATCAAATATTTTTGTCGTCTGCTTCAGCCACGCCTCCGCTTTGAGTGGGTCAGGCTTCCCGAGAAATTCAGGTGGTCCCAATTCTTTAAATTGCTTGACAGTGACTGTCCTCGAATTACCAGCGTTTCTACCGTTATTATTGACTGGATTTCCTCTTGCTTGATTCTACATGAACTGCATGAAATTCCTAAAAAATTCATCGTTCATCATGTTATCAGGAACATTATTTCCTAAGTTGGCAGGAGGATTGTTTGTGGCCTCTTGATTCTCAGCTACATTGGCTTCGGGCACTTCATTGTTAACTTCCTGATTTCCAGATGCCATACTTAACCGTGGTCACAAAATAATTGTTAGTTTAAACAAACTGACTCATCACTTCCTGTTCCTACATTCAAATCGATTCGTTAGATAAAAAAATCTAATTTAGGTAGGACACACTAGTGACGTATTCTATTCGTCTCTCCCCTCCCAGTTCTAAGCCCAGATCTCCATTAAAGACCATATCCCTAAACTTTGATGCCAACTGTGACACCCCCAAATCTGTGTCCACACAGCCCAAACTTGAGTTGTCAAAAGACTACAACAAAATTATTACAAGGTAGTACAACGCTTAACAATACAGTGTATAATAATACATAACTAAGTTTTCACAATTATTGCCACACTATTTTACAACACGTGAAGACTACGATAGTTATCCCTCGGACTCTCACTCCATCCCCCGGCTAGACCCAACTACGTTTTCATCTTCTGTTGAAAAACAATGGACCGAAAAGAAATGGTGAGCTCAAATAGCCCAGTAAGAAATATCATGACTAAGATAATGTCGAATAAATTATCATTATCCTTTAACAGTTGAGTTCTTAATAGAATACAATAGACTACAAGGTTTATATCAAAAACGACAGTTAAATTCTTGAACAACGTTCAGATCAATAATAGCAGCGGAATGAGCAATCTATTAGAAGAATAATGAAGACTATAATGTCTACTCGCTTCTCTCTTTAGGAAAAACATCATCAACTTTTATCATCTGAAATACTATTAGTCATGATAATACAAATTCACAGTTCTTGGTCATAATATGCAAATCAACAGTTCATCTTTGCACTGCGGGCCAAAGACATTCAATATAACACCAACGGTCATGATTATACCAGTATTCAGCCTTTGGTCATAATCATATCTACCAATATTCAGCATTTGGTCATAATCATACCAAACAACAGTTCATCTTTGCACTACGGGCCAAAGATATTCAATATAACACCAACGATCATGATTATACCAGTATTCAGCATTTGGTCATAATCATACCAAACAACAGTTCATCTTTGCACTACGGGCCAAAGAGAACTTTCACCACGTGTCATAAAAGACACCGAACAGATGTATCGCCTTTAACCTACTATATCGCGTTTAACCTGTCATCTGTTCAACAATTATATCGCATCTGTGTCCCCGACCACAGATATTCACAACAGCTTGATTCTTAATGATTAGTACAAATAACAGTGATACAAATGATGAACAGAAGAAACATGATAAACAATAAGTATCGAAAGTTTACTTTGTGCAGATTCAAATAATGTCCAAATTGTCAACATGATGTGGAGTGAAATTCAAAAATGATATTCAAGATTCACAGTTCAGAATAACGGTTACAGTTCAATAGAAATGTTTAGAAAAATAGGAAGGTTCAATTGAAATGATATTAGATGAAGCACAAACTATTAAAGAACATATAATCATTTCAGAAAACTTTATCAAATAGTACTTACTATAGTAAGTTAAGAGTATAAAAGAAATAATATCCCTTACTATAGTAAGTTTGAGTAATGGAAGATGAAAAAGGTGGTATCCCTTATGAGTATAAAGGAAACAAATATCACTTACGAATATGAAAGAAAATGATATTACAAACGAATATGGAATAAAAGTGTCATGCGATAATTCGTGTAGACAAATTATTTTCATAAGAGACAAATAAGAAATTTACAAATGGTTATTCACCAACAGGCAGTAATCCGCGTAGTAAGGTTATTCCCACAATTTAATAAAATTTGAATATGAAGAGTCAATCACCAAACAGGCGGTAATCCGCGCCGTAAGGTTATTCTCAGAGATTAATAACGAATGAATACGAAAGGTAATTAACCAACAGGCGGTAATCCGTGCCGTAAGGTTATTCCCATAATTTAATACATGGAAATAAATGACACATCTTATGAGTAAGAAAGAAACGATATTATTTTCGAGAATCAAATAATGATAATCCCTTATAATTAAGAAAATAATACAATTTATGATGATGAAAAGAATGACACCCCTTATCTTAACACGTGACTGAATATTGATTTAAATGAGATTGATTAACCTATATATTTATAATATAATTAGTAATTACCACATATAAATTTTAAAGTGTATGATAACTCGTATAATATGAACTATCAAAATTATATATATTTAACATAATTTTTGTAGTATAATATAACAACTCTAAAATAATTTTTAAAATAATATTCCAAAATAAATCTTCTAAAGAAAACTTTTAAAAATGAATCTTCTTAAAGAAGAGTTTTCTAAAGGAAGATTTGTGAATACCGTGAAAAATAGGAATTTATGAAATTACTACTCTTTAATAAAAGACTTATTTGAAAAATTCCTGCACTCTTTTTGGCTTTCAAACACTCAAAATAACCTTACCATTCTCAGAGAAAACTTATAAAATACTTATAGAAAAATTTTATGTTTTAGGCGTGATTTTTCTATTCAGTTGAGCAGGCTATTTATAGGAGAAAATATTTACTATGCGCGGTAGGTGGCAGCACACTAGTGCTGAAAATTTTCAGCAGCATGCTCACCAACCAACTTCAGCAACTTTTACATTTTGCAAATTTCATGTGGACCCCACAGTGGGTCCACATATTATTCACGTTACTATTCACATAAAATAATAATTAATTAATTTTTATTTTTTTCTTCTTGTGGATCCTGCATATAAAATAAAATAATGCTACAACAATAATTCAACAATAATGTAATAAACACTTTATAGATTATTATTAATTTAATAATATAAATTACTGTGTATTTGCTACTATGACAATTATTTGGTTCAATAATTTTAATATACAGTGCAATAACAATGATATAAAATACAGTGGAATGATAATTATTGAATCAATAATGCAAAATACTGTGTAACAATAATTATTGATGAATACTGTGCAATGACCACGTTATCAGATCAATAATATGAGATACTGTGCAATACCGTGTGCTACTGTAGAATACCGTGTGCTACAGTAAAATACCATAAAATACTGTATTCTAGTATTCTTTTATCACCGGTATTTTAACAGTTAACACCATTGACTATTTTTATTTAAAAAAGTTACTTCTATCGTTTTCTATATCCGACAAATATTCTGTTGTGGGGTCCATCGATAATTAGTTATTTTGGTGCCGTCGTACGACCCGAATATTTTTCAACAAAACGAATATTGTCCGACATAATAAAATTTGTAGATAACATCCTTAACTTTTAACTTTATCAATTTAACCACTTACTGTTTCAGGAAAAATGTATATGAAGAAAAATTAATTTTGTATTTCATAATTTCGGGGTCTTACACTTCCAAACTTCTCATTCCATTTTGTCAATAAAGGAAAGGTGTGTGAGATACCCGAAAATACTATATTACACAAATTTGAGCCCGTTATCGTCAATCAATTAATTGTTCAAACCTGTCAAGAATAATTTTAAGTTAGAAATGAGTAGCACACTAATATTTGTCTAAAAAAGAATGACTAGATTAAGTATCAATCTTTTTATATTAATGAATGAAATAAGTATTAATCATTTTGCATTAATAGTTGGACTTTCAGTTCTATTATGGAACTGAGAATCTACAACAATTTAAAAATGTTCAATTTAAAAAATATTGAATACAGTGCTTAATTATTATATTAATTATACCGTGCCTTCAAGCACGGATTATCCCTAGTTTATATTATAAAGCAACGTAAAATTGTTGTTGTTCGCGCTAATGTTGAAGGATCTCTTTGTATTACTATATTTTTTTCTCTTTTGTACATGTAAGTTTGGTTATATTATTATTATTATTATTATTATTATTATTATTATTATTATTATTATTATTTTGATTTGAAGTTTTAAAATTTTTCTATTTAGTCTTTTAAATTTATGAAAATTTTATTTTATTTTCGCGCTAATCACACACTTAATGCAAAGATGGAGTAGAAAAAGCACCTCAAAGAGGTCCACCTAAAAATGGGATAAATGGCAAAATTGCCGAGTATTGTTTGTGCAAGAAGCAGAAGCATGCTCTCAAAGCCTTATGGCACCATCATGACGGCGGCAACTTAAATAGTCCCTGCATTGTACTTTTGAAAAAGTATAAGTGCACAACATTTTTGTGCACAACATATTGTGCACTTTCATCTACACCATTCAATGGTAGGGTCTGACACGAAAATCCGTGTCAGGCCCCACCATTGAATGGTGTGGATGAATGTTGTGCACATGTTGTGCACAAAATGTTGTGCACCTAAAGTCATCCTGTACTTTTTAAAGAATGTTGAGATTGTCATAACAAAATTGTTCTTGTCAAAGTTATATATTTAAGTATACTTTTATAATTGTTATAATGATATATAATATTTTAAGCGACACTTATTATTTTGACAATATAATTTTTATTCTGACAATATCAATCACCTTATAAAAAGACTATTGATAGTGTAATAATAATATTTATGTTGCTAAATTTACAAGAATCCTTAAAAAGTGAAAACTGATGGTGAATAAAATTATAAAAGTGTCATCAAATATAGATTTGCTTTGACAACATATATAAATATTACTTTGGCATAATTAGCTGCCTTCTAAAACTATAATTAAGTAGGGTGCTTTTTTGTTTTATTATATGTTAATAGAATAAGGGGCGTAACGAATAGTGTATTCATGTATGAAAGATGGTTATTTCGACTCAATGCAAGAAGGGGGGAAATGACGGAAGAAACTTCTTACCCTAACCCTAAGGAATTCCTTATTTTTCCAAACATATTCTTAGTATTGGTAAAAGTATAATAGTAGTGACACTATAATGTTCAATGAATTTATAATATAAGTAACACAAGTAATGGTATATTAGAGACTTCATATATTTTATAATCTAATTTTTGAAATATATTTGCAATTCTTAAAAAATTAAAAATAATAATAATAAACGTATTCCTATAATTTCAGGGTGGAAGGAAGTAATTATGCATCACATACAAAACAGTTAGGGGACTTAATATTCAGTACTTATGTCACACCACCGGTTGATATAAAGGTATAATTATGTGCGCCTCTCTCTATATCTTCAGTTGTGTTCATCACGTGCGACTAATAAAACTTGTAAAATAAGTCTAATTGCACAAATGTTGATACAGAAATTCTTTTTTTACCATTAAAAAATAGAGTTTAACGTAAAAATTTGCGTCAAATTTAATTTTTTAATAATATAAATAAAATTTATGTTTGAATTTATGTCCCAAAATTATATTTATAGACTTATCATATCAAAAGTGACATTTTGTGCCAAGGTCCTTATGGAAGTTTTCAGACGGGGTGGTCTTTTGTGTAGAGTTGATAATGACAAAAAGTGGTTCTTGTGAACTTTATAATGCCATAGCTTCAAGGTTACACAAATTATTAAGAAATACAGAAAGCTATAACGTCTAAAATCTGGCCTTCTGTTTGGCGATTAATATAAATATTATTGCGAGAGCAATAAATATCCTTAAAATGTCATATATCGTTAGAATAATTGTAAAATTATCATTTTCTTTGCAACTGCTATCTTGTCTTTTTCTGGCTATGCTTGGAACTCAAAAAACTTGCTTTTCAGATGATTACCACATTAGGACTGAGATAGACCGGACTCCCACAGATGCGTCAATGGGGAATCTCGAGTTAAAACGAAAGAAAATGAAATCTAAAAATTAGTTGGAGCTTTTTTTAACCATTTCTTGTATTATATTTCAACATTATTATTTGTATTATATTTTCCCAATATAAATAATTATATATGGTAGAATGAACAACACATTTTGTTCTTGTATTAAAATTTAGAATAATAATATTCGGTTCAAGAATGCAAAGCAATAAGAGTTGCTTAGTAACCCAGTTCTATTGGCTCTTTTATCAACCATAAAGACATTTCCTATTCATGTTTCCAAATATAGGACAATGGAGAAAGAATACAATGCACATTTCCCCCACTACAGTTGTGGATCCCATTTTACTTAAAAATGTTGCCTTTCCTTTTCCCTTTTATGGGGTGAAGAAATCTTTACAATTTGTTAATGGAAAACTAGCAGAGGCAATCATTTATTCACACAAAAAAACTAAAAAAGATAACCTCCCCACTCACTACGGTTCTGCTTAAAGTAAAGTTGTCACATCATATATCACTATAAATTTTTTAACTTTTTAATGCACTGGTTATAAGAAATTTTGCATTTGTACTGGCCCACAAACAGTGCGCTAGACTTAAAATGCAACATTTGTTTTAATAAATATAGCAAAAAATTATAGAACTTCATAGTGGTATATGGTGTGACAACTTTACTCTAACCGAATCCTCCTACCACCTATAAAACCAGGATTTTCATCGCTTATTTCCGGTTAAGCTAGCTTTCCATGAATGGTTTCCTATCTCAATTATACTTTCTTCTCCTTGTACCTAATCCTCACTTCAACCTTCTTCGTCACCATCAATGGGATTCTCTCAGAGCAATTTGCAGAACTCGAGGGAACGTATAGTGCCAACAAAATAACCCCCCTACATTTCTATTTCCATGATATAATAAGTGGAACAGTTAATATAATTTTTTGAGGAAAAAATAATGTCTAGATGATTGCAATGATAGATGATTCATTGACAAAAGGAACAGAACATGGTTCAAAAGTCGTGGGAAGAGCTAAGGAATATATGCCCCACCTTCAAGGAAGGATGCTGCTGTTAGGATACTTCTCGAATCCTATTTAGACATGAAATTGAAGTATTTGAAAATTCGGGTCGATAGAGGAATTGTTGAAATACTCTTCGAACCCTATTAATAAAAAGATTGCTATTATAGAAATGAAGTGTCCTATTGAAAATAGGTGTATTGTTTTGGGAGGTATCCTATTTTTAATAGGATATTTATTATATGTTCGAATCCTATTATGAGAAATAATCTTATTTTGGGTAGGAATTTATTTTGGAAGTAATCATATTTGTAGTAAGTATTTTTATTATATGAGAGTGTCCTAATTAGATTAAGAAAACGGGAATTGTGGATAATCTATAAATAGAATCTTGTGTTTAGAGAGATGTAACACAACCAAGAGATAGCAACATCCTAGAGAGTTGAGAAATAGTGTAATTGGGTCTTGGGTTAGTGTGTGAGAGATTTTGTTTTTATAGCTTTTATTCCGTACAAAAAGTTGTAGCGTAGAAATTAATATATTGAAGTTAGTTTTGTGGATTAGGTCACTGAGGACCAAACTACGTTAAATATTGTGATAACCTGAAAATTCAAGAGACTGAAAAATATGATATGAAATGATTAATAGGATTATAGAATGCAATAATCTTTAGATAAGGAAATGAAAGATAGTTATTTCAGTAAGAATGAGATTTGTAATATAATCGAATGCGATTAGAGACTAAGATATAAGACCCAGTGTTAATGAATCGATAGACAATTAAAGAAAATTGTGAGATTACCCTTGTTGGAGAAAAACAAAGATAATTAAACGCGAATGATAGAGATGATGAAGAGTAATAAATGAAGGGAAGGAAGACATGAAGTGAGGTGATATCGTTAGATGAAGTCCTAAGGACTAGAAGAAAGAATGATATAAGTTATAGAGATTTATGATTATTCGTATATATGTTATGTTAGACGTTTTCGCAAATGAAAGGGAGGAACTGAGATAATTATAAGAATAATGAGAAGCTATAAATAATGCTATAATTGTATGAAGTATTAGGATTGGATGAAGGTGGGACATAATATGTCCAAATTGATAAAGACAAAAATAAGGACTGTGGTAGCATATAATTGTGCAGTTAGATGGTATAGTGAGTCAAAGTTTAGAAGGTCAATAAAACCGAATAGATTAATATAGAATAAAGTAAGTGTATGAGTGAAAGAAATACAGAGGTGATAATACCTAAAAATTAACAGGTAGAAATTAACTGAGATAAGTCGAATGAAACTTAGGCTAAGAAAGAATCCTGCCGTAAACGAGATAGGAAAGAATGAAGGAAAAGGTAATGTATTACCTAAGACGAGGCGATTTAATAAGATTATTTGAATAGATAAATGTTGTACGGGTTTAGAAGTAAAACGAGCTTGAATGTTATGATTGCAATGATTCCAAGGATGAAATCTTTTTAAAAGTTGAAGTTTAAAACCTAGTTTGAAGAAAATGAATGTGTAGAGTCAAGTGAGCATTTTAACCTAATCCGAGTATTAGTGATTAAATGTGAATTATGTGTTGAGAGGTCTAAAACCCTAAAAATTAAAGGTTACATATACGTTAAAGGTATATATAAGCGAAGTTACTATACAACGTATAGATACATGTACCCCTATTCACAATTAAGAGTAGGATATAGGAAGAATAAGCGTATAATACAAATTATAATGTGTAAAATACGAAGTAGAATACCAACTAACAAATTTTTTTTTTGGGATACTTTAAAGACCGAAAACGACTCATAAGAGCAATTGTAGATGATTAGAGGTTAAAATTATAACCTAAACTAACTACTATGCTATTAAGAATATGTGTTAATGCTTCATTCAAGAAAAAGATTTTCTCGAAAAATAAACGCAGAAAAACACTATTCACGCAAAAGACATCTTTGCGTTTTTTGAAATTTCACATTTACAGATAGCGTTTGTATGAGATGGCGATGCGTATTTTCTAATAAAATATTTCTTGAAAAATTTAGCAGAAATCACTATTCACAAATATGGAAAAAAATACAAGGAAGAAACTTTCCATAAATGAAAAGTTTTCATAAATGAAAAGTCTAGAGAAAATGAGTGATGACAATTTTACCCTTGGTTGGTGAGGAGTAATGACAAGTTTGACATTGGAGGAAAATTACGTTAATTGGTCTAAATCCTAATTCATTAATTGTTAGAACCAAATTAGTGGAGATTGTGTCAGTTGGCCCAACCTAAATTAAATATAGGCACAATGGATGTATAGAGGAGACAAATGGTGGGAAGTAAAACTAAGCCCAATGATTTAATTATTGAGTCCAAACCTTAGCCCAATGAGTTAGGTAATGGTGTATATGTATATATGTATTGGTATATATATAAATACACATTTAAGGAATAAAAGAAAAAGGAAAATTGAGGGCATTTTTGGGGGCCATATGGGGCCCCAAATTCGACAGCTACAAGGAGGTCAAGTGGGGGGCTTTGAAACTTCCCTCGGAAGCTATTATGCTTGTGTAGAAGCAAAACCAAAATGGGACTAGTTGGTAGCTTGTGTAAGGCTAGTAATGAGGGTTGTTGGTAACTTAACTACACTTGAGTTAAGTGTAGAGAATCCCAGATATAAAATGTGTATGTAATATTTTTGGCTAGATAGCAAGATAGAGAGGATGTTAGTTCATTAGTCTATTTTCCTAAGTATTAGCGAAGAGACAAAAAAAAAAAAAAAGCTTTAGAGAAAAAACCTAGAGAAAGAAAAGAGAGAGCTTGAGAGTGAAGGAGTGTTAGCCATTTCGAATCTAGCAAGAGATGGAGAGGATCAAGCTATAAGAAAAATCCACTCAAGAAGGAAGAAGAACCCATTTGAGGTTTAAAAATGTTATAATCCCTAAAACTCTAGTCTATCTTATGTTATTGTTAGATTTAGGTTTGTTGTGAGAGTATGTTATGTTAATGGTGGAATATGATGGTTCCGATAATATAAGGAGGTTATGTTGGTGATTTTGTGTTTAAATCACTTGTTGATGCAAGATGAGCCAAGGAAAATCAAACATAGATTTGTGTTAAGAAAAACTCTAGTTTTGATTTTGGTTTTTCAATGTAAACAACTTATTTTGTATATTAAGGATCATTAAGTTTTAAATATAGACCTAAAGATTTTATAAGTCTTGTGTGGATAATATGTGTTGGATCACACAGAAAGCTAAGAAATCAAAGATGAATTTTAATGTTAATGAAAACTCTAGTTTAAATCATGTGTTTTCAAAGAGAATCAATTTGTATGGTTGAAAAAATTGAAGATCTATGAGTTTTTGCCACGGATCTTAAGTTTTGTTAAAATGGTGTTTTGGAAAAAATGAGAGAAAATGAGTTAGAATGATTTTTGGTGAAAAATCCTAATTGTCTATTTAAGATCGAACATTGTTTTAAACTTGAAATTTGTGTTTCAAAAGCATAAGATTTTGTGAATTGGAGCAAGTGTTATTCATTTGAAGCCTTAAAAGTTGAAAAATCTGGGTTTAGATGAACATTGAAGATCTGGTGGTATTGTGCTGGGCGCACCGTTCTAGGCTTATTCTTGGCGCAGGGCGCGTCAGGCCTTTGTTTTTGGATTCTGCATACCCGGCACGGGGCGCGCCAGTGTAGGCTAAAACTAGGGGCGGGGCGCGCCAGGTCAGGACAGTTGACCAAGTCGGTTTGCGGCTATGCACTAGTAAAGACAGTTCAATTTAATCAGAATACTGGAGATGCTGTTGTTGAATATGATGTCTACGTAAGGCATTCCTGAAAATTTTCTAGGTATCTATCTCCGAAGTAACTTAAATGTTTTTTCTTCTTCGTTGGTCAGAAAGTATAAACTCCTATTGAGTTTAACTTATTGCTCAACAATTTATATGTTTAATGGATTTTCTTAAGCTGCATTAAGGAAAATTGTTGTTTACCTAGAAACTAAAAAACTAAGTTTTAATGTGCCTGATCGTTTCAATTGCTGATCCTAATTCTAGGCAGTCCAAAATGAATAGTCCATTTCAGCAATCTGTATAAAGAAAATTGCATTTTATATAGTAGAGAGCCAGAAAGTTACAATTGTATAATACTTTGTATAACAAAAGTTATCTGAACTACCATATAAATTGTAACTTGTTTTCTATAGACAACTCAAATAGATTGCCCATTTTGAACTGCCTGGAATGAGATTCCCCCATTGTGCGAGTATTTGGGGAGCCTGCTGGGGTGTGTGTGAGAAAGAGATCCTGAACTATCTGAATAACAAACACGATCTCCACTACTAGCAAATCTACAAAAGAAGTAAACTAAAATGGAACAAACGAAGAAATTCATCAAGTTCTTTATCTTTTCAACATACAATAACAATATTGGTAGAGGTAAGAAACTTCAAATTCTTTATACAGGAAGAGGGGAGGGGGGGGGGGGGGGGGGGGGGGTAAGTACAAACAAAACTTAAGCATGAACAACAATCAACTGTACCTTCTAAACCGCCATGCTGAAACTGAATATAGAGGCTGATTTTGCCAGCAGATAACTAAACATCCATGCTCTTCTTTGATCTTAAACCCTTCGTACCCATAACTCTGCAACAGCCTCCTTCCCTGCAACATGCCGTGATAACTCAAAGGCACCCTCCCAAACCCAGCCAACTCGAGCCTGGGAATCCATTTCTCAAGTTTCTCATGCCTCTCCTTTCTCTCAAGCCCCTCACACGCTATGATGTTCTTGATTTCCTCGCCAAAAAGCATCTTCTCGAGCTTTTGACGCTCTATTGATGCCCTGGGTGCAGTAGAGTCCAAGCAATCAAAAAGTGATGCATAGAAGTTCAATGCTTCCATAATTCTATCCATAAGACTAAATCCATTATGATTTGATTCTTGCTCAGTTACCACCATTAGCTTTGGCGAAAGGCTCCAAAGGGAGTTAAGAAAAGTCACCATCTTTGGTGCACTGGCCAAATATAGCGGAGAGGATGATGCTGAATCAGGACTTGGACTATATGTATTATTTATCACATCTTTCTCAAGAAAATCTCTTAAAGTATGTGAATTCATCTGCAAGGCAACCTGCATATGAACCGAATTCGAACTCTTGGATACTAAGGGGGAGTTCCGTCGAAGTATATCATCATCAAATGCTAGTAGATGATGTAGCTGAAGTACAGAGCTGACTGCAACAGCTTCTCCAGTCTTCACACGCAAACATTCAATGTCAAGATTCTCCAATCTACTTACAATAGGATTGAACTGAAACGGGATATCTAATTTCTCAGCTTCTTCATTCAATCTAAGAGCCATTTGTTCTAGTACCTCTTTTTGTTCATGAATTCCTGTGATTCTCAAATGAGGTGGCCCTTCAGGCCGTGCACTTAATAACTGAAGAAGATTAATCCATTGTGCAGGCTCAAAAGAATTGAGATCGATAATGTGAACAACTTTTTCGCCTTCCATAGCTTCTATAATGGCTTGGTTTGTGATCACATATGAGAGCCTTAAGAAGGGACAGAGCTCAAAGAACAATCTTTGAACAAGAATTTCTTCAGAGACGGACGTGATTTTGGTGGAATTAAGGGCCTTGTGCAAACCAGGCCAGCCTTTAAGCATCCTATCAGCGAGTGCCTCCGTAAAGTAAGCAGCAATTCGCTGCATCGTATCTCCATCGGGAGATAAAAGATTGGAAATTTGCTCGAGGCCCATATTGGCATTCTCGATACTACCAGCAGCGACATGGTTAGCACAAGCAACGAGCAGATGGATTAGACATAAACCTCTTTCCTCTGATTTCATTTCTCTATGCCATGGATATGGTGAGCCGATGCGAGGTGAAAGTGACATACGGGAGAAGAACTGAAGGGGTGATGAAGTTACGGATGACGATCCCTCTTCTTGAACCATTCCTGTCATTAACTACAAGAGAGGAATATTAGGTGTTCAATAGCAGGATTTGAAATATAAGAAAGCAATAAAGAGGCCATGTTGCAATAGAATAGTAAATCTGAATCCACAGCAATTACAGCAAGAAGTTTTACAATAAGCAAAAAACCAACAAGAACCTTTTGATATTTTAAAAACAAAGGGTAACTACAATACGATGCCATCTATTTATCAAGATATATGATGACCAGAAACGAAAAGTAAAAATCTACAACCTTTCATAGTTATATTCTATGTTAAATGGACTCTTCTAAAATTCATAGTACCCGCGTAGACACAACACGGCATCGGTACGGTGTGGGTGTCGGACATGGTAGTTTGGTGGAAAACGAACCAAAATGTTCTATAAATAGAGTGTTTGTGTTGTGTCATTTTAGGATTCTTCTAGGGGTTGCTGAGTTCATGTAACATAGGTTATATTTATGATCCTCTGGTTACAGATTAGCATCACGGTAGAGTCTGTGAATCTATAAATCTGAACATCACCTTTTACAAAGTTTATATTTTCAAATGATCAATGTTTCACCTCAGTCTCTCACAGTTATGCTAACTCTTCACAATGAGCTCAGCAGCCCAGATTTTATACTCTATTGCTCCAAATTTTGAATAAGAAAATTTTATGGTACAAAATCAAACTTCTTGCCACAATAAAACAATCACATGGAGCCATACAGAGATAAAACATAGAACCTAACCAAACAATTTTTTTTGTTATTAGCTAAGTTCAGGTACTTGTTCTCCCAAGAGAAATTGATGGGATTGAACAAAAAGATATCTGATCAACTGTCCTATATTCTAAACAAAAATAAATAGTAAAGAAATTTTAAGATTTATACTTGAAATTCCCCCCCCCCCCCCCCCCCCCCCCCCCCCCCCCCCCCCCCTCTTTTAACAGCAATCAAATATCAAATGGACTAATTCATCAATATTTAGAAAACACATCAAATCCTCTCCTTCAACAGTTCCACAATATTATTACCCCACCTCAACGAATATAATCATCATTTCTCAGTAAGTATAAAATCAAATAGAAGAATAATATGACCAAATTAATGAAAAACAGTTGGTTGTAGCACATCGAAGATCTGCTGAAGTGAGTTTTGCTAATTTCATGATTTCAACAAACTTATAATCCAATAATATGAGGGGGGGAAAAACCTTCTAAGAGGGTGAAACTCACCGGTATAAACTCAAAAATAATTCCCTGAAAAACCAGTCACACACCTCAGCAAATCCAAATTCCCAACTGGGTTTTGCAATTCATCACAACCAAGAAAACCCCTTTGAAAATTTTCCTATCTAGCTCATCTAATCTCTCGAAACCAGTAAATTGGTTTCAGAGCTATTAAGGGTTCCTCTGTTTCAAGGGTTTTGTTTATAAGGTGGTGGTCAAATGGAGTTAAAGCTATTCTTGTCTTGGAGGATTTTTCCATGGCAGCGTTTTTGACAATTCTAAGCGGTTGTTTTTGTCCTCATTGCTTTGTTTGTCTTTTGGTGCAATCAGAACGATACGGAAATACAGAGCTCTCATGTCTATCACTAAAATGTTTTTGTTTCTATACTCGGTGGATGGGAATAAGAGCTGGCCAAAATTGGTATATCCCCCCAAAAATATATATAATTATATAACTTTACATAAAGTTAGAAATAAATTTAACATAAAATAAAAAATATATCTCAATTCTCATTTAATTGAGTTTATTTATTTTTTTTTATATAAAATTTGTTTTTTTTTTTTTATATAAAACTTATTTGTGAGTTTATTTTTCATCTTCTTATGCGAGAAACTTGCTTAGTTCTTTGATATTATAATAGTGAAGATGTACTAGTATATAAGATTATATTGTAATTTCTAAAAAACGGGACTTCAAAGAAAAAGTTAACTTTTTTCTAAGAGTACTATTATGTATTAGGAATGTTTTACGCCAAATTATAATTGTAAAAAATATCAATATATAAGATTAAATATAATTAATAGGGTCACCCATCGTATTACATATTTTTTTAAATGAGTTATTATTCATATTTATTTACGAAACTAACAATAAAAAAGTTGGTATATAAAATCGCAAGTTATTTTATTTTTTTTCTATTTTATTTAGACAAATTTAATTAATTGTACTGTTCAACCCGTTTTAAAAAAGTTATACTTTAAAGTCCGTTGCTATCACAAATTTACAAGTTATACCATACAACTTACTAAATTTTTTATCAAAATACATTAGAAAAAATGTATCCAAGTTACCTAGCACTATTATTATTCTCCATGTGTAAACAAATCCAAGAATGTATTACCAAAAGAAAACAATAGTCTCTGTTGTTGCTTAGTGGGAGATAGTGGGAATTGCAAGGAAAGCCTACAAGTGCCTCCAAAAGCACCGTCTGTTTTCTTGTCAATGACGAAGACCATTTACTTGGTATTATTTTTTCTTCTATTGGGACAAAGAGACCTGGTGGTTGTGGGAAAGGCCAAAAGTAGATAGAACATTTAACTTTAGGTGTGGAATTTTGGGTGGATCCCCTTGGAATTTCCCAACACAAAGTCTTCCTATTTTACTAGAAATATTTTTTAAATTTTGTTTCAGAATATTTTATAGTAATTTCAACTTTATTTTATCTCTAAATTTATGCCACATCTTGGTGGGATATTGTCACCCCATACCATTGTACTTTTTTTTATGTTGATGCACTCATTAAAAACTCCAAACACCCTTTGTAATATTTCGGAAATTTCAGTAATATAACTTAGTTTTAATAATAAAAATTTTAATTTATAAACCGGTATGTAAATATGTATGCAATTGTACAAAATTGTAGAGTAAAATGATCGTAAAAAAAGAAGAAGATCATAAGGTAAGATAATCGTATAGTAAAACGAATGTAGAAAAGTAAGATGACCGTAGAGTAAAACGATCGTTGAGTGACACGATCAGAAAGAAAAATCGTAAAATAAGACAATCGTAGAAAGATTGTACAAAAGAAAGACAATCGCAGAGTAAGATGATTCTAGAGTGGTTAGTATAATAAGAAATCATAAAGTGACCCTCAATAGAGAAAATCATGGAGTAACTTCTGGAAGAGTGTAGGATGACCAAACCATAGAGTGACAGAATAAGTTGTCGAACATTTGGAAGAGTAAACCCACACATGATGAAAAGTGGAACCAACCTCAAGTTAGACAAACAACAATTAGTAAGTACATAACTTAGGACTGTATCCTCATGATAGTAGAAGCATGAGTTGTAAGCAAAGAAGGATACTAAATTACAGTTGAACTAGGTACTCATGACTTAGGCTTGCTTAATCATCCTTAAGCAGGAGGTGTAAAGAAAAAAAGATATTAGATAGAGGAGCTTTGACTGAAACTTAATGAAGCTATACGGCTAAAAATTAAGATATAAACACTATTATAAAAAGAGAGTAAACACTTCCGGATTCTTCATCGATTCAATCAGTATTTCAAAATAAGAAAAGAGAAAGGGTAAGCGAGAGTTTAGAAAATAGAAGACATGAACGTAGAGCTAGTAGAATATTCAGAGAAGAATATTAGGCAAGTTCCTAAAACTTATTACCAAAGTTTTCCCTAAATTATGCAACCTCTTAGATCTATATGTTATTTTGTAATAGAATAAATTCCTAAGTCTTCTTAGAGTAAACTTTTTTCACTTTACATTCTGAATAAGTTTTGAATGTGAAACTTGTAATTACTGAGTTATTGGAAATAAATAGGATGTCAATTGTTTTGGCTAACTCTAGTAATTCTTGAAGTAAGTAATTGTCGACTGTGTGTCATAATTAAATATACAATCCAAATTATTTTGGTGCGGAATCTTGAAAGTAAGACTGAGAATAAACAACCTTGTTATCCAGGGGATATTGTTAAGATATAGTCGGGAAACTGACTTGACGTTTCGGTGTGGAGAAGATGTTATGCATAACATGGGATATGTTAGGCTGATCACCTAAGATACCTTAAGGGTCTATGGTCTGTCGTGTAAGACCCCGAATTTTATGAAATACAAAATTTAATTTTTCTTCATATATATATTTTTTGAAACAATAAGTGGTTAAATTAACAAAATTGAAAGTTAAGGATGTTATGTGCAAATTTTATTTTGTCGGACAATATTCGTTTGGTCGGGGAATATTCGTTTGGTCCGACGGCGCCGAAATAATAAATTATTGGTGGACCCCACAACGGAATATTTGTCGGATATAGAAAACGACAGAAGTAACCTTTTTAAATAAAAATAGTCAACGGAACTGTTAAAATACCGGTGATAAAAGAATAGTAGCATACGGTAGTTATTGGTATTTTCTGTAGCACTCGGTACTCTACAGTAACACACGGTATTGCATAGTGTCTCATATTATTGGTCTGATAATTGACACCGTAACTGTTACGCATCATTTCATCGATAATTGTCACTGCATAATATTTTATATTATCAATTCAATAATTGTTGTTACACAGTATTTTGCATTATTGATTTAATAATTGTCATTACACTGTATTTTATATCATTGAGTCAATAATTGTTGTTGCACTGTTTTTAAAATTATTGAACCTAATAATTGTCACAGTAACATATGCACAGTAATTCACATTATTGAATCAATAATTGTCATTACACAGTAACGTATGCTTTATTTTACATTATTGTTATCTCTATTATGATGTTATTTAAACAGTTGTATTTCATTAATTTATTGACTTGATATCTAAGAGCTAACTATACTGTATTTATAACAATTAGTCATAATAATTGAATTGATAAAAGTTATTTGTTTATAATATAAAGTTAGGTGATTATTAGGTGATATGAAATGAATGGTGTAGATTAAAGTGTGAAATATTGTTGAATAATTGAATTGATTTGTTTATAATATAAAGTTAGGTGATTATTAGGTGATATGAAATGAATGGTGTAGATTAAAGTGTGAATTATTGTTGAATAATTGAATTGATTTGTTTATAATATAAAGTTAGGTGATTATTAGGTGATATGAAATGAATGGTGTAGATTAAAGATAATATAATAGTGAAGACTTAGTTGTGTATTATTATACACTGTATTGTTGTACGTTGTGCTTTGTTGTAATAATTTTGTTGTAGTCTTTTGACGACTCAAGTTTGGGCTGTGTGGGCCCAGATTTGGGGGCGTCACAGTTGGCATCAGAGCTTAGGGATATGGTCTTTAATGGCGATCTGGGGTAGAACTAGGAGGGGAGAGACGAATAAAATCAGTCACTAGTGTGTCCTACCTAAAATAGATTTTATTATCTAATGAGTCGATTTGAATGTAGGAACATGAAGTGATGAGTCAGTTTATTTGAACTAACATTTATTTTGTGACCACAGTTAGGTATGACATCTGAAAATCAAGAGGTTAACTATGGAATACCCGAAGCAAATGTAGCCGAGAATCAAGAGGCCCCAAACAATCCTCCTGCCAACTCAGGAAATAATGTTCCTGATAACATGATGAACGATGGATTCTTTAGGAATTTCATGCAGTTCATACAGAATCAAGGAAGAGGAAATCCAGTCAATAATAACGGTAGAAACGCTGGCAATTTGAGGATGGTCACTGTTAAGCAATTTAAAGAATTAGGACCACCTGAATTCCATGGGAAGCCTGACCCACTCAAAGCGGAGGCATGGCTGAAGCAGACGACAAAAATACTTGATGTCTTACAATGCGCTGATGATCAGAAGGTGCCATTTGCCACTTTTATGTTACGAGGTGAGGCGGACCATTGGTGGGAAGCGGTAAAACGTATCCAACCTTCAGCACTCGAAATGTCTTGGACAGAATTCGAAGAACTGTTTAACGAGAAGTACTTCCCAGAAAGCATCCGCCATATGAAGGAAGTGGAATTCATTAAGCTGGAGCAGGGAAACATGACAGTTTCTCAATATGAAGCTAAGTTTGCTGAACTGTCTCGTTTTGCGACTCATCTAGTAGATGACGAAGCACGAATGAGTCGAATGTTCCTGAGAGGTTTGAGACTCAAAATTCGTCAACAACTTAGTTCTCATAAATTCAGTTTGTATTCAGATGTTGTAGATAGGGCTCAAAGGGTGGAGCAAACAGATGAAACATTGCAGCCAAGAGTTAATGATCAACATAGAGAAAGGAGTGACAACAACCACAGGAACGAGAACCATCGAGGAGGTAACCAACACTTCGGTGGTAATTCCACACCAAATAACAGAAGAGGAGAATCTAGTGGGAACAATTTCAAAAGAAAGAGATTCCATAATAATTATGGAAGGGCACCAGCACCAGTACCAACACCAGCACCGACCCCAGTTTCAAGGGGAGAAGATCGACCACCAGTGAGATGCTATAGGTGTGGTCAGGAAGGTCACATCAGCCCAAACTGTACACTGCAGTCCAAAAAGTGCTACAGTTGTGGGAAAGAGGGTCATCTTGCGCGGTTTTGTCCTACCATAAAATCAAGTCCAGCTGCAATGATGATACCAAAAGCTAGCGCGGATAAAGGAAAATCTGTAGTTCAAGGGAGAGCTTTTGTTGTGACATCCCAAATGGCACGAAACTCGAACGAGGTGATAACCGGTAAGCTATTCATAAATTCTCGTGAAGTCTACGCTTTGTTAGATACTGGCTCTACCCATTCTTTTATCTCACCTGCATGTGCTCAGCGTTTAAACTTAACTCCTGAAAACTTGGACTTTGACTTATCAGTTGAAACCCCATTAGGAGAAATGACCATTACATCTACTGTCTATAAATCTTGCCTAGTTCAAATCAACAACCTCACATTACCTGTTGACCTTATTTCTTTGGAGATGCGTGAATTTGATGTGATTTTAGGAATTGATTGGTTGACTACCCATCATGCTAAAATTGATTGTTTTCATAAGATTATTAGTTTTCATATTCCTAATCAACCTGTCATGCAAATTCAAGCAACTAAACCATTGAAATCTATAACTGTTATTTCTAGCCATAAAGCCATTCGTTTATTGAAAAACGGATGTCAAGCCTTTTTAGCTCATGTCACTGATTTGAACAAAAACACGTCAAACTTGAATGATATTCCCATTGTTAATGAGTTTCCTGACGTTTTTTCTGAGGAACTTTCTGGCTTACCCCAAACCGTGAAATTGAATTCTGTATCGATCTTGAACCCGGCACTAAGCCCATTTTTAAAGTCCCATACCAAATGGCTCCCATAGAACACCAAGAGTTGAAAGTTTAATTACTAGATATCGGTATCATTCATTCTAGTACAAAACTTATATCGAGCGAGGAATGCGAGAAGAGTTTTCAAGAACTCAAGAGGAGACTTGTTTCAGCTCCTGTTCTGACCATACCATCAGGATCAGGAGAATTTGTTATCTACAGCGATGTTTCTGGCAAAGGTCTAGGCTGTGTCCTTATGCAACATGGAAAGGTTATAGCCTACGCCTCTCGACAACTCAAAGATTATGAGAAAAATTATCCTACTCATGATCTAGAGTTGGCAGCAGTCGTTTTCGCGTTGAAGATCTGGAGACACTACTTGTACGGAGAAAAAGTGGATATCTATACGGATCATAAAAGTCTCAAGTATTTCTTCACCCAGAAGGAACTCAACATGCGACAACGACGTTGGCTTGAGCTGTTAAAGGATTATGACCACACAATCCAGTATCACCCGGGAAAGGCGAACGTTGTAGCTGACGCTTTGAGCAGAAAATCTTATGCAAGTACAAGTGCACTGCTGACAACACAAAAGTGTATTTTGTACGACTTGCAAAAGATGGAGATAGAGCTAAAGACACCAGGGACCCACTCGAAGATTGCTCACGTGCGAGTAGAACCAACTTTAATCGATAAAATTAAAGCTGCTCAAGCTACCGATCCGGAACTGATAAACATGATAAAGAAAGTACAAGAAGGTGCCATTCCCGAAGCAAGAATCGACGAGAAAGGAATACTTCGAATCAACTCTCGACTCTGTGTTCCTAACGATCCTGAATTAAAGCATAAAATCATGATGGAGGCACACAACACGCCGTTTGCAATCCACCCAGGAGGTACCAAGATGTATCGAGATCTTCGACATACATTTTGGTGGAACAATATGAAAAGAGAGATTGCGGAGTTTATCTCAAGGTGCCTAACTTGTCAACGTGTCAAGGCAGAGCATCAAGTTCCTAAAGGTCCATTACAATCACTTGAAGTTCCCGAATGGAAGTGGGAACACATCAATATGGACTTCGTGACGGGTCTTCCAAAAGTTTCTCAAGGCTTAGATGCAATTTGGGTGATCGTAGATAGATTGACCAAATCTGCTCATTTCTTGCCTATACGAGAAAACTTTTCACTTGAACGTCTTGCCGGTATGTACATAAATGAGATCGTGAGATTGCATGGCATGCCAGTTTCCATAGTTTCTGATCGAGATCCTAGAATCACTTCACGCTTTTGGATCAGTCTACAAAAAGCTATGGGCACTGAACTACGTTTTAGTTCTGCATACCATCCTCAAACGGACGGACAATCGGAAAGGACGATCCAGACCCTCGAAGATCTTTTGAGACTTTGTGTATTAGACTCAAAAGTCAGATTCTTTACTACTACAAACAAGGAAGGATTTGTTCGGCTATAAACTTGTTTCACAATATCAAGGTAAGGAATATCATTCTTTTCACACTCTTAAATTTATTACGGTAAGGAATGTCATCTTCTTTCATATTCTATTATTTAAACTTACTATGGTAAGGAATGTCATCTTCTTTCATCTTCTACTATTAAAACTTACTACGGTAAGGGATACCATCTTTTTCATCTTCCATTATTCAAACGTACTATGGTAAGGGATTATCATTATTTGATTCTCGATAATAATATTGTTTCTTCCTTACTCATAAGACGTGCCTTTTATTTCCATGTATTAAATTGTGGAAATAACCTTACGGAGCGGATTGCCGCCTGTTGGTGAATAACCTTTCGTATTCATTCATTATTAATCTCTGAGAATAACCTTACGGAGCGGATTGCCGCCTGTTTGGTGAATAACTCTTTGTACTCAAATTCTATTAAATTGTGGGAATAACCTTACGGAGCGGATTGCCGCCTGTTGGTGAATAACCCTTTGTATTAATTTCCTTCACCTTTTGTTAATCAAACCTGCTACGGTAAGGGATATTATTTTCTTTCATACTCCTAAATCGAAATTTATTATGGAACTATTGCTTCTATAATTCCTGAAAATATTATATGTTCCATAATAGTTGAACTTCATTATTTCAACTGAACCTTCCTATTTAAGTGAACCTTTCTATTGAATTGTAACCGTTATTCTAAACTGTGGATCTTGAATATCATTTTTAAATTTCACTCCACATCATGTTGACAATTTGGACATTATTTGAATCTGTACAAAGTAAACTTCCGATACTTATTGTTATCCTATTTCTTCTGTTCATCATTTATATCATTCTAATCATCCAAAAATCAAGCTGTTGTGAATATCTGTGGCCGGGGGCACAGATGTGATATATTTGTTGAACAGATGATAGGTTAAAGGCGATATAATAGGTTAAAGGCGATACATCTGTTCGGTGTCTTTTATGGCACGTGGTGAATGTTCTCTTTGGCCCGTAGTGCAAAGATGAACTGTTGTTTGGTATGATTATGACCAAAGGCTGAATCTGGTATAATCATGACCGTTGGTGCTATATTGAATATCTTTGGCCCGTAGTACAAAGATGAACTGTTGATGTGCATGATTATGATCAGGAACTGTGAATTTGTATTATCTTGACTAATGATATTTCAGATGATAAAAGTTGATGATGTTTTTCCTAAAAAGAGAACCGAGTGGACATTATAGTCTGCATTATTCTTCTAATAGATTACTCATTCCGCTGCTATTATTGATCTGAATGTTGTTTAAGAATTTAACTGCAGTTTTTGATATAAACCTTGTAGTCTATTGTATTCTATCAAGAACTCAACTGTTGAAGACTAATGATAATTTATTCGTCATTATCTTAGTCATGATATTCTTTACTGGGCTATTTGAGCTCACCCTTTCTTTTGTTCCATTGTTTTTCAACAGGAGATGAAAACATAACAGGGTCTAGCCGGGGAATGGAGTGAGGGTCCGAGGAATAGTTATCATAGTTTTCACGTTTTGTAAAATAGTGTGGCAATAATAGTGAAGACTTAGTTGTGTATTATTATACACTGTATTGTTGTACGTTGTGCTTTGTTGTAATAATTTTGTTGTAGTATTTTGACGACTCAAGAAGCAAAATTGTTGGGACCCGAGTTGGTACGCTTGACGACCGAAAAGATCCAAATGATCCGACAACGAATACAGACCGCACAAGAACGACAAAAGAGTTATGCTGATCTTCATCGGAGAGACGAAAGTTTCAACGTCGGAGATCATGTATTCTTACGTGTTTCTCCATGGAAAGGGGTTACGAGATTCGGAAAGAGAGGAAAGCTCAACCCTCGATTTATTGGCCCATTTGAAATCCTCGATCGAATAGGAACCGTAGCCTATAGACTAGCCCTACCACCAAGTATGTCTCGCATCCATAACGTTTTTCACATATCTATGTTACGTAAATATGTGAAGGACCCAAACCACGTCATTGAGTTAGAACCAGACGTTATAGCAGAGGATTTAACATACGAGGAAGTACCTGTTAAGATCCTGGATAAGAAGGAGCAGATCCTACGCTCAAAGGTTATACCTCAAGTTAAGGTTTTATGGAGGAACCAAGATACTGAGGAAATGACCTGGGAGCTAGAATCTGAGATGAAATCTAAGTATCCTTACCTCTTCGATATGTCAGGTACGTCAATTTCGGGGACGAAATTTCATAAGGAGGGGAGGTTGTAAGACCCCGAATTTTATGAAATACAAAATTTAATTTTTCTTCATATATATATTTTTTGAAACAATAAGTGGTTAAATTAACAAAATTGAAAGTTAAGGATGTTATGTGCAAATTTTATTTTGTCGGACAATATTCGTTTGGTCGGGGAATATTCGTTTGGTCCGACGGCGCCGAAATAATAAATTATTGGTGGACCCCACAACGGAATATTTGTCGGATATAGAAAACGACAGAAGTAACCTTTTTAAATAAAAATAGTCAACGGAACTGTTAAAATACCGGTGATAAAAGAATAGTAGCATACGGTAGTTATTGGTATTTTCTGTAGCACTCGGTACTCTACAGTAACACACGGTATTGCATAGTGTCTCATATTATTGGTCTGATAATTGACACCGTAACTGTTACGCATCATTTCATCGATAATTGTCACTGCATAATATTTTATATTATCAATTCAATAATTGTTGTTACACAGTATTTTGCATTATTGATTTAATAATTGTCATTACACTGTATTTTATATCATTGAGTCAATAATTGTTGTTGCACTGTTTTTAAAATTATTGAACCTAATAATTGTCACAGTAACATATGCACAGTAATTCACATTATTGAATCAATAATTGTCATTACACAGTAACGTATGCTTTATTTTACATTATTGTTATCTCTATTATGATGTTATTTAAACAGTTGTATTTCATTAATTTATTGACTTGATATCTAAGAGCTAACTATACTGTATTTATAACAATTAGTCATAATAATTGAATTGATAAAAGTTATTTGTTTATAATATAAAGTTAGGTGATTATTAGGTGATATGAAATGAATGGTGTAGATTAAAGTGTGAAATATTGTTGAATAATTGAATTGATTTGTTTATAATATAAAGTTAGGTGATTATTAGGTGATATGAAATGAATGGTGTAGATTAAAGTGTGAATTATTGTTGAATAATTGAATTGATTTGTTTATAATATAAAGTTAGGTGATTATTAGGTGATATGAAATGAATGGTGTAGATTAAAGATAATATAATAGTGAAGACTTAGTTGTGTATTATTATACACTGTATTGTTGTACGTTGTGCTTTGTTGTAATAATTTTGTTGTAGTCTTTTGACGACTCAAGTTTGGGCTGTGTGGGCCCAGATTTGGGGGCGTCACATGTCGACTATTAGACAAAGGAAAAGAGTTTACAATCTATGTGAATGTCAGGAGAAAGTGAAAGAGTTTGCAGTGTGTGTGACTATCAGACAAAAAAAGAAAGAAGTGCAGTCTGTATGACTGTCAAGTATTTCTATAAGATGTTCTCAGTTTAAAACTGTTGAATATAAGAACAGCTCTTGGTCCCTACGACCACTCAATATAATGATAAAATGACTAGAGTCATCGTATTTCTTAAATATCAGATTACTGATAATTTATTGACCGTTTTTCAGCTATTCATAATAAACTATTAGAGATCAGTTTTCTTATACTTGCTGAGCATATATATTTGATACTCATTATTGCATATGTTAAACTATTACAGACAGGTTCGATAGGACAAAAGGTCTGGATTAAAGGATAAGATAAATGAAGTACGTAAAGAAGAAAAGTAGTACAATTAATAGATTGGTGTACTTATTATGTAACACTTTTAAAGAAAAGTTGTAATGAGATAGTAAAATTTAAGATTTTGGGTATGTAAAATACTTTGAAAAGTATGTAATAAATTAGTTTTGATATTAAACTATTGATGGATGTTATGGGAAATGTTGAATCGTGAGTACCAGGTCCGATGTAGCCAGTACATGAATCTGGGGGAGTCATAGGTTGGTAACTCTGTGAAATACTAAAGATGTAACTCTGTGAAATACTAAAGATGGTATTTTTGTAGAATGTCATATGTTAAAGATATTTATGAGGTGGTGCAGGAGGATCCTTTTGAGGAATCTCTAGAGAATCTGGAAAAGGAAACATAAGAGGATCTAAAAGAGGATCCTGAAGAAATGGAAGAGGAGGATCAGGGAATACCTGACATACTATATACAGAGGAAGAAAGTATTAAAATAAAAACATTGGTAGAGCAAATATCAATTGAGGTGCAAGCTCTTAGGCAAAACAGTAGAGATTTAGGAAGTATGTGGGAAACTGAGTACCGTATGAGTATTCGGCTACAAACCTGATAAGGTCCACGGTACGCTTGGGTAAGGTGAACGCTGCTCGGATCATTTTCTATCCAAGTTGTATTGTGGAACATAAACAACACCTCAACCCGTCGCTTATATTGAAGCGAGAACCTTGGTGCAATTGTTTGTGTAAGGAAATCTGCGTTGAATGGACACAAATTGTAATGATATGTATTTTTGTTAAATGTTGTAAAAATTATAAATAAATAATGATGTGAGATTTTTGAAATGTGATAAATATTTTGGGACAAGCAAATTAAGTATTATTTGAAATGATGAAAATTTGAAATGGTTAATTATGTAGTTGGATTGATTTGTATGTAACTAGGATGGTTTTCTAGTTAAGAATGATGTGTTAGTTAGATTATAACTAATTAACTAATTAAACAATTTAATTGTGATTAAGTGAAAGTAGCATAATTAGTGAAAAACCAAACTAATTGGATTAACTAGTAAAAGTGGAGCCATGTTCACTTGAATGGACCAATGAGAATTAAGGATGAATTAATTAAAAAGTAAAAAGTCTAGGAAAAATGAGAAATATCCATGTTATCCCTGGCAAGCTAACTTATGACCTTGGTGTCTTTATTAGTGTGTAATGTCCATTATACCATTAAATAAAGTGGAAAAATACCTTGCATGCCCTTAACCATGCTTGATTAAGTTAACTTGATGGTGGTTAGTTGTAGGAGATATACATACAAACTATGTATGTAATATTATGGAAGATATTAGCTAGGTTAGTATTCTTCTTCATTTCATACCATTTTCTTGTTAAGGTAAATGTTTTAGAGAGTTTTCCTAGAGAGGAAAAGAGCAAGGTTCTTAAGAGCTTAAGAAAGTAAAGGAAAGTGTGCTAGAGACTAAAAGCTAGTAGCCAAAGTGGATCATCCTACTTTAAGGAGATTCTTTACAAGAAGAAGAAGAGCTCAAAGAAGGTTTAAAAGTTTTTTGTCTCTAAACTTTCATTTATACATGTTTATGTGTGTATATAGGTGTTTTAATGGTTAAAAGATTTAGTTATGGAAGATTATGTGCTGTGTGATGTAGTTCATGATGAAACCCTAAGAGAGAAGATGGTATTATAAAGGTGGTATGGGTATTTGTATGTTTATTTGCATGCTAGATACTTATATATGTATAAACATGGTTTTATATGGTTTAAAATCTTATAAGGTGTGTTATGTGCATGAAAACCAAACATAAATGGTAGCATGTGGTATTAGCGTCATATATGTGTTATATGAGTCTATGGTGTTGGCAAATGAACTTTTTATATAATATATAGAAAGTGGAAGTTATGAACTGAAAGTTGGTTTTTATGGAAATTTTAGGTTAAGTTTGTAAATCCTATCAAGGGGTTATTTTTGGTCATTTTAAGTATTTAATGGTGAAATGAAGTTGAGTAACTAAGTTTTATGTAAATACACATGTCCGCATTAAATTGATGGTCATTTGGTATATATGGCGATAAAAGTGTGTTTTAGGTATTCGAAAACGTTCGTCGAAACCTAAAATGTGAATTTCGAAAAAATAATGTTACTTACAAACTTTTAATGTTTTTGAAGACCTAGACAAGTCTTAAATGTGTTATATATGCTAAATCAAGTGTTGGTGTTTGCCTAATTTTAAATAGAAATTTACACGCAAGTATACGCGACCCACAAGTAATATAATGATAAAGTCGAGTGTTGAACCCACAGGGAATTAAAAATAATTATTACCAAACACTAATTTAATATCAAATTAACTTTATTTAAACAATCATAATAAATTTATAAAATCTAATTAAAATTACTAACTAAATTAAACTAATGAAAAGAATAAATCAAATTAAAAATAGTCAAGATTACAATTTCCCCTAATACTTCATTTAAATCTTTTTACTCCATTTTTAATTAATTAATTATATTGAATTGTTAACTGAGAATGCCTAACTATTTATTAACATTTTTCAAGAATTAATGAAAAGATTTATTCCAATTAAATTGCTATATTGCTATGCAAAATAACTTGAAATAAACTCATTAAGATCCAACTCTCAACAAAGTTACATGTGGCATATAGATATTTTTATCCTAGACACTATTATGCTATTCTTCCTAGAAAGAATAAACAAATTCACATGTTATCATATCTAAATTTAAACCTATAATTCACTTTTGATTTCATATAGATTATCTCATTAATTAATCACAGTTAATTAATACATTAACACACAAAATAATTAATTAGGTCTAAACACTATAATCTATTCCTCAACTTCATATAGATTACCACATTAATTAATGTAAATAATTAAATACTTGAACACAAAAAAATATGATAAACAATTAAATTATAATCAATTTAATTAAAAAAAAAAAAAACTACACATTGGTTCAATTACAATCTCAAATAAAACTTAGTTAATAATTAAATAATAAATTAACCAAAAATAATTCAACATCTCAAAATTACAAAAATAAAAGAGAAAGAAAAGAAATCAAATCTGTGTTTTGATATCCGTCTGTCACTCGGATCACAGTCTTCAATCCCCAAGCTCCGCATTCAATTATTGAATCTTTCGCGTTGAATATTTGCTTCTAATTCTACTCATAAACTACTTTAATATAATATTCTGCTCTAAAACTATGTTAATATAATACTAATATCCTGAAAACAAGAGTCTCATAGTGTATTTATAGGAGTACAATATTAATCCAAAGCAATAGTGGAAAATAAATTCAATTCAGAATTAAATTAATACTTAAAATCGCGAATAATCCGTTATGGAGCAATTAATGCACAACCAAATAGCTCATTCACGTCCTTTGACTCAATCAACGCGCTCTGCCATGTCAGTTAACCGCCCAATGCTCCGCGTGTATAGCACGCAACTTCTTCAGCCGCTGCCACAAACGGTGTCTTTTCGACTTTTAAATGATAACAACCATCAGAGCATAGCGCAGATGCTGCCTACTGCTTCTACTCTCTCACAGGCGTCGTTTCTTTCCTGGTGTTATTTACATACTGCTCATGGCGCCCGCTCCCTATTTCAGCTCATTACAAAAATGCCACCGAATTGCTAATTTACTATTCTGCCACTAGACTTTTATTTTCCTACAAAACAAAATATAACATGATTAAAAATAATATAAAAATACTAAAAAATAGTAAAAATAATAAAATCATATAAAATTAAATAAATTACCTAAAATCAATTAAAATACTTAAAAACTAACAAATAATTAAGTTTAAAAATATATAATAAATAGATATAAAAACCTATTATCAGTTGGTATGAAGTCTAGACATGTATGGCCAAAAATCACTAGTTGATGGCAAAGTGTGAAAATGGTGAAAAAGTGTTCAAAAGTGGCTAAACGTGATTTCTCGGGCTTTGGTCTCGATGCTTTAAAAAGGTTATTTGAGCCAAGTTGTACTTTTGTAAAATATTATGTAATATGGTCTAGCTATGGTTCAAATTTGAGCTCATTTCGATAAAAGATGAAGGATCTATGATTTTTCAAAGTTGCTAAGAAAATCACAAAATCTGATTTTTTTTGTTTTTGATAAAGAGGATTGGGGCCTTGTTTTATAGTGTAAAAAGAGGGTCGGGGCCCTGTTTTGTTTTCAAAGGCAGAATGAAAGAAGGCTGGGATCGCTGTTTTGTGAAGGAAAAGAGGGTCGGGGCCCTGTTGCAGAGTTGCAAGTTTTGATGTTTTATGATCATGTGATGCAATATTAAACTACTTTAAGATGGTATCAAGTTATGTAAACCTAATATGGATAAAATTAATCGATTTGGTAGATGTTAATGTGTAATGGAACAATGTGATATGTGTTAGGTTGTATGTAAAGATAAACGATGACTTGTATGTCAAGGTAAAACATTTAATGTGTATGTAACTAATATGTGGACCGACATCGTGGTTATGTAGGTCATAAACGTGGTAAGATAGTAACGGTAAAAGTAACCGAGGACGGAGGCAAGTATTCTTTCCGAAGTCTTTTCTTTGTAGTTAATTTGACAGTCATGTATGCTATGTACTATTGTATAGAAAATTCTGAAGTTCATTATGTATTGAACTTTTCAAGAAAGGTCGATGCCATTTTTATTCGGCTAGACATATGTTGTCGTTCTTGTTGACTTTATATATTTATTGTATGCTCTCCAATACATATTTTCATGGTGCGGAACCTATGAAAATTTTGTAACAGAACAACCCTTACTATATATATATGTAATCACATGAATGGTCTACCGAGACATCAATACATTCATAGACCTCTTTCGATAGTCTAGTGAGTATCCCCTTACTAAAAAAATTACTATATGTCTATGTGAAATGGATTAGATAAAGAGTAATTAAGATTAGAGTCTCACAAAGGCTACACATGACACATATGTATATTTCTATCATATAAACAATTTATGCTTCTAATCCTAAGACGAAAATACATAACATGCGTTATCAAGCTTAGGTCAACGATCTAAAATTCACCTTTTGGTTTCATAAAGAACACCGCATTAATCACTATCAAAGCAACTAATACATGAAGCATAAAACAAGACAATCCAACCATAAGTGATCCATAAAGATTAAAAGGAGAGAAAGTTAATTAAAACTAAGCATTGAGTTTAATTGAAACTTTAGAATGGAAGTTAATTCATAGCCAGTGAAATAAAAATCATTAACAAAGTGGCCATCATTCTTAGATTACACAAAAGGAAGATAAAATACACAAAAGAAACTATTAATGAAATGGTTTCAATCTAGTAAACTCCCTTTCACTTCAATGAATCCAAGCTAGATGATTCCTTACTCTTGAGTTGCAAAAATCAACCAAATCTGCTATATAAAATATTATGTAGCAACTTCAGTTTTATAAAGAAATCCCAACAAAGACTAGCATGCTTGACCGCTGCGACGATGGAAGTCACCGTTGCAGCGGTGGTCCTGGCTGAAATTTACCAATTTGTCTTTTTAGTCCAAAAATCCTGCACATCAAGAATAAAACATCATAACCATAAGAACTACTTATAGAAACATAAATAACTCCTAAAAACTAAGAAATCATTAAGCCAGAAGTACTAATTTCCAGGTATAAAAACTCACATCAAATACCCCCAAACTTAAGTATTTACTTGTCCTCAAGCAAAGCAGTACTAAACACAATAATAAAATACTAATTCAGACATGAATTAGAATCATAGCCTTAAAGATTAAATGTAACAAACAAGACAAATCTCAAAGTAGAGCAAAGTCTAATATGTTAACAAAATTTTCAAAACTCACAACTGCTCATGATCCGTTTCACGTGTGTGTGTGTGTAACCCACTATTAAACTGGTCATAATTTAGATAAACTTATACGAATCAATGCCTTGTGCGATTTCACTTTTAGAACTAAAAACTCACCATTTACATCAATCACAACCAAATAAGGCAAACACATAAGTAAGGGATCCTAAGAAATTTAACATTAAAAACAAAATTAATTTTAGAGACTGGCGAGTGCGTTTTATGCTTCATCTCACCTTAACTTACAAACATACATGTGCAATGCCTAATTTTTTTAGACTATTCAGAGCTACCTGTGTAACGAGCGTTTGATCAGCGACTCTTAAACCACTCGATTTTAGGGCACTAGATGTAAAGAAACCCCTAAGGATCTAATAACACGAGTAACAAATGCCACACAATTAGACTAGCCAAGCTCTTATTATTCAAATTATAAGTAAAGCCAGAATATAATTATAATAAATTTTTTTTTACTTAATTAATAAAAAAAAATAACCGACACTATATACAAACTCCAAAACTCCCCTAAATTTATAAGTAAGCCTAAATTCAACGTGAAAGATACTTACATAAGTCTTAAGAAATTTTAAGTTTACCCCACAATCAATTAACCATATAAGCACTCTAACATCTGCACCAACTTAGCAGTGAAATTAGCATTAAATTGAACCATGGAATTTACTTGCTGAGCTACGTAGCCAATTTATCGAGATTGGCGTCTTGATTCTCTACGCAACTGCCGTATGTTTATAGCTAATGACTCTAAAGATATGTGGGATACATCTTCGTTAGACTGCTGATTGTCCGCCATATTTTCATCCGTATCTGGCGACTGAGCTTCCAAGATATACCCGGCACCCAGTGGGTCTGCGATAGCGCTATCTCATTAACTATAGTGACTAATCAGACGAGAATCAATTGGTATCTTGGGCTGTTAGAGGGGTTCTCTATCAGACCATACTACACCATCCCTCTTGCATAACCTGCAGATAAGATGCGATAAACCATCAAGGGAACCTCCATGAATTGTATGCTTTATAGAGCCCATAATGACTTTTCCCATATTGATGCTTTTTCTATTTTCTAAGTAGTAAAGAAGTACTGTTCGCGAACGGATTACTTTGCTAACATGCGTTGTGGGCAAAAGCTTGGCACAATGGAAGCAGTATCATGCCTTGTCATAGCTGCTCAAATGGCGATGCGAAAAGAACCTTTGCTGCCCATATTTGATACTCCACCCAGCATCAGGCCGATAGAGGCCACTAATTACGTCATTCAGGTTTAGATGTTCTTGCTTACAAGTAGTGTACTTGTTGTCATCTTTCATGTCCACAAGGTTGTAATATGCATTAATATTTGCAGTGCCAAATTACACCTCCTTGCCTCAGACTTGCACCACATTTATCGCTTTTTGAGCATTAACATAAAATTCTCTGATAATGATTTCAACTGCTGGGTAAAAGTTTCCCACAGTCGCCTCGTTATCATGTTGAGCAATTGGCCACCCAATACCCCAGGGCTAAGTCCTCGTTCCAGAATGATGGTCTTCTCAGCTATAACTTTATCGTAGCTATCCGCCGTTTCTTTGCTTATAAATCATTTTTTATTATATGTTGGGGCTACTCTAGAGCTCTGACCACGTTGCCAAGGTGAATGCACAAGCCACAACTAGACACAACTCACTTATGACTAACAAAGTTTCTTTGTGGAAAAAACATAAACACTTGGTGTGCGCTTTGAAAACCAACTATGCACTTAGCTTCCCTCAAGCTTGAATTGCAACCACCCAAATAGGGTATTTTCCACCACAACACACACTCCCCAATCTACTAATTAATCAACTCCCATGAATAAGAAGAAATTCTTAATTTGAACCATAGTTTCAATCAACCAAACTCATAATCCTAATTAAAAATTAGATAATAAACTAGCCATGAACTAGCCTAATACCAACCCTTAATCATCATAATGATCCAAAAATCCCATCAATAAGCAACCCTAGAACTTACCAAAATCGATGATTGAAGAATGAAGCAAAGAGTTTCATTACAAACCGTGTAGGAGAGAGAAAATTGTGTCACTTCTTGGTTGGATTTGGAAATTAGACTTGAATCTTAGCAATGAAGTTGATTTGGTGTGGAAGTTTAGCAATTGGAGATGAATTAAATTTGTTTCAATAGGTGTGGGGGAAATGGCTGAGAACTTTATGAATGTTTAGAAATGAAACCCTAATTGACCCTTTTTTTTTATTTTCCACCTTTTAAACGACCGATGTTGCGGTGTCTATGAGCGCTGTGGTGGTGTCTTTGAGTGCTGTGGCGATCAAGGTTGCTGCTTGAAAAAAATTTAAAGTTCTGAGGCCACCGCTATAGCGGTACCAGGGGAGCGTCGCGGCGATCTAAGCTGCTGCTGGGCTTCCTTTATAGCTGCAATAAAATCCTCTTTAGCGCATGTTTTGCAAAGTACCTAAAAGTAATACATTAGATTTTTTCAAAAATAAGCTAATAATAATAATTTTTATCAAAAATCATATAAATTTGCATTTAACTATATAGGTATATATAATTAAAATATAATACTAAATAATTACTATTTAAATAAATAAAAATAAGCTAAAATTAACAAAAACTAAAAGACAATAAAATATCATTAAAATATTAATAATAATGGGTTGCCTCCCATTTAGTGCTTTATTTAAAACCATTAACAAAGTGTTCATCATTCTTAGATTACACAAAAGGAAGATAAAATACACAAAAGAAACTATTAATGAAATAGTTTCAATCTAGTAAACTCCCTTTCACTTCAATGGATCCAAGCTAGATGATTCCTTGCTCTTGAGCTTCAAAAACTGACCAAAACTACTATGTAGAATATTATCTATTTTTTAGGTCATGTAAAAACTTTAGTTTTATAAAGAAATCCCGCCTTAGACCAGCATGCTTGATCGCTATGGTGGTGGAAGGCACCGTTGCAACGGTGGTCCTGGTTGAAAATTATCATTTTGCTTTTTTAGTCCAAAAATCCTACACATCAAGAATAAAATATTAGGAACCATAAAAATCACTTATAGAAACATAAATAACTCCCAAAAGCTAGCAAATCATTAAGCCAAAAGTACTAATTCGCAGGTATAAAAACCCACTCATCACAATATCTTCCATAACATCTACGAATAAGATTATTGGTTTAAGTTGTTTATTACAGATATTTCATTAATTACTTTACTTCTATTCCCTGAATCGTAACTTAAATTATCCTCATGTTTTGACACTATTCTGTCACTTACATCCATGATTACAAATAACACATCATTCATCGTGATTTGGTTCCTTATAAGTTTTCTATAATAAAAAAAAACTTATCATTTATAACATCTATCACCTCTAGGATAGATGTTCCATCATTTATAACCTTTATTTATCCAAGTTTCACAATACCAACATAAGAGATTGTTCCCAGTCCTGAGAGGGCTTTCCGACAAAGATAAATCAATGTTGACTCCAAATTAGATGACCTAACCTCATTTCTTAGTCAGAACGTTCAATGTGTAAAATACCTTCACTTGGATCCATAGTTTAATAAACAATAGAAGTCTCTGCATATTGATAATCTATACTTATCCGAAATTCGCAGTATTAATTAATAAGATTGTTCTTGGAACAGAGAGGGCCTTCCAGTAAAGATGGCACCTTAATGGCGCCTAATCAAATAATTTCGGTTCTTACAGAACTCCTAATATTATTTAACACCCTCATTCAGATGTATAGTTATTTATTAATACTGTACTAACTCAACTTAATTGATATAGCACTTAACATATACTAACCTTTTCTACACTTTATATAAGTTACAACACCACATGTAAATTACACAACTCATTATATTTTGAAAAGAACAATCTTTTATTCATCATTCAAAGTTATTACAACTTACTTCTATAACAAGAAGTCAACCTAACTTAATTCATAAACAATTAAGGAAAAGAAATAAATACATGCTTCCTAATCTAATGTCATTTCTTTACAGTCATGATCTTCTTATCATTCTCCCTTAACTGTAAATAAAAGTTTATTCGCAAGAATGAGTACTACGGCTCAACAAGTCTAACAAGTAGCATATACACATTTTATATCTTCATATAAACTTTATCATGCTTTAATTTAACAGATATCTCTGTTCTCAAACTCAATCTTAATAATCATGTTAACTCATGTTTAACAACAATGCATACCTCATATATAGTCAAATGTAACTTCATATATCAATTGACAGTTAATAGTTAATCAACATGTCTTTACACATAACACATATTACACAATTGAACATAATGATTTTCACAAAATACTAAAAGAATTTGCACATAACAATTTGAGCAAGGGTTAGAACTTCCCTGATTCGATAATACATGTATGCTAATCCCTGCATTCATTCGTACAGCCTACAATTATATGAGATCGACATACTTATTAGTCTTAATATGACTCATTATAATAGTCTATCTTTATTTCAAGTATCTAATTACGTTTTGTTAGGTTTTACAATGCCCGAGAAGTGACATTCTAAGTTTCGAACAAGCCCGGACAAAACACTAACCAAAACCTTAATTTAAAAAACTTGTTATACACTCAGCGCTTGCCTAGTGCTTACCTTGCGCTTAGGCGTTAGAACTTGCTGCCATACTCAAATTTTTGGTTCAAGTTTAACTACACAACCCTCCGTCACTAAAATGGCCATAACTTCTTCGTTTCTTAATATTTTTGGGTTATTCTTGAGTCTATTTTCATTAAAATTTCCTCCTCTACAATTTTTCTTCAGATAAAAATTCAAGATTCTAATCCGAAGTAGACTAAAAACTAATCACAAGGACAAAATGCAAACTAGTTCCATAATTCATTGGTTTTGCTTAGTAAAACATGATGCCACAAGCATTAAAAAGCTAAGCCACTATGTTTTATGACTCTATAATATCTTATCACATAATCATTAACCTATTTATGCATTAAGTCCTAAATTTTCTCAAGAACACATGAACATAAATATTTCTCGAATATTTCATGTTCCATTACTTGATTACCTTAAACTTGATGTCTTAAGCATTATCTTGCTTAGACATCATGTTTTAGGACTCCATAATACTAATTTACAAAATCATAAACCTAAACATGCATTCTATCTTGGTTTCTACTATGAAAAACTATGAACATAAATTGCTCTCAAGAACGATATGCAAACTAATTTCATTTGTACTTGTTTAGCTTGCTAAAATATGATGCCACAAGCATTGAAAAGTTAGGCCATCATGTTTTATATCTCAATAACATCTAAATATAAAATTATAAACCCACTTATATAAGATTTTATGACTTCTACTCAAGAACACTATGAACATAAACTAAAATTACAACAACTAGAGTTTGTTACCTTTTGAAGTGCAAGCTTTACTACTAGATTATGCTAGCTTTCTTGCTTCTTGCTCTTAACTACCAAACTAATTCTTACTTATAAATTTCTCTCTCTAACTTATCGTGAATTGGTGAGAATTAGGAAGAGCAAAGGCTCTGCAATCAACACCATTCTTCTGTTTAAGTCGAGCAGCCCTGAATACCCACGACATTTTTCTCTTGGGAAAATTTCTAGCTGGACTGAATATCCGAATGGCGGTCGCAATAAAATCACGATGTACATTCAAAAAACAAACATGTTAGTACTGTTGTGTAAAGTATCCATAAAATGAAAAAAATAAATTTCTCAAATATAGTGACTTACCATATATTTTAACTCGAGACGATAATGACTGCTTATTTTATGGTTCAGTTCATCGTCGTGGTATGAATCTATAAGTAAAAGTCTCTAATTATTGTGGTCTAGAATGAATAAAAAATAATGTTGGTTATTGTGATTAACCGGAAAAAATGCAAAATCACTCGGACAATTCCGGTTGTAGTCCCTGGTTGAAAAAATACGGAGACACAAAAAATATTGTATTTATTATTTTGTGAGGTAGATAGCTTGTTGTAAGCCGGGTACCACCCTTGTACTAACTGGAAGAAACAACAGGGCATGAAATAAAATTTTCCACCCTCGTATCGCCCTTGTCGCAAACAATGTTCGCATAACTTCAATAAGCTGATATATGCATTGATTGTTTGATCCCATATCAAGTTCTCTGGCCGAAGTGAAAGTACATCCTTATGCACCAATCTATACTCGTCATCTGGCCCCACATGAAGGAACTGTGATTGATCTATCACATTCGAAAACCAATAGCGATTTAGCCACTCTACCTTAGTTGCCTTCAATGGTTTTATCAGATCCTTCGTAAACACAAATGTCTGCACCACCTGTAGCCACCCAGGAAGATGGTTATACACTCCTTGAGAATGAGATTTAAGGACGGACGTCTCTTCAAATATTAGAGTCAAATGCATAGACTACACTTGTTCCATATTCTCAGCATTGCAAAAGGGAGTCCAATCATATATGTACGAGGGCGAAGGTGTTAACTGCAGCTTGGGTTCTGGCGAACTATGAAATAGGATTTCAGGCCGGTAAGGGGATACTTGGTTGAACAGATCAGGACCGAAAAATAACATTTCTTGGGTGTACTGATACAGGGGAACATTAAGGATCGAGAGTCGAGTCGTCAAATATGCCATAGTTTTCTTCCTTGAACAAGATGGACCTTGCATACCAATCCTCATACACATGTCGGGGGTTGTGCACTGGTGGTACGCTAAGAATGTTCCTCACAAAATCTCGAGCTCCAGTAGTCTGTAGGGAAAAAAGTATACATATGCTTATCAAGCATTAAAAATAAAATAAATCATAAAGTTTAATAAATAAAAATGAATATTGGACTTACAAGGTTTTTAGCCTCGTACTATTTAAATAAGCCATGTGGTGTATATGTCTCGTCTGGTTCAACTTGCAGTCAGCTAATTCTTGTATGAGAATGTGCCTATACCATCTTAGGCATTTCGCAAGACTAATCTCCTGTTTAGCAGCTATAAAAAAATTCAGAATGATATTTTGCCACGCATGCCATGTGGCTATGTACTCGACCCGCAGCTGCATGTAATCTACAGTGTTGTAAAGATCCCACTCCCGACGAAGTTTAATCATTCCTATCAGGGCCTTAAGAATATCTTGTAGTTCCCCAAATTATCTCAACACGCGATCTGACATTTGAAATTCTACGACGTCGAGCCAAATGAGGTGAATACGTGAGGCCCCACTATACCAAACTGTCTAGTACTCCTGAGCCACTAAATTGTCAAAATTTGAATACGGCATCCAACGTTCCATTGCAGCTGTCATCCCATCAAACTCTCCTTGATAAAATATTTGGTTGTGATGGGGGTATGTTCTTCTGGACTTTTTAATTATGTCCTTATTTCTTCTGTATGACCATACTCTTGCACGGGACAACCAGTGGTCGGCCCCTCTTTCGTAATTAGGCCTCCCAATTGCCAACCGTTTGTAAGCCCAGACTTGTGTACTATTTGCTCAAGTTAGAAATTACAAATAAAGTACAAAGTAAATTTAATATCAATGTAAATTCACATTTAAGTAGAGTACAGGATACATAGAGGATTGTTAAACATCTCGAAAAGCTTTTAGCATCGAGGCGGGTGGCTTTATATAAGCTGTGGTACAAATAAGTAAAAACCGCAGATCCCCATGCATAATCGCAGACTTTGTCAACATCTTGTAGAAATAAAAGATATCTCGGGTGTATGACATTATGAGAAGGAGATACAAATAAAATCTTCACCAGTATATACAGTACATATGCTTTGGTGTACGTCAGCAACATCTCCATGTCAGCATCCATGGGCAGTTCACAAAATCTGGTGGCCAACCAGGACAAGACAATACCCCATCGGCTATACGACTTATCATTATTCAATACATATTTGGTAAATTCACTCAATTCAAAAATTATTTTTGGATTTTTTATTAATGTACATGTTATTTGTTTACCTATAACCGGTAATCCTAGAATGAAGTTTACATCTTTTAAGATTATTGCCATTTCACTCGTTGAGAAGTGAAACGTATTTGTCTCACTCTGCCAACGCTCCACCAAAACTTCTATTAACGAGACATCTAACTGGTTATATAAATTTGTACTACAAAATACATTGAACCCCCATTCTTGTAATAACTGTTTTTGGGCATCATTTAACACTCACATTTCTATAGATATTCCACTCTTATATGTTCTTAAGGAACGTGTAAAGTGATGATTGTTCCATACAATATTGGAGACGAGGTTAGCCTGATCCCACAACAGAAAACTATCAACTGATCCAGAATTGAATTCCATTTTGATAACTAAACCAAGCAAAATAAACAAATATCAACAAAACATTGATGGTATTATCATTACATATAAAATAAAATTATTAAGAAGAACCCTAACTCAACAAGTATGCTTAAAATTTTTTGTTGATGGCAATAATGTATCTTTGATTTTGCAACAACACTTTATATACAAAAAAAACTTTACAAAAAACAAATATAGACATAAGGTTGATCTTTTGTATACAATAAAGAAAAATATCAAAGATATTATCAATTTCGCTTATCTTAAACCCTAACAAACATGGATATAACAACTTACATGAGTAGGTGATAGCAAAGATGGCGGATTATAGAAGTGATTTGCCGACCGAAACGATTGCTTGGTCGCTTTTCTCTCAAATGTGTTTGGGTCGTCTAGATCTCAGATGTGAAAGATTGGGAAAAACGTAAGAGTTTTAAGGGGACAACGTACGCAATTTTAAACTACGAATGAGTGCTCTCCTTAAAACAACGTTGTGCAAACTTTGGAATTAATAAACTCATAATCCGCAATATAATACTGTGGACGACAAAAATTTCAAAAATGTCATCTGAAATTGCTGATGGCACTTTCGCAATTCCTATCGTCCGCAATTTAATACTGTAGACGATAGAAATTTCAAAAATTCCATCAGTTGTTTAATATTGCGGATGACATTTTCGTATTTTTCATCGTCTACAGTATTAAACTGCGGACGATGGGTTTATTCATTTGGATGTTAGAGGTATTTTGAATATTTAATATTGTTCACAGTATAATACTGCGAATACCGGAAAACTATACTGCGAACGAGAGCCTTTTAAACTATCAGATCTCAGTCTAGACGACTGTAAGAATTGATGCTCATTTACAATATTGTCAATGAATCAATTCCATATATATATATATATATATATATATATATATATATATATATATATATGACGACGGGTCGAACCGTCGCAATAGATACCAAAGTCGACGGTTCGTCTTTAGTTCGCTTTTTAAAGTTCGCTTTTGAAAATTTTCATATATATATATATATATATATATATATATATATATATATATATATATATCTTCTAACTTTGTAAATAAAAATAGTGTTGCGTGGCTTCCATGTAGTATATAATATATATACCAGGTATGATCGGCTGCTTCTTCTATCTAACTTTGTAAATAAAATGTGTTGCGTGGCTTCCATGTAGTAAAAAAAAAAATTATACACGCCTATATGAATCCTTTTTTTTTAATTTTTTTTTATGTTTATCACTAAAATTATACAAACGGATTATATATTACTCCTTCTCTTCTGTAAAAATTGGCTTTATTTAAATTTTCAGTTAAATTGACCACTTTTGTAATTAAAATTTATACTAATTTTTTTTTATAAATATAGATGAAAAAATTATAACCATAAAAAATAATGTTATATTAACTACTATCTCTAATTTTCACAGAATTAAAAATATAAATAAATATGTTTAATTTTTCATTTTAAAATCAGTCAATTGGACTAAAAAAGTTCAAGTAAACCTGTTTTTTAGGGACATAGGGAGTACTATTTTTTACTATCCAATGTAAAACCCCCTCAAAGTAAATACTCTCTCCGTTTTGAATTATTAGATTAATATTGACTTCTAAAAGTTAATTTGAGATATTTTTAAATTTAAAATTGACATAATTTATTTATATTTTGTAAATAATAAATCTTATAATGAGCAATACTTTTTAAATAGTTTACGATATTCATAATTATTTTAACTTAAACTAAATGAATTCATGTCAATTTTTAGTTAAAATTGACTTTTAAAGTGTCAATAATTATCTTATAATTTAGAAAGGAGGGAGTATATAATAACCGTTTTAAAAATTAAAAATAATTCATTAAATTATAGTCCTTTATATTATAATCCTTTGAGCATAGCCCTAGCGAAGTGATGTTTTCGTAATTCATTTGAGATTAACTTGTAATATAGTTAGTAGTTAGACCCAAACACTAGGCTTTTTTAATGAAAGCGACATCATCTTGTCCAAATTTGATCCCTCGGTCCTAACAATGTTTTTCTTCACAGGAATGCATTCAAGATGTGACAATTTTTTGTACACAATTATAAAGACGTTTGTCATTAATGAGTACAGTATGTGGTAAATTGTCAATAAAGCTCTTTAGAAATTCAAATGACACATTATTTTATGTGTTAGAAATTAGACTTATAGAAATTTCTAACCATATATATATATATATATATTGCTTGTAATGTTTCAACTTTTCGATCAATAACAGTTAACGCATCAAAGTTGGGCTAAAACAGTTAGTTATTAGTAGTGAAGTGATGTTTTGTTAGTAGTGGGTTAATGTTTTATTCAGTAGTGGAAGTAGTGGAGTAGTAGTAAGTATTTTAACTAGTAGTGGAGTCAGTTATTGTGTTGTGGTTGGTAGTGGAATACTGCTTTACCGGAGTTTGTTTACTTACCTTATTGTACTAGCTCTATATATAGAGCAGTTGACTATTAATATATTAGAGTAAAAAGGTTCAGATTGCTTTGAGTCCTCTGTCTCTTTAAATTTTCTATCAGAGGTTCAGATTGCTTTGAGTCCTCTGTCTCTTTAAATTTTCTATCAGTGGTATCAGAGCCTTCTTATTCATTACCTTGATCACAGAAACAGAAGCCCATTTCATCATCTCACTCCTCTTCCATCATCCGACTCCTGTTATTAAAAAGAAATTAGATGGCTTCCGAAAATTTTGTGCAGCCAGCTATTCCACGTTTTGATGGTCACTATGACCACTGGAGTATGCTCATGGAGAATTTCCTGAGGTCCAAAGAATATTGGACGGTTGTTGTTTCTGGAGTAGCAGAACCAGCAAAAGATGTTGTGCTGACAGATGTGCAAAAGACGGAGCTTGAAGGGATGAAGTTGAAGGATCTTAAAGCAAAAAATTATCTTTTCCAAGCTATTGATCGCTCAATCCTGGAAACCATTCTTTGCAAGGACACAGCAAAAAATATCTGGGATTCCATGAAGAAGAAGTATCAAGGTACTGCAAGGGCTAAGAGGCAGCAGCTTCAAGCATTTCGTTCGGAGTTTGAAATGCTTCGAATGAAATCAGGAGAGTCAGTTACAGATTATTTTTCAAGAACGATGGCAATCGTTAACAAGCTGCGAATCCATGGCGACAAGACAGAGGATGTTACTATTGTTGAAAAGATTCTTAGATCCTTGACACCAAAATTTAATTTTGTTGTTTGTGCTATAGAAGAAGCTAATGATGTTGATGATTTTTCAGTTGATGAATTACAAAGTTCTTTGTTGGTTCATGAGAAAAAAATTAACCAGCAGGAGAAAGAAGAACAAGTATTGCAGGCCTTATCAGAAAATAACTCTACACCTAGTAGAGCTGATAGAGGACGGGGTAGAGGCAATGGTCGTGGTAGAGGAGGCAGATTTAACAATGATCGTGGGTTCCAACAACACAATCATCAGCATCAGGAGAGACAATTTCATCAAGGAAGAAGCAGAGGACGTGGCGGCTACCACTCAACAAATTATAGACCAACGTCAGCAGACAAGTCCAATGTTGAGTGTTACAGATGTCACAGGTATGGCCATTACAAGTCAGAGTGTCAAATTAATTTTAATAGACGAAGTGGAGAAAAAACTAATTTTGCAGAAAAGGAAGAAGATGTGTCTCTTTTAATGGTGTGTCATGTGAAGGAAGAAACTCAACAACACATGTGGTATTTAGACACCGGCTGCAGCAATCACATGTGTGGAGACAAAAAGGTGTTTTCTGAGTTGGACAAATCGTTCCGTAATACTGTCAAGTTTGGTGACAACTCCATAGTTTCTGTCATGGGAAAAGGAAATGTAACTATTCAAACTAAGGGAAATTCTACCCATAGTATCTCTAGTGTTCTTTTTGTTCCAGACTTAAAGACCAACTTGCTCAGTGTGGGTCAGCTACAAGAAAAGGGGTACGAGATTATTATCAAAAATGGAGTATGTCGGATTCAAGATGCAATGTTGGGCCTAATTGCTCAAGTTAACATGACAAAAAATCGCATGTTCCCATTGTATCTTCACAACACCAATCATACATGTTTTTTAGCAAAATTGAAGGATGAATCATGGCTATGGCATTTTCGTTTTGGTCACCTAAACTTTAGTGGTTTAAAGACTCTACAGCAGAAAAACATGGTGACTGGTCTTCCTCAAATTACAGCTCCCTCTGAAGTTTGTGAAGAATGTGTTGTTAGCAAACAACACCGTAACCAATTCACGCAAGGAAAATCATTGAGAGCAAAAAGGCCATTGGAGCTGATTCACTCGGACCTGTGTGGGCCAATAAGTCCATCTTCTAATGGAGGTAAGAGATACATAATTACCTTCATTGATGATTATAGTCGAAAAATATGGATTTATCTTTTGCAAGGAAAATATGAAGCTTTTGCGGCCTTTAAAAAATATAAAGTGCTTGTTGAGAAAGAAGTTGGCAGTCCCATTAAAGTTCTTCGTACTGATCGTGGTGGAGAATACAACTCAAATGAATTTGCAAGTTTTTGTGAGGCTCATGGAATCAAGAGGCAACTTACAACAGCCTACACGCCCCAACAGAACGGTGTGTGCGAAAGGAAAAATCGTACTATTATGAATATGGTGCGAAGTCTTTTGACAAGCAGCGGTATTCCAAAAACTTTCTGGCCGGAAGCAGTTAATTGGAGCATTCACATTTTGAACAGAAGTCCCACACTTGTTGTTCAAAATATGACGCCGGAAGAAGCTTGGAGCGGACGAAAACCAGCAGTGGGTCATTTCAGAATTTTTGGGTGTATTGCTTATGCCCATATTCCAGATGAGAAGAGGAAGAAGCTAGACAACAAAGGAGAAAAATGTGTTTTTCTTGGTGTTAGTGATCAATCAAAGGCCTATAAACTATACAATCCTAGCACCATGAAAATAATTATCAGCCGTGATGTTGTTTTTGATGAAAAAGGCACATGGTCATGGAGTGAAAATGGTGTTAAGCAAAATATTATAGCAGAATTAGATGATGATGAGACAAGGCAACAACCTATGGAGACAGTACAACAACCGGAGCCAATCGTTCAAGATCAACCTCAAAGTCCACTTGTTAATGAAGCAGCTGCAGAACAAAGGCCTCAACGAGAGAGAAAAAGGCCTGTTTGGATGATGGATTATGAGGTAGATGTTTCTGACAAGTCTAAAGAAGACCCACTTACACATTTTGCTCTATTTTCAGATTGTGATCCTATCTCTTTCGAAGTGGTTGTCAAAGAATCAAAATGGAGAAAGGCTATGGATGCTGAAATTGCAGCCATAAAAAGAAATGATACTTGGGAGCTTTATGATCTTCCCAAAGGGCAAAAAACAATTGGTGTAAAGTGGGTTTATAAGACAAAGCTGAAAGAGAATGGTGAAGTTGATAAGCACAAGGCACGCTTGGTGGCTAAAGGCTACAAACAGGAATTTGGTGTTGATTATAAAGAAGTATTTGCTCCGGTTGCAAGGCATGACACAATTAGATTGGTGATTGCTTTGGCAGCTCAAAACTCATGGCCTATCTTCCAATTGGATGTAAAATCAGCTTTCCTCCATGGAGATTTGAAAGAAGAGGTATTTATCGATCAACCTCCTGGCTACGTAATACTTGGCAATGAGCATAAAGTGTATAAATTAAAGAAGGCTCTATACGGATTAAAACAAGCTCCACGGGCTTGGTATAATCGTATAGAAACTTATTTTTTAAAGGAAGGATTTCAAAAATGTCATTATGAACATACACTTTTCACAAAGATGGAAAATGGAGGAAAAATGCTCATTATTTGTTTATATGTAGATGACCTAATCTTCACTGGTAATAATACAGCCATGTTTGAAAGTTTTAAGAAATCCATGATGACTGAATTTGAGATGTCTGATCTTGGTATGATGCATTACTTTCTTGGGATTGAAGTGGTGCAGTCCCCTACTGGTATTTTTATTTCTCAAAAGAAATATGTGCGAGAACTTTTAGACAGATTTCAAATGAAGAATTGCAATTCTGTTTGTATACCAACTGAAGTTGGTTTGAAACTAATCAAAGATCCTGGAGGAAGGAGGGTTGACAGTACCGTGTTCAAACAAATAGTCGGAAGCTTGATGTATTTAACAGCCACAAGGCCTGATATAATGCATGCTGTAAGTCTTATTAGCAGGTACATGGAAAATCCAAGGGAGATGCATCTTTTAGCTGCAAAGAGGATTTTTCGTTACTTGCAAGGTACATCTGATTATGGGTTGTTCTACAAGAAGGGAGAAATGTCAGGCTTAATTGGCTTCACAGATAGTGATTATGCTGGAGATAAAGATGACATGAAAAGCACTTCGGGTTATGCTTTTATGCTGGGTTCAGGAGCTATCTCTTGGTCTTCGAAGAAACAACCTATTGTCACTTTATCAACAACAGAAGCCGAGTTTGTTGCTGCAACTTCATGTGCTACTCAAGCTATTTGGTTGAGAAGAATTCTTGAAGAGCTTCATTACAAGCAACAAGAACCGACACCAATTTACTGTGACAACAGTTCAACAATTAAACTCTCCAAGAATCCAGTTCTACATGGGAGAAGCAAGCATATTGATGTGAAATTTCACTTCTTAAGAGATCTCACAAATGATGATGTAATTGATTTTATTTATTGCAGAAGTGAAGATCAGGTTGCTGATATATTTACTAAGCCCCTCAAATTGCCTACGTTTCAGAAGCTAAGGAAGTTACTTGGTGTTGGTCATCTGGAAGGTTCAAAACTGAGAGAAGGTGCTTCAGAACTAGTACATTAAACTGAGTGTTTGAAAACACATCAGATTAAGGGAGGGATTGTTGGAAATGTTTTTACGTGGGTCAGTTAGTTATTAGTAGTGAAGTGATGTTTTGTTAGTAGTGGGTTAATGTTTTATTCAGTAGTGGAAGTAGTGGAGTAGTAGTAAGTATTTTAACTAGTAGTGGAGTCAGTTATTGTGTTGTGGTTGGTAGTGGAATACTGCTTTACCGGAGTTTGTTTACTTACCTTATTGTACTAGCTCTATATATAGAGCAGTTGACTATTAATATATTAGAGTAAAAAGGTTCAGATTGCTTTGAGTCCTCTGTCTCTTTAAATTTTCTATCAGAGGTTCAGATTGCTTTGAGTCCTCTGTCTCTTTAAATTTTCTATCAAAAACTGCTGACTATAAAGATGTTTGCCTCAGCGGATAGTCTGATAAATTGCCAATAATTCTTTTCATGACGTTTGAAAATAGACTTGCATTGATCTTCAATCATGTCATGTAAGTTTTTTAATTTTTCGATCAAAACAGTTTATGCTTCAAAGTTCAAAAAAATATACTGCAAACTATAAAACAATTTTCCCGTGGATGACCGGTGGCAGTTTAACAAAAACTATCTTTATAAATTCAAAGTATACACAGTTTAGTTAGTTGGAAATTAGATTTACTGAGCTTCCCAACCATAAATGAATTGTAATTATTTACTGATACTTTTATGAAATAACTTACTAAATTTTTGAAAATTACAATAACTCGATGTTAACTTTTACCCTATGTGGCTATGTAAAAAAGAAAAATAATTTAACATAAATGATATGGAAAATATAAGAAAGGACAAGTGAGAAAAAAAAGTTGGCGGCCCATATGATATTAAAAAATAAATTTTAAAAACCTTAAAAGTTTTAAACTAATTGTCATCAAACCAGATTTATGCACTTGTAAAATGGGTCAAAAGTCATAACTCTCTCGTTTTAACTCCAAATGATGCGAATACTATGTCAAAATTTTCATATGGATGAGGCTTATTACAGCATGTTATTTATTTCGTGAAAGAAAGCCAATCTGGGAGTAAATACCGGCGGAGTTACCTATCAAAACATGTTATTTATTTCGCATGCTATTCTTTTCAAAAGATGGCGGACTTACCTATCACAACATGTTATTCTTTTCAAAAGATGGTAGTTTGGGGCCATGTGGTTCTCCACTCGTTCTTCTTTGCGAAGTGCAAATCATTTCATTCAATAAATTCATTAGTTTTTTAGTTCACAAATCCATTAATTTATTTTGGTTTTTCCCGTCTTTACGGAACCCATGTAACTTTAGTTGCATCAACGAATTTGGAAATCCTAGAATCTTCTAAAACTTTGGGATACGATGATTCCAGTAGACTACTTTAAATGTCAAATAACTATCTGATAAAGACTATCTTGTCAAGATAATTATGTTAGTTGTGTATATTTGCTATTGGTATTATCTTGTAAATGATAAGCATGTAATCCTTGTAAACTGATCATGTGAAATTCTATATAAAACTTATGCTGCGTACCGGTAAGCTTGAAACACTAATATTTTAGACTCTTCATGATATCAGAGCTATGGACTAACGTCCAAATGACTATTTCTTTTTCTCCCATTACTCCAACTTTATGTTCCTTTTCCCTACCCCTTACCTCCAACAATCACCCATCACCATTTAACAATGTTGTCCCATTTTAACTAGACAGAGGCAATTTTTTGCTGTGGCGCTCACAACTCCTCCCTCTACTTTGTGGTTATGACTTAGAGGGTTTAATCACCGGCACTAAAGTGTGTCCACCGGAATGGATATCACGTCAAACGCATCAGCTACTGATTCTTCTATGTCATCCACCGGTGATATCAATTCACCACCCACTCCTAAAAGAGTGTTGAATTTGGAGTTTTTTAGGCGGCATAGACGAGACCAACTACTCAGTTGGATTCTATTATCTCTCACCGAGTCTGTCCTTGCAAATGTATTTTTTTTAATCGGCAAAAAGAAATTTTATTAACTTCCCAAAGTTATATTAAATGTAACAAATCCAAAAAGTATGGTGTTGATGCGTGATTTTGTCTACCTGATGAAACCAACAAACATCGAGGAACCTGCACTAGAACCAACCATTAGCCACCTCCAGATCAAGCGACGGCTTGGGCAATCTGATGATGTTCCAGTGTGAGTATAAGTATAGGTCAAAAAGCGTAACAATGGAAAACTTGTTATTGCTGAAAAATAATATGTATTTGATGAGTAAGAATTGTGTAACCTGGATCTCCACGCTTGTAGCTTTATTTATACTTTTTATCAATCGCCTATTGTCCCCGTAACTGATTAAGATAAGGAATCATTTGATTAGAATCCAACTATAATTATGATATTGATCGGTCAATCATTATCACCCCAAAGATTTGGGATCACAATTTAATTTAGAATCCTAAGTTAATATGGACTTTGACCTTCCTAAAATACCTAAACCGCCCTAAAGGTACACTTGAATGGACCTACTCCAAATTTGGGCCCATCATAATGTGTAAAAAATAATCCAATCAATACTCCAAATAAAGAATAAATCTTAGGCCCAAACCAAATCTAAGGCCCAATAAATTATATCCCAACATTGTCCCCCACTCACCTATTTATAAAAATTTATAATAAAAGAGTAAAACCTGAAGAATGAATTCTAACTGGATAAAATGTAACTCTCAAGTCTTTTAATTACCAATCATCACTAATATTAAAATCGCCACATACACGGTACATCACCCTATGCCTGTCACATGCTTCATTAATTGCCTTTTCGAATTTTACCGTGTCCATCAAATCAGTCGTCATTGATTATCGTGCTAATTATTACCTCTTTACTAAAATATAACGCTCCCTCCATTTTTACTTTACTCTTTTTAAAAAATTGACCCTTTGGCTTCTTGTTTTGCCAAAAGTAACCTCTAGCAACTCGTCTCCCCTCTTTGGTGAAAACCCCGTTTTTTCAATCAAGCACCCTTGTTATCACCACACCTACGGCTCAAAAACCATATTCCCCTCCTTTCTTTGAAGAACCAATAAGCCCTATCACTGAAGATCCGATAAGCCCTTCTTACTGAAGCCAAGAAAGCTGAAAACACCAATTGAAAACTGTACAATACCGCCAAATCATACATAGCACCATTTACAACATCACCCCTGAAAATCTTCTTGGAATCCGAGAAGAATTTCAAATCCCTGAGTAATACGACCTCCAAGCCCAACTTCACACTTATAGAATATACTACTGAGCTGATATGAAATACCTTGTCATCTATACCCAGGCACTGAAGTATGGCCTCTGTTTCCCTCTTTATGACTTCATCAACACCTTTTCACCATCACCGGCATCAGCTTATCCCAACTTTTACCCAATTCCTACATATACCTCATCTGCTTCCTAGCATTTTGCCATGAAGTCAATGTTATCCCTTCCACCGACTTCTTCTTCTCCATTTCCCCCCTTACAAAATCAAGGGAACCCGGCTTCCGATGCCCAAACAAGATCTCTGATCGTCGAGTCTAGATGTAAACCCCAACAACCACCAAAGGATGGTACCCAGACTAGTTCTACATCCTCAACATTGATATAAACGAATTGCCTTCATGGGGAGAAGCCCTAAAGTTAACCTTTGGATACGAGTGACTATCAGCAGGCCACGTAAAGGAATTTCATGATATATGCAAGAAGATCCCATCTGAACCATGGAGCCTAGATCTCCTCTCTAGTGACAATGGTTGTACGAACCAGGATGTAACTCCCCGACCTATCTTATCTAATTCATTTACCTTCTTTCATTATTTCTAATACTTTTCCCTCCTTTTTTTTGTAAAGTAGTGCTACTTAGACCACAAGTCCAAGCCTCCTACCTCTTCCATTAAGCCCCCTAACTCTTCATTCCAGAATTCAACATAGAAGAATCCCCCAACCACACCATCATCGAAGAACCTTCAACCCTCATCCAACCCATGCAATCCATTCCTATGTCAGAAAATCCTTCCCCCATACATACCACAATCCCACCTAAAGATAACACTGAATCCCCCAAAAATAAAGAGCCCAAAAACATTAATTAACCATCCCTTTAACACCTTCACCAACTACATTAGACATACTACCCTCCGAAGATCAACCGATCCCAACACATATAGACGTCATCGCCATCAGTTTCGAACCTACCCAACCAATCCAAGTAGCCCCTCAACCATCCACCAAAGGCTCTCAACAAACTGTTGAAGCCCCCCCAATCATCTGCCCAAGTTCAACCAACTCAAAAGAGTGACTTCTCCTAATTAATCAAAGTCGACAAACTCGGCCTCGATAAAAAGAAATGCTAAAAGCTCATAAAAGCTCTCTTTAAACCCACAACCAATCATCTTGACACAAACAGCCACATAACAACCCCATTCTGAACCACCAACCATTACTCCAGTATAATCAACACTTCCCGAACAACCAAAAGAAACTCCCTCTTTCACCGAACCTGCCATCACATGACCAACTAAACTACCTCATACTCAAACAATTAAGACCACTATTGCATCATCCCAATCAGAACTTACTCCCTCAGCTCTAATCCCGACATCCGCCTTCATTTCCACAAGGAGTAAATTACCAAGCTTCTTTCACCCCGATCAATCCACAAGGAAAATTCCATCATTCCCTCTTTGATAACTTTAACATACCAACCAACGACGACCTTTTCACCAACTGTACATACTGAGAATTGATCCTTGTTGCGGCCATACATGGAGGTCGAGTAAGTTTCCTTTCAAATGTTTTCTTTTTCCCCCCATCACCGTATAATTTATTAACTTATTCAACTTAACTTCTTTTTACAGTCCCTAGTCGCCTTCAGCAGAATCCTTACACATGAGAGGGGTGTACTAAACTCTGACATCGTCTTCGATGACCTAAGGGAGAACCTCAAAATTGTCGAGAAAGGGAAAGTCAGCCTTCAAACTAAACTCCACGAAGCCAACGAGAAGAACACAAAACTACAACAACATCTAGTCGAAGCCAACCTACAGATTTAAACCCTTGAACAAGCCCATGAAATAGAATAAGCTAAATATATCCGAATCAAGAACCTCCAAACAGAACAACTCTAACAGCTCCAATCACAAAATAAAACTCTCAAAGAAAAGAACGAGAAATTCACCCCCGACCTCCAAAAACTCCATGAAGCTCACAGCGTCGCCACCTCCTCTTTAAGACAATTCGAAGAAGTAAACAGGGAACTCCACGTACAACTTCAATAACAAACTGAACTCCCTAGACACAACAAAGAACTCCAAAAGAAAATTAACCAACTCCACCAAGACGTCAAAGCAAAATAAGACAACATCACCATACTACAAGTGGTGTGATGTCGCAAGCACCAAAAAATAAAATCTTACTTTGGAAAAAATAGTAATGTAGTAGTGTAAGTAAGAGTTGATCCCACAGAGAATGATTATTTAATTTTATGTTTTCGCAAATAAAAATTGGGGGGTTTTTGAATCAAAGAAATAATTTAAATAAAAATTAACTAAAATAAATATGTAAATAATTTAATGAAATGAATGAGAAGAAAAAGCCTTGGTTTAAGTCAATATCCACCATCAAGAATTTAAAACTGATCACTGATGCAAGAATAAATCAATTCATATTTTAAATATTCAACGTGGAATAATTACTCCCATTCGAATAATTTTCCTATCTCTCCTGAATTTTAGTTAAGCAGAAACAAGCGATCTAAATAACCCTTACTACTAAATAATCTCAAACAAGCGCTAAAGATTTAACCTAGTAGCAGCATAAATAAATAGAGAGATCGTTGAAATAAACAACACAATCCAAGTGTCTGCATTTAATTTAGATTAATATTTTTCCTAAGATATAACAATATTTTGATAAGCAAAATAATTATTAACCTTAGTTGCTTCGCAAATTAAAGTGACCAAACAATTACAGATTTGATATTTAATTTAGCAGTAGATTTCAACGAATAATAAACTAGTGTGCACCCTAGCAATTAAACGAATTAATCATAAAAGTAAACACAGAAAAATATCCAATACTTAAAATATAAATTGAACAATTAAAATAAATTAGATCTCACAGTGTATAAATCTTGATGGCTTCAATCACTTAAACTAAGAAAAATAATTTAGCTACTCATAATTGTAGAAAGCATCAAAGAATAAAAGAGAGAATATTTATTCTAATAGAAAAGTTGTGTCTTACATTGGGTCTCAAGCCCTCTATTTATAGGGTCTAAAATCCTCCAAACCCTAGTAGGAATTACTCTTTCCAAACCCTAATAGGATTTAAAATACAAATAAAAATAAAAGAAAACTAAAATAATTATTTTCCTAACCCTAATTGGAATTAAAATCCAATTTGGAATCAAAAAGGAGCAAAATTCGCGAAATAATTCCGTTTCCCAGCATTAATGCGCAATCAAACAAGCCTTCCACGCGCTAGTTGACCGGTCAATGCGGAAGCCGCGTCTTCTGACGTCAGCATCCTCCTCCGCGCATTGCGCGGAGGCTTTCTTCACCAGACGCAAACGACGTTGTTTCTTCTCTGATGCTGGCGTCAAGCGCTCGCATGGCGTGGAACTCTGATTTTCGTTTAATTACGAAAATGCCACCGATCACATTTTCGGTTTAATTACGATTTTGCCATCAGCGCTGGTTATTTACCAAAATGCCATCGAACTTTTGCTGAATTTCAGTTTTGTCCCTCAACTTTATTTTTCCTAAAAAATCAAATATAAAATAAATAAAAATAATATAAAAATACTAAAAATCCTAAAAACACATAATAATAAATAAAACACCTAAAACACTAAAAATAAATAAAAACACATAAATAAAATTACTATAAAATTACCTAAATTAATATAAATTAACTAAAATCCTATAAAACCTATTAAAACCAAAATAAGCTAAATAATTAAACATTTAAGCACACAATAAATATAAAAACTAAGTATTAGGGAATAAAAATATAATATAATTCAACCCTATCAAATACCCCCACACTTAGCTTTTTGGTCGTCCTCGGGCAAAACAAGAATAAAAATTAAAAATAATAACCAAACTACTTACTTGAGCAACAGAGCAATATAAATTTCAACATCAGCCTCAAAGATTTTTAAAATAATAACTCAAAGAAAATTTCAAAATTATGCAAAATCTAAAATTCAACATATTTATTAATCTTACTTACTCAAGACCCTTTGTGTGTGTGTGAATCCAAATGTATCAAACTAGCAAAAAACTTAGATCTGCTCACATAATTAAATGTCTCATAAATCATATCAAAAATGGTTAGTTTAACAACAAAACTCTATAGTCTTACTTTTCACATCATTTTTCATTAATATAGACACATATAACTAGAAGATCAAAAGGTTTTTAATCTTGATAAACTCACTAGGATTAATAATATCAATTTTTTTTAAAGTACTTTTTCATTTTTTCTTCTTTTAAATGGGTGCATTTTATGCTCCATCCCATTTTTTTTCTTTCTTCATCATTTTTTTTTCACGGTGAGTGCATTTTATGCTCCATCTCACCAGCGAGTGCGTTTTACGCTCCTTCTCGCTTTTCATGTGTTTATGAGTGAGTGCGTTTTACGCTCCATCTCAACCCACCACAATATTTTTCTTTTCAATAATAATCCTAGAAAAATTACCTACATCATCTCTTCCAAATTATATTTTGCCTTATATTTCACTTCAAATAATGATCAAATAATATATAGAGCTCAAAACTATCTTTCATAAGCACTTAACCATTTAAACTTTCTCTAAATTAAAACTAGCTCAAACAAATGGATATAAGTGCATAAAGAGTTTAAATGATCTCAAATAAAGTAATAATTAATAAAAAGTCAAATTTCAGACTAAGCAAAAATTTATCATTTTTCAAGAGTTATTAAATCAAAATTAAAATTTTATCATTGGCTAAAAATTTAAAATTCAATTAACTCATTGCTCAAGTGATTCATCCTAAAAATAAAAAAACTAACCCATTTTCGTAGGAAACACGGTTACACTTAGTATGTGTAACAAGCCTTTAAACCCCAAGGTTACCCCAAGTGGACGAGTTGTGTCTCGTGAGGGTTTGCAGTGATTTTACCCACAAAATTCAAAATTTTAAAATTTTCTAAAAATTTTCAAAATATGACCTAGAAATAACAAAAATAATAACAAAAGTCCTAAATCCCTTCCCCCACACTTAAAATTTACATTGTCCCCAATGTAAACTAAGTGGGATGCTGTCGTAGGCACCCAAAAATAAAATCTTACTTTTGAAAAATATTAATGTAGTAGTGAAAGTAAGAGTCGAACTCACAGAGAGTGAATTGTTTTAATAAATCTAGTGTTTTCAAAAATATCTAATTAAATTGGGGGTTTGGAATTAATTATTAACTACTTAAAATTCAAACAAACAAATAAAACTGAATAATAAATAAATATGAGAAAAATCAATTAAAACAAACATCAGTTCCTTAGTTCAGTATCCCCTTCTTTTAATCAACAAATTAATCAAGTTATTATTATATTTTCCTTCAATTGAAATTAATAATCCTAGATAACCGACAATCGCCAAGCTATCCGAAATCCTCCTTAAATTATAAATCTAATGCAGCAATCACTCAAAAAAGACCCTAACTATCATACAACCTAGAACTATCAGTCTAGATTTAATATAACAGTTGCATTAAAAATTAGAGAATTAGATTATTCCAAGCAACAATCTCAACATCGCGGACCATTTAACTTGTCATCTTGATAATCATAATAATATTCAAAACTTTGTCCACAATCAAATATTATTAATTGCTACTTATGATCAGATAAAATATCGTTTGCTTAATATCAAATCTTAATCTAGCATATGACAAAAACTTAATTAATTCAACTGGCCAAATCAAATTAATCAAATAAATATCATCTAATCAATTAAAACAGATCATCAAGAATAAATCTCATGTATGAAGGAATATATAATAAAACTCAATTAAAACATTAATTAAAAATAAGGTTCAACATCCATTTGGAACTGAAAATAAAACCTTAGCCTGACATTCTTCAAAATAATCTCCAATAGTTGAAAAGTTCTCTCCAAGAAATTAGAAGAAAGAACTCCCAAAAGCTTACAATGAATAATGAAAGAGCTTGACCCTCTATTTATAGGCCTCTAACTTATCCAAACCCTAATAGGATTTATAATTAAAAATAAAAGAAAAAGAAAAATAATTATTATCCTAACCCTAGTTGAAATTAAAATCCAATTTGGAATCAAAAAGTAGCAAAAATCTAAAATAATCTCGTTTTGCTCCAATTCTGCCTCGCCAAACAAAGCCTAACGCGCCTTGACCCGGTCAACGCGCTGACAGCTGGCTTTTTTTTCCTTTCCCGCTGGCGCGTGTAAGTCACGCGCCTGTAACAAAAATTACATAGCCGCACATTGCGCGACCGTCCGTTTCTGTCCAATTGCCAAAACGGCGTCTTTCCAGTTCCGCGCTGCTCCTTCCTTCAGCACGCATTGCGCGGACTCTACTTTCCGGTATTTACGGTTCTGCCCCTCCGCATTTCAGCTTATTACAATTTTGCCATTCCACCTTTAATTTCCTACAAAACAAAATATAAACTAATTAAAAATAAATAAAAATAATATAAAAATACTAAAAATCCTAAAAACATATAATAATAAATAAAACACCTAAAATACTAAAATACTATAAGGTGACATCCCTATAGGAGTTTTAAATGCTGTCCTATATGCCCATAGTGCATCTTCCAGTTTCAGACTCCAATCCTTTCTATTTGGCTTGACAACCTTTTCTAAAATGGACTTGACTTCACGGTTGGACACTTCAGCTTGGCCATTGCTTTGTGGGTGATAGGCTGTAAAGACTCTATGTATAACATTGTACTTCTTAAACAGAACTGCTAGCATCCTATTGCAGAAATGAGTTCCTTTGTCGCTGATAATAGCCCTTGGAGTTCCAAACCTGACAAAGATGTTAGACTTGATAAAATCCGCAACAACTTTAGAATCGTCAGTCCTAGTGGCTTTAGCTTCCACCCATTTTGAAACATAGTCAACAGCCAAAAGAATGTAAACATTACCATAAGAAACAGGAAATGGTCCCATAAAATCAATACCCCAAACATCAAAAATTTCAACAATTAATATAGGAGTTTGTGGCATTTGATTTCTACTTGATATATTTCCTGTCCTTTGACAATTTGCACATGATTTACAAAACAGATAAGAATCTTTAAAAATAGTTGGCCAAAAGAAACCAGATTCTAAAACTTTATGGGCTGTTCTTTTAGGTCCAAAATGTCCTCCACAAGCATAAGAGTGACAGAAAGTAAGAATAGACAAAAACTCACTATCAAGCACACACCTTCTAATTACCTGATCAGAACAAAATTTTCACAAGTACGGATCATCCCACACATAATATTTCGCATCTCGTTTTAGCTTTTATTTTTGGAGTTTAGAAAACTCACTAGGCATGTAAGCACTAACCAAATAGTTAACGAGATGTGCATACCAGGGTACCGAATTTTCAATGGAAAGGATATGCTCATCTGGAAAATAATCTTGTAATGGTAGAGAGTCTTCCTAATTAATTAGCCTGCTCAAATGGTCTGCCACCAAGTTTTCTGCTCCTTTCTTATCTTTGACTTCCAAGTCGAATTCTTGGAGCAGTAGGATCCATCTGATAATCCTCGGTTTTGAATCCTTCTTGGTTAACAGGTACCTGAGAGTTGCATGGTCAGAATAAACTACAACTGTAGTGCCAAGAAGATAAGATCTGAATTTTTCTAAAGCAAAAATAACATAAAGTAATTCTTTTTCCGTTGTTGAGTAGTTAATCTGAGCAGCGTTCAAAATTCAGGAAGCATAGTAGATGGCATGCACAGCTTTGTTCACTCGTTGGCCCAAGACAGCTCCTACGGCATAGTTGCTAGCATCACACATGATCTCAAATGGCAAACTCCAATCTGGTGGTTGTATGACTGGTGCGGAGGTTAATAATTTCTTCAACTTGTTAAACGCCTCCTTGCAATCGTCATTAAATTGGAATTGCACATCCTTTTTCAGTAATTTGCACAGCGGTAAGGCTATCTTTGAGAAGTCGTTGATAAATCTACGATAGAATCCTGTATGACCAAGAAAAGAACGGATCTCCTGCACACTGGTAGGATAAGGCAAAACAGAAATAACGTCTATCTTAGCTCTATCGACTTCTAATCCTCTAGCTGAGACTACATGACCAAGTACTATACCTTGTTCTACCATAAAATGACATTTTTCCCAATTAAGAACAAGATTAGTTTCTAAACATCTGTCGAGTCCACGAGTTAAATCGTCTAAGCATGCATCCAAAGAATCACCATGAATTGTGAAATCATCCATAAAAACTTCAATACAATTCTCAAGAAGATTAGAAAATAGACTCACCATGCATCTTTGGAAAGTACCTGATACATTGCACAATCCAAAAGACATCCTCCAATAGGCAAATGTACCGAATAGACATGTGAAATTGGTCTTTTCTTGGTCTTCTGGTGCTATCACAATTTGGTTATAACATGAAAAACCATCTAGAAAGCAATAATAAGTGTGTCCAGCTAATCTTTCCAACATTTGATCAATAAAGGGGAGAGGGAAGTGATCCTTTCTAGTTACAGCATTTAACTTCCTATAATCGATACACACTCTCCACCCTGTTTGCATCCGTGTGGGCACTAACTCATTATTATCAATCTTAACAACAGTTATACCAGATTTCTTTGGAACTACCTGTACTGGACTTACCCATTGACTATCAGAGATAGGATAGATAATACCTACATCGAGCAGTTTTATCACCTCTTTTTTCACTACCTACATCATGGGCGGATTCAATCTCCTTTGAGCCTCTCTTGTCGGTTTAGCTCCTTCCTCCAAAAGTATCCGATGCATACACACAGCCGGACTTATGCCTTTGATGTCTGCGATAGTCCAACCAAAGACTGTGATGTGGTCCCTCAAGACGCGAAGCAGTTTATCTTCTTGAACTTTGGTTAGATTGTTAGCAATGATCACTGGCAGGGTGTCCTCCTTCCCTAGGTATGCATACTTCAAATGTGTCGGCAACGGCTTCAATTCCAATGTGGGTGCCTGCACAACAGAAGGTAAGAGTTTTTGATGAGTTACAGGTAATTGAATAGATGAAACTGCATACTTAACTGAAATTTTAGGCAATGAATGCAAGGCAGCTATTGTCTCTTTCAATTCTTGTGTTCGCTCAATCTCCTCCTCTTGGTTCACCTCCAAACTCTTTGTGATGGCAACCTCCAAGCTATCCTTATGCACTTGATCGAATGAATCCTGCACTAATGAATTAATGACGTTAATAGCAAAAACAGAATTGACATCGCTAGGATACCTCATGGCCTCATAGATATTGAACTGAATTTTCTCGCCATCGAACTCCATGGTCAAGGTTCCATTGTGCACATCAATCATGGTTCTTGCTGTCTTCAAAAATGGCCTCCCTAACAGTATATGGGCGGGATTTGGAGATGTATCATCTTCCATATCCACGATGTAAAAATCTGCAGGAAATATAAGCTTATTGACCTGCACCAACACATCCTCAATTACCCCTTCGGGGTAAGTGTTAGTAAGGTCAGCCAATTGAATAATAACACCAGTATTTTTCAAAGGTCTTAGATTTAAAGAAGCATAAATAGATAATGGCATGACATTGATTGAAGCTCCTAAATTTAGCATGGCTTTCTCAAATCTGGTATTACCTATTTTGCATGGAATTGTGAACATACCTGGATCCTTACATTTAGAGGGCATCTTTCTTTGGAGGACCGCTGACACGTTTTCTCCTACCGTCACTTTTTCATCGTCTTTTAATTTCCTCTTATTAGTGTATAATTCTTTCAAAAATTTGGCATACCTTGGAACTTGCTTGATTGCGTCTAATAGAGGAATATTCACCTCTACCTTCCTAAAGGTCTCTAGAATCTCCTTCTCTTGTTCATCCTTCTTTGAAGTTCTAAGATTCCTGGGAGGGAAAGGTAAAGGATTAGACTTAAGCTGAATAAGAGGGTTAGGGGTTACCTTCGAAATCTCTGCTTCTTCCTTAGCTTTGTCCTCATCGAACTCAACAGTAGCTTTTGGTGTAGACAGTTGTTTGCCACTCTTCAAGGTGATAGCACTTGCATTCTCTTTAGGGTTGACAATAGTTTGAGATGGTAACTTTCCTGAGCCTTGAGCTTGCATTTGGCCAACAGTTGTAGCCAACTGACTAATCTGATTTTCTAGATTATGGATGGAAGTTTGTATTTGGCTCATGAAAGTTTTGAACATGTCTTCTAAAGATGGCCCAGAATTTACAGGTGTTTCTTGACGATGTGGATACTGCTGTTGAAGTTGTTGGAATCATTGTTGTCTATTGGGAAAAGCATTCGGTGGCTGTGGTGGTGGTCTATTTCCTCCGTAGCTCAGATTGGGATGATCCCTCCATCCTGGATTATATGTGTTAGAATAGGGATCATATCTGCGTTGAGGTTGTCCTTGGAAGTTCCCTACTGCGTTGGCTTGTTGTGTGGTGTCATCTTCTTGTAAAGTGGGGCAAGCATCTGTAGCATGATTCGATGACAAACAAATCCCACAGCTCTTTGCAACAGGCGTATTTCCTGCAGACATCTTTAAAACTAAAGCAGTTAAATCCGACAATTGTTGCTCAATATTGCCTGTGTTCACCTCATTGACCCTCTTCGGTGAGTGATCCACCCTAGTTCCATACTGCTGTGAGTTAGCTGCCATATTTGCAATAAGTTCTTTGCAGCGTCGGGAGTCTTGTCAACTAGTGCTCCACCACTTGCAGCATCGATCATACATCTATCCATTGGCAATAATCCCTCATAAAAATATTGGATAAGATGTTGTTCATCGATTTGGTGTAGTGGACAGCTTGAGCACAGCTTCTTGAACATTTCCCAATACTCGTATAGAGTCTCTCCATTGTACTGTCGGATGGCGCATATCTCCTTCCTTATGTTGGCAACTCTTGAAGCAGGAAAATATTTCTCCAAGAATAGCCCTTGCATGTCACTCCATGATTGTATTGAACCTGAAGGGAGAAAGTATAGCCAATCATTTGCTAGGTCTGCTAAGGAGAACGGGAATGCTCTCAGCTTGATGTGCTCCTCATTGACTCCTTGTGGTTTCATGGTTGAACATACCACATGGAACTCCTTTAGATGCTTGTATGGATCTTCACCTGTAAGACTACGAAAAGTAGACAAAAGATGAATTAGGCCAGATTTAAGTTCAAAAGGAGCATCTAAAGTAGGATACTCAATACACAATGGCTGTTGATTTAAATTAGGAGTAGACAACTCCTTTAAAGTCCTGTTATTGTTATGATTGGCATCCATCTTCTCCTCTTCAAAATCGCTAGGTGAACTATGGGAATAGAGTACGTTGAGGCCTGGTGATAATATGAAAGCTTGGTCCTCAACTGTTCGCTTAGCTTGACGAGTCTCTCTTCTTAACCTTCTTGCAGTTCTCTCGATCTCTGGATCAAAATTCAATTCACCAAATTGAGAGGATCGGGTCATACACTACAAAACAAAGAAAAATAAATAAATAAATAAATTAAATAGTTAATTAAAGAAAACAAAGATAAATAAAACAAATAACACCCCCCGGCAACGGCGCAAAAATTTGGAATGCTGTCGTAGGCACCCAAAAACAAAATCTTACTTTTGAAAAATATTAATGTAGTAGTGAAAGTAAGAGTCGAACCCACAGAGAGTGAATTGTTTTAATAAATCTAGTGTTTTCAAAAATATCTAATTAAATGGGGGGTTTGGAATTAATTATTAACTACTTAAAATTCAAACAAACAAATAAAACTGAATAATAAATAAATATGAGAAAATCAATTAAAACAAACTTCAGTTCCTTAGTTCAGTATCCCCTTCTTTTAATCAACAAATTAATCAAGTTATTATTATATTTTCCTTCAATTGAAATTAATAATCCTAGATAACCGACAATCGCCAAGCTACCCGAAATCCTTCTTAAATTATAAATCTAATGCAGTAATCGCTCACAAAAGACCTTAACTATCATACAACCTAGAACTATCAGTCTAGATTTAATATAACAGTTGCATTAAAAATTAGAGAATTAGATTATTCCAAGCTACAATCTCAACATCGCGGACCATTTAACTTGCCATCTTGATAATCACAATAATATTCAAAAGTTTGTCCACAATCAAATATTATTAATTGCTACTTATGATCAGATAAAATATCGTTTGCTTAATATCAAATCTAAATCTAGCATATGACAAAAACTTAATTAATTCAACTGGCCAAATCAAATCAATCAAATAAATATCATCTAATCAATTAAAACAGATTATCAAGAATAAATCTCATGTATGAAGGAATATATAATAAAACTCAATTAAAACATTAATTAAAAATAAGGTTCAACATCCCTTTGGAACTGAAAATAAAAACTTAGCCTGACATTCTTCAAAATAATCTCCAATAGTTGAAAAGCTCTCTCCAAGAAATTAGAAGAAAGAACTCCCAAAAGCTTACAATGAATAATGAAAGAGCTTGGCCCTCTATTTATAGGCCTCTAACTTGTCCAAACCCTAATAGGATTTACAATTAAAAATAAAAGAAAAAGAAAAATAATTATTATCCTAACCCTAGTTGAAATTAAAATCCAATTTGGAATCAAAAAGTAGCAAAAATCTAAAATAATCCCGTTTTGCTCCAATTCTGCCTAGCCAAACAAAGCCTAACGCGCCTTGACCCGGTCAACGCGCTGACAGCTGGCTTTTTTTTCCTTTCTCGCTGGCGCGTGTAAGTCACGCGCCTGTAACAAAAATTACATAGCTGCGCATTGCGCGGTCGTCCGTTTCTGTCCAATTGCCAAAACGGCGTCGTTCCAGTTCTGCGCTGCTCCTTCCTTCCGCGCGCATTGGGCGGACTCTACTTTCCGGTATTTACAGTTCTGCCCCTCCGCGTTTCTGCTTATTACAATTTTGCCATTCCACCTTTAATTTCCTACAAAACAAAATATAAACTAATTAAAAATAAATAAAAATAATATAAAAATCCTAAAAATCCTAAAAACACATAATAATAAATAAAACACCTAAAATACTAAAAATAAATAAAAACACATAAATATAAATAAATATAAAATTACTATAAAATTACCTAAATTAACATAAATTAACTAAAATCCTATAAATGCTATTAAAACCAAAATAAGCTAAATAATTAAACATTTAAGCACACAATAAATATAAAAACTAAGTATTATGGCATAAAAATATCGTATAATTTAGTCTTATCACTAAGATGCAAAGAAACTTGCACAAATAACTATAAAAAGAAAAAGGAAAAGAAATGCAAATCTGTTTTCTTGAATTACCTCCCAAGCAGCGCCTTTGTTTATCGTCATTGGCTTGACAGCATGCTTAAACACTACGTTACTCATTCCTCTTGAATTTTGACCTTTCATCCATCTTTACTCCATTTATCATAGTCTTGTTAAAACTCCCTTGCAGTGGATATGAAGGTTCTACTCCCTCTTCAATGAACATATATTCGAGACGATTAGGGAGAGGCTTCAAATCTGGAATGTAATCCTGCAAAACAAAAGGTAAAGATTTCTTGTTAGGAACTAGTAAGTCAAAATATGGATCATTACCTATTTTCGGAGAATCATTCACAGCCGCAATAGTGTTCTTCAAATCAACACTCAAGACTAACTCCTATTTCTCTTTCTCAAAACTCTGACTGCATGTCGTTTTCAATTCACCATGTCCATCATTTTTAGAAACTTTTGTTGCTAAAGAATCAATCACATCAACAGAGTAAACAGGATTATGACATTTCATGGCATCAAAAATATTAAACTTAATAATTTCGCCATCAAACTCCATTGTCAGTGTACCACTATGAACATCGATCTTAGTCTTGGAAGTCTTTAAAAAAGGTCTTCCTAACAAAATAGGAGCATTTTGATCACCGTTTTCCATATCAAGCACATAAAAATCAGCAGGAAAAATTAAATTATCTACTTGCACAAGAACATCCTCTACTATACCCTTAGGATAAGTGTTAGACCTATCAACCAACTGAATCACAGTACCAGTTCTATTTAAAGGTTCAAGTTGCAAAGAAGCATATATATAATATGGCATGACATTAATAGATGCTTCTAGATCTAACATAGCATTTTCAAATCTCGTGTCTCCTATCTTGCAAGGGATAGTAAACATTCCTGGATCTTGGCACTTTGTAGGGAGTTTTCTTTGAATTACGGCAGACACATTTTTTTCTACTTGTACCTTTTCATATATTTTAAGTGCTTGTTTTCTCTTGTGTGTACACAATTCTTTCAGAAATCTAGCAAAACGAGGTACTTGTTTAATAGCATCTAACAATGGAATTTTTACCTCGCATTGATGAAAAGTTTCATATAAGTCTGAGTCTTTCTCGTATGTCCTTTTTTCTGTTAAAGAAAGAGGGAAAGGGGGTACCGATTTATACTCAGAGATAGGTGGAAATTTATGCTTCGGAGTACCATTTTTTCCTAGAACACTGTCTTCCTCCTTACTATTGTCTGCTTCTTTATTGGTCACTTTTGCTTTACTTTGTTCTTTTGGTGCAGACTCTGTCTTTGCTGGAGTTTCGATCTCTTTACCGCTTCTTAACGTGATTGCACTAACATTTGCTTTTGGATTCACCATTGTTTGTGAGGGTACTTTTTCAGAATTTTGCGCCTCCAATCTACTGATGGCACTTGTCATTTGTCCTATCTGTGTTTCCAAATTCTGCATATTCGTCTTCGTTTCCTGTTGAAATTGCAAAGTGTTAATGCTAAGTTGTGTAATTATATCCTCCAAAGACATATGAGAATCAGATATTTGGCTCTGTTGTTTGGTAGGATATGACTGCTTGTATTGTTGGTAGCTTGAGAAATTTTGAGTCGCAGATGGATTCCCTTGTGGATTTTCATAGCCGAAATTCGGATGATCTCTCCAACCTGAGTTGTACGTGTTCGCGTAAGGATCATATCTCCTTTGTGGTTGACCAGGAAAACCACCTGCTGAATGCACTTGTCCATAGGACTTCTCTTGAAGAGTGGGGCACATATCCGTCGGATGTCCTACGACCGCACAAATTCCACAGGCTTTGACTTGCTGTGTATTACCTACAGCCATTTGACGAACAACGGAGGTTAGACTATCAATTCGTTGCTCAAGTGAAGAAATATTTACCTTATTAACATTCTTGGATGAAAAATTAAGCCTAGTGCCAAATTGTTGGGAGTTAGCAGCCATGTTTGCAATTAAGTTCCTTGCAGCTTCGGGCGTTTTGTCCACCAAAGCTCCTCCACTGGCAGCATCGATCATGCTCCTATCAGTAGACATGAGTCTTTCATAGAAGTATTGGATGAGGAGTTGCTCGCTGATTTGATGGATGGGGCAGCTTGCACATAGTTTCTTGAAACGTTCCCAATATTCGTACAGGGATTCTCCATGGTTCTACCTCACACCATAAATGTCTTTCCTAATATTGGCTGCCCTTGAAGCTGGAAAATATTTCTCCAAGAATAGTCTTTTCATCTCTTCCCATGTGGTGATGCTTCCGAAGGGTAGGTAGTAGAGCCAATCCTTTGCCAAATCCTTTAAGAAAAATGGAAAAGCTCTTAGATTAATTTGCTCTTCAGTCACTCCAGAAGGTTTCAGACTTGTGCACACCATATGGAATTCCTTTAAATGTTTGTGAGGATTTTCACCTGCAAGGCCATGAAAATTTGGCAATACATCGATTAGACCTGATTTTAATTCAAAGGAAGTGTTAGCATCTTCATTTGGAAAAATTATGCTTAAAGGTTGTTGATTCAAATCAGGGGCCGCAAGCTCTTTCAAAGTTCAATTCCTAGCCATGATTTCCATCTTCAACCTGCACAACTCAAATAAAATATTAAAACTAAAAAAATAAAAAAAACTAAGAATAATTACTAAATTAAATTAATATTTACAAAAGCACAAAATTAAATTAAAATCAAAACCCGGCAACGACGCCAAAATTTGGTGTGATGTCGCAAGCACCCAAAAATAAAATCTTACTTTAGAAAAAATAGTAATGTAGTAGTGCAAGTAAGAGTCGATCCCACAGAGAATGATTATTTAATTTTATGTTTTCGCAAATAAAATTTGGGGGGGTTTTGAATCAAAGAAATAATTTAAATAAAAATTAACTAAAATAAATATGTAAATAATTTAATAAAATGAATAAGAAGAAAAAGCCTTGGTTTAAGTCAATATCCACCATCAAGAATTTAAAACTGATCACTGATGCAAGAATAAATCAATTCATATTTTAAATATTCAACGTGGAATAATTACTCCCATTCGAATAATTTTCCTATCTCTCCTTAATTTTAGTTAAGCAGAAACAAGCGATCTAAATAACCCTTACTACTAAATAATCTCAGACAAGCGCTAAAAATTTAACCTAGTAGCAGCATAAAGAAATAGAGAGATCGTTGAACTAAACAACACAATCCAAGCGTCTGCATTTAATTTAGATTAATATTTTTCCTAAGATATAACAATATTTTGATAAGCAAAATAATTATTAACCTTAGTTGCTTCGCAAATTAAAGTGACCAAACAATTACAGATTTGATATTTAATTTAGCAGTAGATTTCAACGAATAATAAACTAGTGTGCATCCTAGCAATTAAACGAATTAATCATAAAAGTAAACACAGAAAAATATCCAATACTTAAAATATAAATTGAACAATTAAAATAAATTAGATCTCACGGTGTATAAATCTTGATCGCTTCAATCACTTAAACTAAGAAAAATAATTTAGCTACTCATAATTGTAGAGAGCATCAAAGAATAGAAGAGAGAATTTTTATTCTAATAGAAAAGTTGTGTCTTACATTGGGGCTCAAGCCCTCTATTTATATGGTCCAAAATCCTCCAAACCCTAGTAGGAATTACTCTTTCCAAACCCTAATAGGATTTAAAATACAAATAAAAATAAAAGAAAATTAAAATAATTATTTTCCTAACCCTAATTGGAATTAAAATCCAATTTGGAATCAAAAAAGAGCAAAATTCGCGAAATAATTCTGTTTCCCAGCATTAATGCGCAACCAAACAAGCCTTCCACGCGCTAGTTGACCGGTCAACGCGGAAGTCGCGTGTTCTGAAGTCAGCATCCTCCTCCGCGCATTACGCGGAGGCTTTCTTCACCAGACGCAAACGACGTCGTTTCTTTTCTACTGCTGGCGTCAAGCGCGCGCATGGCGCGGAACTCTGATTTTCGTTTAATTACGAAAATGCCACCGGTCATATTTTCGATTTAATTACGATTTTGCCATCAGCGCTGGTTATTTACCAAAATGCCATCGAACTTTTGCTGAATTTACAGTTTTGTCCCTCAGCTTTTTTTTCCTAAAAAATCAACTATAAAATAAATAAAAATAATATAAAAATACTAAAAATCCTAAAAATACATAATAATAAATAAAACACCTAAAACACTACAAATAAATAAAAACACATAAATAAAAAGAAATATAAAATTACTATAAAATTACCTAAATTAACATAAATTAACTAAAATCCTATAAAACCTATTAAAACCAAAATAAGCTAAATAATTAAACATTTAAGCACACAATAAATATAAAAACTAAGCATTAGGGAATAAAAATAGCATATAATTCAACCCTATCAACAAGAAATCAACAGGAAAGGTTTTGCCGAACACAAAGAATTGCAAAAATACTCCATAGAGCTTAAAGAAAATTTTGACTCTCTAAAAGCCCAACCCATAAGCACAGAGCAACGAAGGGAAATCATTGTCGAATACTAAACCTCTCTAGAACTTATCGAGGAGATAGTCGAAGAATTTGGCAAAGGATATCAAACGACCCTCACAAAGGTCCAAGCTACTGGCATTGATCCCAAAACACTTGGCTTCTCTGATGATGACGACAACGATGAACCCGACACCAACCCTCTGAACAACTAATGCTTTTATATTTCCATTTTCTTCTTTAATAATAGTTATAATGTATTTGGAACTCCATACGTACATACAATCAATAAACAAAACACCGCTTTCTTTTATTGATATTTGTTTACATATTATAAATGAGTAATCTCCTAACTAGATAAAATGACTTAATTAAAATAGAGTATAGACTATTGATAATACTTTATTAACCGATCAGCATTCCAAGTATTTTTGAGTTCAACCCCATCCATACCCTGAAGCTTATAAGTCCATGCCTTTTAACACTTTTATAACTTCCTAAGGTCCCTCCCAATTTGACATCAACTTACCAACGTTTTGTGGAGTAGAAGCCTCTGCCTCCCAAAGCACCAAGTCCCCGACCTCAAACCTCCTTAGTCGAACCCTTCTCTTATAATGCCTTGCTGTCTTCTATTGATATATTGCCAACCTCATAATTGCAACATCATTAACCTCATCTAATAGATCTAAATTGAGTCAAAATCCTTCCTCATTATATAACTCCTTAAAATTAGTTACCATGAATGATGTGGACCAAATATCTACTTGTAATTAGACTGAGGATGAGCAACCGAGGTCCTCCGATGTTAGATCCCCAAATTTGTTAAAAATTGCTTGAACATCGCCCCCACAAACTGTAAACCATTATCCGAGACCAACACCATCGAAATGCCAAACCGAAATATTATAGATTCCTTTAAAAAAAATAACAATCCTCTTTGGTAATATGCCTAAGTGGTTTAGCTTCTACCCACTTAGTCATGTAGTCAATAGCCATCACAATATATTGAAGCCTAAGTAGTTTAGCTTCTAATCACTTTAGTCATGTAGTCAATTGTCACCGCAATATACTGAAGCCGACCTTTCGCCTTTGGCATCGGCCCCAACATATCTATTCCCTAAATTGCAAGTGGGATTGAGGATAGTACTGAAGGTAACTCTTCCGGGGGCTAATGCGGAACTAGATTATTCAATTGACACTTTGGATACTTCTTGACACACTATTAAGCTTTATGGAACATCGTTGGTCAATAATATCCTTGTCGAATTAATTTGTAAACAAACGACTTTTCCCCAATATGATCTTTATAGAACCCTTTATGCACCTCCCAAAGTGTATAAGATACCTCCGAAGGGATCAAACACTTCAATAGTGGTGATGAATAGGTTGGCCGATACAAATCGCCATCGATTAAGTAAAAATACGAGCTCCGATACTTAATTCTTTTCGCTATAAGCTTATCTACCGGAAACTTCCCATCAAACAAGTACTCTATATAGGGTGTCATCCAACAATTCATCCTTTATACTAGTATAAGCTCCTTCTTATTGATACTGGGTTAGTTCAAAATTTCCAAATACACCGAACTTCTAAAATTCTCGTCCTAAGTCGCGACAAGGTTAGATAACGCATCAATAATTCCATTTCCATCCTATTCTATACCATGAAGGTCATAAGACTCAAATTTTTGCAATATTGTCTTTACCTCGGATAAGTACTTTGTCATCCATGCCCCCGAGCCTCACACTCCCCATGAATTTGCTTCACTACTAACTGAGAATCACTAAATATAAGGATATAGAATACCTTTAAACTCTTAGCCAATCTAAGCGCTACCAATATCACTTCATACTCAGCTTTGTTTTTTGTAGCTTTAAACTGGAACTGAATTTCCTGTTGTACCTTAAACCTTCCCGGACTAGTCAGAATAACACCAGCTCCATTAGCATCGGCATTGGAACACCTGTTAACATACAAAGTCCATGAGAAAGCTGGGATTGATTGCCCCCAGTTATAACCCCACCCCAACCTCAGTCGTCCCATTGATCTAATCACCGTCCGGGAATGTACATTAGACTATGAAATATGCCAAAACTTGCCCCTTGATGACTGTCCGAGGACTTTATTCCAAAATATATTGACTAATTTTCACAGCCCATGCCACCATCCTCCCCGATGCATTGGGCTTATGCAACACCCTCCGCAATGGTTGATCAGTATAAATTATGATAAGCCGACCTTGGAAATAATAGCGGAGCTTCCTACTCGTGATCACCAAGGCGTATGCATATTTTTTGAAGTTCATATTTTTCCAAGTTTGGATACTGTGTCTTTGCATCTCTCATGACATGAATGACATAGTAGAATAAATGTTGCTTGCTTCCATCTTCTAGAACCAAAACTACCCCCATTGCCAGGTACAAGTATAGGGGTTCCTTCGGCAATGCCTTTTGCAATAAAGGTGCAGAAGATAAATATATCTTGATTCCTTTGAAAGTGTCTTCACATTTAGATGTCCACTAAGATGTCTTCTCATTCTTTGTCCCTTTCAACGTATCAAAAAATGGTAGACACCTTTCCGTTGAATTTGACATAAACCTCCTCAATGCAGCCACCCGACCTGTGAGCCATTGTGTTGTGTGATAGCACCTTTTAGCTTTGTCCAAGTCGTCTTTCACCTCACAAACCCCATTAGGCGTAGGGGATTTGATCTTAAAGTGTGGGATTGATGTAACAGCATGAAATGTAGATAGGATAATCCTCCCGAGTATTGCATTATAAGCCAAATCAACCTGGATCACAAAGAATTTCACTGTAATCTGCATACGTCGAGGGGCCATTTCAAAAATCACCCGTAGCTCCACTATTTCAACCACGGGAAATGGTTCATTGTCAAACCCATATAAGGGTCCTGTCTAACTTCTAATTTTACACCTTGTAGATCCATCCTCTAATATGTGTGGCTATACAACACATCAACTGAAGACCCATTATTGATCATGATGCGTCTTATGTCTACGGGGCTGAACTGCACTGTAATGACTAGCGCTCATTCATGAGGCTCAGCCACTTTAAGTGGGTAATCTTTATATGAGAACGAGATCACCGTATTTGGGAAGGGCCGCTCTGGCTTAGCCGTGTGCTCAAATAAGGCCATCACTATGTCTGAAACCGACCGTCGCTTCTTTCCTGACTGTTTGGGAATCGATCCACCTGTAATAACATCTACTACTCTCTGAGGATGAACCACATGCTCAGTTCCTTGAACCTTCGTTTGTGCCTGGTTTGGTCATGGTGCTTCCCGACCAACTACATATTAGATTAGCTCTCCACTTTAAACCCTTTTCTCAATCATATCCTTTAACCCAGTACATGTCTCCATCAAATGTCTTGTATGCCGATGATATTCACAGTATAAACTCCTTCTAGCCTGACGGTCCCAGCTCCACTATATAGGGGTGTTCCTGATCGCCTATAGAATATTAACCCAATCAGTATTCAATGGGGTGTACACCTTACTATCTGCTCGAGGCTGAAACAATGGCCTATTAACAGCGGTGGTTGTCCTCCTTTTAACCTAATTTGATCCCATACATTCCCCTTGTTATCTTCATCCTTGTTATTATTGGGTCGGTCGTTCCCCTTACTGTCCGACTACAGACTCGTCATTGTCTTATCAACCGTTGTGAATTTTTTGGCTCTTTCATAAGCGTCAACCAAGTCTTTTGGAGGATTGAACATTACATCTTTCATAAGCTTCTTATTACACCCTATGTCCAATCCTGTAGTGAAAAATCCCAGCACCTGTGTCATGTTTAGATTGACGATGCCCACTGCGTCTCTAAATATCTACACATTGACTCAAAGATTCCCCCAGTTTTTGTTTGATTTGCATCAATGAAGCAGTTAGCTTTCCCTTTTGCTTGTTGCTCCCAAACCATTCGTAAAATTTATCACACAGCTCCTTTCATGATTTGATAGAGTTTGGGGCTAATGACATCATCCATTGTTTGACTCCCTTATTTAAAGTGGTCATGAATATCTGGCACATACCAGCTTCTGAATGGTTATAATACTTCATTACCCGTTCGTATGAATTTGTGTGCCCATAGGGGTCACCTGCGCCGTTATAAGTCTCCAAAGGTGGCAACTTTTTCTTTAGATCAGCCTTGATCTATAGCTAAAGAGAATGGGGACCTTGGATCTAAATGCTAAAGTACAACCGGTCGTGCCTCTATTGTGGACCTTAATTTTATCACTACTAACCTCCTCTCTAACTTGGATATCCTCTACAAAATGGGTTCAAAAATAGGCGTCTATGGGATCCCTTACTGCTATTCCCAACCTTGGTCTGTCCTTACACCACCTTAGCTCCTTCCCTCAATGGGAGATTTAGTACGTCTCCAATAATATCAGCTCAATGAACCAGGCTGCCTTGTCTCTTTAGTATGATCTTGGTCGATCTGACTAGGTCACCTCATATACCCCTGAGGATGATTCTGGTAATAAGATCTAGATCACCTTATTCTCTCGTGTCTCGATTAAGGTCGAGTCTATGGGGTCGAATCTCATTCTCCTCTTTCAATAATGGTCGATGGATCCTCATCTCGCCTAAGCTCGGATAGGTGAGCATTCCATTCTTGATGTCGCGCCTCAGGGTCTCCACGTCGGCCTCTACTTTGATTTTTTGTTGTCTGATTCTTTCTTTCTGATCATATTGAGCCGACCTTCCTTGTGGATTTCTGAACTTTTTTGGCCTTAACCTACGTAAATCTGAATCCAATGTGATTGATGGAGAGAACAACCGCTGTTGGACAGGCGTCGAGTAAGTCTGTACAGGTCTAGGTCTCGACTGATTAGGTCCAATCCTGTTCTTCACTAAGCCTCAAACATAACATGGAACTAGTTCTGTAAAGGATCTTTGTTGGTCCTTATTAGGATTTCCTACTCCTACCATAACAACAACATTCAAAACAAAACTGGTGATTTACGACTCAAATACCAATACCCTCCATCCAGCACCAATGTTGACACGTGATTTTGTCCACCAAATGAAACCACCAAACAACGAGCAACCTGCACTAGAAACAATCGTTAGTTACTGCTAGATCAAGCGACGACTTGGTAATGAGTGAGTTTTATACCTATAAATCGGTGTTCCTAGACTTGAATTATTATTTATTTCTTAAGTTTAGTAGCTACTTTTATTGTGTTCTATGTTATTTTGCAAGGGGGCATACTAGGATGGGTGCAAGAGTCAAGTTTGGAACAAAAGGAGTTAAAAAGAGCTGAACAACAAGATCTAAAGACCTGGTGTGGCCACGCTAGAATTACTCTTGTAAGCAACGCAGCAACGCTGTAACAATTGTGGAAGCTTTGTGAAAACGTCGCGGGCACGCAGGTGGTCAGTGCATTAGCAGTGCAGGTGAGCCAAAGGTCATTTACAGATTCTAAGCGATTTGGGTGCGATTTTAATTGGCAGTCAAAATTCTTGTTCGTGGATATAATGGTTATTAGTTGCGATTTTTAAGAGACAAATATAGAGAAGACCTAGAGGACTAACGTGAAGTAGACATTACAGACAGAGTTGTGATCAAGGACTTGAAAGCTAGGGAGCCGACTGTTAACAATCTTAAATCCAGTAAATTCTATGATTAACTGATCATGCCTCCATTTAACTCAAGTTATAGTAGTCAGTTAATCATTACTATTTATTGAGAATTGCAGCCAAAGATGTATAAATTGTCAAGATCTGATTTCCTTCCCTTCCAAAGATTGTAAGACATTATAAAGTTGAATGAGTGATAAATTTCTTTCAAGTGGAGTATGTAGTTTTGACAGTTTTGTCTAGATAATATTCTGGCATCCCGGTGGTCAGAAGTGTCATTCCTGCTTTGAGTGACGTTTTGTTCTCTTCTACATATGTTTATTAAGAGAGTTCTTGGTTAAGAGAGATTCAAAATCGGCTCTATTCAACATTCAGAACGTGATATTCTTAGAAAAATTTAACTCCTTCTATTGATCACTCTTTTTGACTTTGGTTGTTCAAGAAATTAGTTTGAGTTTCTTAACACATAATTAACTAGTGAGTAGATAATTGAATCTTAATTCTTCAACAAAGGCTACTTTAGAATAGTGATGATATCTTTTTTTGTTGCAAGATCTTAAGTGTGTTACTTTCATGAACAACACTTGGTTCTCTTTTCTCTAGAAGAGCTTGACATTAACAAAAATTTAGTGACACGGAGAAGACAAATTTTATCACAGAAGGAGAAAAATATAAAGGAATTGTTTTCTAATTCTAGACGCATATTTTCAAGTAAAGCACATAAGTGGTGCATGCTTGTGTGTGTGACTAGGAGTCTATCTCTTTGTAGAGAGCATATTTAGCCTGTTTGATCAACTTTCCTTCCATTTGACATACTAAGCTAGAGTTGGAGTTCACAGAGTAATAATCAAGTCTATAATGTTTACCAAGTTGGTTCGTAGAGTTCGTTTTTGCTGACTCTACGATTTTTTCGAGGTTTCGATCGTAGGATTGACTTTATTCTGTATTTTTAAACTAACAGTTAGTATAAGATCTGTTGTCGTGTGAAATAGTATGATCAATAGAAGTGGTTAGTTCATTTCTCCTTTTTAAGAGAGTGAGATCTCCAAGTTCACACTATTTCAGAATAAATCTTAAAATGTTATTATTAGCCTAAGATTTATATATAGAGAAAGTAGGTTTTTGAATTATTTCTAACTCAAACAGTACTTTTCTCCTATAAATTTTTTAGGTGGATAATGATTGGTTAAGAGTTTTTTTTAACAGTGTTGTGTGTGTACGCATATTAACATTTAGCACATAACGCAATAAACAATCGTTAGAAGAGTTGATAAATTATACCTCACTGTCATCAATTTCTTGATGATTAGTGGTGATGACTTTTGTTGATCATTTCCTCTCTTGTGATGGGGTTGACTCTAAGTTGTTCTCTAGCTCCTGGTCTTCTTCAATTTCTTCCCTCTTTTCTTTTCGCAATGCCCTCATTTTCTCTCCAGGTTTATCTCACACTCAGGTAACATCAGATGTTATCAAGCCTAATGACCTCCAATAACATCAACAGCATAAGACTGGCTTTAATTAGCCACCATGATTCATAAAATATCTTCCCTTGTGAAGGAACTTGCAGTAATGATGATAATTTGGCTAACAAAAGCACAAAGTCTTGGAATTGAATGCTCAGTGTGCTGCTGAGAGGAGATTAGATGAAGTTGTTCTTGCCCTTTTTGAGCTATTCAATAGCTTCATAACAAGTTGATCATTTTCTTTATCTCTCAGGAGTTTGAGGTTGGATGGAGCTTGCATGATTTTGAAGTAGGCATTCCCCTTAAAGTAGGCTTCATTTATAAGGAGTGCTTTTAGTGAAATTTCATCACACATTCAGATGAGTCTCCCCAACTTTCCTTAGTGATTTTGTGATTCAGCATATCCTGAACAGTTGTCTTCTAAAATCATGAATAAGACATTAATTGCATAACTGGAATGACATACTGCTTCTTTGTGTTCTTCCATTTAGAATCGTATTTGACTACCATCATATATGGGTCTAATGGATAGAGTCGTCTTTGTAGGGACATATGGACTAGCTCAAACCTTCTTTTTAAATCTTTCAAAAATGATGCTTTTATCTTTCCATATAGCAGAAACACTAAAGCTCGAAGGTAAATATTCTTTACCTTTCACAAAACCGATTCCAATACCATAGGATCTACTCCTTATGATTAAGCAAGTTTTGTGAGAACCTGCTCTGAAACCAATTGTTGGTTCCCAGAGGTACATTAAGATGATCTAGAAGGGGGGTAGAATAGATCATCATATAATTTTTGTATTACTTTTATATCTTTAACCATCTTTACCAAATATATAGACAATTATATGTGTAGCGAAATTAAAGTATTTGGTAAAGCCCCTTTTGATCATTAAAAAGGAATATACAATTTTGAGTTGCTAATAGAAAACATCACAAGTAAATACATCATTCACATCATACTCAGGATATTTATGAAAGATATAGAAGGAGGTAAAGAGACATTGAGTACATAGAGATTTTTAAGAGGTTCAGATCCTAAACTACTCCTACTCATCTCTTCTGCTTTGCTGAGCGGGGATATTCCACTAAGGATAAATGGACACTACAGGACACTAAGTCATCTTCCCTCAACAGGGCTGATTCACTAAAAATCAGATGGGCATCACCCGATTTTCTCATCAGGACACTAAGTCTTCTTCTCTTAACAAGGGCTGATTCACTAAAAATCAGACGAGCATCACCTGATTTTCTCCTTGGGGCACTATGTCATCTTCCCATCTTAGGACAGATTCCTCTGAATCTAGTGGGTCACTAAGTCCCGTCTTTGCTATTATTTGTGCTGTCAAGCTAACATTAAGCTCATTTAAAAAGAGCTTAGCAGTGAAGGAATTATTTTCAGAGCCTTCTGACTAATCTGATTGGCTCCTGCTCTGGAATCATTCTTGATCGATCTCCAAAGCATAGACTAGCTTTGGGTTGATGATGTTCATGTAAGTGATCGATCCCCCTTCAGTCTCTTGTAGATTGGTCTTTTTCTCCTTATATTCCTTTGGTGTATAGACCAATCTTCTTCATTCAGCTCTGACCAGTTTAACTCTATGTTTTCTCTATATTGGTGGGTTCTTCAGTATTCAACTTCTTCTTTCTACGACCAATATTTCTTTTTAACCTAATGTTTGCATTGGTCGAATCCTCTCTCTCTCTCTCTCTCTCTCTCTTTTGATGTCTTTATTGTAGTCCTAATATAGAGATAATTTTGCCATTTTGCCAGTTAAAGATTTGATAGTTGAGGATTTATCCGTTGGAGCTTTTATCTGTTGGAAGATATACGTTACTTGTTTTATCGTTCCAATCGTAGAGATTCTCTAAAGATATTGCATCAGATTTCTTTTAGACCTGTCTTTATCAATTTACCAAAAATGAAAAACTCGTGTCTTATGCTACTTTGAACAGATAGTCGTTAGACACTATTTGTCTGATCTTTCATATCAACTTTGAATGACTATTCATTGTCTTGTCAATTCCATGCTTAAGGTCATCTTTTTGTCAATTTATCATCAATCCTGTTTCAGATTTATTGATTGTGAAACTTATTGGATTCTTATGGTTCATTATTCTACGACCAGCTTTACGATCCATCTGCTTTACGTTCTACTATCATTATGCTTCCCTATATGATTTCATTGTTTTGTGATCTGCACTGTGGTCGTTTAGCACTGTGAAGATAGCTTGCTATTGCAAGCTTGGAGCACTCTTAGATATTGTTACTTTCTGACTTGTCTCGTTTTGCAATCCAAGACTTTGGAAGTCATACGATCTTTTTTTTTCAATGTTTTGCATCTATACTTCGATCTCCCCTTTTTTACTGTATCAGCTCCTCCTCACTTGGCTATTGTTGCCTTCAGAATTGTTGATTTTCTACTTCTTTCTCTTCTTTCATTTTGAGCTCCATGATTTAAAGCTTCAGCTCTCTTTCTACTATGACACTCTTGACATCCCCTTGTTGACATGATCTTGCAATATTGATCTTTGTTTTCACTCTTTCAACTTTACTTGTGTAGGTAAATGGCAACTGGCTTTCCGTTTTGTCTTTATTTCCAATATGCTAGAAATGGCAACCACGTGAACGACACCATACTGTACATATCCTCCTTTGTCTTGGGGAAATTACATCGGGCTCTTCAATCTGTGACATGTCCGTTTTCAGTAGTCTAGAAGCTTTTACTTTTCACAATGAACTGATTTTATAGTGTCGATTATGTTATACGATCAATACTTCACTACGATTAACATCGAGCTCTTCAATCTGTCATGTCTTCACGAACTGAGTATGCACTACGATCATGATGTTGCAATACAATCTGAACTTGTAGTACTATACGATTCAACTTGTAAAATGATTTAGCTTGCAATGTGATTCTGCTGATGCTATACGATCTTGAAATCGTAATAGGATCTTGTTGTTGCAGTACGATCTGAGCCTTGCAATATAATTTTGATCTTACTATATGATCATTGATCTTGGTTCATCGATCTAGTCATGTGTTGGTTTGCAAAAATATGGCATACATACAATCTAATTGTAATAGCGCAACGGAAGGAAACAAAATCATAATTTAAAAATTTTACAAACCAATAACCAGGATTTTTCTTATACAGCTATTATAAATTAAGAAATGATAAAATATTTATATCTTTGTAGAACCAAGCTTTCACAGCTACAAATTCAACTCCATTTAATCCTTCTCGCTCATCTTCAAATTCACCGATTAGATTCCACGGATCAATGTCTGCTCCCTAAGTATGAAACCTCTAGAGGTGATCCACCAAAAGATTTATGAATTAAAGAAGTGAATTTTGGTTTCTCCAAATCATGGGTGGCTAGCCCTAATTCTCTTTCTCTCTAACTCCTTAGATCTAGAGAATTATGAAATTCTCTCAATTCCTATGAAAGTGTGTAACCTCAATCTATAATAAGACTTCTCTTATTTATAGATATAGTTAACCCTCATAAACTATTTAGGATTAGTGTTTTAATTTAATTTTCAATTTAATTAAGAACTAAATTATTTAATAATTAGAGTGCTAATAATAATAATAATAATAATAATAATAATAATAATAATAATAATAATAATAATAATAATAATAATAAAACTCCTCTTATTTATTTATAATTAGTATTTTCAAAATACTAAATTATAAATATTAGGCTATTTAATTTATTTTATTATCATAGTATAAATTAAATATTCTTAATTTATTATTACGATTATGCCATCCACTTTTAAAATAAGTATTACTCTTTTGCGGTGTGGCCCTTTAGATTTTTCATATTAAACCGGTTGTAGAATAAATTAATTAGAATCATTCTAATCTTATTTATATAAATAAATTAAATCATTTAATTTATTAATAAATAATATTTATTCTTACAATAAGGGTAAATTCCATTAGCGATCAACGACTTTCTAGATAATATATATTTTAACATTTAATCACAAAAGAACATATTTCGTGAATAATTATTGTACAATTCAATTCTTCTACCACACAATATCTCAATCAAATATAAGATATGAAATATTTGTCAAGTCTTATTTAATCATATATACATTTCAATTATCAAATGTACAACTCTAATGAAAATTAGAAACTCCTTTATAATTTTTATTCCACCTTGGCCAAGGATTTCTGAGTTGTCATTTATCGAATTACATAAGACATTCTCTCCCTTTACTGGAAGTGATAGATCCTTTGTTGACCATTTACATACCTCCATGTACAACTTATTATACCTGATCATACTCTTTGATATACACTAAAGGCCTTAAGGAATATGCAAAAGTATAACTCATCATACACAATGTACTATGATGATCGCAAGTCTAAGGATCACTTGTACTACTATCACAAAGGAACTCTTATTGACAAACAAGTAAAACTCTATTAGGTGTTGCTTGAACGAGTCACGTTCAGTGAACTTCTTCTCTAACAAACACCTACATACTTTCTTTAGTGTCTCTACACAAATGATTATGAGATCAATCATTCTCTTCATAAGAATAAACATAGTATCTTAAATTTAGATCTCATTAGCATAATCAATATTATGATTCTAAAAGTATTGTTCAAAACTATGGGTTTATTCATATGATTAATTCAGTCAATTAATCATGAATAAAGAAATGTTTTGATACTTTTTATAATAAATCGAATAAGATTACAAAGTATATGCATATCACATCAAATGTGATTGGCATAAGGGCATACTACTTTCAATCTCCCACCTGCACTAAAGTCAATCGCCTATTGGTATTCCCATACCATTCTTCTCTAAATGGCGTATGAATTACTTGGTAAATACTCTAGTTAGTGGATCTGTAATGTTGTACTACGAGTCTACCTTCTCTATGGTGTCTTTTCTTTTCAATGATTCCACTAATCATTATAAAGTGCTGCAACACGTGTTTGGAATTCATATGAGACTTAGGTTCCTTGACGAATTAAACTCCTTTAATTCTAGGAACCATTTCAAGTTCTTTAATGAACTTGTTCAACCAAACAATCTCTTTTGCAGCTTCATTTTTAGTTATTTACTATGTTTTTGTCACTAAATTAGCAATTCTTTGTTGCTTAGAACTTTTTTAACTCACTGTACCACTGTTCAAGGTAATCATATAACCTGAAACTGATATGTTGTTATCTAGGTTTGTCTGGAAAAAAAAAACTTGAGTCTGTTAAACCCTCCCCTCTAGTTTCAAATCAGACTCATCATTATAAACTCTTTTCTAATATTCTTCTCCAGGAATAAGCTGATATCTGCTTATCATCCATAAGTAACATCAAGTCTAGTACATATCATCCGTATATGATAGATCCTATTACCAAAGCATAAGATATCTTATTTATGCAATCTCTCATTTAGGTGTCTTTGGGGATAAATTCTAGGAGAGATTTACTCCCTGGCTTACTAACATAAAACATTTCTTAGAGTTTGGCATGTTGAACATCTTTAGCATCAAATCAATGTATACTCCTTGGGTCAAGTCGAGCATCTTTTATAATCTATCTCGATAGATATTTATCCCCGATATTAGGATGTTTCTCCCAAGTCCTTGATGGAGAAGTGTTTAGACAACCACATCTTTACTGATTATAGCATCGGTATGTTATTTATTATCGGTAGTATATCAACATATAATACTAGGAATGTCACATTACTCCCACTAACCTTTGTACACACTTAGTTCATTCTCGTATTTGATAAAATCAAACTCCTTTAATTGTCTCATCAAAACAGATGTTTTATCTTTGAGAAACTTGTTTCTATTCATAATTGGATCATTGTAGCTTACATACTTTATATACTCTATCTCTATGGAGACAAATTCCCTTGGTTGTATCATGCATATGTCCTTTTGTATAGTAATCTGCAATTGCAAGTAGAATCTGAATAGATATATGCATTTTTACTAGTGAAAAGTTCATCATAGTCAACTCTTTGACCTCGTATAAAACTTTTTTGTCACTAGTCAGGTCTTATAGGTCTCCACCTTACCATCTGTGTTAGTCTTTCTAAAAGACCTATTTTAGATTTCATGGTCAACAACCATTTCTTTTGAGTCCCTACTACTCATACCTCATCATGTGTAACGGGATCATCATTCACTATGCTTACCTCATCATCATCATCTATGATGAATCCATACCTCTTAAGTATCTTCAGTACTAAACTAGATTTACGACTTAGTTGTGGTACGATATGTTTATCTATTTGTACAGATTCATTCACTTGATCTGTAATGTTTTGTGTTTCTTGAACTTCTTTTATATCTATCTTACTCCCACTAACCCTTTCAAGGATAAACTCTTTTTTTCCTAGAAGGCATCGTGTTTCGTCAAGCACATTTTAATTAGTCGGATTATAGAAGTAATACCCTAAACTATCTTTAAGATATCCCACAAATTTTCACTTGCCAGATCTTGTCTCAAGCTTATCCTTTTCAAACCATTTGACATAAGTTGAACAATCCAAATCTTAACATACTTAAGACTTGGTACCTCCCTATCCATAACTCATATAGAGTTTTAGGGACGGAATTTGAAGGTACGTAGGTATGCAACCGTTTCTAGGGCATAACCCTAGAAGGATACTAGAAGATTAGTAAAACTCATCTAGGATCATCACAACATCCATTGTGAGATAATACCAATTGCACTTGAGATGATCTAGAAACGTACTGCTTAAGTATTCCCTTCTCGATCTAATCAAATAATTTTAATGCTTTTGGTCATTTGTTTTTGTACTTCACTTTTGAATTCTTTTGAACATTTCAAACGATTTGGATTTATATTTTATCAAATACATATATCAAAATCTAGAATCATCAACGAAAGTAATGAAAGAATACCATCTTCTTGCATTTGTTGTCATAAGTCTCACACACAACTGTATGTACCATATCTAATAGCTCTGTAACTCTCTCTCTATGTCCACTAAATGGAAATTTTGTCATATTAATCATGAGATAAGATTCACAGATTGTATTTGATTCATAATCAAATGGTTCTAAAAACTCATTTTTATATAACTTGTTACTTCTTGTTTCAATAATATGACTGAGTCTATAATTATGCATGAAGGTATGATTCATATCATCTTTTTGCCTTTAGTTTGTTCAATTTAAAATATTTCTCATATAAGTCAAGTATACTACATCCATAAATTAATATCACTTACTTACTTAATAGACTTGCCCGTAGGCAATGCCAAACTTTAAGTTCTTGTGGCTAACGTAGCAACCTTTGTTGCATTCCCCACGCATATGATTACTTATCCTTTGTTTAGCTTTCTACTTCTGCTTAATCTCTGCAATGACTTGCATATGAGAGACCACTAGCCGTTATCTAATACCCAAGTAGAACTTGACTTATAAAAAGTTCTATTTCATTATGAACAAATCTATATCTGCAGCAGAAGCTTCTCTAAGCTTCTTCTGCTTAGGTGCTTCAACTCTCTTGTAGTTGTTCTTCCAGTGTCCCAGCTTATCACAATGAAAGGAAACTCTTTTACCCTCAGGATCACTTTTATTTATGTCCTTTGTTTAGTGCTTTTCTATTGCCTTCTATCTTTTTTGACTCCTTAGAAACACCTTTGGCCTTCTTCCTCCACTTAGAAGATTCATCTACGAGTAAAACTTAATTTTTCTTGGAAGAAAAATGACTTTCAACAGTCTTCAACATGTTTAAGCAAATTAGATAAACTGATGACTAGCTTATTAATATTGAAGCTCAAAACAATTTGTGATAGTGACTGCAAGATTGAATCTTAACTCAACTCTCCGTCCTTGACAAAACCTAGATGTCCTAATTAATCAATAAAATTGACAATCTTTAGGACATGTGTCTGTACTATAGTGTCATTGGTCATTATAGATAGGAAGAGCTCCTTAGATATCTTATATCTAATTAACGCTGAAGGTGTAGCAGTATGGTAGGTGCATCCATTTTCTCGTGTTGATGCTGTAACTTGATAATTATAGATGCGAGCATGATGCATTGAGCCACCTTTGCATCATATTGTCATTTCTTAAAATAGCAATCTCTTCCTCAGAGACTTAGTCTGCAACATTTACAATGATAGGCAAAATTAAGGACATTTACTAGCTTTTCAACATTGCAAACTATTCTCAAATTTGTTTAATCAATCCGAACAACTCGGTTCGATTAATTTTTAGCATCCAATATGCTATGCAGTGTTAATGAATTAAACATGACAATGTTCTTCAAGTGAATTAATAACATTAATATGCATTCATTTTATTAATCACCAAGTTAATTATGTCTTTATTTAAAATGATGTCTCCCACTATTTTCATCAAACTATATTACCTTCACTATATAGTTCGACAAATCTAGTTAAAGATCTGTTAGTAAGAAAATGATCATATTGACATAAGTATAGTATTGTATGTACACAACAAACTATAGTTTATTCAATAGGTATACAACTCTTTGTCAATTACATCACCATGTACGTAACTCCTTTTTATTTTTCCTCTTAGATTATTAAGATCATGTGTGTGCACATCCAAATCAAAATTATCTAAATTAAGTCCAACCTAGTACTTCTATATAAGTAAAGAGAAAAATATTGTCATTATGTGTGCATAACAAGACAGTAATGTTCAATTCCTTATAAGCATCCAATGTGATAAAACAACATCTCAAATAATCGATATAAGTCTTGTGTGTGCACAACAAACGTATATCGATTATTTGACACTCTATCGTTTTATCATACTAAAAGGCGACGTTCGATATTCCAAATATCTTTAAACATTACAAATTAATATAATGAGTAATAGAATAAATAAATTAAAACCATTCTAATTTTATTTAATTGAATTAAACTTCTTTAATTCATGGATTAAACCTTTTAATTCACTTTATAAATAATATTTATTCTACATCATGAGAAGTTTGTTAATATTAATTGTCTTATCTTGTTTAGTGCACATGCAAACACACACACACACACACACACACACACACACACACACACACACATATATATATATATATATATATATATATATATATATATATATATATATATATAATACGCATCATATTAATTAACATGCGAATCATGTTTGATAATATATAATATATATAAATAAGCATGCACATATATAATACTATATTCTACTTAGATTGATTATAAATTTTATTCTAGTTTGGTTTCTTCGAACCACCAAATAAACCAAATGGTCAAACCTAGGATTCAAGAATAAATACATTTATGCAACTATTACTTTTAACATGTGCTCCAATACAAACGAATCTTCAAGCGCTCCTTGTTCATTGACTCAAATTCTTTAAAATAATTTTAACAAATCATATTACAAACTATTTTCATAAAATAGAAACCTTGATCAGCAGTCAAGGGAAAGTACATAGGAGCGAAAGAGAATTTACATCAGAAAAATTAGTAAAAGACGAGATACGCAGACCTCATTTATAAATACTCATTCATGCATCCACATAAAATAAATTCAATAATATTGGTCAATAGTCCATAATCAATTCCTTTTATTATCATATATATCACCATACTTATCAATAAATAATATTCATCTCATGAATTAAATAAACCATTTCATATATATATTGGTATCATTTAATGGGCAATTTAAAGTTACATGAAATCTAATTTCATATTTAAAATAACTATTTATTTTTAATTATAAAATCATGTAAAATAATTCTTTATTTTAATTTTTGAAGAAATGAAAAAAAAAACTTTAAAATTGGACAAAACAGAGCCTCGCCACGCATCTGCGTCAGAGACCCCATGCAGTTGAATGACCGAGTGACGCAGCTACGTCAATGACCTAACGCAGCTGCGTGACCAAGTGACGTAGCTACGTCAGACACTACTGCATGTGCACGATTTTTCTCGAAAAACGTTATTTTTATTTTTTTGCATCCAAAACACGATTTTTGGTTCTTGTTTTCAAAACTCATGATTCTATACAACATGTATGCCCAATTAAATTGTTCTAAACACATACCCATATATATACATAATTTAAACAATTAATAATTTACATAAGTTTGGCTCTGATACCATTGTTGGTTTGCAAAAATATGACGTACATACAATCTAATAGCAATAGCGCAACAGAAACAAACAAAATCAAATTTTAATAATTTTACAAACCAATAACTAGGATATTTCTTATACGACTATTATTAATTAAGGAATGATAAAAGATTTATACATTTATAAAACCAAACTTTCACATGTACAAGTTCAACTCCCTTTAATCATCCGCGTTCTTCTTCAAATTCACCGATTAGAATTCTCGGATCAATGTCAGCTCTCCAAGTGTGAAGCCTCTAGAGGTGATCCACTAAGAGATCTATGAATTAAAGAAGTGAATTTTGACTTCTCCAAACCATAGATGGCTAGCCATAATTCTCTCTCTTTCTCTAACTCTTTAGATCTAAAGAATTATGAATTTCTCTCAATTCTTGTGAAAGAGTATGTAACTTTAATCCATAACAAAACTACTCTTATTTATAGATATAATCAACCCTCCTAGACTATTTAGGATTAGGATTTTAATTTAATTCTCAATCTAATTAGAAATCAAATTAATTAATTATAATTCTTAAACCATTTAAGAACTTAATTATTTAATAATAAGAGTACTTCTTAATAATTAATTATTAAACCATTTAGTAAGTTAATTAATTATTATAATTACAATTCCTAAACCATTTAGAAACTTAATTATTTATAATAATACTACTATTTATAATTTAGCATTTTTAAAATACTAAATTATAAGTATTAAGCTATTTAATTTATTCTATCATCATAGTATAAATTAAATATTCTTAATTTATTATTACGATTATGTCATCCACTTCTAAAATAAATATTACTCTTTTACAGTGTGACCCTTTAAGTTCTCCATATTAAACCAGTTATTAAATAAATTAATTAGAACCATTCTAATCTTATTTATATAAATAAATTAAACCATTTAATTTATTAATAAATAATATTTATTCTTACAATAAGGGTAAGTCCCCTTAGCAATCAATGACTTTCAATCCAATTTCGCGAATAGATTTCAGCATTTAATCACAAAAGAACCTATTTCGCGAATAGTTACTGTATAATTCAATTTTTCTACCATACAATGTCTCAATCAAATATAAGACATGAAATTTCTGTCAAGTCTTATTTAATCATATGCATTTCAATTCTCAAATATACAACTCTAATGTAAATTAAAAACTCCTTTCCAATTTTCATTCCATCTTGGCCAATGATTTTTGAGTTGTCATTTATCGAATTACATAAGACATTCCCTCTTTTTACTAAAAGTGGTAGATCTTTTTTTAACCATTCACCTACCTCCATGTACAATTTATTATACCCGATCATACCCTTTAATATACCCTAAAGGCCTTAAGGAATATGTCAAAGTATAACTCATCATATACAAGGTACTGTGATGATCTCACGTCCAATGATCACTTGTACTACTATCGCAAAAGGAACTCATATTAACAGGCAAATAAAACTTCATTAAGTGTTCCTTGAGCGAGTCACGTTCAGTGAATTTATTCTCTAATAAGCGTATACATACTTGCTTTAATGTCTCTACACAAATAATTATGAGATCAATCATCCTCTTTATAAGAGCAAACATAGTATGTATCAATCTATCTGGATTCACTAATCCCCATTTTAGTGATCTCACGATTAAGAACATTTTTGTTTTAAGTTATCTTAAATTTAGATCTCATTAACATAATTAATATTATGATTCTAAAAGCATTGCTCAAAACTATTGATTAATTCATATAATTAATTAAGTCAATTAATCATAAATAAAGAAATGTCTTGATACTTTTATTAATAAATCGAATAAGATTACAAAGTATATGCATATCACATCAAATGTGATTGGTTTGAGGGCATACTACTTTCAATATGATCGTATGCGAGCTTGTCTTTTACTTTGTGATCAGTTTCACTAGTCTTCTTCTAAGTTGTCAACTCTACGAACTTAGAGTTTTACAATTGTGCTTTTCAATCTTCTTGAAGTAATTTTGCATCCTTCATTATACGATTCACCTTTATTCTTTTGCGATCAGTTGTGCAATGCGATCTTGACTTAACATGTTGTATGATCTTACTTGCTCTGTGATCTTCAACTGTATTCTTCCTTGCTCTTTCTGATATTTCTTCAGCAATATCTGAGTTTGATTTGATCTTCATCCTATTCTATTACATTTTAGATAATACTCTGTGTCTTGATTCAACCTAATAATTTTAATCCCTAGTGTCCTTTTTATAACAATAAACTTTTAAGGACAATACATAGATTATCTTTTGGATCAACTTAATAAATTTGATCTATAACCTAATCTATCTTTTCATTTTGGATCAACCTAACAATTTTGATCCCTAAATCGTTTTACAATGATTATTTTTAAGGATTATTCAAATATGAACAAATGTTTATAAATTCACATTTGTCTGAATTTTCTTTTATTTCTTTGTTTATATTATTAACCATATGAACAGTAATAGTTTCATATATAACTTTACGAAAAATATAACATACATAACAACTTCATTATTTTGTCAATCATTAAATATAAATGGGCATGTACATAAATTTGCTAACAAATGGCTAAAAAACAAATAATTAATCCTCAACAGAATTAGTTCAAAACAAACCGAAATCGACTCAACCCGAAAAAAAATCACCCAACTCCACTGCTTCTTCTTCCTCTTCCATTCCACATCTATAATTCTCATCTTCACTTCATCATCATCATCTAAAATCAGATGAAATTGCAGTCACCCGAAAACCATTGTCCCAAAAAGGCCTCAAAATCTGCTTTCCCATTATTAAATTCATAGAATTTGACACAATAAACAAGCACCCATTTGGGTGTGAATTAAACAAAGCCTCTACAATAAATAATTCTTTATCACCAAATGACTTTAGTGAAGAAATCCAAGTCATGAAAATAAGAAACCTGCAAAAAATTTCTCTAAAGAATTCCTTCACTTTTAGTGAAAACTGCTTCGGCCTACTCTTAGAACACAAAAGCTTGAATACATTCTTGCTATTTTCCCTCAATTTCGTTGGCGTGTGGACTACAGAATTATTGGAGAAAGAAAACAATTTTTTTTTAAATTTATGTCTTAAGTGAGTATATCTATCTAAGAAGGATGAATCTTTTTAAAATTAGAAGTAACTGCCTCAACAGCTAATTTCATTGAAGCCTCAGCAAAATTCAAAGTAACTTCAATATACTTTTTCGAAGCAAAACTAGTAGCCTTTTGCATACTATTTCTCATTCGCCTTTCTTCTTCAGCATTACAAGAAAATAGGGCTATGGCGACGGTATGGACCCGTCGACATAGAATGAAAAGTCGTCGCCATATGATATGCTGACGGTACCCCACCGTAGCCGATAGTGCAACGGCCATATATCTATGCCGACGTTTTGATACACTTATGCCGCCGGTCTACTGTCGCCATATAGTTTTTACTGCTAAGTTTCAGAGTCCAAATGGCGACGGTCTCATCACCAACACCGACACCGTTGGTAAAAAATCTATACCGACGGGTGATACCATCGACATTTCTGGTGTTTATAACACTATAGTGACGTTACTACTGTCAGCGTAGAAATAATAACACCTATTGTTTATAACCCTATAGCGACCACAGTACCGTCGGCATAGACCTTTCTATTTATTTATTTTTCTATTTGGTATTTGGCAAGTACCTATAATATAGACCTGTTTATTTAAAACAATATATATTAAACTTAAAAGTCAACCAATTTCAACTATTAATTATATAAATTCACTGTGCATACATTTGAGATTCAAGTTCTAATTAGCTATACAAAAAATACTTCAATTCACTTGTAGCTTAAATTTATATACAATTAGCAAGTACTTGACAAAAGGTGCCATGAATATTAATAATCTTACTCAGATTCATTTGTAGCGTCCGTAGATGTATGGATCGGCAAACTAGACGGAAGAGTCCTCACAATAGCTGGTTTAGAGCAAAGAGATATAATAGCAACTCTGCCAGAATAAAGAAGCAAAATGTGTAAGCCACCTCTATGATATAAATAATCAAAACATCAATGAAAATTCCACGCATCAATTTCCTAAGAAGCAAAAAAATAAAGTCATACCTAGCAAATGGTATCAATACAGAAAGAGGAACAGCCACAAGCTGCCATACCAAATTGGAAGCAGTATAAATTGTTAAGTTTTTTCCAAGTGATAAAACAATTTATGCAAATTAGAGCCGTGCTATGACACAAGGAAAGATCATCTACTTATAAATCTCTTTGTTACTCTTTACACAATAAAAAAAAATACTAATGCAGAAGAACCTTTCACATAAAACAGCTCAAATAAGAAATGTTGCAAAATTTATAATATTAACAAAATAGATTAAAATTAACTGCTACCATACAATTTGAATCTTAAATCAAAACAAGAGCAAGAGTCGAATACAAGAACTACAGAAAAAGAAAAAAAAATAACATAGCAATATCCTCTATATCTTTCGCATGTCTACTGTTTTCACCTAAAATTTTAGAATACATAATAAGACAGAAATGTTCACAAATTTTACAAGACAAACAAACAAATTTATCAAAAATATTAGTTAAATAATTAGTAGCTAAAAAATTACTTAAAAGCTTGGCATATAAAATACCCAAAAATCTTAAAATTTTAAAAAACCAAGTAAGTTGCCTAGTCAACCAGACGACCTGATGAGTTCCCAACCAATAACCTTACCATTTATGCTCAGGCAAGTATTGCCTAGGCAAAGTAACTGGAGGCTCACCTATATAGCCTCTTTTAGCTACATGAATACTAATAAGATGTTCCAAAAAAACAAAAAATTCTATAATGCATCATGCAGCATGGCAATATCCTGTCCAATTATAACCAAGCACCCATAATTCCAAAAAACAATTAATAAGCTATTGAACTAACAAAAAGCAGAGGAAAGTGCATTATAATAATTCTCTAAAGCATGCTCATATCATAACCGCATTAAATAAATTCAATTTAAAATCCTCATAATTCCCCGCTCTATTATACAGGAATATATATGTGTGTGTCCGAGAGAGTGTGTCTGCATGAAGATCATATATTTTATTTGGCTTTTAATAATTCAATTTGTTACCAACAATAGATGCTGGAATTCTCTTAAATGTAACAAAGGACTAGTAGAGAGTAAATATTGAATTGTTTATACTGCTAAGAACATTTCACCACCAAAGACTCAGTACTGAACTACATTAATAGGAGTCTAACTAAATCCTAATCTAAGGATGACAAACACATCTAATCTCAAAATTATATTTAAAAAATCAAGAATAACCTTTGTTCTCTACATCATACACAAAGTAAAACATTTCAAACAACATACAAACCAGAAACTAACATCGTGAAGTAAAACTTGATAAACACAAGACGACTCGGTTTAACAACCATAAGCCTCGTTAAACAGTCTCCATAACAAACACAAACTACTCCAAAAGACAGATATATTCACAGGAAATAACAGAAAAACATGGCGTCACATAAAATATCCACTAAAGTTCTTAAGTGTCAACCAGCATACTCTGAAAGCATACCTACAATCATGTACATGATTGGAATCAAAATTATAGTAGAACACAACTATCTACTGCTTGTCAAATCAACATATCCAGCATGCAAGAGGCATTCTTGAAGCATATAATCCTGAACATTCAGTCTCATTTTACATTTCTTTTGGGCCTTCTTCATTATCATTTTATATTTTTATCAAGTCTTTCAGTAATCAATCAATGTGATTATAATCTTTAGGATGAAATGATAAAAGAAACAAGAATTCTTCTAATTGCAATGGAATAAAATGTAACAAACCAGAATGACCAGTTAGGAAGAAACTGATTTCTAAAGAATCTTATACCTGGATATCATAGAAAGCTTGCCAGAGGTTTGATTCTGCTACTTTTTTCTGTTGGCAAGCTTAGCTGATGAGACACTTTGAAGGCATTGTCAGAATAACTCTCAACACCTTCACCCAGCTTCAATGTAAGTTGTTCCAGAGGCCTCAGGCACACAGCTAGAACTCTTTTATAGGTTTCACCACTTTCCTCAAAGAAGGCAGCTTGTCGCCAAGTATCAGCATTACCCTCACAAACCATACAGAGGTCAAGATGCGCAAGATACTGCAAAAAAGATTTTGATCTCTCCTCCAGTATCGCAAGAAGAGGTTCACTTGGATTTGTTTCTGCTGTTGCCGATCCTTTTGAGGGTGCAAATGTGAACCACTTTGTATGCAGCACCTACATAAAATCCTTGATGATCATTGACATCTCATCAAAATAACTACATACTTCATATGACCCCTTATGGCCTGTTTGCAAGTTTTCGTTTGGGAGGAAGAGATGGGTTGGGAAGAGAAAGTTTTGTTTTCCATGACTACAGCTATTAATAGTAAATTAAAGTTATAGTAGGAGCAAGCACTTAAAAACAAACCTGATGTAGATGATGACTAAGTTCCCAACACAGAAAAACCACAAAAGTTCCAATGTAAAAGATGATCTGCTCAGCAATGAACTTTCCCATAGTAACCTGATTTTTGTACTCCTTAGGGAGAAAAATTGCCAGAACGGCTGAAAAGAGGTATCCACCGCATGAAAACTTTGAAGGGTCTAATAGCTGAAGGAATCCCCATCTTAAATCTGAAGAACAATGGACCCTGTTAAAATGAGCACCTGGGATCAGCAATCATGGATCTATTAAGGAAGACACCACGGGTGAGTGTGTGTGCATGTGTATTTTATTTATATTGGTAATAGTGTGATACCACAAGCATATCACAATTGGCTAGTTGCCTTTCTTGGTTTCAAAAATAGTATAACTCAAAGCTAAAATTTCCTAAGCAAAGGGATGTCTTTCCACAAACATACATCTAAACGAGGACTATCCCCACACCAAATAATTTCAGATGTCTTCAAATTTCATTCACTTCCTACACCAAGATGGAGCCTCTAGAACTGCAGAAAGTGAGAGAAACCTCAGTCAATGCCTATATGAAATGAACTGACTTGTATTCTATCAATGAACTATAATATCCTACATGGGAAAATGCAATTTGTATGCTTGAAAAGAAAACAAGTAAAAGTAAGAAAATAAAGCATCATATCAAATTGAAAAGGAATGTATTAATCAAAATAACTAAATAAATGTCATAGACCCCAAATAATATGACAACACGTAACCAACAAACTATCATGTTATCAAATTGGTATTGAAGTTATTCTGTTGTATGCCTTTTAAAAAACATAATAAGTTTCATCTAAACCGTTCAATCATAAAAGTCAACTAAAAAAATAATGCAGTGTTTTCAAATAAGACTGTCGAATAAACCAATCTACGGAAGCTCCACTCATGTATGCTTGTTCAAGATCAGCTCATACAATATTTGAGCGAATCTTGACCACATCTTGTCTGATCAGAATTGTCTGTAAAGATAAAAATTAAAAACTAAGCTCCAATCTCATTTTTGCATTTTGGAGGTCTTTAGTGACATGGAAGTCATGGGTGATGCAAAGTTTAGATCCTGAGAGGAATCTTATCTTCTTTCGAAGCTACTCATAGGTGCATTACAGGTAAGTGTGCTGTAGATACTTAGAAAGGAAACAAAATGTCCTCTTGAGTTAGTTTGAATTCAAGTACTCAAGAGACATTACTGAGCAGTACCCAACTCCATAAAATTTAGAAACTTATAAAGGCTACAAAAACATGTGATACACCTAAACTAAATCGGTACTTTATTTATACAAAGTACATACAAATTTCCAGAAACAATGTGTGGAATATCTTCTTTATCTCATACACAATATACAAATCTATCATAAAGAATAAGAAAACAATAATCAGTGAGTCACTCTAAACGATGATTGATTTTGTTTTTTTCCATTTCCAATTCCACACTGCTTGCCAATCATTAACGGTGGTGATGACTTACAATATGTAATAGTCCACAGAATACAGATGGTTATTTGCCTTTACAGTGCAACAGAAATGCATTGCAGCCCTTACCACTGAATGAAAACCTCTGTATAATTTGTATCATTGTATGTCAAAGGAAACATAAATAACAATCAAATTGACATTAAAACAGATAATTTCATGAACAATAATCATCTCATGAAAAATCAGAACATGATGGACTGAAATCATTGGCCATCAGGCTTAAGATATCCAACAAAACGGACAGCAAGAATGCAACATCACAATCCATTACACAGCTTAAGAGGGACAGCCTAGGAAAGAAAGGACTCCAGTATAGTTGCTTATGCTTGCGACATACTGCCGTCCTTTAATTATGACATTCTTCTTTAATAACACCGCAACTAACAATGTATCACATGATGAACTCCTATACATTAACTAGTACATGCAGTTCCTTCTCTAATGGAGTACAATATTTAAAATGAAAAAGCTAATTTCTTTCAAGAAAACATCAAAAAGATGATATGCAACATAATCAATAGGCTGACTGAATATCTAACGAATGTGCTATTAGGCTTACGAAAAAGATTTTTAGATAAACCTATATCAAATGGATCTCTTCCCAAAGTTTAAAGTAACAGTCATACAACTAGCTAAACAAACTGAAATTTTAAGAAGATTCAAAAGAAAAGCATAATTATACCCTTTCCAATAATCACCGATTGATCTCCATTGAGCCCACAACATTGCCTTGCTATTATAAGCTGCTCGTAGTATTCCTGAAATTTTCTTGCACTTTTAATAGATATTATATGTATATAGCCGAGATCTACATATATATATATATATATATATATATATATATATATACATAGAGAGAGAGAGAGAAAGAGTTTGCCTGAACTTGATGAGCTGTAGGAGGTTTAAGAAGAGCAGAGATTTGGTGTGTGAATTGGGCATCGATTGGACAAATACACTCCATTCAAACTATCCCTCGAGGAATTTGGCGATTTGGGGGTTTTGGGTTAGGGCAGACAGTTATTGTGAATGTCACAAATTTACTGCACTTTCTTTTTTATTCAAGAACAAACTATGCAATGGAATCCACAAAGTAATTTAGAACTCCCCTCATTTGACAAATTGATAAGCCCAAATCGAATGATGTGCAATATTTGCAAATGTTAAGTATTTAATATCTAACTTTGAAGCATGAAGGTTTACAACCATTTGAGAAAACTAGTAAGAGTTACTTGAATAAATAATGGCAGGTCCTGTAGGTATAGTTAACAAAAGAAGAAAAGTCATCTCTTACTGCTACAAATTTTAATTTCAGAAAAGAAATGAAAGAAACACAAGGAAAGAAAAGATACAAATCAATAACAAGATGAGTGATACAAAAATCCATGTACCTGTTTAAGAATATATGTACAGCTATCAAGACTGAGGGTCTGTTTGGAACCAATTTTTTTTTTTTTACTTAAAGTTAAAATTTTAATAGACTTATAAGTTAAAATTTTAATAAATTTATAAATTAAAGTGTTTGGCATTATTTTTACTTATTAGTCGAGAATTATAAGTAATAGTTGTGGATGTGTTTGACTAATAATGACTTATAAGTTAAAATAAAATATAAAGATTACTAAAATAACATTCACTCAAAAGAACGTGTTAAAATAAAAGAGGACAAAATGGATATTTCAATAGATTTGACCAAAACTTAAAAAATGACTTATAAGTCAAAAAAAATAAGTAAATAAATTTTATTTTATTTTTTACTAATAAGTCAACTTATAAGTTGGCATATAAGTCATTCTCGAAACACTAAATATTAACTTATAAGTTGGGTTGACCAACTTATAAGTTGGTCCCGAACACCCCCTGACCGTACTTTAACATGAGGAATAACACCTAACATATCAACTCAGTCTGAAGAGAGTGTTTTTCCCTCATCTCTTATAACCGAACTCTTTTAGGCCCATCTCCTCCAACAATGAAACGAACCTAAACACATCTTGCTAGATGAGATCATTGAATTAAAAAAGGAGAGGCTAGAGGCGGAATGGGAGTCAAAGTCGGGTAGAGGTGGAGGTGGAGGTGGAGTCTTTAAGGCGATTTGGGGGTTTTGGGTTAGCGCAGAGAGTAAGAGAGAGAGAAGTAGAGAGCGGGAGTATCAATCTTAGAGACTGAATTTGGCGTGTTTTAACTTTGTTCTTTTCAAATCCTATGACGACGATATTACTGTCGTCATCGACTTATGCATCTTATAGCGATGGTAATATCGTCGTCTTATAATTAGCGTCAGTCTTTTTGCCCAATTTATGCCAACAGGATATAAATATCCGTCGGCTTATGAGTCCTATAGCAACGGTACTTTGGTAGTTTTATATTTTTTAGTCCCAAATACACTACAAGAAAAGTGCCTATCAGCGACCGTAAATAACAGCGACCGAAAATTTCCGTCGCTAATAAATGGTTATAGCGACCGAAAACTGCGACCGAAGATTTTTTCCGTCGCCAATATTTTTAGCGACCGCTCAGGGTCGCTAATTCCGTCGCTGTTACGAAAAGTCACCACCAAAAAAGCGCAGGAGAATTGGCGCCAAAATCAGTGACCGAACATCGGTCGCTAAAGCAGTAGCTACTGTATTCGGTCGTTATTGGTTCTATTGCGGTCGCTATTTCGGTCGCAACAAATGCCACGTAATTTAGTATTCAGCGACCGAATGGCGGTCGCTATTAAGCGGTCGCTGTTACGTCTTTACCTAAACGCAGTCGCCCCTGAACCAGTGCATTCTGCTTTCTTTTTCTGCTGGAAGGAGAAACGGCGAAATGGCGAAAATGGAGACTGAAATCTTCTAATTTGGGAGGCAAGCAGTAAGAAATCGTGAGAGAGAGAAGGTGCTCACCCCAAAACCCTGGTATGCATATTTATTTGATTATATTTTCGTTAATCTGATATGTATAATATCAATTCATTTTCTTTATTTTTTGGGTTGAATAAGTATAGTATGTAAATTCATTTTATAAATTTGTCCAGTTATAATTGTGGGAAATCGATGAACAGTTGTAGTAGGAGGAGGAGGAAACACCTATTTTTATGTGATTATTATGCCATCAGATTATTTGCCATCAGATTATTTGATTTAGTGTGTATGTGATTAATTGAATTTCGTTTCATTTGCCCAAGTGAATGAGAATAGACAATTATCTCCTGTTCATTAGCGTTTGTTTCATAGATTTATTTATTTGCACTAGAAAGATAGTCATTTGGATTCCGATGATCTCACGCTATATTTGAAAAGTTTTGTGTGTACTTATTATTTCCTTAAAATTATGTGTTGCATTGCATACTTTGTTAAATCCCACTTAATAATAATAGTAGTAGTAATAATAATAATAATAATACTATTACTACTACTAATAATAAAAAATACTAATAAAACTAATAATAATAATAATAATAATAAAAATAATACTAATAATAATAAAAAAAATAACAACAACAACAACAACAACAACAGCAATAATAATAATAATAATAATAATAATAATAATAAAACTATTACTACTACTAATAATAAAAATAATACTAATACTAATAAAAATAATAACAACAACAACAATAATAATAATAATAATAATAATAATAATAATAATAATAATAATAATAATAATAATAATAAGAAGAAGAAGAAGAAGAAGAAGAAGAAGTAGTTGTAATAACAATAATATCAATAATAATAATAATATTATTACTACTAATACTAATAAAAATAATAACAGTAATAATAATAATAATAATAATAATAATAATAATAATAAGAAGAAGAAGAAGAAGAAGAAGAAGAAGAAGAAGTAGTTGTAATAACAATAATAATAATAATAACAATAATATCAATAATAGTAATAATATTATTACTACTAATATTAATAAAAATAATAACACTAATAATAATAATAATAATAATAATAATAATAATAATAATAATAATAATAATAATAATAATAATAATAAAAATAATAATAATAATAACACTAATAATAATAATAATAATAATAATAATAATAATAATAATAATAAAAATAATAAAAATAATAACACTAATAATAATAATAATAATAATAATAATAATAATAATAATAATAATAATAAAATAAAAATAAATAAATAAATAAATAAACTAAGTAGATTTGCTTAGTTTACTCCATCTAAAATAAACTGAATACTACTAATAATAATAAAAATATTAACACTAATACTAATAATAATAATAATAAAAAATAAAAATAAATAAATAAATAAATAAACTAAGTAGCATTTGCTTAGTTTACCCTATCTAAAATAAACTGAATACTAGTGCATGTAACATTAGGAGCTTAGAAACCCGTTCGACATTCACTCATTAAGAGTGAATGTCGAATAGTCCCCAGTCTGGGACTATTCCTATATGTTTCATCTCTCACTTAGGCCGGTGTCAATGACTTGAGTCCGTTTTTTTTTGTTTTGAGGATTTTTCGACTAGTATCTCGACGTGTTCTCTAAGTGCATACTTAGACTAAGTTGTCTTGGTCTATTTCGTGTACTTGGAGACCATGGCGAGGTGCTGTCGAAATTTTCTTGAAACAGAAGAAACGTGCTCAAGGTGTTGACACTAGTGAGGAGACGCATCTAGGAATGGGATAGAAGCCTGACCCTTGAAGATATGTAGGATTCATGCATATAGCACATACCTAAAGACAACAACACAATTTAATTAATACAGTAAATCTTGTCAAAATAGGTACCCCATACTATAATGGATTTCTATTCAGACCGTAGCTGGATGAGGCGACGAAAGTCAAGTGGTCAGATAGGTGCTACAACTGAATTTAGAACTGGTTGCGAAGTGTTTCTGAATTATGCATATAGTCACAAAGAATGTGTCAATGCTCAAAACAAGATAAGATGCCCTTGTTTGAAGTGTAAGAATGTTAATTATGCGGACGAGATTTGGTCGCATATCATTTACTTGTTAACGGGTTCATGAAAAATTACGAAGAATGTTGGTGGGCACATGGACAGAAAAGAGGGAGTGTCATCACACAGGGACAAAATCCAGGCAGCAGTACCTACCGTATGAATGACATGGTTCATGATATTGCAGGACCGGATTTTGATTGAGAACAAGATAGAGAGCAAGTTATGAATTCTGATGCCAAAGCGTTCTTTACTTTATTAGAGGAGGGTAGCGAACCATTGTGGCCTGGATGCACCAAGCAAACTACGTTGTCTGCAGTGGCGACGTTACTTAACATCAAGACTGATCACAACATGAGCCACGAGTGTTTTGAGTCGCTCTTAAAGGCCATTAAGAGTATGTTACCTGACGGTGAAAAATTGCCCGATAGCTATTACTTTTGTAAGAAAATGGTGAAGAAGTTAGGTCTTGGATACCAAAAGATCGATGCATGTCCGAACGATTGCATGTTGTTTTATAAGGAAAACGAACAGAAGACAAAGTGCACGTTGTGCAGTCATGATCGGTTTAAGCCTAATAAAGAGGGTGAGACTCCGAAAAAGAAAAATATACCTTTTAAGATTTTACGGTATTTTCCAATTACACATCGGCTACAAAGATTGTACATGTCTTCAAGAACAGCTGAACATATAACTTGGCATGCGAGATCTCTAGCTAAAGATGAAGAACTTAACCATCCAGCAGATGGGAAGGCTTGGAGAGATTTCAACTTAGCACATCCTGGGTTTGCATTAGAACCAAGGAATGTGAGACTTGGATTATCAACAGATGGTTTCAACTCTTTCGGTCACTCAGCTGTTCCTTACTCCTGCTGGCCTGTGGTTGTGACTCCTTACAACTTGCCTCCTTGGATGTGTATGAAACAACCATACTTGTTTCTTTCACTCATAATTCCTGGTCCCAAGAGTCCTGGAAAGAATCTAGATGTTTACTTGAGACCTCTGATAGACGAGTTGAAGATATTGTGGGCGGATGGAGTACAAACTTGGGATGTTTCAACGAAAATAAATTTCAATCTTCGTGCAACGCTTATGTGGACTATCAGTGATTTTCCTACTTATGGCATGTTATCTGGATGGAGTACACATGGGAAGATGTCTTGTCCATATTGTATGGAGCATACAAAGTCTTTCACTCTACCACATGGTCGAAAACCCTGCTGGTTTGACTGTCATCGTCGTTTTTTGCCAATAGATCACCCTTTCCGAAGAAATAGAGACAATTTCAGAAAAGGAAAAGTAGAGAATGATATGCCTGTAGCACGATTGTCTGGGACAGAGGTACATGACCGTGTGATGAGATTGCCAATAATCCCATTTGGTAAGAGTGCTAGCTCAGAAATAATCAATGGGTTTGGTGAGTGTCACAATTGGGTTCGGAGAAGCATATTTTGGGAATTACCTTATTGGTCTACAAACTTGATTCGTCATAATCTCATGCCTATTGAGAAGAATGTGTTCGACAATATATTTAACACCATGATGGGTGTAAAGGGCAAGACGAAAGATAATGATAAGACACGGTTGGATATGAAAGATATTTGTAAGCGTCCTGGTTTAGAGCTTTATCAATCACCTAATGGAAAGATAGTCAAACCTCATGCAAAGTACACCTTATCCAAAAAGCAGGTAGAAGATGTATGTGCATGGATTAAGTCTCTGAAACTACCAGATGGATATGTGTCAAACATTGCAAGGTGTGTTACAGGTGGAAAAATACAAGGGATGAAGAGTCATGACTGCCACGTGTTCATGGAGAGACTCATGCCTATAGCATTTCGGGACTTGCTTGATAAAACAGTTTAGGATGCTTTGACTGAGCTTAGTCATTTTTTCAAAGACATATGCTCAAAAACGTTAAATGCAAATGACATGGACATACTTGAGAAGAACATCATTGAGATCGCATGTAAACTTGAAAAAATATTCCCACCTGGGTTTTTTGACTCCATGGAGCATTTGCAAATTCATCTACCTTATGAAGCTCGTTGTGGTGGTCCAGTTCAATATAGATGGATGTATCCTTTCGAGAGGGTGATGGGAAACCTTAAGAGGAAGGTAAAAAATAGAGCTTACATCGAGGGTTCGATATGTGAGGCGTACAGTTTTGATGAGATATCTACATTTGTTTCAGACTATTTCCCCGACGAGATCTTGACAAAGGCCAATCGAGTTCCAAGACATGATGATGGGGGCAACGTTGAACTTAATGGTCGACTTTCTGTATTTGGTCTACCTAGGCGCGCTTATGGTAAAGGAAAACGCATATTCCTATCTGAGGCAGAATTACATGCGGCATATACTTACATTCTTCTCAATTGCGACGAGATTGACAACTTTGTGAGGTATGCATGTAAAACTCATATTTAACTTAAATCTCATATACTGTAATTTCATTATTTAACATTTGATGCCGAGTTAATAATATGTATAATGTACATGTAGAACATACGATGCTGAGTTAATAACAAATCAGCACGACATCACTGATAAAGAAGTTGAACTGAGTCGTGATCAAAATTTTGCAAAGTGGTTGAAGGACAAAGTAAGTTATTTAACTTAATTAAGTATGACTTAATTAGTACGAATTCATTTTATTTAATTTATGAAACACTTATAACAATATATTTAACAATTGTAGGCTCTTAATGATGGTACAATTAATTCAAATGTACAAGTCTTAGCCATGGGCCCAGACAGGGACCAAGTCACTCGCAATGGTTATAAAGTAAATGGCTATGACTTTCATACGAAACCATATGCCATCGGTAAAAGAACAACCAATACTGGAGTGTTTGTTCAAGGAGATTGTTACAATGAGGTTGGTCGTGCCTTTTATGGGGAGTTGGAGGACGTTATTGAGTTGTCGTACAAGGGTACCTACGGAGGTCAGATTAATCTGTTTAAGTGTCGTTGGTTTGATACAGAAAAAGGCATACGTGTCGATCGACATGGAATTGTCAACATTGACCTCAACAAAATGACATATATGAATGCACCATTTGTGTTGTCAACTCAAACACAACAAGTATATTACACTCCTACTCCTATTCGAAAAAGGGATAGACCGCCTACAGATTGGCAAGTTGTCATTCATACTCCCGCACGCAATCGTGTCCAATCACTAGACGGAGAAGTCTATCAAGAGGAGACGTTACATAAACCCTCTTATAATAAATGTCGATGACAACAATCAACTCAACAATTTAGAGGGTGGAGGTGATGATGATGAATTGGATCCCGATTTAGTACAGCAGTTAGATGACAGTAATACTGAGGAGGAAGAGTTTTTAAGTGACACCGACACTGAATCTGAAACATGCGATGGTTATGATTCTCCACATATTCGTGAAAATAATTCTGAATCTGACAGCGAGTTTCATTAAAATGTATGTTTAATATACATGTTTTATATACACTTGTCATTAATAATTGCACACATGTTTTATATATTGTTGGCCTGCCATAAACCATTGCACACATGTCATAATCATTTACATTTAATATGTCATTTTTTTAAATAGATGTCATCTTCAGCACCGCCTAGAAAGCGCGGTTTGGGTCGGGGTCCAAATCAGATCCCCAAGGCCCTAGATAATCTAGATGACCGCATTCCATTGCAGATTCGCCCTGATCCAGACAGCACGTAAGTTATTAATTAACCATATAGTAGTATAATAAAAAAGTATTATTGTTGTATATATATTAATATAAATTATTGTATATTTCAGCGTTTTTGCAGATATTAGGGTTGTTAAATGTATTGCACAACTGTGCCTGCAAAACTGACCTACCCCAACTGTTACGTGGGCCAACACACCGCTTGCCCACAAGGAGGCATGTTGGCAGGAGTTTCAGGTATTTTTTCCTAAGTTACAGATATTCTATTCACCTAATGTTTACTATTATCAGATTATAATAGAACTATTTTAATGTTATTATTGTATTTTAATTTCAGAAAAGATACAAATGGGACGAGGCACATAATAGTGTTATACAGACACTGTTCTGGCAAAAGTGTGTTGTTCGAACAAAAGACAATATAAAGAAGGAGCGAGAAAAGGCACTCCACAATGCTGGCATAGACCATCCTGACCATGCTGAGGAGTATATGCATGAGTATGCCACGTAGTGGTGCTCACATGATATCTGGGCTGAGATGTGCCAGCAGTGGCGGAGTGAGGAATGGGCAAGGAAATGTAGGACTGCTGCCAGGAACAGATCTGCTGGTGTACTTGAAGGGGAAAAGCCAAAGGGTACATATAAAGGCGGTAGTATATCACAGGCGGAACATTTCGCTCAAAAGGTACGAAGTTTGTTATATAGTAGTTTATTTATGTTTACAGTCATATATTTATTTTATTAGTATGCATTTGCATTATATAAACATATATTTATACACTTGTCATATTTGTAGTCTTGTGGATCCGAAAGCCAAACTGTAAATTGGTTGGATGTGTATGTGGCGACCCGTGATGGTCTGCCTGATGCTTTGCGGATACGGGTATGTTTTTATCTACGTTATATGTTTATAATTCTTTGATGTTATTATTAATGTTGATTATTTACTTGTAACTAATCAATGTATAACTTTATTACAGGACACTTACAGTCAATTAATGGATGAGCGGTATCCCCCTGGCAGTCCTCGTCCGTCAATTGATCAAGAATTGTGGGAAAGGGCGTCAATTGTAAAGAAGAATTTTGTCAAGGGCCAAGGACAGCGAAGACGACCGATTATTAGTCCTTCTGGCAGCTCGGGTAACCACTCTACGCAAGCATCATACAATCCGACGACACATAATGATGCGGAGTGTGTTCGAGCCATATGTAGAGATCCTGCCTTCCTGCGTGAACTGCAAGATCATCTTAAGGCGCTGAGTCCCGAGTCCTTATCTAATGCAGTGGCGACAACAGCAAGCCAGACAGACCGGGAGGAGGCTTCGCATGACGAGGTAATCTTATCAATTGCTACAATTAAATTAATCACTCAAAAGTACTATATATATATAAAGATGTTTCAAACATGTTTTTTTTTCAGGAACGTACGTAGCAGCCTTATATCTCGATGATGCATGAGCTACATATCTTTCCTGCATTCCCTTTTGTGCTCATTTTATGTTATATCACATGCACGATCGAAAATATTATTGTAATTTTGGGATTTATTGTATATATATGTATTTAGATTAATGGATGTTGATTTTATGTCATTATTTGGAATGAATTTAGTATTTGCTTGGAGATCTAGATAAGATCTTATTGTGCTGTGTGTTGGGATTTTAATACAGGTTATACAAACTGGGGAAATCAGAAAATCAAAAAAAAAGATTTATTTATTTATTATTATCTGCGACCGAATTCGATCGCTAAAGGTCGGTCGCTAAAGTTACTTCCGTCGCTAAAAAAATCGGTCGCTGATGACGGTCGCTGAAATGTGCTGGTCGCTATTATTCCTTCCGGTCGCTAAAAATCGGTCGCAATTTCCGTCGCAAAAAATTTCGGTCGCTAATATCGGTCGCATGACGTGGTGCCACGTCAGTACAATGCTGATTAGGCTCTAGCGACCACATCGGTCGCTAATGTCAGTCGCTGTTTATCTGGTCGCTGTTATCGGTCGCTAATGTGCACTCTAGCGACCAGATTTTATGCGACCGCCTTTAGCGACCTATTTCGGTCGCTATGTTAATACTAGCGACCGCAATCGGTCGCTAATAGCTGTTTTTCTTGTAGTGATAATTGACGCCAACCTTTTCGCCTAATCTTATATCGACAGGGTATAAATATCCGTCGGCTTATGGGTTATATGGTGACGGGTTTTAGTGTTGGTCGCAGTATCTCGTCATCGTATCACCTTTTTCTTGTAGTGTAGCTACTTGAACCAAACCCCTCAGTTGGTCTCTCAATTCGTGCTCCATTTCTTCTTTGAATTGCCGGAAGTCTTCCATCGCGCACTCCATCACTAAATCAAGGTAGTCCTCTGCATCTCCCATGGCACATTCAGCTTCCTGAACTTACGTTTTATGTTCGAGCTCCATGGTTGCCCAGGCTTTGTAGTACTCAATCTCGAAAAGCTTCATTAGATCTTCAATGGTGGACAGATCGAAGTTCTTTTAGTTGAGGGATTGATCATAGAGAACAGTGAATTGGGCAAATAGGTATTCCATTTTTGTGTTTGGGAATTTTGAAATTGTGGGTTTGGAATTTTGGAATTGTGGATTTGAATAAATCAAAAGTAATTTATGATCGAGGGTCATTGGCCTGAGTGGTATGACCCTCCTCCTCATGATAACCATGAGGTAGGGGGGTTCTAACCTATGCAAAGGCAGGGTTGTTAGGGTGTGTGTGTGTAATTTTTTGCTAAACTATCAACAAAAAAAGAAGAAGTAATTTATGTTATAATTGCGTATAAAATTACATATGCGTATGCATTTCATATTTCTCACATGTATTGTTGGCACGTGTGTATTTTGGTCTTTTTGATAGAAAAGGACACATTTGTTTTTTTAGAAAAAGTTGGGGGGTAATGATTGTTGATTCTCAAACTTTGAGAGGTAAATTGAAATAAATCTATACTTAGGGAAACACTTTTGTCATTAACCCTTATTTTAATAATTCCATTAATTACCTATATTTACTTATCCAAACCTTCATTTTTAGTAATTTATGCTTGAATTAAGTGATAATCCATTTTTTATACCAAACATTATTATTTTTTTACTTTTTACTAATTTATGTGTTTTTTTTTTTACCAAACACAAATTACTTGTTTTAAAACTAATTATAAGAAGAAGTAGTAATCAAAATTACTAATCATATTTTTCAAGTAATCCCAAGTATACTCTTAGTGGTAGCAGTATGCTAAAATTATCATGAAAATTTGATGATATTAATTAGGTCATTATTTTATACTATTATCAATAAAAAGATGATTCTTTGTGTAGAGTATGATTATTTTTTATTTTTACAATTTGACAAACATACTATTAACTTCTTCTTTTTACTCTTTTTTTATTTTTAAAAGCATTATTTTGAGAAATATAATATAATCTCATAATCATATACATTATCATTATTATAATATCAATAATCAATCAAATCTCTTAAAGGAAGAACAAACAAATGCACAAATAAGTGTTACATAAAGGAAACAAACTTTCATAAAAAAGAAAATAAAGCCACCTAGCCTGAGATCTAAGGTCAAGTCCCTCATTCTCAATCACTAGGCTAATAACTCGTCAACAACATAATATTATCTAGACATCCATAATAAATAATAGAGGCGAAATTGGGACTAGGGTTTCAATAGAGGATTATATCTTACTTATGACTAGTTGAACTTATCCAAAAGATGAGTCATCGGATATCATCAATTAAGTAAAAGGAAAGTGAAAAATAAAAGTAAGAATAGCAGCTCTTAACGTAAAACCATATAAGTAATATATGATCAACATCCATGACTAAACCTAATAATTAATTAACAAACATATTATTAACTACAAGCCTAATTATTAATAACAGAAACGAAATCGGGACTAGGGTTTGTATAGAGGATAATATGACTAGATTAATTTATCCAAACACAAGTCATTGGATATAATCAATAAACTAAAAGGAAAGTGAAAAATAAAAATAGCAGCTCTTGATGTGTACCCATAAAAGGAATATATGATAACAACCAGCTCCCCAAGTCCGGATCCTTATCCTTAAATAATAAATTCCAAACGCATGAAATATAGAAAGCTTTCGGAGGTTACTAAAAAAAATTCATGCACCATTGCATATATATTTATAATCAGAGTGGATAATTGATATGAATACACTAAAACCCTTCAAATTAACCTAATAGTATATTGCTTTGATTCTCTCTTTCAATGGATTTTCTACTTAGCCTTTATGCTGTTCTTCTTCTCCTCATTGCTACCAAATATGCAAGCCAAGCTTCTGAAGCTGCCTTTGATCAAAATTACTATCCTACGTATGGCAGAGTTATTCGCCAAGGAAATGAAGTGCAGCTTTTACTAGATCACACTTCAGGTTTTATTACTCTCTTTTTCTCTCCTTGTGTTTCTTTAGGGTTTGCATCAGGATTACCGGGAATATGGATCCATTTGATATCCAAAACGAAATTGAGTACATAAAACGCTACAGATTAGTGAAATACAAAACGTATATATATTTACGTTTCTGTACCAGGAATATTCGCGGAACAATAACTCGAATTCTTGGTAACCCTGGTTTGCATGCATGCAACTATGAAAGTTAAATATTATGCGTACAGACTTTAACATATATAAACATAATAACATCTATTGTTGTATCTAATTATGCAGGGGCTGGATTCAGTTCAAAACAAGATTTTGGTTCGGGGTTTTTCCGAATGAAGATGAAACTACCAAACAAGAACACGAAAGGAGTGATAACAACTTTTTACGTACGTACTACAAGTTTAAAATTTTCTTTTAGTTAATTTCTTACAATTCTTAATATTTTCTTATAGTGACAATATTTATAATTAATGAACTTTAATTTGTTTTTAGTTAACTTCAAAGCCAGTTAATCAGGCTATGGATAACCATGATGAGCTTGATTTCGAGTTTTTGGGAAACGATAATGGGATGCCATATACACTAAGTACAAATGTGTTTGCAAGTGATATGGGGCATAGGGAGCAAGGTTTTCATCTTTGGTTTGATCCCACTGCAGACTACCATATTTATGAAGTTTACTGGAACCAACATCAAATAGTGTATGTGAAATTTACTTTGTTCTTCTTCTATATATTATACTCCGCGCGTTACAAATTATTGGATTAATATTAGCTTTTTATACTCAATTTTTAAGTATTTTCAAATTTGAAATTGTGTTTTAAACAATAAAGTTACGAAAATCGTAAACTATCTAAATAACACAACTTAAAAATTAAAAATTAAAGGAATAACACCACTGTTTTTAAAAATTACTGGAATCACATCAATTGAATATGAGAAGCTCAAAATGAACTTGAAAAGAATGTGTATGTATGGTGTTAAACAATTATCTATTAACCATTTCTGGATTCATGATTATTGTTCTGTGAAGCTGCCTATTTGAAATTGAATCTTACATGTTTCATAGTATTTAAGATCTTTATATGCAAATAAGATTATAATTATTGTTATTATTTTAAATTTGTAGGTTTCTTGTAGATGAAATACCAATAAGAGTGTTAAAGAACATTACAAAACTATAATTACGGTTTAGAATACATATTTTGTACATATGCTTTATCCTGGTGGTGGTTATTTTTATTCACATCAAAGATGATGATGATGTTGTTGTGGAGACATATCTTGTACATGCGACTTTATTTGAGTGGTGGATATTTTTATCCATGTCAAAGATTATAATAATTATTATTCTTTTTTAATTTGTAGGTTTCTTGTTGATGAAGTACCAATAAGAGTGTTCAAGAACAATACAAACATCGGAGTGAATTATCCGTCGAAATCCATGCATATAGAGACAAGCATATGGAATGATACAGCCTGGATTGGGCCGGTTAATTGGAGTCAAGAACCCTTCACAGCCTACTATACTGATTTCAACATCGATGGCTGTCCGTACGCTGCTTCAAATCCTCAAGAATGTTATTCGCCTAAATATTACTGGAATTCCGATAAATACTGGCAGCTCAGCCCTGTTGATCAGAAAAAATATGAAGCTGTGAGGAACAAGAACATGATTTATGACTATTGTGCTAGCAAGGGCAAGCATTTCCCAGAATGTCTCAAGAACACATAGAATTTCACATTATTTTGTGATGTTCTGATGATTATTTTAGCTAAACATAAATTAAATAAGCTTGTAGGCTGCTTTGCATATACTAGGAAGAATTAGTAGTTTCTGGTGCTTGTTAGAAGACTTGAATTATATATTATTGATAATAAAATTTTAGTTTTAGTAAATTATAGCACTGTTTTTGTTAAGACTTGAAAATATCTACACGTTCAACCAGAACCTAGAACTCGGACTTGAACGTGAACTTCCACAAAGAACATCATTAAAAATATTTGACAATTGGGACCCAAAAATACTTGACTGCTTGAATTGCTGGTATACCTATAAACAACTCGGGCTGCCCGCGAGCTTGGCCCGACTCGACTCGACTAAGCCCAAACACAACTTGAGCTTATTAACAAGCTGAGCTCAAATAATTTTAGCTTGTTTAGTTAAACAAGTCGAGCTCGAATAGTATGGTATTCGACTCGAATCTTGCTCGTTTAGGCCCGACTTGTTTAAAAATTATTTAATTAAAAATTTATTTTATTTATATTAAATATATAATACAAAAAGTTTATATACGAGCTCAATTCAGCTCGCTTAGGCCCAACTTGAACTTGAGTCCAACTCATTTATAAACGAGCTGAGTTCGTACACAAGATTCCAAGCTCGTTTAAAGCCCAGCCCAACTCGTTTAACTTTTAAACAAGCTCGAACTCAGCAAGTCAAAATTTGACTCGGCTTAACTCGACTCGTTTACTGCCTTAATTGATGGGGATACCTCCGATATAAAAATAAGAAATAGGTCTCAAGTAGTGGGAAATATATAGGTATTTAGTAAACTAAAATATTGTGCGTATACCTCTATTATTCATCTCGTATTTATACTAATTACACCAACTTCAATAGAATTCTAATTTCTAATAGAAATTGTGCAATAAGAGGACCTGATCGGAAAAGTAATTACTATATAGAAGTATTATTTAATATAGTAACATATAGACTGCATTAGGCAGTACGGCGATGGACTCGTGTCATATTGAACTTAGGAGTCCAACGTGGGAGAATAAGATAGTTGGGAGTGAGGACCAACACTAACAGCCCACTAACGATGTAAATACTCAGCCCAACAAATTTTATTATTGTGTGATGGCTCCATATGATGACGTAGTTTTCATTGATTTCATGTACGTGATCATTTTGCTCTAATTTACAAGAATTACTAAAAAATATGAAACAATTATTTTTTAATATTTTCTAATTTTTAAATTATTTACAATATTTAATATTAGTTTTAAAATCTTAAATATCTTAAATAAAAATTAAAAATAACAATAATTTTATATTTTAAAACGATAATTCATTGCAATTAGAACACTTTCCACATGTACATATATCATTGTCGATATTATCCTATACTGAAATATAATACTACTTGAGAATGGTTTCTACTTGACCTTTTAATTATCTTTTACTCATGTGAATATTAGACTTGACTGCTTGACACATTTAAACCTAACTTTTTGAACAATTGATTCAATATTCAATTTTAAGATTGAATTTACTTTGAAAGAATGTTTTAAACAAGCATCCCTTCGTTCAAACATACAAGGTCAACATTAATTTCTTAAAAATCAATTTGAGGTATTTTTTAAGTTTAAAATTAATATATATTTATTTAGTTTTAAACAATAGAATTATAAAATCCGTAAACCATCGAAATACTACAAATAATTACAGGATTTATAGTTTTTAATAATTAGATAAATTGCATCGATTTTAAATTTGAAAATATCTTAAATCAATTTTAAAAGTTAAACTTGATTCTATATTATGGAATAGAGGGATTATGAAAAACGAAAGTTTTACAAAAATACAGTTTTACCTAAAAATGATTACTTAGCAATTTTACTAAAAGGTTATATATGCCTCGTACATGCACAATTATATTTTTTATAATTATGTATGCACAAAGTATAAAATTATATTTTTTATACTTATATTTATATTTATTTATATATAATTATTATAATTTTAGACGACAAGTGATAGCCTAGTAGTAAAGTATATCTCAAAATCACATATTTGAGTCTATCCCTCGATAGTAATTTAGAAGTCAGGTGATTCAGACATTAAAAGTAAGTTTTTCTTATGTTTTCTTGACTTCAAATATTAAATGCAAGTTTTTCCTATATTTTTCTCAGTTCCCTCCCTGGCCCCTTCCCCAGACCCCCATTGTAATATTGTACGTTTTTAAAAATATAAATAAAAAGTGTACAATTGTTTCTCAAAATAAATAAATGAAATAGAATTCTTATTTGGGGATGGAAGGAGTACAAGGAATGTGAAAGGTAAGGTGAGCTTCACAAATGGGAATGGAAGTGGGCTAGTCAACACAAAGTCAAATGAGTAATGTGAACTCCAGTTCCATATTAGGCATGCGTAGTGTATATGGGCCCTTATATATATGAATGGGTTGAAAAAATTAGCCTTTGACTATGTCATAGTGGGATTGGAGATGCAGGCATTGCCTAATAAAATAATACTCTGTATATTAGATGTTACGTTTCCATTGAAATTGTTATTGCGGTTGAAAGGCTGGGGGAGAGGCTAAATCACCATTACCTGGAAGAAGAAAAAAATAATAGTAATCCTTTTCTTCTATATTATAAAATTATTAGTAATTTTAAATATTTTAAAAATAAAAATAATATACTTTTTTTAAAATTATGAAATAATAAATTTTATAATTAGTTATAAAGGGAAAGGAGGAGCAATTACTTTTAAGTAAGCTGTGTAATAGCTTAGGATAAAAAGATTTATTTATATTGTCTATTTGCAGCTGAATTCATCTATATCTATAGATACATTTATTTTACACACTTTTTTTTGAAGCGTAACTTCAAAGATCGTTAGATGAATAAAATCAAAAAGTCAATATTACAGGAAGGGGGACTCACATGTTGGCTTTATTTATCTAACGACCTTTGAACTTGCATTTCGAAAAGGAGAGTATAAAATATATGTATCTATAGATTTATTATTTGCAGTTATATTTCCTAATTTCTCTCACGTTCCTATATTTCTTTTCAAAAAATTACTTGACAGTTTTTTACTTGCATAAACATAGTTTATGCCAAAAGAAGACTAGTATCAGTATTATTAAGATTACCCAATTCGTGCTAAGATATGTGATTAATATTGATTTCTCAAAATTAATTTAAAATATTATCAAATTTAAAATTAATCCGAACTAATTTAATTTTACGACCACATATATTATTTCAAAAATTAAATGATTGCATTTATTTTAAATGTAAAAATATTTAATATTAATTTTAAAAAAATCAAATTTAATCTTATACTATAAAACTGAGTACACATATAATTTTAATCACCTATCAAAATGATAGATAACGGTATTACTTCCATACTCGGTGCCGACTGCTGCACAATAACCACCCCTATTTATTTGCTATTCCTCACGCATATATCACAATTATTAAACTAAATATGTACTCTGCCACCATTATTTTGAGGATATGTACTACTAGTATTAAATCTGTAATTGCCGACCTAAACTAAAATTTATGGTTCCACCGCTAATCACATTTGAGCATAATTTAATTTGAATAATTCTATGTTCAACACAAATAATTGTGCACATGTGGTAAAATACATGTAAATAAGGATGTGTTGGGGGAGAACCGAAGAGCTTGCGTGTCGCATTATTGATGTGTTGGGAGATAATCAGAGAGCTTGCACCTCACGTGTACGTACAAAAGGCACTAACATACATGTTTGGAACTCAACTTGACCCAAAAACTTAATTCATGTATATTAATCTTTCATTTTTTTTTCTTATTTATCCGATGTGTGATTCTAATTCACTTGTGATATGCAATTCCAATTTTTAGCTAACCATTCTTGGTTTTCCTATCGAGAGTCAACTTTTATCAAACCCATTGAGAATTCAACATCACCCATCAAGAGTATCTTAAGAGAAGTATCAACCCTTCATCGAGAATTCAACATCATCGCGTGTCTTTTTGAAGAGGTTTTCAGAAATAATTTCCAAACCACCATGAATTCTTTTGACTCACTAACCCCGAATCAATTTTTCATAGCTCTAATATCAATTGTTGGGGAAGAATCGAGGAAGTTGTGCATCGCATGCGCCTATACAAGGTACTAACATACATGTTTAGAATCCAACTTGACCCAAAAAGTTAAGTCATTAGGTTTTGGGCCAATTCAAGTATATTAATCTTTCACTCATTCCTTATTTATCCAATGTGAAACTCTAACACACTTGTGATATCCTAGCACAATGTGTTAAAATTCAAATGGTGGGTTTCACTTTTACTTTTTTTTAATGTTTTTATATTATTTTTGCCAAAAAAAAATGTGTATAATTTGTGTATGTAGAACTAATCCCTTTTTTTTTTTGAACCTACACTATTACATTTTCATTTCAATTCTAAGGATACATTTAATCAAAAAAGCCTAAAAGATGTGAAAGGGGCATTTCACCTCCTTTAGGCTAGAAGGAAAATAACAAAATATTTAACGTGTAAAACCCTTAAAGAAAAAAATCACAGGGTAAACTCTAAATCTCCACTATATCAATAATAACGGGTTTACAATAATCCTTTCAAGTTTTACGCCCCAAAATTTTGAGATTCGACAATACCGTAATACAACTTTTTGTACGAAACTAAAAGTTGCAAAATTATTCCTCTCACGATAGTAAAAACCCATGCACACTATCTCTCAACTCTTAAGATACTACATGACTTTTTGGTTATATTACACTTCAACAATTAAACACAAGACTTTATTTATAGAGTACCCACAATTTTTTTCTTCATATTCAAAATAGAACACTTCTAAAATAAAACTCCTACTACAAATAGAACAACTTTTCAAAATAATACTACTATAAAAAATATAATTTTTTCTTTCCATAATAGCAATTATTTTCTAAATATAATTTGAGGAGTATCTCAATAATTCCTCCCTCGACTCGAATCCCCAACCACTTCAACTTCATGTCTAAATAAAATTTGAGTAGTATCCCAATAATTCCTCTATCAACTCGAACCCCCCTCCACACAAAAAAATAAAATAAAAAAAATACTTCAACTTCATTACCGTTATCGTAGTCGTCACCATCATTCACGCCATCCATAACATACACACTTTCCGCAACATCTACGTTATCATTGATATCCACATCTTCTGCACTATCCATATTATCCGCGTCATTCGCATCATAGTCGTCGTCATCATCATCTTCAACATTATCATCTTCTTTAATAGCATCAACATCAACATCATTTTCTCTATCTTTATCATTATTTCCAACATCTTCATCATTTAGCAATTGCAATAGTAATCCTCCACAAGCTCAAAAACTCTTGTTCATTAGCATCATGATAAGCATTGAATCCAACTCCTTCAAACTTTACTCCTTTTATTTATCACACCAATGCGACTAATTCTCCCCTACCTTGGATCCAATTAACCTAACTCTAATACAAACTTGTTAGGAATTAATTAGACCTCGACACAAAGAAATAAAGAATTTAATTGCAGAAGATCTTAATCGACGCAAACCAAATAATATAAAAATAAAGAGAATTAAAAACCCTTAAAGGGAAAAATCATAAGGCAAACTCCAAATTTTCACTATATCAATAATAATGAGTTTACAATAATCCTTCCAAATTTTATGCCGTTCCACAATACTGCAATACAACTTTTTGTATGGATTAAAAGCTGCAAAATTCTCCCTCCCGCGACAGTATAACTTTTTTGCACGGAATATAAAAGTTATAAAAACACTCTCCCACACACAAATACAAAACCCGCCCACATTATTTCTCAACTCTTAGGATGTTATATGACTTTTAGTTGTGTTATACTTCAATAATTAAACATAAGATTCTATTTATAGAGTACCCATAATCTTTCTCTTCCTATTCAAAATAAGACATTTCTAAAATAAAACTCATACTATAAATAAAATTACTTTTTTAAAATAATACTCCTATTAAAAATAGAATTTTTTTTTTCTTCATAATATCAATATTTTTCTAAATAAGATTTAAGCTGTATTCCAACAATTTTTTCTTATCACCAATTTAATTTTGGCATTTTAATTTTTTTTGTTGGGGGCTATACTCGAGAATGTATATGTGACTGTACATTAAAAAAAATGTCTTTACTGCTAGACTATTTACCTTTAGTCTAGAATTACTCATTATACTTGGTGTAAGACTACTCGAATGCCCATATAAGGCTCATATATAGGTCTGCTAAAATATAGTTATGAGTTGGTTTTAATTTATAAAATTTGATTATAGTTTAATTTAAAAACTAAAAGTACGGTATTTATTTTTAATATAAGTTATATGGATTGGAACCATATATTTGTGGGCCAAAATTAGGTCAACTCATATTTTAAATTAAAACTTACCATTATTATGGTCTAATTAAATAAATTATTTATGATATTTAATTGATATATTCTTTCACCTTTTATCTCTAATGTTTTATACATTCTTCCTCTCTCTAAAAAAATTTATACACTCTTTTGAATTTTTGGATTTTCTCTCTAAAATTTTTATAGACTTGCTTCTCTAAAAATTCTTCTACACTCCATTTTTTTTATATACTTTTTTTTCACTCTCTCTAAAATTTAATTACATCATTAATTACATCTCATAATTTTAAGAAACTTTCGGTAACAAAGTGACCACTTGAAAATACTTCAAAATATTAGTACGTGATGTGTATGAAGAGAGTTACTATTATCATTACTATTAATCAGAATATTAGAATTTGTACTACAATTTAGATGAGCTGGGTTGAATAAAAAATTTAATGTTAAAATTTATTACTCCTAAAAATATATATTAATTTTTAGTTTTTAGTTTTTTTTTTTATCACAATTGATCGAATTGAACTATTATAATTTTAATTTGTGAAATGATGAATAAAAGAATATTTAAAAAAATTAATTTATATCACATATGCTACTACATAAATTTCAATAAATATAAAACTCACAATTTATTTTTTGAATTCTTTTTATTACTCTAATATTTTTTTTTTGTTCATAATAAATTACAATTTCAATATTTCAAACCGTGTCTTTTACAAATAAATAAATAATAATAATAAGACAAAAAAATCTCACAATTAAACGACAACATAAGTTAGCTATTGAGTTGGCTGCACTAATAGTGGTATTCTCAAGTCTCAACAATGCGTTCCTACCTCCCACGTAAGGCTGCAAATCGAATAAAATAATTTGGACTTGATTCGAGTTCGACTCAAAAAAATATAAATGAGATTTAAATTCATTAAGAATATAATTAAAATTTAAGCACAAAAAATAGTTCGAATAAAAATACGAGTAAAATTTGAATAAAGTTATATTTGACTCGTTTATTATTCAAACTACTCGAATTTTTAATCATGATCCGATACATAATTGATTCATACATATTCGAGTAGATACTTGATACATTCTCTTATAATATATACATAATTAAACAAAATTTGATTGATCAGTTATCATTTTTTTTATAATTTTATATATTTAATGTGTAATTATAATTATATTTTTTCATTTATAAGTAAAATAATAAGTTTAATTAATAATTATATATATTATAAAACTAGTTACTATGTAGAGACTTGAATTCGAGTTTGAATTAGAAGTTCGCGAGTAGTTTGAATATAATTCGATCCAAGTCGAATTAAATTCAAGTAACGAAAATTCGAGTCGAGCCGAATCTGAATAATTTTTTTTTAAATATAGTTCAAATCCGAGTTGAATTCGAGTACGGATTTAACCTTACGAGTCAAATCCGAGCAATTTAAAATTCGGATCGATTCGACTCGTTTACAGCCTTACTCCCACGTCTTCATTATGCTTGGAGATAACTCATAATACATACAGGCAATGTTATCAAACCTGGACCGGACCGGCTTGTTAAACTGGGAACGGTCCAATGTTCGGTTCGATTGGGATCGATTTAACCAATTTGGTCAAAAATCGGTCGAACCGGTTGACCCACCTATTCAACCGGTAAAACCGGTTAGTTGGTCCGGTTGAACCAGTTTAAAAGTATTTTTTTTAACAAAAATATTTTTAGTTATATTATAACATAATTTCACTATATTTTAGCTTACAAAAAAATAAATATTTTAAAATTTTATTATTTATTAATCATATATATTTTTTATGTAAGATCCCGAATTTTATGAAATACAAAATTTAATTTTTCTTCATATATATATATATATATATTTTCTGAAATAGTAAGTGATTAAATTGATAAAGTTAAAAGTTAAGAATGTTATGTACAAATTTTATTTTGTCGGACAATATTCGTTTTGTCGGGGAATATTCGTTTTGTCGGGGTATATTTGGGTCGTATGACGGCGCCGAAATAACTAATCATTGATGGACCCCACAATATAATATTTGTCGGATATAGAAAATGACAGAAGTAACCTTTTTAAATAAAAATAGTCAACGGTGTTATCACTTTTAACTGTTAAAATACTGGTGATAAAAGAATAGCAGCATACGATAATTCATGGTATTTTATTGTAGCACACGGTATTATACAATATCTCGTATTATTGATCTGATAACGTGGTCATTGCACAGTATTCATCAATAATTGTTGTTACACAGTATTTTATATTATTGATTCAATAATTGTCATTACACTGTATGTTAAAATTATTGAACCTAATAATTGTCACTGTAGCAAATATACAGTAATTTACATTATTAAATTAATAATGATCTGTAACTTGTTTATTACATTATTGTTGAATTATTGTTGTAACATTATTTTATTGTATATGTAGGACCCACGTGAAGAATAAATAAATTTTTATTAAAAAAAAATAATTTTTACTATTTTAAATAGTAAACATGTGGGCCCTCTGTGGGGGCCACATGAGAGTTGGTAATGAAATTTGAAATGTGATTTTGCTGAAGTTGGAAAAGCAGTCAGGCGGCTACTGAAATTCTCAGGCTGGCGTGCTGCACGCCAACCACCTACCATTGCATAGTAGCTTCTTTTCTCCTATAAATAGCTTGTTCAGCTGTATAGAAAAATTACACCTAAAACATAAAATTTTTCTATAAGTATTTTATGAGTTTTCTCTGAGAATAGTAAAGTTATCTTGAGTGTTTAGAAATTAAAAGGAGTGCATGAATTTTTCAAGTAAGTGTTTTATTAAAGTGTAGTAATTGCATAAATACCTATTTCACACTGTATTCACAAATCTTCCTATAGAAGACTCTTCTTTGAGAAGATTTATTTTTAAAAAGCTTTCTTTGGAAGATTAATTTTGAAATATTATTTCAAAAATTATTTTTAAAGTTATTATTTTACACTACAAAAATTTATATTATATAAATAATTTTGATAGTTCATAATATATGAGTTATCATACACCTTGAAATTTATATGTGGTAATTACTAATTATATTATAAATATATAGGTTGATTAACCTCATTTTTATCAATATCCAGTCACCAGATAAGGTAAGCAATGTCATTTTCTTTCATACTCTTAACCTTACTACTGTAAGGGGTATCATTCTTTTCATCATCATAAATGGTAATATTTTCTTACTCGAAAGGGATACCATTTTTTTTCATCATCCATCATTCAAACTTAACACGGTAAGGAATATCATTTCTTTTATACTCTTAAACTTATTATGGTAAGTATTATTAGGTAAAACTTTTGAAATGATTATATGTTCCTTAATAGTTTGCGCTTCACTTAATATCATTTCAATTGCACCTTCTTATTTACGTGAACCTTTCTATTAAACTGTAACCGTTATTCTGAACTGTGGATCTTGAATATCATTTTTGAATTTCACTCCACATCATGTTGACAATTTGGATATTATTTGAATCTGCACAAAGTAAAATTATAAACTTTCGATATTTATTATTTATCCTATTTCTTCTGTTCATTATTAATATCTCTGTTATTATTCTAATAATCAAGAATCAAATTGTTGTTGATATATGTGGCCTGGGGCACAGATTGGATAAAGGCGTTGATAGGTTAAAGGCGTTGATAGGTTAAAGGCGATATATTTGATGATGTGTCTTTTAAGGCACGTGGTGAATGTTCTCTTTGACCTGGGGTAAAGATGAATTGTTGTTTGGTATGATTATGACCAAAGGCTGTAGACTGGTATAATCATGACCGGCGGTGCTATATTGAATATCTTTGGCCCATAGTGCAAAGATGAATTGTTGATTTGCATGATTATAACCAGGAACTGTGAGTTTGTATTATCATGGTTAGTGGTATTTCAGATGATAAAAGTTGATGATGTTTTTTCGAAAAAGAGAAGCGAGCGGACATCATGGTCCATATGATTTTCCTAATGGTTGTTATTCTGCTGCGGTCATTGATCTGAACTTTGTTTAAAAATTTAACTGCAGTTGTTGAGTTAAAACTTGCTGTTTAAATTATTCTATCAAGAACACAACTGTTGAAGGCTAACGATAATTTATTCGTCATTATCTTAGTTATGATATTCTTTACTGGGCTATTTGAGCTCACCCTTTATTTTTGCTCCATTGCTCTTTAACAGGAGATGAGAACGTAGCTGGGTCTAGCCGGGGGATGGAGTGAGAGTCCGAGGGATAACTATTGTAGTCTTCACGTGTTGTAAAATAGTGTGGCAATAATAATGAAGACTTAGTTGTGTATTATTATACACTGTATTATTAAATGTTGTACTACCTTATAATAATTTTGTTGTAGTCTTTTGACAACTCAAGTTTGGGCTGTGTGGGCCCAGATTTGGGGGTGTCACAGTTGGCATCAGAGCTTAGGGATATGGTCTTTAATGGAGATCTGGGGTTAGAACTAGGAGGGGAAAGACGAATAGAATCAGTCATTAGTGTGTCCTACCTAAATGAGATTTTGTTATCTAACAAGTCTATTTGAATGTAGGGACATAAAGTGATGGGTCAGTTTGTTTAAACTAACATTTATTTTATGACCATAGTTAAGTATGACATCTGAAAATCAGGAAGTTAACTATGGAGTGCCCGAAACCAATGTAGCTGAGAATTAAGAGGCCACAAACAATCCTCCTGCCAACTCAGGAAATAATGTTCTTGATAACATAATGAACGATGGATTCTTTGGGAACTTCATGCAGTTCATGCAAAATCAGGCAGGAGGAAATCCAGTAAACAATAACGAAAGAAATGCTGGTAATTCGAGGACGATCACTGTTAAACAATTTAAAGAATTGGGACCACCTGAATTCCTCGGGAAGCCTGACACACTCAAAGCGGAGGCGTGGCTGAAGCAGACGACAAAAATATTTGATGTCTTACAATGTGCTGATGATCAGAAGGTGTCATTCGCCACTTTTATGTTACGAGGTGAGGCGGACCATTGGGGGGAAGTGGTAAAACGTATCCACCCTTCAGCACTCGAGATGTCTTGGAAAGAATTTGAAGAGTTGTTTAATGAAAATTACTTCCCAGAAAGCATCTGCCATATGAAAGAGGTGGAATTCATTAAGCTGGAGCAGGGAAATATGACAGTCTCTCAATATGAAGCTAAGTTTGTCGAATTATCTCGTTTCGCGACCTATTTGGTGAATGACAAAGCCCGAATGAGTCGAATGGGAGCCATTCGGTAGGGAGCTTTGGAAATGGGCTTGGTACCGGGTTCAAGATCAATATAAAAATCAATTTCACGGTTTGGGGGTAAGCCAGGAAGTTCTTCAGGAAAAACATCAGGAAACTCATTAACAATGGGAATATCATTCAAGTTTGACGTATTTTTGTTCAAATCAGTGACATGAGCTAAAAAGGCTTGACATCCGTTTTTCAATAAACGAATGGCTTTATGGCTAGAAATAACAGTTATAGATTTCAATGGTTTAGTTGCTTGAATTTGCATGACAGGTTGATTAGGAATATGAAAACTAATAATCTTATAAAAACAATCAATTTTAGCATGATGGGTAGTCAACCAATCAATTCCTAAAATCACATCAAATTCATGCATCTCCAAAGAAATAAGGTCAACAGGTAATGTGAGGTTGTTGATTTGAACTAGGCAAGATTTATAGACAGTAGATGTAATGGTCATTTCTCCTAATGGGGTTTCAACTGATAAGTCAAAGTCCAAATTTTCAGGAGTTAAGTTTAAACGCTGAGCACATGCAGGTGAGATAAAAGAATGGGTAGAGCTAGTATCTAACAAAGCGTAGACTTCACGAGAATTTATGAATAGCTTACCGGTTATCACCTCGTTCGAGTTTCGTGCCATTTGGGATGTCACAAAAAAAGCTCTCCCTTGAACTACAGATTTTCCTTTATCCGCGCTAGCTTTTGGTATCATCATTGCAGCTGGACTTGATTTTGTGGCAGGACAAAACCGCGCAAGATGACCCTCTTTCCCACAACTGTAGCACTTTTTGGACTGCAGTGTACAGTTTGGGCTGATGTGACCTTCCTGACCACACCTATAACATCTCACTGGTGGTCGATCTTCTCCCCTTGAAACTGGGGTCGGTGCTGGTGTTGGTACTGGTGCTGGTGCCCTTCCATAATTATTATGGAATCTCTTTCTTTTGAAATTGTTCCCACTAGATTCTCCTCTTCTGTTATTTGGTATGGAATTACCACCAAAGTGTTGGTTACCTCCTCGATGGTTCTCGTTCCTGTGGTTGTTGTCACTCCTTTCTCTATGCTGATCATTAACTCTTGGCTGCAATGTTTCATCTGTTTGCTCCACCCTTTGAGCCCTATCTACAACATCTGAATACAAACTAAATTTATGAGAGCTAAGTTGTTGACGAATTTTGAATCTCAAACCTCTTAGGAACATCCGACTCATTCGTGCTTCGTCATCCACAAGATGGGTGGCAAAGCGAGATAACTCGGCAAACTTGGCTTCATATTGGGAGACTGTCATGTTTCCCTGCTCCAGCTTAATGAATTCCACCTCTTTCATATGGCGGATGCTTTCTGGGAAATACTTCTCGTTAAACAGTTCTTCGAATTCTGTCCAAGACATTTCGAGTGCTGAAGGTTGGATACGTTTTACCGCTTCCCACCAATGGTCCGCCTCACCTCGTAACATAAAAGTGGCAAATGGCACCTTCTGATCATCAGCGCATTGTAAGACATCAAGTATTTTTGTCGTCTGCTTTAGCCATGCCTCCGCTTTGAGTGGGTCAGGCTTCCCGTGGAATTCAGGTGGTCCTAATTCTTTAAATTGCTTAACAGTGACCATCCTCAAATTGCCAGCGTTTCTACCGTTATTATTGACTGGATTTCCTCTTCCTTGATTCTGTATGAACTGCATGAAATTCCTAAAGAATCCATCGTTCATCATGTTATCAGGAACATTATTTCCTGAGTTGGCAGGAGGATTGTTTGGGGCCTCTTGATTCTCGGCTACATTTGCTTCGGGTATTCCATAGTTAACGTCTTGATTTTCAGATGCCATACTTAACTGTGGCCACAAAATAAATGTTAGTTCAAATAAACTGACTCATCACTTCATGTTCCTACATTCAAATCGACTCATTAGATAATAAAATCTATTTTAGGTAGGACACTAGTGACTGATTCTATTCGTCTCTCCCCTCCTAGTTCTACCCCAGATCTCCATTAAAGACCATATCCCTAAGCTCTGATGCCAACTGTGACGCCCCCAAATCTGGGCCCACACAGCCCATACTTGAGTCGTCAAAAGACTACAACAAAATTATTACAACAAAGCACAACGTACAACAATACAGTGTATAATAATACACAACTAAGTCTTCACTATTATTGCCACACTATTTTACAAAACGTGAAAACTATGATAACTATTCCTCGGACCCTCACTCCATTCCCCGGCTAGACCCTGTTATGTTTTCATCTCCTGTTGAAAAACAATGGAACAAAAGAAAGGGTGAGCTCAAATAGCCCAGTAAAGAATATCATGACTAAGATAATGACGAATAAATTATCATTAGTCTTCAACAGTTGAGTTCTTGATAGAATACAATAGACTACAAGGTTTATATCAAAAACTGCAGTTAAATTCTTAAACAACGTTCAGATCAATAATAGCAGCGGAATAAGTAATCTATTAGAAGAATAATGCAGACTATAATGTCCACTCGGTTCTCTTTTTAGGAAAAACATCATCAACTTTTATCATCTGAAATATCATTAGTCAAGATAATACAAATTCACAGTTCCTGATCATAATCATGCACATCAACAGTTCATCTTTGTACTACGGGCCAAAGATATTCAATATAGCACCAACGGTCATGATTATACCAGATTCAGCCTTTGGTCATAATCATACCAAACAACAGTTCATCTTTGCACTACGGGCCAAAGAGAACATTCACCACGTGCCATAAAAGACACCGAACAGATGTATCGCCTTTAACCTATTATATCGCCTTTAACCTATCATCTGTTCAACAAATATATCACATCTGTGCCCCCGGCCACAGATATTCACAACAGCTTGATTTTTGGATGATTAGAATGATATAAATGATGAACAGAAGAAATAGGATAACAATAAGTATCGGAAGTTTACTTTGTACAGATTCAAATAATGTCCAAATTATCAACATGATGTGGAGTGAAATTTAAAAATGATATTCAAGATCCACAGTTCAGAATAACGGTTACAATTCAATAGAAAGGTTCACGTAAATAGGAAGGTTCAGTTGAAATAATGAAGTTCAACTATTATGGAACATAAAATATTTTCAGGAATTATAGAAGCAATAGTTCCATAATAAATTTCGATTTAGGAGTATGAAAGAAAATAATATCCCTTACCGTAGCAGGTTTGATTAACAAAAGGTGAAGGAAATTAATACAAAGGGTTATTCACCAACAGGCGGCAATCCGCTCCGTAAGGTTATTCCCACAATTTAATAGAATTTGAGTACAAAGAGTTATTCACCAAACAGGCGGCAATCCGCTCCGTAAGGTTATTCCCACAATTTAATACATGGAAATAAAAGGCACGTCTTATGAGTAAGGAAGAAACAATATTATTATCGAGAATCAAATAATGATAATCCCTTACCATAGTACGTTTGAATAATGGAAGATGAAAAAGATGGTATCCCTTACCTCAACACGTGACTGGATATTGATTTAAATGAGGTTGATTAACTTGAACAGTACACGTATACTTATAGATCTTCACAAATACTCAAGATGACTTAAGCACATTTAGAGAGAACTTTCACAAGAAGTATTTAGAGAGAGAAAGAAAGAACAAGTAAGGAAGTTTATGAAAAATCCTTAAGTTAAGGCTTCTATTTATAGCCAAAAATCTTATCATTCATTTAATCTAAACCATTCATTTAAAGATCATCTTTTAATCTACACCATCCATTTCAAATATTATATTATCTTTAATCTACACCATTCATTTCATATCACCTAATAATCACCTAACTTTATATTATAAACAAATCAATTTAATTATTCAACAATAATTCACACTTTAATCTACACCATTCATTTCATATCACCTAATAATCACCTAACTTTATATTATAAACAAATCAATTCAATTATTCAACAATAATTCACACTTTAATCTACACCATTCATTTCATATCACCTAATAATCACCTAACTTTATATTATAAATAAATAACTTTATCAATTCAATTATTATGACTAATTGTTATAAATACAGTATAGTTAGCTCTTAGATATCAAGTCAATAAATTAATGAAATACAACTGTTTAAATAACATCATAATAGAGATAACGATAATGTAAAATAAAGCATACGTTACTGTGTAATGACAATTATTGATTCAATAATGTGAATTACTGTGTATATGTTACTGTGACAATTATTAGGTTCAATAATTTTAAAAACAGTGCAACAACAATTATTGACTCAATGATATAAAATACAGTGTAATGACAATTATTAAATCAATAATGCAAAATACTGTGTAACAACAATTATTGAATTGATAATATGAAATATTATGCAGTGGCAATTATCGATGAAATGATGCGTAACAGTTACGGTGTCAATTATCAGACCAAAAATATGAGACACTATGCAATACCGTGTGTTACTGTAGAGTACCGAGTGCTACAGAAAATACCAATAACTACCGCATGCTACTATTCTTTTATCACCGGTATTTTAACAGTTCCGTTGACTATTTTTATTTAAAAAGGTTATTTCTGTCGTTTTCTATATCCGACAAATATTCCGTTGTGGGGTCCACCAATAATTTGTTATTTCGGCGCCGTCGGACCAAACGAATATTCCCCGACCAAACGAATATTCCCCGACAAAATAAAATTTGCACATAACATCCTTAACTTTTAACTTTATCGATTTAACCACTTACTGTTTAAAAAAAATATCTATATGAAGAAAAATTAAATTTTGTATTTCATAAAATTCGGGGTCTTACAACCTCCCATCCTTATGAAATTTCGTCCCCGAAATTGACGTACCTGACATATCGAAGAGGTAAGGATACTTAGATTTCATCTCAGATTCTAGCTCCCAGGTCATTTCCTCAGTATCTTGGTTCCTCCATAAAACCTTAACTTGAGGTATAACCTTTGAGCGTAGGATCTGCTCCTTCTTATCCAGGATCTTAACAGGTAACTCCTCGTATGTTAAATCCTCTGCTATAACGTCTGGTTCTAACTCAATGACGTGGTTTGGGTCCTTCACATATTTACGTAACATAGATATGTGAAAAACGTTATGGATGCGAGACATACTTGGTGGTAGGGCTAGTCTGTAGGCTACGGTTCCTATTCGATCGAGGATTTCAAATGGGCCAATAAATCGAGGGTTGAGCTTTCCTCTCTTTCCGAATCTCGTAACCCCTTTCCATGGAGAAACACGTAAGAATACATGATCTCCGACGTTGAAGCTTTCGTCTCTCCGATGAAGATCAGCATAACTCTTTTGTCATTCTTGTGCGGTCTGTATTCGTTGTCGGATCATTTGGATCTTTTCGGTCGTCAAGCGTACCAACTCGGGTCCCAACAATTTTGCTTCTCCTACCTCATTCCAACATATTGGAGAGCGACACTTCCTTCCATACAATGTCTCGAATGGAGCCATGCCTATGCTTGCTTGGTAACTGTTGTTGTAAGAAAATTCCACCAACGGCAAGTACTTATCCCAACTTCCTTTGAAGTCTAATACACAAAGTCTCAAAAGATCTTCGAGGGTCTGGATCGTCCTTTCCGATTGTCCGTCCGTTTGAGGATGGTATGCAGAACTAAAACGTAGTTCAGTGCCCATAGCTTTTTGTAGACTGATCCAAAAGCGTGAAGTGAATCTAGGATCTCGATCAGAAACTATGGAAACTGGCATGCCATGCAATCTCACGATCTCATTTATGTACATACCGGCAAGACGTTCAAGTGAAAAGTTTTCTCGTATAGGCAAGAAATGAGCAGATTTGGTCAATCTATCTACGATCACCCAAATTGCATCTAAGCCTTGAGAAACTTTTGGAAGACCCGTCACGAAGTCCATATTGATGTGTTCCCACTTCCATTCGGGAACTTCAAGTGATTGTAATGGACCTTTAGGAACTTGATGTTCTGCCTTGACACGTTGACAAGTTAGGCACCTTGAGATAAACTCCGCAATCTCTCTTTTCATATTGTTCCACCAAAATGTATGTCGAAGATCTCGATACATCTTGGTACCTCCTGGGTGGATTGCAAACGGCGTGTTGTGTGCCTCCATCATGATTTTATGCTTTAATTCAGGATCGTTAGGAACACAGAGTCGAGAGTTGACTCGAAGTATTCCTTTCTCGTCGATTCTTGCTTCGGGAATGACACCTTCTTGTACTTTCTTTATCATGTTTATCAGTTCCGGATCGGTAGCTTGAGCAGCTTTAATTTTATCGATTAAAGTTGGTTCTACTCGCACGTGAGCAATCTTCGAGTGGGTCCGTGGTGTGTTTAGCTCTATCTCCATCTTTTGCAAGTCGTACAAAATACACTTTTGTGTTGTCAGCAGTGCACTTGTACTTGCATAAGATTTTCTGCTCAAAGCGTCAGCTACAACGTTCGCCTTTCCCGGGTGATACTGGATTGTGTGGTCATAATCCTTTAACAGCTCAAGCCAACGTCGTTGTCGCATGTTGAGTTCCTTCTGGGTGAAGAAATACTTGAGACTTTTATGATCCGTATAGATATCCACTTTTTCTCCGTACAAGTAGTGTCTCCAGATCTTCAACGCGAAAACGACTGCTGCCAACTCTAGATCATGAGTAGGATAATTTTTCTCATAATCTTTGAGTTGTCGAGAGGCGTAGGCTATAACCTTTCCATGTTGCATAAGGACACAGCCTAGACCTTTGCCAGAAGCATTGCTGTAGATAACAAATTCTCCTGATCCTGATGGTATGGTCAGAACAGGAGCTGAAACCAGTCTCTTCTTGAGTTCTTGGAAACTTTTGTCGCATTCCTCGCTCCATATGAATTTTGTGTTTTTCCGAGTAAGCTACGTTAATGGAGTGGCGATTCGAGAAAATCCTTCTACGAATCTCCGATAATAACCAGCTAGACCCAAAAAACTTCGGACTTCGGTTACTGTTTTGGGTTGTTCCCAATTTAGTACCGTTTCAATCTTCGCAGGATCGACTGATATTCCTTGACTAGAAATCACATGCCCAAGAAACGCGACCTCCTCAAGCCAGAACTCACATTTCTTCAACTTGGCATATAATTTGTTTTCACGGAGCTTTTGTAGTATCAATCTCAGGTGTTGTTCATGATCCTCGCGACTCTTGGAGTATATGAGGATGTCATCAATAAAGACAACCACAAAATGATCCAAATGTTCCTTGAATATCCGGTTCATCATGTCCATGAAAGCTGCAGGAGCATTAGTTAGTCCAAAAGGCATGACTAAGAACTCATAATGCCCATAACGAGTTCTGAAAGCAGTCTTTGGAATGTCCTCAGCTTTAACCTTTAACTGATGATATCCAGAACGGAGATCAATCTTTGAGAAATGTTGAGCGCCTTGCAATTGATCAAACATGTCATCAATCCGAGGTAACGGGTACCTGTTCTTGATGGTGACATGGTTCAATTCTCGGTAGTCAATGCACAATCTCATACTCCCGTCTTTCTTCTTCACAAAAAGGACAGGAGCACCCCAAGGTGATGCACTCGGACGAATGAAACCGGTATCCAACAATTCCTGTAGTTGGACTTTTAACTCTTGAAGTTCAATGGGAGCCATTCGGTAGGGAGCTTTGGAAATGGGCTTGGTACCGGGTTCAAGATCAATATAAAAATCAATTTCACGGTTTGGGGGTAAGCCAGGAAGTTCTTTAGGAAAAACATCAGGAAACTCATTAACAATGGGAATATCATTCAAGTTTGACGTATTTTTGTTCAAATCAGTGACATGAGCTAAAAAGGCTTGACATCCGTTTTTCAATAAACGAATGGCTTTATGGCTAGAAATAACAGTTATAGATTTCAATGGTTTAGTTGCTTGAATTTGCATGACAGGTTGATTAGGAATATGAAAACTAATAATCTTATAAAAACAATCAATTTTAGCATGATGGGTAGTCAACCAATCAATTCCTAAAATCACATCAAATTCATGCATCTCCAAAGAAATAAGGTCAACAGGTAATGTGAGGTTGTTGATTTGAACTAGGCAAGATTTATAGACAGTAGATGTAATGGTCATTTCTCCTAATGGGGTTTCAACTGATAAGTCAAAGTCCAAATTTTCAGGAGTTAAGTTTAAACGCTGAGCACATGCAGGTGAGATAAAAGAATGGGTAGAGCTAGTATCTAACAAAGCGTAGACTTCACGAGAATTTATGAATAACTTACCGGTTATCACCTCGTTCGAGTTTCGTGCCATTTGGGATGTCACAACAAAAGCTCTCCCTTGAACTACAGATTTTCCTTTATCCGCGCTAGCTTTTGGTATCATCATTGCAGCTGGACTTGATTTTGTGGCAGGACAAAACCGCGCAAGATGACCCTCTTTCCCACAACTGTAGCACTTTTTGGACTGCAGTGTACAGTTTGGGCTGATGTGACCTTCCTGACCACACCTATAACATCTCACTGGTGGTCGATCTTCTCCCCTTGAAACTGGGGTCGGTGCTGGTGTTGGTACTGGTGCTGGTGCCCTTCCATAATTATTATGGAATCTCTTTCTTTTGAAATTGTTCCCACTAGATTCTCCTCTTCTGTTATTTGGTATGGAATTACCACCGAAGTGTTGGTTACCTCCTCGATGGTTCTCGTTCCTGTGGTTGTTGTCACTCCTTTCTCTATGCTGATCATTAACTCTTGGCTGCAATGTTTCATCTGTTTGCTCCACCCTTTGAGCCCTATCTACAACATCTGAATACAAACTAAATTTATGAGAGCTAAGTTGTTGACGAATTTTGAATCTCAAACCTCTTAGGAACATCCGACTCATTCGTGCTTCGTCATCCACAAGATGGGTGGCAAAGCGAGATAACTCGGCAAACTTGGCTTCATATTGGGAGACTGTCATGTTTCCCTGCTCCAGCTTAATGAATTCCACCTCTTTCATATGGCGGATGCTTTCTGGGAAATACTTCTCGTTAAACAGTTCTTCGAATTCTGTCCAAGACATTTCGAGTGCTGAAGGTTGGATACGTTTTACCGCTTCCCACCAATGGTCCGCCTCACCTCGTAACATAAAAGTGGCAAATGGCACCTTCTGATCATCAGCGCATTGTAAGACATCAAGTATTTTTGTCGTCTGCTTTAGCCATGCCTCCGCTTTGAGTGGGTCAGGCTTCCCGTGGAATTCAGGTGGTCCTAATTCTTTAAATTGCTTAACAGTGACCATCCTCAAATTGCCAGCGTTTCTACCGTTATTATTGACTGGATTTCCTCTTCCTTGATTCTGTATGAACTGCATGAAATTCCTAAAGAATCCATCGTTCATCATGTTATCAGGAACATTATTTCCTGAGTTGGCAGGAGGATTGTTTGGGGCCTCTTGATTCTCGGCTACATTTGCTTCGGGTATTCCATAGTTAACGTCTTGATTTTCAGATGCCATACTTAACTGTGGCCACAAAATAAATGTTAGTTCAAATAAACTGACTCATCACTTCATGTTCCTACATTCAAATCGACTCATTAGATAATAAAATCTATTTTAGGTAGGACACTAGTGACTGATTCTATTCGTCTCTCCCCTCCTAGTTCTACCCCAGATCTCCATTAAAGACCATATCCCTAAGCTCTGATGCCAACTGTGACGCCCCCAAATCTGGGCCCACACAGCCCATACTTGAGTCGTCAAAAGACTACAACAAAATTATTACAACAAAGCACAACGTACAACAATACAGTGTATAATAATACACAACTAAGTCTTCACTATTATTGCCACACTATTTTACAAAACGTGAAAACTATGATAACTATTCCTCGGACCCTCACTCCATTCCCCGGCTAGACCCTGTTATGTTTTCATCTCCTGTTGAAAAACAATGGAACAAAAGAAAGGGTGAGCTCAAATAGCCCAGTAAAGAATATCATGACTAAGATAATGACGAATAAATTATCATTAGTCTTCAACAGTTGAGTTCTTGATAGAATACAATAGACTACAAGGTTTATATCAAAAACTGCAGTTAAATTCTTAAACAACGTTCAGATCAATAATAGCAGCGGAATAAGTAATCTATTAGAAGAATAATGCAGACTATAATGTCCACTCGGTTCTCTTTTTAGGAAAAACATCATCAACTTTTATCATCTGAAATATCATTAGTCAAGATAATACAAATTCACAGTTCCTGATCATAATCATGCACATCAACAGTTCATCTTTGTACTACGGGCCAAAGATATTCAATATAGCACCAACGGTCATGATTATACCAGATTCAGCCTTTGGTCATAATCATACCAAACAACAGTTCATCTTTGCACTACGGGCCAAAGAGAACATTCACCACGTGCCATAAAAGACACCGAACAGATGTATCGCCTTTAACCTATTATATCGCCTTTAACCTATCATCTGTTCAACAAATATATCACATCTGTGCCCCCGGCCACAGATATTCACAACAGCTTGATTTTTGGATGATTAGAATGATATAAATGATGAACAGAAGAAATAGGATAACAATAAGTATCGGAAGTTTACTTTGTACAGATTCAAATAATGTCCAAATTATCAACATGATGTGGAGTGAAATTTAAAAATGATATTCAAGATCCACAGTTCAGAATAACGGTTACAATTCAATAGAAAGGTTCACGTAAATAGGAAGGTTCAGTTGAAATAATGAAGTTCAACTATTATGGAACATAAAATATTTTCAGGAATTATAGAAGCAATAGTTCCATAATAAATTTCGATTTAGGAGTATGAAAGAAAATAATATCCCTTACCGTAGCAGGTTTGATTAACAAAAGGTGAAGGAAATTAATACAAAGGGTTATTCACCAACAGGCGGCAATCCGCTCCGTAAGGTTATTCCCACAATTTAATAGAATTTGAGTACAAAGAGTTATTCACCAAACAGGCGGCAATCCGCTCCGAAAGGTTATTCCCACAATTTAATACATGGAAATAAAAGGCACGTCTTATGAGTAAGGAAGAAACAATATTATTATCGAGAATCAAATAATGATAATCCCTTACCATAGTACGTTTGAATAATGGAAGATGAAAAAGATGGTATCCCTTACCTCAACACGTGACTGGATATTGATTTAAATGAGGTTGATTAACTTGAACAGTACACGTATACTTATAGATCTTCACAAATACTCAAGATGACTTAAGCACATTTAGAGAGAACTTTCACAAGAAGTATTTAGAGAGAGAAAGAAAGAACAAGTAAGGAAGTTTATGAAAAATCCTTAAGTTAAGGCTTCTATTTATAGCCAAAAATCTTATCATTCATTTAATCTAAACCATTCATTTAAAGATCATCTTTTAATCTACACCATCCATTTCAAATATTATATTATCTTTAATCTACACCATTCATTTCATATCACCTAATAATCACCTAACTTTATATTATAAACAAATCAATTTAATTATTCAACAATAATTCACACTTTAATCTACACCATTCATTTCATATCACCTAATAATCACCTAACTTTATATTATAAACAAATCAATTCAATTATTCAACAATAATTCACACTTTAATCTACACCATTCATTTCATATCACCTAATAATCACCTAACTTTATATTATAAACAAATAACTTTATCAATTCAATTATTATGACTAATTGTTATAAATACAGTATAGTTAGCTCTTAGATATCAAGTCAATAAATTAATGAAATACAACTGTTTAAATAACATCATAATAGAGATAACAATAATGTAAAATAAAGCATACGTTACTGTGTAATGACAATTATTGATTCAATAATGTGAATTACTGTGTATATGTTACTGTGACAATTATTAGGTTCAATAATTTTAAAAACAGTGCAACAACAATTATTGACTCAATGATATAAAATACAGTGTAATGACAATTATTAAATCAATAATGCAAAATACTGTGTAACAACAATTATTGAATTGATAATATAAAATATTATGCAGTGACAATTATCGATGAAATGATGCGTAACAGTTACGGTGTCAATTATGAGACCAAAAATATGAGACACTATGCAATACCGTGTGTTACTGTAGAGTACCGAGTGCTACAGAAAATACCAATAACTATCGCATGCTACTATTCTTTTATCACCGGTATTTTAACAGTTCTGTTGACTATTTTTATTTAAAAAGGTTATTTCTGTCGTTTTCTATATCCGACAAATATTCCGTTGTGGGGTCCACCAATAATTTGTTATTTCGGCGCCGTCGGACCAAACGAATATTCCCCGACCAAACGAATATTCCCCGACAAAGCGAATATTGTCCGACAAAATAAAATTTGCACATAACATCCTTAACTTTTAACTTTATCGATTTAACCACTTACTGTTTAAAAAAAATATCTATATGAAGAAAAATTAAATTTTGTATTTCATAAAATTCGGGGTCTTACAACGCTTCCTTGAATCGCGTCCATGCGATCGTTCCCTCCCCTGCTCTACCCTTATTTGCCTTCCGCCAGTGGTTGGCCTCCCCCTTCATCATAAAGGTAGCAAATGAGGTCATTTGCTCCTCCGCTACTCGTGCGACCTCGAAGACTTTTTCCATCTCCGCTAACCAGGTCTGTGCTTCTATAGGATCCGTGGTCCCTTAGAATTCGGGTGGTCTTATCAGTTTAAAATCCTTGAAGTTAGCTAGTGGAGCGGCAAGGTTTGGTGCTCCAGCAGCTTCTGCGTTTCGTTCGCGGAATGCTCCCATTAGCATCTCCACGAACTCTTGGACTGGGTTTGGCTGTGCCCCACCATCGTGGTTAACTGACTCTTCTACTCCTTGGTTTCCCCGCAATTGTCTACGTGGCGGCATTTTCTGTATAAAGAAAATTTAATTATTAAAGTTGTTTTATCTTTTCACTTTTGTTTTGTAGCTTAAGCAATTAAACTAAAGTACAACTAATCATCTTGACACATATAAACATAAACGGAAATACATTTATATTCATATGCTAAAGCCATAGTACACATCACTTTTACATCATAAGCATACTGCTATAAACGCTACTAACCCCGGTAATAAAACAAAAGACGGGATCTAACATAAACATATCCCACAACTTCATAGAGTTGGGATTTACAACATACTAACCCCCTATCAAAACAAAAGTTGGGTTTCTACTGCATCTATGTACATACAACATAAATAAAGAAATAATACAACTAATGGCGCATCCCTCGACGAACCGCATCGTCGTACTCCGCATCTCCAATAGCCCTTACCACGCCCTTACTGATGGTGTGCATGGTCTGACCCTCCTCAGCTGGGTAATAGTACACCCTACTCCGAAATCTACCAAAAGATGAGCGATAGACATAACTGAGCCTGTCTATCTTCACCATCTTCTCCCTGACCTCATCCTCCAGCTCTAACATCTGCCCGTGAGCTGCATCCCTTTAGATCTCCATATCAATCATCGCATCCACTGCCTGCTGTAACTGGCCTCTCATGGCCTCCTTCTCTACCTGTGACTGCTGAATCTTCAGCTCAGCTGTAAGACCCCGAATTTTATGAAATACAAAATTTAATTTTTCTTCATATATATTTTTTCATGAAACAATAAGTGGTTAAATTGACGAAATTGAAAGTTAAGGATGTTATGTGCAAATTTTATTTTGTCGGACAATATTCGTTTGGTTGGGGAATATTCGTTTTGTCGGAGAATATTCGGGTCGTACAACGGCGCCGAAATAACTAATTATTGGTGGACCACGGAATATTTGTCGGATCTATAAAACGATAAAAGTAACTTTTTTAAATAAAAATAGTCAACGACGTTATCACTTTTAACTGTTAAAATACCGGTGATAAAAGAATAGTAGTATACAGTAATTCATGATATTTTACTATAGCACACGGTATTATATAGTATCTCATATTATTGATCTGATAATGCGGTCATTGCACAGTATTCATCAATAATTGTTGTTGCACAGTATTTGCATTATTTATCTGATAATTTCCACCGTAACTGTTGCACATCATTTCATCAATAATTGTCATTGCATAATATTTTATGTTATCAATTCAATAATTATTGTTACACAGTATTTTGCATTATTGATTCAATAATTGTCATTACACTATATTTCATATCATTAAGTCAATAATTGATGGTGCACTGTATTTTAAAATTATTGAACCAAATAATTGTCACAGTAGCAAATACACAGTAATTTATATTCTTAAATTAATAATAATCTGTAACGTGTTTATTACATTATTGTTGTGGCATTATTTTATTTTATATGCAGGACCAGCAGGAAAAAAAATTAATTAATTATTATTTTATGTGAATAGTAATGTGAATAGTATGTGGACCCACTGTGGGGCCCACATGAAGTATGGAAAATGTGAAATTGCTGGAGTTGGTTGGTGGAGGCTGCCCACCTACCATGCATAGTAACTTCTTTTCTCCTATAAATAACTTGCTTAGCTAAATAAAAAAATCACACCTAAAACATAAAAAAATTCTATAAGAATTTTATGAGTTTTCTCTGAGAATAGTAAGGTTATCTTGAGTGTTTGAAAGCCAAAAGGAGTGCAGAAATTTTTCAAGTAAGTCTTTTACTAAAGAGTAGTAATTTCATAAATTCCTATTTTTCACGGTATTCACAAACCTTCCTTTAGAAGACTCTTCTTTAAGAAGATTCATTTTTAAAAGCTTTATTTGGAAGATTTATTTTGGAATATTATTTTAAAAACTATTTAAAAGTTGTTATATTATACTACAAAAATTATGTTAAATATATATAATTTTGATAGTTCATATTATACGAGTTATTATACACTTTGAAATTTATATTTGGTAATTACTAATTATATTATAAATATATCGGTTGATCAACCTCATTTAAATTAATATTCAGTCACGTGTTAAGGTAAGGAATATCATTCTTCTCACACTCTTAAATTTATTACGGTAAGGGGTATCATTCTTTTCATCATCATAAATGGATATTATTTTCTTTCTTACTGGAAGGGATTATCATTCCTTGATTCTCGAAAATAATATCGTTTTTTTTCTTACTAATAAGATGTGCCATTTATTTCCATGTATTAAATTGTGGGAATAACCTTACGGCGCGGATTACCGCATGTTGGTGAATAACCTATCATATTCATTCCTTATTAATCTCTGAGAATAACCTTACGGCGCGGATTATCGCCTGTTTGGTGAATAACTCTTCGTATTCAAATTTTATTAAATTGTGGGAATAACCTTACTGCGCGGACTACCGCCTGTTGGTGAATAACCCTTTTTATTTGTCTCGTGTGAAAATAATTTGTCTACACGAATTATCACATGACACTTTTATTCCATATTCGTTTGTAATATCATTTTCTTTCACATTCGTAAGTGATATTATTTTCCTTTATACTCATAAGGGATACCATCTTTTTCATCTTCCATTATTCAAACTTACTATGATAAGGGATATTAATTTCCTTCACGTTTTGTTAATCAAACCTGCTACGGTAAGAGATATTATTTTCTTTCATACTCCTAAATCGAAACTTATTATGGAACTATTGCTTCTATAATTCCTGAAAATATTATATGTTCCATAATAGTTGCACTTCATCATTTTAATTGAACCTTCCTACTTTCTGAACCTTTCTATTGAACTGTAACCATTATTCTGAACTGTGGATCTTGAATATCATTTTTGAATTTCACTCCACATCATGTTGAGAATTTGGACATTATTTGAATCTGTACAAAGTAAACTTTCGATACTTACTGTTTATCCTGTTTATTCTGTTCATAATTTGTATCACTGTTATTTGAACTAATCATCAAGAATCAAGCTGTTGTGAATATCTGTGGCCGGGGGCACAGATGTGATATAATTGTTGAACAGATGATAGGTTAAAAGCGATATAATAGATTAAATGCGATATAATAGGTTAAAGACGATACATCTGTTCGGTGTCTTTTATGACACGTGGTGAATGTTCTCTTTGGCCCGTAGTGTAAAGATGAACTGTTGTTTGGTATGATTATGACCAAAGGCTGAATCTAGTATAATCATGACCGTTTGTGTTATATTGAATATCTTTGGCCCGTAGTGCAAAGATGAACTGTTGTTTGGTATGATTATTACCAAAGGCTGAATCTGGTATAATCATGACCGTCGGTGTTATATTGAATATCTTTGGCCCGTAGTGCAAAGATGAACTGTTGATTTGCATGATTATGACTAGGAACTGTGATTTGTATTATCATGACTAATGATATTTCAGATGATAAAAGTTGATGATGTTTTTCCTAAATAGAGAAGCGAGTGGACATTATAGTCTGCATTATTCTTCTAATAGATTGCTCATTCCGCTACTATTATTGATCTGAACATTGTTCAAGAATTTAACTGCAGTTTTTGATATAAGTCTTGTAGTCTATTGTATTATATCAAGAACTCAACTGTTGAAGGCTAATGATAATTTATTCGTCATTATCTTAGTCATGATATTTCTTACTGGCTATTTGAGCTCACCCTTTCTTTTTGTTCCATTGTTTTTCAACAGGAGATGAGAACGTAGCTGGGTCTAGCCGAGGGATGGAGTGAGAGTTCGAGGGATAGCTATCGTAGTCTTCACGTGTTGTAAAATAGTGTGACAATATTAGTGAAGACTAAGTTGTGTATTATTATACACTGTATTGTTAAACGTTGTAATAATTTTGTTATAGTCTTTTGACAACTCAAGTTTGGGTTGTGTGGACCCAGATTTTGGGGTGTCACATCAGCTGCTACTATTTTGGCCTCCATCTCAGCCATCATCGCCTTCAGCTCTATGTTCTCGCTAGAGAACATATAAGCTGTGTCCCTATACTGATCCTCAGTCTGCTGATGAATCTAGTTCTGCTCCTCCAAGTACTGAATCCTCTCCTCCAGCTTATCGTTCGTCGTAGTCAGTGTATCGATGATGTCACTGGCAGTAGTGCCCATGCCATCAGCGTACTCTGCTAGCTCCTCATCCTCATCATCCTCAGTCTCGGCCTCATCCTCGCTATATGGCCTCATCACTCCGCCCCAAACGGGCTCCTCGCAGTTTCCCTCATCGGGATCTGACTCAGGTTCCTCGATAGGTGTTGCCACCAACGGCTGTCCGGTATCCATATGGATATCCGTGTAGATCACCTCCTCCACAGCGTTACTAGACTGCCTAATCTCCGTGATCCTATATCATAAAAATAACACATGTTAGTACAGTAATAAAATATATTCATTGATGAAATGAAATGATATTTTATCATGTACATCTCAGCTCGATGGATTTTCTCAATCCACCTCCAAAAATACACAACATGATGAATCTCCCCGATTCATCTCCTAACACACTCGATATGAGTTTAATACTAAGGTTATAACTTAGATTTCGCAATCCTAATGTTTCTAACCTACAGCTCTGATACCAACCTGTGACGACCCCAAATTCGGGTTCTTTAACCTCGAATTTGGTTCTCACTGTACAATGCTTAACAACAATTAAATACATAAATTGTATTCAAATTTCGCGGAATAATACAAAAGACTTCTTATCAAAAGGCTACACTTCCCAATGTCTGTTAATCTTAATCGTAACATTACATATCTTAAGAAAAATACAAAAGATTTACACAGGAATTACATAACAGTAATTTAAATCTAGCATGCATTTACTAATCTACGCATTTGCTTTCCCCTTGCCTTTGTCTGGTTTAGAACATTCGAGCTTAGCTGAAATATAGTCATGATATAGCAAGAATGAGCAACTAAATGGCTCAGCAAGTTTATAAACAATAACATAAGATATATCATGATGAAGGGAAATAACTTCAATGTTTCCAACAATAACAATTGTGAAAGATATCAAGAATCAAAGTTCAATATAAGAATGGATTGACTCTTTACTGCTAAGTGGTCTTTAATGACCATGAACTGCTATTAAGGTAGAACAGACATACAATATCTGACACCTTGTTAAAAAATAACGGGACACTCGAGAGGATCAGTCCTCTTATGTCCTATATATATGCATAGCATTTAGTTTCTGATCGAGATCCTAGATTCACTTCGCGCTTTTCGATCAGTCTACAAAAAACTATGGGCACTGAACTACGTTTTAGTTCTGCATATCATCCTCAAATAGACGGATAATCCGAAAGGACGATCCAGACCCTCGAAGATCTTTTGAGACTTTGCGTACTAGACTTCAAAGGAAGTTAGGATAAGTACTTGCTATTGGTTGAATTTTTCTACAACAATAGTTACCAAACAAGTATAGGCATGACTCCATTCGAGGCTTTGTATGGATGCAAGTGTCGCTCTCCAGTATGTTGGAATGAGATAGGAGAAAAAAATTTGTTGGGACTTGAGTTGGTACGCTTGACAACAGAAAAGATCCAAATGATTCAACAACGAATACAGACCGCACAAGAGCAACAAAAGAGTTATGCTGATTTTCATCGAAGGGATGAAAGTTTCAACATCGGAGACCATGTATTTTTGCGTGTTTCTCCATGGAAAGGAGTTACGAGATTCGAAAAGAGAGAAAAGCTCAACCCTCGATTTATTGGCCTATTTGAAATCCTCGATCGAGTAGGAACCGTAGCCTATAGACTAGCCCTACCACCAACCATGTCTCACATCCATAACGTTTTTCACTTATCTATGCAACGTAAATATGTGAAGGACCCAAACCACGTCATTGAGTTAGAACCGGACGTTATAGCAGATGATTTAACGTATGAGGAAGTACCTGTTAAGATCTTAGATAAGAAGGAGCAGATCCTACGCTCAAAGGTTATACCTCAAGTCAAGGTTTTATGGAGGAACCAAGATATTGAGGAAACGACCTGGGAGCTAGAATCTGAAATGAAGTCTAAGTATTCATACATCTTCGAAATGTCAGGTACGTCAATTTCAAGGACGAAATTTCATAAGGAGGGGAGGTTGTAAGACCCCGAATTTTATGAAATACAAAATTTAATTTTTCTTCATATATATTTTTTCTAAAACAGTAAGTGGTTAAATTGATAAAGTTAAAATTTAAGGATGTTATGTGCAAATTTTATTTTGTCGGACAATATTCATTTTGTCGGGGAATATTCGTTTTGTCGGGGAATATTCGGGTCGTACAACGACGTCGAAATAACTAATCATTGGTGGACCCCACAACAGATTATTTGTCGGATATAAAAAACGACAGAAGTAATATTTTTAAATAAAAATAGTCAACAGTGTTATCACTTTTAACTGTTAAAATACCGGTGATAAAAGAATAGTAGCATACAGTAATTCATGGTATTTTATTGTAGCACACGGTATTCTACAGTAGCACACGGTATTGCACAGTATCTCATATTATTGATCTGCTAGCGTGGTCATTGCACAATATTCATCAATAATTGTTGTTATACAATATTTTGCATTATTGATTCAATAATTGTCATTGTACTATATGTTAAAATTATTGAATCCAATAATTGTCACTGTAGCAAATATATAGTAATTTATATTATTAAATTAATAATGATCGGTAACGTGTTTATTACATTATTGTTGAATTATTGTTGTAACATTATTTTATTATATATGTAGGACCCACATGAAGAATAAATAAATTTTTATTAATTTTTTTTTTTACTATTTTGAATAGTAAACATGTGGGCCCTCTGTGGGGGTCACATGAGAGTTGGTAATGAAATTTGAAATGTGATTTTGCTGAAGTTGGAAAAGCAGCCAGACGGCTGCTGAAATTCTCAGGCTGGCGTGTTGCACGCCAGCTACCTACCATTGCATAGTAGCTTCTTTTCTCCTATAAATAGCTTGTTCAGCTGAATAGAAAAATCACACCTAATTTTTTTTTTCTATAAGTATTTTATGAGTTTTCTCTGAGAATAGTAAGGTTATCTTGAGTGTTTAAAAATCAAAAAGGAGTGCAGGAATTTTTCAAGCAAGTATTTTATTAAAGTGTAGTAATTGCATAAATACCTATTTAACACGGTATTTACAAATCTTCCTTTAGAAGACTCTTCTTTGTGAAGATTTATTTTTAAAATGCTTTCTTTGGAAGACTAATTTTGAAATATTATTTCAAAAATTATTTTTTATTTTACATTACAAAAATTTATATTATATAAATAATTTTGATAGTTCATAATATATGAGTTATTATGCACCTTGAAATTTATATGTGGTAATTACTAATTATATTATAAATATATGGGTTGATCAACCTCATTTTTATCAATATGCAGTCACTAGATAAGGTAAGCAATGTCATTTTCTTTCATACTCTTAAATTTACTACTGTAAGGGGTATCATTCTTTTCATCACCATAAATGGTATTATTTTCTTACTTGAAAGGGATGCCATTTTTTTCCATCTTTCATCATTCAAACTTACCACGGTAAGGAATATCATTTCTTTTATACTTTTAAACTTACTATGGTAAGTATTATTCGGTAAAACTTTTGAAATGATTATATGTTTTTTAATAGTTTGCGTTTCATTTAATATCATTTCAATTGCACCTTCCTATTTACGTGAACCTTTCTACTGAACTGTAACCGTTATTCTGAACTGTGGATCATGAATATCATTTTTGAATTTCACTCCACATCATGTTAACAATTTGGATATTATTTGAATATGCACAAAGTAAAATTATAAACTTTCGATATTTATTGTTTATCCTGTTTCTTCTGTTCATTATTAATATCTCTGTTATTATTCTAATAATCAAGAATCAAATTGCTGTTGATATCTGTGGTCTGGGGCACAGATTGGATAAAGTTGTTGATAGGTTAAAGGCGTTGATATGTTAAAGGCGATATATTTGATGATGTGTCTTTTAAGGCACGTAGTGAATGTTCTCTTTGGCCTGGGGCAAAGATGAACTGTTGTTTGGTATGATTATGGCCAAAGGCTGTAGACTGGTATAATCATGACTGGTGGTGCTATATTGAATATCTTTGGCCCGTAGTGCAAAGATGAATTGTTGATTTGCATGATTATGACCAGGAAATATGAGTTTGTATTATCATGATCAGTGGTATTTCAAATGATAAAAATTGATGATATTTTTCCTAAAAAGAGAAGCGAGTGGACATCATGGTCCATATAATTTTTCTAATGGTTGTTATTCTGCTGCAGTCATTGATCTGAACCTTGTTTAAAAACTTAACTGCAGTTGTTGAGTTAAAACTTGCTGTTTAAATTATTCTATCAAGAACACAACTATTGAAGGCTAACGATAATTTATTCGTCATTATCTTAGTCATGATATTCTTTACTGGGCTATTTGAGGTCACCCTTTGTTTTTGTTCCATTATTTTTTAACAAGAGATGAGAACGTAGCTGAGTCTAGCCGGGGGATGCAGTGAGAGTCCGAGAGATAGCTATCGTAGTCTTCTTCATGTGTTTTAAAATAGTGTGACAATAATAGTGAAGACTTAGTTGTGTATTATTATATACTGTATTGTTAAATGTTGTACTACCTTGTAATAATTTGGTGTAGTCTTTTGATAATTCAATTTTGGGTTGTGTGGACCCAGATTTGGGAGTGTCACATTTTATATATTATGACGTCACTGGTTCAATAACGGTTCAATCACTGGTTCAATCAGTGATCCATCCACCCGATACCCTTTCCGGTTCGATGATCGGTCCGGTTCTGAAAACATTACATTCAGGGGATTCAGATCCAGCCTTTATAGTATCCTTAAGTCCGATTTCTTATTTTTCATTTTGAACAATAATCATTTATTTTCTTTCGATTTGGATTTGTAATGAAAAATCTAGTTTAAAAATAGTTAACTTGGTTTAGGCTTATATTTATTTTTAGAAATATATATGAGTTCAAATTTTACCCAACTTAAATAAATAAAAATACTTAACCAACACAATTGATTCCAATTAATATGGGTTGACCCAATAGTTAAGTAACTATATTTTCAGGCCTACCCATATATGATATTCCAGAACCAATGATTTAAAAATTAAAATAAAAAAAAAAAGAAAAAAAGTAAGAAAGATAATTTGTTATTAACTTAACAGAATCCGTTTACAGTTATAAGAGATTAAATAAAAATAAATAAAAATTGTTCGTGTATAAAAATATAAGAATTAATTAATGAATATAACAAAGCAAAAACCTAGAAGCCGCCACACTTAGCAAGTATATATATTCTAGAAAATTAAATATCGAAACAAGTGGAATGCGATGTCTTGTACATATATTAAGAAATATCCACCATCGCAGCAAGTTACGTCAAAAGAAATTGAATTCTCCCCCGTACTATTCGGCTAACACACACACACACACACACACACACACACACACACACACACACATATATATATATATATCCATACACATTACTATTATCAACGTATCCAAAGTTACATACACATTACTATGGACCACATTACTACTATCAACGTATCCAAAGATGAGTCCTTTTACACTTATTTATTTATTTTATTTATTTTTATTATTCATATATAAATAAATTATTTTATTTTATCTTTTATTTAAATAAATAAGTTATATTTATTTATCTTATATACAAATAAATAAAATAAATAAGTCTAAAATTTTCCAAGTTATATTCTTATATTCACACACATATTCGGAACATCAACCACTTCCATAAATACATCTGGAAATTGCTATTCATTCTGCAAAAAGATACGACAACAAAACAATTATTTTGTTTTGGACAAGTGTATATTAACAATATTTAAATATAAAATTAAATATTATATCTATTTTAATTATTAAAAAATAGAATATGACACAAATTTCAATATCATATTTTATTTTTTAATAATTAAAATAAATATAATATTTAAATATTGTGTATTTATATTATTTTGTTTTCAATAAATATCCACTTTTCAATAATGGAGTAAAGAATAAAAAATTACAACACAAATTGTTAAAAGTGAAAAAGGAGATAGCCCGTGTATATCTAGCTTGTATAGATCATAGGATTTATATATCAATTTTTAGGGTTTTTAAGATAAATTCAATTGTATGGACATAAAAAATATATAAAAATATTTGAATATAAAATTTAGTGATATCTATTAACAACTTTATATTAATAATGATAATCAATAAATCTAAGTCTTTAAAAAATAAACTTATTTTATAAAGTTTTAAATTTTAATAATGGTACTATACATTCTCAAATTAATTAAATTTTTTATTAACATCTCATAGTTTAGCATGATATTTTTATTTCTATAATTGTTTTTGTTAAAAGATTAAGATAAAATAATTTTTATGAAACATTTGTTCTGTCTTCGTAATTTTTTGCCGATTAATATTCTTTCTACATTACTATAAAAAACATATCCATATATATATTACATTCACACGCAGATCCTTCCCATCAACCACGTCCACGTCCACACACATCTTTCCAATCATCCCAGTTCACACCTCACATATATTTATACACCATCGGCTTCACACACACACACACACACACACACATATAATTAACAAAGCCCAATTGATAATCTGATAACATAGCTAAAAACCCTCAAGTTTCTTTCTTCCCATCCTTATAATCATGCAACCAAATATTTCCTCTTGGCTTTACACATTTTCCTTCACTTTCTTCTTCTTTTATCTTCTTGAACTCTCTTCAGCTTTGCCTCTAATAAATTCCAATACAACAGCTGAATTTCGTAACCACACGGCGATATCGGAGTTTCGAATTCTGAACAGAAAATCTTTAGGCGACTGCCCTGATCTAAGCCCGTATCTTCAAATTAATGTTAGTTCAAATTCCAAGCTTTCTGATGATCAATATGTTACGGTTACCGTTAGCGGAGTTTTACATCCGGCAGCAAGTGATTGGGTGGCCATGATCTCACCAGCCCATTCCGAGTAAGAAAAAAATTAATTATCAGCTTTTTTAAGACGTGCAAAATATATTTCTAAGTGATTTATTGTTATGGGGTCGTGTCACACACTTGTATGTGAAATTTAAAAATTGAAATAAAAAAATAATAAAAGTGAAAAATTAAGAAGAGAGAGGGAACAATTAATAATTGGAGTTTAATTTCAGAATAATTTATATATGCTTTTTGTTTTTATTATTTCATTACACAGTTTACCCATTGGTAATCACCTTTTCCTCTCACCCTTTATGAAATAGATTGATATTTTAGAAAATATAAAAAATAATTTATTTGACATATGTCAAAATTGGAACAATCATACCAATAAAAAAAAATGAGGGTCTTTGCGGGGCAGAAATTGTACTCGGATCTTACAAAAAAGTCCATTTTTTGCCAAATTTTTTCTTTTAGAAAAAAGTGTCTTTTTACCGTATTCTTATGAAAGAGAGTTCAAATAGATAATTCATAAAAATAAGTTGTATGTTATATGAGAGAGACTTGCAATTATATACTATTTGTTTAAAATATAATAATTATATCATATAAAATATAAATTTATGTTATATATGCAATTTTTTTTTTTTGGCTAGTTTGAGTGGAATTTTAACATTCTTGATCCCAATATCTCGTGTACTCAAAGTCTTATGAATAGTTGCGGCTTGATTTATATATGCAATTTTGTTTTCATAAACTGTACAAATGAACTATTAATTTTAAACCGTCTAAAATCAGAATTCCCTTTTACTATTGATGGTAGTATGAAATTGGACCAGTCTTACCCTCAAGAATTCAATAAATGACAGTCTTTGGGGGACAAAAATTATAGTTGGTTTGTATGTCTCTCACTTTTTATTGTTCTTTCCGGTGGTGCACATGCAGTGTCTCAAGCTGTCCATTTAATGCCCTTCAGTATCAGCAAACTGGTGATTTAAGTAAACTACCACTTCTCTGCCATTATCCTGTGAAGGTAAGTAAGCAAAGCATGTGAACAAAATAATATATATGGCGTATCTCTGATAACCATGTCTTTTGTGCCTTCATCTCTATTAGTAGTATTTAGTGAACGGTGCTCTTGAGCCGCTATAACAGTTGGTGAATTTATTTGGCAAGAGTGTTTTCTCATTATTTTTACACACGTGTATGGTGTGTAAATTATATGAGATAAAATAAAGTTTTTATAAAATTTAAAAGTTTAAATAAAAAAATAATATAGTAATATAATTAAATTTATAAAACTAAAAGAAGAAAGAAAAAAACGTGATACAAAATCACCACTTACGTAAACGACTCTCCGAAGTCGCTTTATAAGATAGATATTTATTTCTCTTAAATTGTTGGCAATAACCTCTCAATTTTTCCCCCTCCTTTCAAGTAAGAGTTTCACTTTTTTCTTCTTCCCCACTTACTTTAATATCCTTTTAAATATCATTCAATTGTTTAAATATACACAACCTAAAATTGTAAATCAAGGTTATTTAACTTTTGATTGTTGGTAACTTATATTTTTAAAATATTATATAATTTGGAAATTTAGAAGCATTGTCATGACCCGACAACGGTATGGGACATGAAACCGAAAACGCCTTACTTATGATAACATAACTTCAAAGAAAAGCATATGAAATTTAATTATTTTTTTTTCTATATTATTACCAAATGTATACGTTTCTCATTTGCGTGCATGCCACATCTTTTATTAAATATAATTTATATATACTTTCTTCTTCCCAAATAATGTACCCTTTTTCGAAAATATAGATATATTTTTCTATTTTAAAATTTTTGAAATTAAAAATATATTTTTATTTTTAGACTATAAATTAAAGTTCATGTACAGTATGTCATTATTTTATTTTTATTTTATTGAAAACACAATTTTTTAAAATTAATTGAATACCATTACGTCACCATTATATTTCTAGCTTATGTTAGGTATAAGTCTCAAAAAATAATATTTCCTGAAAACTCGTTATTTCGAAATGGGGAAATGTTTCCGTTTTCAATATTGTCTCAAAACTATGTATCTTATACACAAACGATACTAAAATTATAATATCTTATTAATAAAAAATTTACATTAAATATTATTAATTTTATTTTAATAATATATCATAATATTAATATCACTCATATACATAGCGTGAGTGTATCAAATTTTAATTCTTTTGCCTCCGTAATACTTTATCCTTTTACTTTAAGCCTGGTGCACTAAGGTGTCAAAATGGTAATTTTGAAAGTTAATATCTTAAGCCACTTATCAACTTTTGTTGAATTGGAGGTAGTAGTGGGGTCATGTGTTTTTCTTAAATAAATTCTCCACAACTAAAATTTCTGAAATGCCCTTCCCATTAATGACGTCAGCGCATCACGTACTTGGAGCCAGAGAAACCACAGTCGTCACGTAAAAACTTCTTTTAACTAACCAGTCTCCCACGTGCCATATTTCCTATATAGGGAGCTGACCGAACTTATGAAAGGGTTTTCTTAACATACACTTCAAGAATATATATTAAACATAAAAAATAAAAAATAAAATTTATTAAATATTATTTATTTATATATTTATACGAAAAATAAGAGATGAGATTTATATTTTACGACTTTCACGATTTGTACACCAAACATTGAAATTGAGATATCAGAAAAATGATAATAAACTTGAATTCGTTAATCTTATATAAAAATTAAAAATCGGCCGATAGTAAAATATATAATGTTACATATATCCAATAAAATCTTTCAAAAAAAACATTGATCCAATTGAAATAATTAGTGCCGTATAATTGTTAGTTAAATAAATAAAGTTTAGAATAAATTATTTAAAAAAAAAACAAAATTCTCAATTTATGTCTTAAAGCCCACCAAATACCTATAAATTAGTACAGAAAAAACATAACCTATGACCGTACTTGCATGAATTTGCACTAGGCCCGTCAATTTAATTAGTTAATTATTGGGTGATTAATTATTTTTATTTATTTAAATTAAATGGACCCATATTTAAAAAAAAAAATTATGTAAGCCCGCATCAAGTAAACTATTTTGGAACAGGATTTTTCATTCAAGAATTTCCCGGAAACCCACTAAAAGATCAGACGCCATTCTTCTTCTTCTTCTTCTTCTCTCTTTCTTTTCAGCATAGAAGTCTGAGTATTTAATTCCGTCAATGCTGACCCCTCATTGACTTGCTCAGTAACCATTTTCTCTCTCCTTCAATATGCTTGGTCGCTAAGGAAACTCCCTTTCCTTGTCAAATGACTTGTAGTTTAGTACTATTTCTATTGATTTAATATTTTTATGAATTAATTTTTTATTTAATTCTATGAACGGTTTATTTTTTATTAATTTTAAGACTATTTGATATTTATATCCTTTAGGGAATATAATACTTCCATTTTTTTTTTCTTTTGTCGCTTTTACTTTTTGCTGAATCAATAATTGGGTGGTGTGCTTTCCCTTTTCTGCACTTTCTCAGAAACCAAACTGGGCAGCATTAGAGGTAGTATAAAATTTTTAGAGAGAGAGAGAGAGAAAGTATATAAAAAAAATAAATTATATATAAAATATTCCTTTTAGCTTTTTGCGAGAAAATCTATATGTATATAAACAGTTCAAATATCTTTTGGTGTTTTCTTCAATTGTGCTGTTTCAAAAGATTGTTTTTCCCATGATTAAGGAGTTGTATCTATATCTATATTATAAAGGCTTTAGGGAATGTTTGGTGATTTTGTGTTTTTTTTTTAATTTGTTTACTCTTTTGTTATTACAATTTTAGATTTATTATCATTTTGTTTTTTTAATTAATTTTTTTTTATATCTTTCTGTATAATCATCTAAATCTATAAAGTTTTGATTTTACCCTCACTAGTGTTAGTTATATATTATAGGTGTTGGCATCTTGTAGATATCATAAAAAATACAAAAAACAAATTTTTTTGGTTATTATACTTCTTTCTTTCTAAATTAAATGTCTAATTTTAACATTTTAAAATCTCATTGACCATTTTAAAAATTAATTTTTTTTACTATTTTAATCAAAATACAGGTGAAGAGATTATAACTAAAAGAAAGTATATACAATTTATCACTAACTCCAAATTTTATAACTTTAAAAATAAATTTATATATGTTTAATTATTAATTTTAAAAATAATTAATTTAATTTTAAAAACTAAAATTAAATATTTAATTTGAGATGGAGAGAGTAATTCAGTTACTGCTGAACTAGTTTAACAGGGGTTTGTAGCACATTAAAATAGTAGCGATCACATGCAAGATGATGGTCTTATTTTAAGAAATCTTAACAAAATAAAACTTATAAGTTATGATATTAAAAATATATTTATATGTGTTTAATTATTAATCTTTAATAGTTAATTTAATCATAAAAAAAAGTCAAATAATTTTTAATTTTAAACAGAGGGTGAATTTTTAATTTAGTATTATGGTATGATAAAATAATGATATTGTGATGGCAAAATTTGAAAATATTATGTTATTTTATACTGTTATTACTTAAAAGTAGACTGTTTTATGATATATAAAAATTAATAAATAAAATTCTTTTTATGGGACGAATATATTTATATCAACAAAAAATTTAAAAATTGCAGGCCCAACATGTGAGCACTGATCCAGACTATCTTGGCTGCAAGAAGAAAGAATGCAAGAAATATGACAACGGTGGTGCGTGCACAGTAACCACTTGCAGCGCGTCAATAGAATTCCATGTGATTAATATTAGAACTGATATTGAGTTTGTGTTCTTTGCTCATGGATTTGTGACACCTTGCGTTCTTAAAAGATCCGACCCGATCAGTTTTGCAAACCCGAAAAAGCCGTTGTATGGACATCTCTCAAGCATTGACTCTACAGGACAATCTGTAAGTTTTTAATCCTTTAGTTGTTATCGACTCATGATCTCGTATTCTAATGTTAAGCATGCTTTTTTTTCAAATAATATTATTTTATTGTTTAAAATTTTCTTGTATTATACTATACTAATATATTAATTATAAGAATGACAATTTCTTTCTAAAATATATTAATTATTTATTTGTCTATATATTCATATATTCATATAATAGGTAAAATCTTATTTAAAATCATATAGTTATACTCATGTAATTTTATAATAAAAATTATTAAATAATTAAATATTTTTATTATCAAGAATATGAATTTTAAAGAACACTAACTAAATTAAAAATTGAACAAGAATAAGAGATAGTGGTAAGTCAATAATTATGATAGTAAGAATATAGATAAAAAGATTTTAAAATTAAATAACAGATGAAAAAATAATTTCTTTTCTTAAATTTTAGTGTTGAATAATCAATTTAAAATTTTAGGGGTGCAAGACAATTTTGTGCTACTTGTTATATATAGAGACTATTAAGATTTGTTTGCTTTATGCATGATTTTCTAATTTATTTATTTTTAAATTTCGCAGTTCAAATATTAGAGAGATTTTAATTTTAAACTATAAATTGACGTTAAATTGTTACCATAAAATTAATTATATTTTAGATAAATTGAAAATTATTATATTGCCACTATTATACGTACTATTAATAAATGCTAGGAATATATTTGAAAAATAATTTTTCTTAAAAGTCATTATTTGATAAATGTATATTTAATATTTGAATGGACGGATTTAGGGAGTAACAAATAATGCAAAATACAAAACTTAATGAAATGTAAAAACTACTTCAATATGTCTCAAGATAAATATCCTCTATTAATTCTTATGATCAAATTGATCAGTTTCAAACTATTTAAGCATATATATTTAGATTTTCAAAAAAATAAACCTTGAGATTAATATTATGTTATGTTATTTTTCGGAGGCACACATATGAAGGGGGGGGGGGGGGGGGGGGTGTTAATAGATCATTATACATCATTGTATACTTTTTTCTTTTCAGCATATTTACGAAATATTATTACAATTGAATAGCACAACAAAATTAGTTATTTGGAAAATCCCCTTTATGATCCTTGAAAGATAAACACATAGTTTTGATTTAAATTTGCTAATGGAAAGATATTGCAATAATTAATCTTGTAATAACGTAGCTATAATAATTTTGGCAAATACAATAAAGATAATGAAAGCAGTAAAGAGATAATAAAACACAGTTATTTTTAAGAGGTTCAGAACCTAAATTACTTATATTCCTCTCTTTTACTCCACTAAGCAGAGTTAATGGTTCCTCTGAACCTTTCAACTGGACACTCAGTCCTTCCCACATCGGGTTTGATTCATTCAAATCAGGCGAGCCATCTAAACTCGTCTTTTTGCTATTGTTGATGTTGATGTTTGGGGTGCTGGTAAGTTAACATTAAGTTATCTTCTGTAGAACTTAGTAGCTGAACAACTTCGTTGATCATTTCTCTTCTGGAGCTCTCAACATATTTCGCTCTATTTTGCTATGGCTCTTATTTGACTGACGTCGTTCTCTGATCGATCCTCCAAAGCATAGAGTGGCTTTGGGTTAATGATGTCATCTCTTTTTCTTGACCGATCATCTCTTCGATCTTTTGTAGATTGCTCTTTTTCTCTGTTTATTGATTGATCGACCTACTGACCTTTGTCATTTGAATTGAAAATCTATTTATAGATTTCCTTTTGAAAAATATCCGTTTGGAAGTTACTGTTGCATAGTTGGTTTTTGCCTCAAATGTCTTCTACACTCTGATAGTATTAGGCAGTCAGTTAAAGCCACCCAAGTTATCAACTATGTTAGTCTGATGTGTACGGTTGACATACTTGAGTTTTCAAAATATAGCTGTTGAAAACTTGGTTGATCAGACATTATTCTTTCTTACAACACACTTCAAAATATTTTTAAGGTGAAGGTGTGTTGGAGAATCCTCTTTGTCAGAACGACTACTTATTGATGTTAAGAGTTTCACTCTGCGAAATCACTCCTCAGATATTTTATTGAAATAAGTAGCTCTGTATTCTTGCTTTGTACCTTTTGTTGCTCAATATTCCCAAGGTACCCTTATGTAATTCTGCAATTTGATTCTCTATTTATAGTTGCTCATTGATCTCCATTTAATTCTTCGACTTTGCCAGATGTGTTTAGTTCACTGTGCACTCCCAAAGTACTAAGCCTTCAGCTCTACGAACTTGAACCTTCTGTCTAATTCAAGTTCTAACTCTGAGCCATCTTCTTTTTAAAGACACTTGTTGTTTGCAAGGATGTGGACTCCACTATACTTGTCTTTGTTCAGTGTACTTCTTCTACTGTAGTGGATGCCACATGTCCTTTTCAATTGATAAACTAGTCATTGCTAAATAGTGCTCGTAACCTTATCTTCTTTGGCTAGTTTATTCTGGACTTTTTCTTGTTGGAGAATGCTTGATAAAGACATCAATAATCACTTATCGTAGGCCAGTGAATTTTCTTCTATGTTTCATCTTACCATGATGAAAGAAACTTCTACGATTCTGTCATTCAGTGTTGTTTGACATTCAATGTTTTGTACTTTGTTAGGTAGAACTGATGTAGCTCAACAATGACGTGACTCTGCATTCTGAAGTAGCTCAACTATCTTAAGTAGCTCAGCGATCTAATAATTTTCAATAATGTTCTATTCTACGATTCTGAGCATTTTAAGTTGTTTTATACTTGTGAGCTTTTTGCCTTCATTCTACGACCAGAGCCTTTTGTCTTTTCCCTGTGGTGTTCAACTGCTTGACTGAACTCTACGAACTCTTCATGTTTGTGTTGATCTTGTGGGATGACCTTTGCTCTTCTTTCTGTTTAATCTTCTGCCTTGATGTAAGGCTGATTTCTCCTTTTCTGTGCTTGAACATTCTTCCTTGATGATTTAATGTTCAACTTAGAGTCTCTTATGATCTTCTTTTTTTGGTTGTACCTTCTATATCTCAATACTCCTGAGGTACCCTTCTGTAATTCTGCGATCTGGTCCTCTATTTATAGTCACTCCTTGATATGCATTCAATTCTTTGACTTTGCCAGATTTACTTAGTTCACTATGCACTTCCAAAGAACTAAGACTTCAGCTTTACAAACTTAAACCTTCTGTCCAATTCAGGTTCTAGTCCCTCTGTTTGAGCCTTCTTCTTCTTAAGCACACTTGTTGTTTGTAAGGATGTGGACTCCACTATGTTTGTCTCTGTTCGGTGTACTTCTTCTGCTACAGTGGATGCCACGTGTCATCTTCACTTGATAAACTAGCCGTTGCAGAATAGTGCTCTGATCCTTGTCTTCTTCGACTAGTTTATTCTGGGCTTCTTTGATAAGGACATCCAAATTATCTGTTGTAGGTCAGTGAATCTTCTTTTTTGTTTCATCTTTCCATAATGAAAGTAGCTTCTATGATTCTGTCATTCAGTGTTGTTTGACATTCTGTGTTTTGTACGCTGCTGGGAAGCGCTAATTCAAATCAATAATGATGTGACTTTGCGTTTTGAACTAGCTCAGTGATATGATGATATTCAATAATGTTCCATTCTATGATCCTGAGCATTTTGACTTGTTTTATACTTGTGATCTTTTTGTCTTCACTCTACAACTAGAGCCCTTTGTCTTTTCTTTGTGGTGTTGAACTGCTTGACTAAACTCTACGAACTCTTCATGTTTGTGCTGATCTTGTGGGATGACCTTTGCTATTATTCCTATTTATTCTTCTGCCTTAAAATAAGTCTGATTTCTCATTTTCTGTGCTTGAGCATTTTTCATTGATAGTTTAATGCTCAGCTCAGAATCTCTTATGATATTCTATTCTTGGCTTTACTTGTGAGCTTTTTGTCTTTACTCTATGACTAGAGCCTTTTGTCTTTTCTTTGCGGTGTTGAACTGCTTAACTAAACTCTTTGAACTCTATGGCATGACCTTTGCTTTTCTTCCTGTTTATTCTTCTGCCTTAAAGTAAGTCTGATTTCTCATTTTCTGTGCTTGAGCATTCTTCCTTGATAGTTTAATGCTCAGCTCAGAATCTCTTCTGATCTTCTGTTCTTGACTTTGCAACTCTGTTCTGTTTGAAGATCTGCTCTTTTCTGCACTTAACAATTCTGTTCTGCTTTGCGATCTGCATTATTCTGTACTCGATGATCTGAGAGTCAGGGATCATAGAGTTAAGTTTCAAGTATCTCACTCGATAGTCCCGGCTTACTCTACGATTCTGGCTTCTCTGCCGTTCACTCTACGAACTCCCAGTTCTTTACTTTCTATTCTCCTTGATTATGTTATTTCTCTGTTCTGCTTGGTTAATCTTTAGCCGCTCTAATGTGCTATTTAGCCTAATTTATTACATAATTGGATCAACCTAATAAATTTTATCCCTAACTAGTCTATCTTTATAATTCGGATCAACCTAACAAATTTAATCTCTAACTAGTCTATCTTTTTCATTTGAATCAACTTAACAATTTTGATTCCCAAGTCCTTTTACAATAATTATTCTTTTAAGGACTTTATGATATCAATCAAATGTTTATATATTTACCTTTGTTCTTTTATAGTAGTATCAGAATAAATGCATAAGCAAGTAATAATTATTTTTCATTTATTTAATATAAGCATACAACATTATATCATCATCATTAAATTCAAATAGATTAACACATAAATTTACTAACACATTATATGTAGATTGTTATGGTTGTAGTCTTTCTAGATGTTTCTAGAAAAATAATAATATTGATTGATATTTAAAATGGTTAATTTAATCATAAAAGTTAATAAAAAACATAATACATGTAATTTCCTAACCGTAATACTAGTAACATACAAAAAGCCCTAATAAGTAACATACAAAAAGCCCTAATAAACCAAATTAAATTTCTAAAGAAGCAAAAAAGAATCTAGCCTATAAAACTTGGTTTGGCTATTTATTATGTTTTGATACTAAAAATGTTTTTGTATTACTGCACTTACAAAAAAACTCTTACAAAATGACGTGTCAAAATATAATTAATAGATAATCCACCATATATGAGTGGGTCTAATGATTATAACCAACCAAATTTGTCGTACACATCATTTTGTATCTTTTTGTTTTTTTTTTTGGTAACAATTCTTTAGTCAGCATAATATTATTGAAAATGTTTTAATATTAAAATCTATTTGTTGTATAAAATTAATGCAGATGAGAGTAACATGGGTTAGTGGGGATAAATCACCTCAGCAAGTTCAATATAGAAATGGGAAATCACAAGCATCAAAAGTGACCACATTTTCACAAGCTAACATGTGCAGTAAGTACCTCATCCAGTCTTCAAAGAATTGGTGCCTATTTATCTATTTTTGGGAATATAGGGCTTGCCTTTTCTTTATCTTATATTAGTCTTTCTGGCACATGCATGTGTGTGTAATTAAAAAAAAATTAGATATTTAAATAAAAGTTATAAAATATGGATGACAAAAATATTAGAAAGAAATTATGGATACAGAGTGGGATAGAGATATTACATAGTTTCAAGAAAAAACGATTATTTTCTTTGCTTTCCTTTAATAATATAGACACACTTCGTTCCACACAAAAAAAAATGTCTTATTTTGACATTTTAAAGTCAATTTGTGAAATCATAAAATTGATGTTTTGTGTAACTTTTGGTAATACAAAAGTTTTTAATTATTTGTAGTCATAGATAATTTATAATAATTGTGATTGTTAATACTTGAATTTGTCGAGACACTTGACCACCATTAATGGCATTGACCTGCACTGAAACAATCGAGAGTTTGACGGCTTGAACTGTCGGGGGATAGTTCCGGCGTGAGAATAAGTATTGGTCTCAAGAAATGTTAACAATGGAGGTGCTTAGTATTTAGCGGGGTCAATTTTAATTGGATTATACCTGAATTGTTAACTTTTCTTTTATAGTCGTCATCCTCCTTTAACCGTTAAACATGTGTGACAGTTATGATTGTAGTAATGATTTACGATCCCTATCATGACTAGTAACTACTGTAACCTCCGGACTAAATGTGTGAGTGGTAACTGTTTTATAACTGTCATGTCATTTAGTGGTCCAGGGCACCGAGCATGTTGGTCCAAGCCTCTTTGAACTAGGATTTAAGCTAAATGGGCCTTGGGGTTATTAGCCCAATCATTTCGACACATTCACTTTAACAAAAATTAAAAGCCCAACATTTCCCCCCACTTCTTTAGCATACAAGATGTGGTGAAGGAGTAGAAGGGTCTAAAATCGAGATCCGTGATTTCATCGAGAGCTTACATGCATGTAACCGAGAAGTAAAATCGTTAGGACCCTTAGATAATCACATGAGTTGGAAATTCATAAAGGCCTATCATCAGGCGGCATTTTGAAAAACAAGGTGCTCTTTGGGAACACGTACGTAAGCCTTACCTGATTCTATCCGGATTGTCAGATTGATCTAATCTAGATCGTCGATTTAAACAGGTTTTGAAATTAGAAGAGTAAAAGGACCCGTCTTTTCACTTTTCTCCTATTGTTTGCAGAGAAAAAGAAGAAAGCCTTATCTTCCAATTGTGTCCCTAAATCAACGTTAATTCTTCGTTTCGACTTAGTTTACCTTCAATTTTGAGTAAGTTTTCAAACTCTCCTCTTTAAGTTTATAAATGGGTAACCGGTTGAAGTGTTTAGCACGATCTGTTGCCCCTATCTGGTCATCTCCTGTTGAGGATGAGGTTATGAACACTGTCACTAGCTTGCTGTCTGGAGGTGAGGCATACAAAATTCCCGTCGCTGTGAGGGATCTGACCTTTAAGAAAGAGAATCACGAGAAATTATCGAATTAAGGTAGCCAACACTTCATCTGCCATCTCTGACCTGGATTTCCAGTTCTTGAGGTAGAATTCTACATTCCTGACGATTATGAACTTAGGGTACCCAGTTCTAAGGGGAGGATGCATTGGCACCCCCAAGATGGGAGCTTGGATTGTAGTCTCTAAGTAAGAACTTTTATTTGGTTTTTGTTTTCCTTTTCAGCTCTTTCTCCTTTACTTCCTCTATGTTACTGGGCTTAGCTTGAACCAGCTGGTTCCTAACTCTTTTATTAATCTCTTCAGCTTTATGGCTATTTTTGCTTCAAGGAGCATATAGCCCAATCTAGATTTTCTTTTCTAGTTTTTCACTTTGGGAGGTAGTAGATAAGGGTTTTTTTACAGGTTCACCAAGCAAGGGGGCTGAGAGATTTTGATGGATACTCCGGCCAGTAACAAGGGATGGCACCGAGATTGGTTATTCATAAAGGGTCCAGATACTAACATGGTAGGCCCTTGGAGAGAGCCGAGCCGTGATAAGCTGAATCCAATTATAATTAGTTCAGCAAGGCTAAAAATATTCGATTATTTGTATTCTTAGAGGCCTCCAAAGAAATGATCACGAGAATGGCTTAACGACCAAGAGTGGTTATATATTTGGGGCTTTGAGTGTCCAGCCCAATATAAGCTTTTCATTTTCGTTAACTCTAGTCGTACTAACTTCCGCTTTCCTTGATTTTGCAGTGGCGAACCAGCATAAATATCCCTAAAATGAAGCCATCCTGGCGGCTGTAGGGATGACCAAAATAAGGCTGCCTAGTATTGAGAAGTTGCTGAAGGCGAGGAAGTAGTAGAAGGTGGGCTAGCTGACTACTTCTTCTGCGGTAAGGCTAAAAGGATCGATTGAAGGATTCCTTAGCCCTTTGGCAGCGGTCCTTGCGTTTGATGTCTTGATCCCGCCTTCTTTCCCTATCACTGAGCCGAAGAATACTCCTGCCCCGATTTCAGCAAACACTACTTCTCCTCAACCCACCTCCCTTACCAATATCGACCAGGCGGAACCCCCGCAATAATCTTTTGATACAGAGTCTAAACTTCTGGTCTCTGAAGAGGTGGTGAAATTTAAGAGGAAGTCAAAGAGTAAGGAGAGGGTTCAGGACTCTGAAGAGGTGGTGAAATTTAAGAGGAAGTCAAAGAGTAAGGAGAGGGTTCCGGGACTCCCCTTCAATGTCTAAGAAGCAGAAAGTACATGCCGATGAGGACGGTCAGGGGGCTTCAATCGGCGTGAACCTTCTTGCCGGCCTTGATGAGTTCTGTCATAGAATTTTTGACTGTTTCAGAGAAGGAGCTGAAGATTTAAGGTTTAAGGGAGCTAGCCATCAAACTCTTATACAGATGTACCTTTTTGGCCAATCTCAAGTATTATCTTTGTATGTTCTTACCTTGTACTCTCAGTTCTTCGTTTATTATTTATGATATGTTGAATCTCTTATATCTGAAATAAGTCAATGCAACCTTGCTCTGTATCACTGATAACCAGAAGAAGCTTGTGAAAGAGGTTGAGAAATACAAGATTGACAAAAAGCAGTATCGTAAAGCTTTCCAAGATACCACTTATGCTCTCAAGGACCTTTAAACTAGCTTCAATGTGGTGAAAAAGGATAGGGACAATGACATTGCCAGATTATAGGAGGATCTGAAGACCTCCAAGGCTGAGAAATTAGAAGTTAATTGGTTGGGGGCCAAGACCCATGAGAAACTTCTGGTGGAGGAGGAGAATCGTAGGATTATTGAGGAGGAACGTGACAAAGTCCTAGCCTTCCTTCGAAAGAGAGATGAGACTATCAAGGCCAATTCTGACCGGCTAACCAGTTTTAACCAGTACTTGGAATAGATTACTTATAACTGGTCCGTTAGGGGAGAAGCCTTGGTGATAGATCCGTCTTTTGAAGTGTCTCACTCCCATTTATCTCCGGGAATTCGCCAGAGAATCATCGCCGAGTACAAGGCTTCAGAAGACTTTGTTGGAGAAATTGAACGCCGTGTAGTAAGTGAATTCAACGAAGGCTTCGAGCTCACAAAACAGATGCTCCGGGAGAGGGGGCACTCTCTTGAAGAGCTCGAAGTTGTTCTTCTTGAAAATTAGTTAACTCCACTTACTTTTCTCTTTGTAAATCCTCTGATCAAACTTTGTACATTGTTGACCAAATTCTGGATCTATAATATGGCTTTTTCTTGTCTTCTTTTTGTCAATCTGTTGTGTTAAATATTGTCTTTGTTCAAAGTGATGTTTACCTCTTAGACTCTCTGCCCCCCAACCTTATATGAGAGAATTAAAGATAAGGCTCAATAACAAGGTAAGGTTTTAATCAAAACAAAGTACACCAATATTTAAAAGAATGGATACTCCTGCCTCGATTTTAACAAACACTACTTTTCCTCAACCCACCTCCCGTACCAATATCGAGCAAGCAGAGCCCCCACAATAATCTTTTGTTGCAGAGTCTGAACTTCCGGTCTCTAAAGAAGTAGTGAAATTTAAGAGGAAGTCAAAGAGTAAAGAGAGGGTTCCGGACTCCCCTTCAACGTCGAAGAAGTAGAAAGTACGTGCCGAGGAGGTCGATTAGGGGGCTTCAATCGGTGTGAACCTTCTCGCCAGCCTTGACGAGTTTAGTCCCAGAATTTTTTACTGTTTTAGAGTAGGAGCTGAAGATTTAAGGTTTAAAGGAGCTAGCCCTCAAACTCTTATACAGATGTACCTCTTTGGCCAAGCTCAGGTATTCTCTTTGTATGTTCCCGCCTTGTACTCTCAGTTCTTTGCTTATTATTTTTGATATCTTGAATCTACTATATCTGAAATAAGTTAATGCAACCTTTCTCTGTATCACTGATAACCAGAAGAAGCTTGTGAAAGATGTTGAGAAATACAAGACTGACAAGAAGCAGTATCGTAAAGCTTTCCAAGATACCACTTTTGCTCTCAAGGACCTTCAAACTAGCTTCGATATGGTGAAAAAGGATAGGGACGATGACATTGGCAGATTATAGAAGGATTTGAAGACCTCCAAGGCTGAGAAATTAGAAGCTAATTGGTTGGGGGCCAAGACCCATTAGAAGCTTCTGGTGGAGGAGGAGAATCGGAGGACTGTTGAGGAGGAACGTGACAAAGTCCTAGCCTGCCTTCGAGAGAGAGACGAGACTATCAAGGCCAACTTTGACCGGCTGACCAGTTTTAACTAGTACTTGGAACATATTACTGATAATTGGTCAGTTAGGGGAGAAGCCTTGGTGAAAGATCCGTCTCTTGAAGTGTCTCCCTCCCATTTATCTTCAGGAATTCGCCAGAGAATCATCGCAGAGTACAAGGCTTCAAAAAACTTTGTTGAAGAAATTGAATGCCATGTATTGAGTGAATTCAACGAAGGCTTCAAGTTCACAAAACAGATGCTCCGGGAGAAGGGGCACTCTTTTAAAGAGCTCGAAGTTGTTCTTCCTGAGAATTAGTTAACTCCAGTTGCTTTTTTCTTTGTAAATCCTCTGATCAAACTTTATGCATTGTTAACCAAATTTTGGATCTATAATATGGTTTTTTCTTGTCTTCTTTCTATCATTATATTGTGTTAAATATTATCTTTGTTCAAAGTGATGTTTATCATTTAGACTCTCTGCCCCTAGCCTTTTATGAACGAATCAAAGATAAGGCTCAAGGACAAGGTAAGGTGTTAATCAAAACAAAGTACACCAATATTTAATAGAATGGTTGTAAGACAAAAATGATTGAGTTTAAAAAATATCCTCTTCCAGGGTTCAATTTCCCCCTACCGAAGAGTCTCCTTCTGGAATCCAAGGATATAAGATCAAAGTGTAAATCTTCGAGATTCCAAGTATTTTAGATCGAAAGGCATCTCCTTCGAGAGTTTTAAAAACTTTCGATCGATAGTAAATCTCCTTCAGGAGCCATAAGGCATCAGACTGAAGGACAAGATTCATTGGGATCCCAAGGTTCATTTGCTGAAGAGAGATTTCTTTGGATTTCCCAGATTTTCAAACCAAAGCGAGATCTCCTTTGGGATTCATAGGATGTCAAAATGAAATTTTCTATCTTCGGGATTTCCAAGGTTATTGGACCAAAGGGGGTCACATATCAAAATGAATATTATAAATTTGGGTCAAGTATGTTGATCTCGGAGATGGGTCAATTATGTTCCCTGTTAGCCTGCCAAATGTTCACTTGATGTTGAGGTTTGTGCAGATTACATGCCCAATCTATAAGATAGGCGGCCCAAATCTCTGAATTTGAATTTGAAAGAAGAAGCAATTTAAGGGAAGATTATAAGGAATGCCAACTGGTTATCTTGGGATATTAATCGCAACAGTTAAGTTGGAGAATCTTAACATATTATCTCGGGTTATAGCTTTTCCAAATCCAAAGGCAAAATAAATGCCGAGACTTTGGGATTTCTAATTGAATCATTGCTCAATAATTCTGTATAAATAGAAATATAGACAATCAGTTGTTCTCATACTCACAAAAATAATTGTCTCCCATAATTCTTTGCAGCAATCCTTTTCTTCCCTCCTCAAGTTTCATGGCTCCATTCTTCTCCACTTTTGGTGGAGTCATAACCAAATATCTAAGTGATGGTAAGGAATATGATATTAGAGAGATGATTTTGCCAACTGAGTACAATCATGTTGCCAACTGAGTCTCTGTAATTGCTCTTTATGCTATGAGGAGTCTCTCTAATTGTTCTTTACGCAAGAAAAGGGGTTCCCCTTGTTGTTCTTAATCTTAGACTGTTAAAGGGACGAGGTTAATCGGTATGATCATTAAGATTGGGCCTTTTCTCCCATTTTCAGAGTTCTTTATGTTGGATTAGTTCTTCTACTAAATCCAATGATGAGCTTCTGGAATGGTGTACTCCTCTCTTGCTCTTCCATGTCACTCTTGATTGAGAGAGGCCAGAATTGGGTTCCTTGAACTCTTCCATTCAACAAGAAAGGATCAAGATTGTAATGGATGCTTTACCGCCTGAGAAATGCAGCACAAGCTTCAATGACGAATGCCTCACGAAGAGATGATTTATCAAGAAGGTGTCTAAGATATTTGGCCATCTTTGTATTATTAGTTAATATGACTCTTGTATTAGATCTGAAGAGATAGTATTTTGTAATAGACCTTTTGTAAATTTCGTCATTCACATATTTTGTTTGTCTTATTTTGTTAGACTTATTCTATTTATCAAATATGTTGTATGTTTATGCTTACTGTTTGATTGTTAATTAGCACTACTTAGGCTTTCCTGCCCCCCACAAGCTTAATTGTAAAGTTTAATATATGGATTAGAAAATTTTTAAGTGTGTTAGATCAATACAAAAGATAATAATGTAACAGAATGATAATTTTATTAATTTTGAAGAAGTAAAAACTTCGACTGAAATCAACCTCAAAGACAAGTAAAGAATTTGTAAAACTATTTACTGATAGTATTTTCAAAGTTGAATATCGTGTCACATATTGGGTATGTCTTAGCCATCCATTGACTTAAGTTTATAAGTCTCTGGCCTTATTACTTCAGTAATTTTTTAAGGACCTTCCCAAGTGGGCATCAGCTTGCCAGTTTCCTGAGGCATTGAGGCTTCGATCTCCCGGAGGACCAGATTTCCCATATGAAACGTTCTGATCTTCACTTTTTTATTGAAGTGCCTAGCTGTGCGCTGCTGATAAGTTGTGAGCCTGAGCACTACATTGTTTCGACACTTTTTGAGTAGGTCGAATTTTTCTCGAAGTCCTCTACTATTGAGTATCTTATTGAAGTTTTAAACCCTTGAGGTTGGAGCTCAAATTTCAACTGGGATCAAAGCTTCGGTTTCGTAGGCTAACTTGAAAGGGGTTTCACTTGTTGTGGTTCAAGGAGTAGTTTAGTAAGCCCATAATACGTGGAATAGTTCTACGATCCATTTCCCTTTTGCTTCCTCAAGTCTCCTTTTAATCCCATTTAGAAGGGTCCGATTCGTGACTTCAACTTGGCCGTTAGCTTGGGGATGGGCCACAAAAGTTCGACGATGTTGTATATTCAATTGTTGGAGGAAATTTTTTAAACTTTCTCCCCACAAATTGAGTCCTATTGTTTGATACAAGGATCATCGGGATACCAAAACGATCGATCACTTGTTCTTTAAAAAATAAAAGGCAAGCCTCTTCGGTAATCCAAGCTAAAGGCTTGGCCTCCACTCATTTTGTGAAGTAATTTATTGATATCACTATGAACTTAACCTCCTTTTCCTTGTGGAAGGGGGCCCAAGATGTCGATTCCCCATACAGAGAAAGAAATCGGAGAGAGAATTGGTGTTAACTCTTCAGGAGGTTGTCGAGGTACTGAGGCAAAAACTTGACACTTGGGGCACTTCTTTATATAGTCTTTGGCATCTTGCAGCATTGTTAGCCAATAGTAGCCTTGTCGGATCTTATGTGAGAGTGATTTAACTCCTATGTGGTTTTCATAAATACCTTCATGTACTTTCTGAAGTATGTAATCGGCTCTTCTTGGGCCCACACAGAGGAGTAATGGTGACAAGTAGGACTATTTGTAGTGTTGATCATTGTTGATGCAATATTTTGTAGAGTTATATACGATCTTTTGAGCTTGAACATTATCCTTTGGTAAGACATCATTTATCAGGAAGCCTATTATTGGAGTCATCAAACAAATTTCCCGATCAATGTCTAGCACTTTATTGGCAAAAGTCATCTGTAGTTCCAACTCTTCGAGGTATACTGAACCATTTAGCGATTCCTAATCAGTGGCTACAAGTTTGGAAAGAGCATTAACCATAGTATTCTCAGCTCATACCACACCGATCATTTGATATTTTCGAAAGCCTGCAAGTATGCTTTGGATGAGTGTCTAGTGGGATTGCAAATGTGGTTCCCATGCTTCATACTCCATAAAAACTTGTTTCACCACTAGTTGAGAATTGCTGCAGACAACTAAGTTTTGTGCTTCCAGGCTCTTTGCTAATCTCAGACTAGCTAGGAGAGCTTCGTATTCAAAAATATGGTTAGTGGCCAAGAAGTTGAATTGAATGGATTGCTGGATCTTTAATTTTTGGGGGACGTAAGGATGACTCCTATCTTACTTCTCTGACCTGTCGAAGAACCATCGATGAATAGAATCCAGGGTTAGGTTTCAGATGAAGAGTCTTTTTCTTCAGGAGCAACATTTGTCTCGGTCTCTGACTTTTCTGGAAAAGAACATTCTGTGATGAAATCTGCCCAGGCTTGAGCCTTTATTGCTTTGTGTGGGTGAAATTTTAAGTTGAATTAACTTAGTTCCACTGCCCACGCTGCCAACCTCCCAGATAGATCGGGCCGGTAGAGGACCCTCTTGAGGGACTGAGTGGTCAAGATAATTATTGTCCTCCCCTGAAAGTATTATTGGAGTTTTCAGATTGACATCACTAGGGACTATGCTAATTTTTCCAAGTTTGGATATCGATTTTCGGTGTCCCAGAACACATGACTCATATAGTATACTGGTTTTTGTCCATCAGCATCTTCCCTAATTAAAACTACTTCAACAGCTAGTGGAGTAGCAAATAGATATATGTACAAATCTTCCTCAAGTAGAGCTTTACTCAGAAGAGGAGGAAAAGAGATGTACCTTTTGAATTGTTTGAAGGTGGCTTGACACTCTTCGGTCCACTGAAAGGTTTTCTTATTATGTACTCCTTTTAAAGTGTTGAAAAAGGGTAAACATTTCTCTGCAGATCGGGACATGAATCGCTGAAGTGCGGTCTGCCTTCCAATCAGCTTCTGAACTTCCTTAAAATTCCTAGGTGGTTGCTTGTTTATTATTGCCAATATCTTTTCGGGATTAGCTTCAATCCCTGTTCGGCTCACCATGTACCCTAAGAACTTTTTTGAACCGAGTCTGAAGGTACACTTTGTTGGATTAAGCATCATGTTGAACTTTCTGACGTTCTGAAAACATTCCTTAAGATTGGCCAAATGATCCACCATTTTCATGCTTCGGACTATCATGTCGTCGATGTAGACTTCCATGTTCCGGCCTATCTAACCCCCGAAGACCTTGTTCATCATCCGTTAATAGGTGGCCCTTATGTTAATCAATTCGAAAGACATCACACTATATGTATAAATAGCTCTATAAGTAATGAAGGCCACCTTCAGGATGTCGTTTGTCCATATTCGGATTTGGTTGTACCCTAAGAATGAGTCAAGAAAGCTCAGCATTGCATGGCTAGAGGTTGATTCAATTAATTGATCGATGTTAGGAAGGGGATAACAATCCTTCGGATAAGTTTTGTTCAGATAAATATAATCAACACACATCCTCCATTTTCCATTATGTTTCTTTACTAAGACGATGTTGGCCAACCATTTGGGATAGTCTATCTTAAAGATAAATTATGCCATTATCTGCTTCGCTACCTTATCATCAATTACCTTTTGTCTTTTGGGAGCTATGCTTCGACGTTTCTGCTTGACTGACTTGACATAGAGATCAACACTCAATTTATGGACAACCACTGACTCATCAATTCCCGGCACATCAGTTGGAGTCCATGCAAATATATCAGAGAACTCTTTCAATAAGGCAATTAGGCATCCTCTAAAGTCTGCTTGTCGCCCGATCCCTATCTGAACCACCTTTTTTTTTTATTTTTTATTTCCGGGGAATAATTCTACCTCCTCTGTTTCCTCTGCGGGAGTCACAATCGATTCATGGCCTGTTTCTGTGAAGGGTTCTAACTCTATCTTCATGGTTTGTTCTTGCTTGCTCACCCCAATAGATGCTTCCTGTAGAGTCTGGTGGTAACACTTTCGGGATATATCCTGATCCCCAACCACTTTCCTGACCCCATTCTCCGTCGAGAATTTCATTTTCAGGTGAAGTATCGAGGTAGCGGCTTTCAATGTCGATAATGTCATTCTTCCCAAGATGGCAATATAGTTGGTCTCTATATTCACAACGAAAAATCTCACCATTACGCAGGTTTGCTTTGGTGCCATTCCGAAGGTCATAGACATCTCTATATTTTCAAAAATGGGAACTGGGGCATTATCGAAGCCATACAATGGTGTGCCTTCATATGGAATCAATTTCTTGCCCCTTAGATCCAACCCGTTGTAGGCATACATATATAATACATCCACCAAACTTCCATTATCAATGAGAATCCGCCTCATATCCATGGTGCCCACATGTGCCGTTATTACGAGCGTACCATCATATGGGAGGAGCATGTCAGGTCGATAGTCTTCGTCCGAAAAGTGATGGGGTCGGTTTTGAAATTCCTCTGTTAACCGGAAACTTGATGAACTGCCCTAGTGTAAGTTTTTCTCTTTCTATTAGAAAGACTTGCCACGAGTCCCCCAAAAATGACGTCCACCACTCCTCTCGTTATCGGAGCGGCAGGAGGAGGAGCTATTTTGTAAAGTGCGGATCTCCTGGGTTTTTCAGTAGTGTAGCAGTCTAAGTTCCCTCTTTGGACCTACTCTTCAAGGAAGTCTTTTAGTTGGTAACAACTTTTTGTATCATAGCCAGGAATCTCACGATAAGTACAATACTTGTCGCTGTTCTTTTATCTAGCGAACACTCAAATTTTTTGATGGTCTTTGGAAAAACGGTTGATCTTTGATTTCAGTCACAATTTGGGCTCTGCTTGCAGTCAATGTGGTATAACTCTTATTCTCCCTTTTCTTATGATCCACATTTTGAGATCGATCTGTTTTCTACTCCCTTCGGCCATCACCATTTTTTTGTAACCTTTCTTTATTTCGTCTCTTCGGCCAAGATCCTTTTTATCCTCTGGGGTCCTTTTTATGATGACTGTTGTCATCATATATTGAAGGGCCCCTAAGGTTGGCCAAAGCCTCTTCAATTTAAATGAATTTGTCTATAATCTCATAAGCTTTGGCTAGAGATTGGGGAGCTTTCAAGATGATATCCTCTATGAGTCGGTTGGATCTTTCTACGTGTATCCCCATCGTGAGGAATTGTACCGCCTGTGCCGAGTCTAGGACGAGGAGCTCTGCCATTGCTTCTCTGAACCTCTTCATGAACTGTCGAAGAGCCTCATTAGGTTTCTGCTGCACTTGTAGCAAAGAAGTGATCATTTTGGCACGCTTTTTGTTCCCACCAAAGCGTACGTGGAACTGATCCTAAAGTTCTTCCCACGAATAGATTTAATTGGCTGGAAGGGAGATTATCCATTCTTTAGTAGTCTTTGTTAATGTTGAAATGAAGAGATGGCACATTCGCACTGCATCGTACTTGTGGATTTGTATCACCCATTTAAAACCGTAGGTGTGGTCTTGGGAATCACCAGTTCCATCATATTCCTTCAAGACAGATACTTTAAGAGTTCGGTTAATGGGTCCTTCCTCCAGCCCCTTGATGAAAGAAGAGGAGAACGATTTCTTTCCTGCAACCCTGACATGTCTCTCGAAACTTTTCGAACCAAATGATTCTCCAACTTGCCTATCTCGACGCTGTCGCCATAGCGGTTCTCCATTTATGCGTTTGGGTGGGGTTCTGGATTGTCGTCTCTGACCTTCCGAGTTTGAAGATTGAGCAGTAATCTCTTTATGATCTTGCTAGGAAGGGTGATACCTAATTTGAAATGGACCCCCCTTTTCGCCTTTCAAATTGACCTCTGTCAGTTCCAAATCCTTCAACTGTTTTTTGAGCTCTTCCTGCTAGAGTTGGAGAGCCCTCATTTTGTCTCGGACTTCCTGTAGGCGACGCTGCTTGCCTGCGTCATTCAGTCAATGGGACTGCGAGCGTGATTCCCTACGGGAAGGCCCTGCATGATTGTGATTATGGAGATGGGTAGACATTTTAGTTGGTAACTAGGTCAAAGAAAATTCTACTAAACACTAAAGGGGCCTCATTTTAGCGCCAATTTTAACGCCTTAAATTTGTGGAGATGCTTGACCACCATCAATGGCTTTGACCTACACAATAAAACAACCGAGAGCTTGATGGCTTGGACCGTCGGGAGATAGTTCCATCGTGAGAATAAGTACTGGTCTCAAGAAATGTTAACAATTGAGGTGCTTAGTGTTTAACGGGGTCAATTGTCATTGGATTATACCTGAATTGTTATCTTTCCTTTTATAGTCGTCGTCCTCCTCTAATCGTTAAACATGTGTGACGATTATGATCGGAGTAATGATGCATGATCCTCATCATGACCAGTAACTATTGTAACCTCTGGACTAAATGTGTGAGTGGTAACTGTTTTATAACTGTCATTGTCATGTCATTAAGTTGTCTGGGGCATCAAACGTGTTGGTCCAAGCCTCTTTGGATCTGGATTTAAGCTAAATGGACCGCAGGGTTATTAGTTCAATCATTTTGGTCTATTCACTTTAACAAAAATTCACAGCCCAACGGTGATTGTTTTAACTTAAATTACATGAATTAATTAATGTTAATTTTGAATTTGAAAGGTTCCGTCTTACCAAGCCCAGCCAAAGATTTCGGGTGGCATGACCCAGGTTATATTCATTCGGCGGTGATGACAGGACTTCAGCCTTCAATCACTTTCTCCTATAGATATGGAAGGTAATATATCTCCGTGTGTCCTAAGTGGAAGATAAAATATCTCCGTGTGTCCTAAGTAAATTTTAATATACATAAAATAAGGGGTTATGATTTCTTTTATAACACCTATCTCTAATTACTCTTGAAACACATTTAACGATATACGCATTTTTTTTGACGACGTTTTCAACGACATAATTATTTGAAATAAATTTTACTTTGTTGTTAATTGTGTACGATGAAACTTATTTAATTTGTTTTTAAATATAATATTTGTATCGCTAAATATGTAATGAAAAAAATTGAAAAATATATGTAATGGAAAGGTACCTAATCCATTAAAATAAGGTTGCTAATATTAACAGAGTAAGTATATATTTAATAATAGTTTTATAATTGTTTTAATGATGCTTAACAATTTAAAAAATGCTTATTACTCTGACAACATATGTTTTTTTTTTGGCAATATTAATCACCTAAAACAAGATTAGTCATTATACGAGAGTAATAAATATTATATTATAAGAATAATTAATAAATGTCATTAAAAATTCGAAATGTAGTTGAAGTATAAAAATGTCACTAAATATATATTTGATCTAGCAATATAAAAATTGCTTTGGTATTTAATACAGGCATTTGTTATTGTCGTACCAAATATAATATTGTGTATCGTCAAATCAATTATATAAATATAAGTAAATTAATATATATATATTTATTCTAACAGTATTACTTTTACTCTTACTCTTACATTATATATTTTACTCATATAATATCAATAATCAAAATGAATGTTAATAATCGCACGAGACTCCCAATTTGGGACTCAGAGACAGAGAGACACAATAACCATGTTGAAAAAAATTCTATATTTCTTGTCAACTATCGTCTTTCACGCCTTATCTTTCATGCATATATATAATGCAGTAATTCAGCCGGTTGGAGTAATTATACAAAGTTTCAAACTCCACCTGCCGGAGGATCAAATGAACTAACATTTCTAGCATTTGGTGACATGGGTAAGGCTCCTCGTGATGCTTCTGTGGAACATTATATTCAGGTAAATATGGCACAAATGGATTTAATTAGAAATTGTTTAGTAACCCTTTTGTGAATTTGTTATTTAATTCTATTATTCCTTGTGTATGTACCCTTCTAATATTTTAATTTATATTTGAATTTGAGTAATTAACAAATATCTTCTTCAATGTTATTATTAATGCAAAATTATACTTTTTAAAATATAATTAACAGTGTAAAACTGATCCTAAAAGTACAGTTCTGCACTATTAAGTGTACTACTAGATAGCATTTTTTGCTATATTATAAAGCGAGATACCATATATCTTCACAAAATATTAAGCTGAGAGTACAAATTGCATTTTAGTCTACCTCTTCGTTAATTCTCAAATTATAGTTGATTTTTCACACTTAGTCTGCTAATTATATTTGTCATGTATTTCGTCCTCAAATTAAATATACTTTTCATGTTAGTGTCACAAATATTGTAACTTTTCACGTTATAGTTACTTTTCAGGTTTAGTCAATCGGTAGTTTTATTTTTGTTTTGCTTTTTTGTTTCTTATTTCCTCCCCCCTAATGTTTAGTTCCCTTTAATTTTTATGTTATTGTTAGATTTGATTGAGATTGAAGAAATTATAAAGTTTGCCCGAAACAAATATTTAGAGAACCAAACGTGAAAACAGTTACAGTTTAGAGACTAACGAAAAGGATTATCCTAACTTAAAATAATATAGAACAAAAGTAAATCAAATTGGTCGGAGGCACAAAATTGATTCTTTACTTTTTGTTGGTGAAAAATAATATATGTAGCCAGGGTCGCTCTCCGTGATCAACGCCATGGCAGACGAATTGTCTTCTGGAAAAATAAATTCAATATTCCACATTGGAGATATAAGCTATGCAACTGGGTTTCTAGTTGAGTGGGACTATTTTCTTCACCTTATTAGTCCTGTGGCTTCCCAACTTTCTTACATGACCGCAATTGGAAACCATGAGAGGTATTTATATCTTTCTCACTAACCTATAGTTTAATGGAAAGTTATTGATAATGTCAGAGTCGTAATAACTACTACGTTATCGGAGCAATAAGTTTCAAATAATATTGTTAAAATAAATGTAAAAATGTCAATAATATATATTTATTTTAATTAAATAAATATTTCTCAGTCATTATTAACAGCTTAGCCAAACTCTATACTTCCATATTAAAGCAAGAGAAATACTTTGCACTTGTTTCAGTGTGTTTAGATGTAGAAATTGAGACACAGGATGGCATTATTTACGTGCAAAACTTAGGTCTTCTTCTCTTAAACATTCTATAGACACATTTTGACTTCTTAAGTCAATTTAGAAATTATTTAAATTCAAAATCGATAGTAATTTTTTTTTTGAATTTATCATAATCGTTATAACAACAGTAAAATAACTAAGAAGTACACTAGTTTCCAATTTTGTTACTTCAAAACTTAAAACATTCGTATCAATTTTGAATTTAAAATTTTCAGATTAACTCATCAAAAAATCATAAATGTACATTTAATATTAGAGAGATGGAGTAGTGCATAATTAATCATGGCATAAAAGTTTGGCATGAGATTTTTTGTAATTAAAATCCTCTGCTATTATGTGTCGAGGCTTATGACGAAGGTTTTTAGGGTCTAAGGCGACGATATGTCCCATCGCAATAGTCCTACCCCTACAAAAAAAAATAGGGGTATGGCGACGGTACATACAGTCGTCATAGACCCTAAAAACCGTTGCCATAGACCTCGACATAGAGAAACAAATGATTTAGTTATAGAAGATCTCACCCCTAAAAGTTTCATGTTACATATGACTTTTGATTTGATTGGATAAGTCTAGGGATACAAAATCCAAATCTAAACACAAAACTAAATACTACATTCATCTCAACCATTAAAAAATAGGGCATGAATGTCATGCCCCATTTTTTAATGGTTAAAATGAATGCAGTGCTTGAATGTTGTGCACTTATACTTATTCGATTTGATTAAGAGTAATGTTCGGTAACTATACAAAAATCATCTAGTTTACTATATAATTAACTCTTCAGAGACTACGTGGACTCGGGATCCGTTTACATAACTCCGGACTCAGGAGGAGAATGTGGAATTCCTTATGAGACTTACTTTCCGATGCCGGCACCGGCTAAGGATAAGCCATGGTATTCTATTGAACAAGGAAGTGTACATTTTACAGTCATTTCAACTGAGCATGATTGGTCACGAAGCTCCGAACAGGTATATGTATTTGAGCCTTTTGTTTTTCCTTCAATAAACTCACTGTTCTTTTTACCGATGTTAGATTTTATGTCTACAAAATGAGAATTTTATTTAACTTTTGATGTTTCCAATCATGTTAATATATGTCGTACATAAACTTCGGTATATTTTTTCCCTAGGATTTTATGAGGTGCGTAGTTTGAAATTAAATTTATTCCGATAAAAAATATTTACGTCGACATGGTACTACCAAAAACCTTCTATATGGTAAAAGAAAAAGGGCTTAAACACACTTTAAAATTTCAAGTTTTTCGAATTTTAAAACTTAAATCTCAATGTTTTAATTTTAAGACATTGAGCCCTAATATCCCTAAATTTCTATAAATAAAACCTTTCCGATACCGATGTGCAATAATTGATCGGAATGAGGGTATTTTGAGTAATTTTACTCTTAAATATTTTTGAAAACACTAGAAAATTCATGTCGATATGTGATGAAGAAAAAGAGAGAGTTAAAGTTAGTATAAACAATATATACTCTTAAAAAACTAAATTGCCATTTCATTTTGAATCACGTGATTTATTCCGCCAAGAAGTGCTATAATCAGTGGCCAAAAAGTTTTATTTATGGAAATTCAGACACGTTAATGTACAGTGTCTTTTAACGTTTAATTTCTAAAATGTGAAAAAATTAAAAGTTTTATAATGTATTCAAGCCAAAAAATAAAAATAAAAAAATAAATTAATGGGATTTAATTTTGGGATGAAGGTAGTATTTCTCCTTCCGCACGGTTTATGCAGAACATACAATATTGTTTAATATTTTTTTATATATTCTTAACAGTATGCATGGATGAAGAAGGACATGGCTTCAGTTGACCGAACAAGAACTCCTTGGTTAATTTTTATGGGGTAATTAAACTTTTAAAACTCAAAGCTCAGCTTTTAGTTTATGAATTTTTGAGGAAGATATAGGAAAACGATGGAAAAATATGAAAAGAACAGCTCACCCCTTATAAATCAACGGCATGCAGACACAGGCCCATGTATTCTACCCCAAATGCTCTAAGTGTTCTCCTCCCTAGCGTTGACAGCAATTTTGTCCAAGCTGTGGAGCCATTGCTGCTGCCCAACAAGGTAAAGCTCAAAACTAACTGGTTTAGTGGAATAGTCTCTCAAATTATATATTGAGCATATTGAAGTATACTCTAATTCCATATTGAATGATGTATATTCTGATTTCATATTGAAGTATCCAACTCAAAACCAATTGACTATGAGTGGAGTAGCCTCTCAAGTTATATATTCAGTCACCAGATCTTAGTTGTCCGATGTGGGACTTCATATCTAACACTCACTTAAATATTACGGGGCAATTAATTTGGTGAAATTAAAAGTCAATTGACCAATGATCAATTGAGTTCAAATCTTCTGCTCCATCTTTTGTTTCATATTATGCGTTATTGTCAAGTAAAGTATAGCTATTTACAATTAATTTTTTAAAATGAAATAGTATTACCTGAAAATACATGGGATGAGACAGCAAAAGTTACATCAGGCCAGATTTATGGTCAGCAACACAAAGTTGCATTTGTTTCAATTGTTTGCCCTTCACGCAAAGTTAATTTTTAAAAAAATGGTCGAATAGATGCAACTTCGTGCTACACCAACTTTTTTAATATGAATTGGTTTACGGTGTTCACAACTAACTTCACTGAATCCGGATAAAACTTTAGTTACCGGTTCGTTATTTCATTTAATTATCATAAAAAGAAAATTGTAATAATAATGATTATCAAATCAGGCCTCGAACAAAATATTTTTGTTGACATTCTAATTTAATTTGACAATGACCTTAATTTTTTTTTAGTAATTAACTATTAAGTTGAAGTGGAACTAAAAATTATTTGGTGAAAATTCATTATTTAGGTTGATCTGGCGCTGTTTGGGCACGTTCATAACTACGAGAGAACATGCGCGGTGTACCAAAAACAATGCAAAGCAATGCCTAAGAAAGACGCAAATGGAATAGATACATATGATAACAACAACTACAAAGCACCTATTCATGCAATCATTGGAATGGCTGGCTTCAAATTGGATTCCTTCCCATCTACAGTAAGTAGATTGTCTGTAATCTTCTCTCTCTCTCTCTCTCTCTCTCTCTATATATATATATATATATATATATATATATATATATATATATATATATATGACCTTCATTTATCATCATCATATTTTGTACCATATATTTGAAGATCTGACGGTCAGGATTTAAAAAAAAACAAAAAAACAGGCTTAACCATTGCAACATTGTATTGCGGAGGGGAAGTTGTTGTACTCTTATTTCAAAATTAATTTTTCATTTCCGCAACTTTGTGTAGTGATATTTAAGTTGTTAAGTTATTTCGCAATATAGTGTTATGTAAAGTCCCGCCTTTCTTAAATTTGAGTAGTTAAATCTTATAATGAACGGTGCAAGATAACTAGTGATCGACGAATTCATAGTCATCATTTGCTATCATGGGTGGATCCACTATAGGGCGAGCGCGAGGCCGGGGGCAAGTGTCTCCTCTTGATTTTTGTAATTCTTTAATAGTCAGGGGCACTAAAGTAAAGTGACTCGTTAAAAGAAGATTTGATGACTTGAAAAAAAAATTAAGTTTAATTTAAAAGTGATTTTATAGTTATTTTTATGTATTTTTTAAATTCATAGTTGTTTAATTTTAGTATTTCCTCTATTTCACAATAAACAAGTTTCATTTGTAAGTTTTTTATTCCACAAAAAATAGTTCACTTTTTATTGATATAGTAGTATAAAATGAAATAATATCTTCAAATTTGTCATCATAATTTATTACATGTCAATATTATTGAATTAATAACTCATTATATTGAATGGTAAATATGAAATAAAAAGGTATATACATCATTAATATATATTATAAATGAGACTTTTTTGGGTAAAGAATAAGGTAATTTTATCATTTATGGAATATTATTTTTATTTAATTATAAGGGTGTCCCCTCTTAATAAAATTCCTGCGTCCACTCCTGTTTGCTATGGATTATTCCCTCGTGCATATTTGTAGGTTAGATGAAAAATAATTCTTTACATCCACTCTAATTTGTTTTGCTTACAGGCTGATAGTTGGAGCTTGAAGCGGATTGCTGAGTTTGGCTACGTAAGAGTGCATGCAACTAAGACAGAGTTAAACTTTGAGGTAAGGATATATAAAATTTATTTATTTATTTGATTTTAAATATACTATCTACATTAATAAACCCAATTTATTTTCTAAAATGCGCTTAAAATTATTTAAATAAATTTCGAGTTTTCAATAAATATAACAAAATGACTGAATATCTTTGAAGTTTGATTAGTTGTCTAATATGCCTCTTTCGTTTTGTAGTATGTAAATGCAAATACAAGAGATGTAGAAGACAGATTCCAAATTACGAGAAGCCCAATAAACTAGAAAACCAGGAGAAATATTTATGTGAAAAGTGATGTATAGCAGGTTATTTATCATAACTTATAGTCTTTGTTTCACTCAAAAAGTCTTTGTTGTCAATTTTAATATTTTTCATAAATAAATAAAAATCGTTCTAAATTATAAAATTATTGTTGACTTTTGAAAAGTTAATTTGAGATATTTTCAAACTTAAACTTGAGATGATTTATTAAAAATAATGAAGTAATAAATCTTATATTGAGTAGTACTTTTATAATAGTTAACAATATTCAATATTATATTAACTAAAACTAAAAGAATACATTTCAATTTAGAGTTAGAAAATGTCTCAAGTTGAATTCAATAATAATCTTAATTGGGATTGTAATATCCCGGATATTTCACAAGATTTTTAAATAAGGTCTTGATGATAAAATAAAGGTTGAGGTTAAAACCTAGATTTGGAGAAGTAACAGTTGTAGAGAAGTGAGTAAACATTTGACCCTAATCTTGGTGCTATGATTAAAATGTGAGTGAATATAGGTTTTTATATTTTAAAACCTAGAATTTGATTATGTGTATACTTGGAGGTATATTTATAATAAGGTAATATAATACCTTTAAAGTTCAATGAATTTATTGGATTAAAAGAGATTATGTAAGAAGTTTTTACTTTGAGGTATGAGAAAATTTATTATGAAAATCCTAAGCTTTGGAGGATTCAAGCGAAAATTTGAGGTTTAGATATAAAGCTAATCCTGGTAAAGAGATGGGTGATCACTGGAAATGAATTTGAGTTCTGTCATAAAGGGACTAGGACAGTAATTATAAAACAATAAGTAAAGCGATGCCTAAAATAAGATAATCGACGTGATTAGTCGGATAGGCATGAGTTGTAAAGAGTTGGAAATGAAACAAACTCTGATATTTTATTGGTAATAGAAATTCCAAGGATGAAATCAATTGTAAGGATCGAGTCTAAAACTTAATCTGAGGAAAACAATTGTTGGGAGTTAAAACCTAGAATTGGTTGAAGGGGTATACGATAAGGTATACACCAAGTTATGTAGCTATATGATATATAGGTACAAAGAACTTGATGAGGAAGAATTACCCTCATATTTTTGAGTTACCTTATATTGAAATTTCGGGGACGAAATTATTATAAGGGGGGAAGAATGTAGCGACCCGGAATATTTTGATATAGAGAAGTGAAATTATTGACAGTAATTGTAAATTCTGGGCGATTAATTAAATCAGTGTGTGGACTCAGGTATTTATTTATGGTCGATATAATTAAAGGTATTAAAGAAAATTCAGTTAATGGGTTGATTTAACTTAATGGACCAACCTAGGTTGTGTAATATTAAAATATTGATATGGCTAATGAGCTTTGTGATTATTAATTAATGAAAATGCGTAAGCATTTATAAAGTTATATTTACTTCCATTTGAAAAGTTAGGAGAAATTGAAAAATGACCAAGATACCCTTGACAAGTTGATTCATAACCTTGGTGTTATAGAAGAGAGGAAATATTCAAAACGTCCGCGACTAAGAAATGGCAAAATGGTCAAAGATCGACTAAAGGAAGTCAACAACCCAAATTTGAGTTCGGGATGGAATTTGGAAACGCGAGCTGCACCGTTGAGTCCGGAACGTCTAATTTAACTCGAAGAGACGACAAACACATTTTGGTGTCGGGATTGACTTTTGGTCAAAGTCAATTGTTTGACCGGTCAAGGTGAAAAGTCAAACTTTGAGTTTGAAGATGAATTTTGAGAAACGGACTTCACCATGACGACGGAAACGTCGAATTTAGTGAGTATGGATTGAAAACACGATATGTGTTTCAGTTGACTTTTTGGTCAAAATTGACCGTTTGACTTATTAGGGTAAAAGGTCGAACTTGGAGTTCGGAAGTGAATTTGAAGAAATGGATGTTACCACGACGACGGGGACGTCCAAATTAGTAGGAATTGACTGTAATATTGAAAAATGTGATTTTTGGGTTAAACAGTCAAAGAACGGGTCAGATAATTAAAAGCGGGACCCAAAAAGAGAATTAAATCTCCAGAATTTTTGGATGGGCCAGCTGATTTTAGACTTTTAAGTGGGTGAATATTATATTGAGTTACTCAATGATTTATCCTAATGCAATCCTCTCAACCCATCAAATTTCATTTCCTTCTTATCTCTTATCTTGTTATATTTAATACTTGATTAAACCAACTCCTGAGAGGGTAAGAAATCAGCAAAAGAGAAGAGAGAGAGAGAGAGAGCTGCAACCCACGGGTGGAAGGAAAAGAAGAAGAGGAAGAAGAGAAAGCCATGTATTAATGAAGCTATGAAGGTATACTTTCTAAACCTTAGTGTAATCTTTGATTCTCTTGGGTAAATGTTAGTTTTTAGTGAAATTAATGGTATTAGATCATGATATAACTTGTGTGTAATGATCTAACCATAGATTTTCATGAATCTTATAGATGAGTCACGAATTTATGTAAAATAAAGGAAGTTGAAAAACGAAATTTCGTAGAAATGTGTGTTGTGTTGCAGTTGGTTCGGGGATTTTTATAAAATTGAGTTTTTAGAGTTAGAGAGCGGGCTATATATCAAATTAAAGCTACGGAAGTAAGCTTTCTGTAAAAAAAAAATTAGATCACAGAGATTCCTTGTGGTTTGTTTGTGGTGACTGATTGAAGCAGTCTGGGTCGGACCGAAAATGGTCTACCCAGAATCTGCCGCGATTTTTTGGTTTGTAAAAATTGTAGAAAATCATATATTTGGAATTTGGTGTTGATGTAAACTACAAAGTTGTAGATATGGAAGTTAACTAGAAGTACCCAAAATATTGAACCATTTTATGGGCTGGTGTATTTTTGAAATAATTAAATTTGTTCGCCTGTCCAGTGACTGAAGCTGACAGGTTGGGTAAACTCTTAGATCTGTGTTGTTTGGTGCATGGGATGAAGTCAAGGTCTAAATAAGAACTAAAGTAGATTTCATAAGGTTTAATTTGATGTAAAGATGATCAAAAACGGACATATAACGAAGAAGTTATGAATTTTTTTGTGAACTAGTGTCTAACTGCCAGTTTGTTCTCGGGACAATTTTTAACACAGCTATTCTTTGAGGTGTACAGCCTAATGTGTACCTAATTAGGTTCTCAAACCTAAACAAAAGTTGTAGATCTCGAAGTTACGAAGATATGTCAAGAATGAACGATGCTAAAATTCTTTATAGATTATTTTATATTAATTTTATCGTAAAACAGGTCGGGACAAAAAGTAAGGTGTCACTCACTATTTTGAGTGGGCTGTTTTGGAATTTTTTTAGTTCGAGTAATTTGGGGTTTAAGACGCCTATGGATGTAGCTAGAATATGTTATGGATAGATCATTGTCCAAATTTGAGCCAATTCCGGATTGGGACGAAGAAGTTGTGAATTAACTAAGATTTAAAATCGATGAACGTAAAAGTTAAAACAATTGAAAGCTAGGGTCATAATTAATATTTCTAATGCGTCAAATTGTGACTAATATGAGTATGTCAACCACATTATGATTGTAGGTTGTTCGGGGAATGTAATGTTAGCGTGTGCCGGATAAACTTATCAGGCAAGTCTTTCAGTACTTGCTCCAATGTGTTACATGTTTTTATGTGTAAACATGACATTAGTGTGCATTTGTGCAACAATGTGTGATAAATGGTTGATGTTTATTAAATGATAATAGATGCATATTCTATATTGAACTGTTCGATATGGTAAATGCTATGCATGAAAAGCATGAAGCATGAATTTAAATGCAACGCATGATATGCATAAAATATGTATAGGTTGCAAAGCATAAGATGCATGAAGTATGATAACATGTCGTTATGTGCTATGTGATACCTGTTGGACTTGCTGAGCCGTCGCGCTCATCCTTGCTTTAAATTAACATTTTCAGCGGAGTAACTGAAGCAATTTCAGAAGGCACTAGATTACGGAAGATGGAAATTGCAATGTTGTTAAAACGACATTCAATGTAACTATCTTGATATTTGAACTTGTCATTGTTCAGTTAGTAATGTTTTTAGCTATGATAAAGAATTTGTAAATGTTACGGGTTCTGAGCGAATAGGTAAGTAAGAATTTATTGCATAAATTTATGAAGTTAAATTGTGAGCTAGAATTACTCATATTGTTGTAAAGAAAATGAATTAAGTTGAAATAAATTCTGGTAAAATGAATAAAGGATATTCATTATGAAAATAAGTTGTATACTTTACATTTTATCAATGTAAACTTATACAAATGAAATACTTTAAGTAAATTAGCATATGTCAAGTTTTCGGTATGCTAAAATAATGAATTCAAGATGCTGAAATAGGAAACCAGCTTGCTGTTTTGGTAAACAGTTTGCTGTTTTAGTAGTTCAGCTTGCTGTAATGGTTTTTCAGCTTGCTGTTTTGGTAATCTAGTTTGCTGAATCTTGTATCTAGCTTACCAGATTATAAAGAAGAACTTATAGAAGTAAAGATTAAATATTGAATCATAATATATATGATTTTGTGAGTTAAGAAAAGATGTAAAGATTAAAATTCTGAAACGAATTGATGTTGCAGGTTAATAAGCTGGGTAGTTATCAATGGTTGCTAACCTTCGAGATAGATTTGTTATATTCCTATAAAGGTTAATACACTTGATTTATGTAAGGATATTTTGCAATAAATTTAATTACTTAATGTCTTTAAGTTGTATTTATGGAATTAAATGTTAGCATTCGAGGTTTATAGTAAAGACCAAGGAACAAGAAATGCTTACTAACCTAGCAGAATTGAAGTTATAATTTGGTAATAATTTTGCCATTAGGATTGATAATGGATATCAAGTTTGATTTGAATCCCTTAGACGTAAAATTTTGGGATAGATATGTTGTGGTAATATTCTATTGGAGATCATGTTCTTGAAATAAAAGATGAACCTACAATAGACGAGTGCTAATATTATTGGACTCGATCGGATAGTAAAAGTCAAGGTATTATTATAATGACTTCTTGTTGGAGTGTAAGTTTTTGTGTACTCACAATTATTGTGGTAAACTGATCATGATATATATGATTTTGAGGTCAAGGAAATTAATGTAAAGATTTCGATTCAGGGGAAATAAAGAAGATTTTCATAGTTTTTAAATAAACTAGCTTATCAATTAATACATTGAGTTTTAGCAGCATTAAATTATTAAATGTTGTGGTTATTCAGTGAAGGTCCCGCGTAACGACCGGGGGTCGCCCGTAGCTAGAGTGCGGGGATTCCCGGGGCGTCACAGGGATGGTTTCCATTATACTTATGCTCCAATTTCTCCCAAAGTCTTAATACACATTTAAAAATAAATATTACATTTATTGACACAATAAAATTTGTCGCAAATAATTAGCGACTCAATAAATTCATCACAAATAATTGTTTCATTGCACTATCGCAATAAATAGTATTTGTGTTGCTAAATGTGTATTGAGAAAGTTACAAACACCAAATAAAGTTTTCATTATTATGGGGCCTTAAATCCGTCTTTCGAGATTCTCCATACTGTTTTAAGGACCAAAATTTATATTTTACAAGGAAATGAAATCGTAAATATTACATCCATAAAGATCGTCCAACATTGAAATTCTATCAATATCCCTTAAATCAATATTGAAGGACTGACTTCCTTCCTAGGCTCACATAATGAGAAATGCAATAAATCATAACAAAATCACAATAAATTGAAATAAAGTCAAAATAATATCGTAAGAAAATCGGAATAATATTGCAATAAAATTAAATCCATGCGATGACACAATAAGGATCTAATAGAGAATGTATCCTAGATTTGCTAACAGTTCGCTCCATGGGAATGGAGTCCTGGCTGATCAAAAGAGGTAGGATCTGCTTATCACTAGATATGGATCTAGGATGGGTCACGCGGTTAATCTCGTAATTAAAATAATTCAAGTCCCGTATAAAATATTCAATAAAACGAGAGCTGAATATATAAAATATCGATAAAATAATCAAAAAGGTTTCATTGGGAGGTAAGGAGGAAATATCATTCGTTCAAGTTCCTTTCTAGCCATCCCTAATCCGATAACTTAGTAGATCCAGCGAATATAGGCCGAATCTAGGTTAAAAATCGAATCTTTAGTACTGTAGTATACTGAAAATATTAGATCTATGATAGATCTAGAGTTAAATCAAGTAAAAATCGAATCTTTAATATTGTAATACATAGAAAATACTAGATTTAAAATAGATCTATCTATATAGGATAAAAGATCGAATCTTTGACATAAAATCACATAAAATACAATAGATCTAGCTTAGATCTACACAAGAGCTACATAAAAAGTTGAATCTTTTACATTTCAAACATTGCAATGAGTAAAATACACGAGATCTATGTAACAACACGTAAAGATTGAATTTTTCACCTTGGGGGTGATGGAGTGAGCCTTGAAGAGCATAGATCTTGTAGAAATCACTCTAATTTATATAAGAATTTAACAATATACAATAAATCTAGTGTAGATGTACTATTTCTCTCTCTAAATTATGTACCTTCTCTCTACAAATTGGACTTTCTCTCTCTAGAAATGGCTCCTCTCTTAAAATGACTTGAAATTTTCCTTTTATAGGCATTTAGCCTTGGCCGCAGGTTTACCTGCGGCTAGCTGCAAGGTTACCTGAGGCTGGCTAGGGTGGGGCCCAACTATCTTGATTCTCGTGCCATAACGTCTATTTTTCGTACTTCGCGCTAGAACGTCCGTAACTTACAATCCGAGAATAGTTAGGAAACGTGTCATACCATTCCGAAAAGTTATTTTCGCTGGCTAGGCAATAACATAAGGCTTGACAAACTTTGAATATGAGAAGATAGAGTGAAAGGTATAAACATCCTCCTGAAGACGTCGGTTAGTCACTTGCCTTGCCTTACGTAATCCAATGCTCATAAATTGTCATGATAGCTTTGATCATAGCTTGTTGTGATAGCTTCGAATACACGTATTGAGGTTTATCATCCTTTCTCGTATATCTGGGTGAAATGACAATTTTTCCCTCCTACCATGGTTAGAAAACAGGTGCAAAATTTTGGGTGTCTACACCGACATCCCGACCATTGAAGACACTTCTGACAATGATAGCAGTGCCTCAATGGCAACTCAAATAAATCAAGCTACCACCACTATTGGACAAGAAGGAAGAGATGCTATAGGTGTTGAAGTGGCCGGAGATCGGGTGATACCAAGTGTAGTACAAGATGACGTGTGAGGGCTTTGCGGAGCGTCCAAGAGGGTCAAAACTTTGTGGCCTCTATGATGACCTATGTGCAAAGGAGGCAAGAAGAGGCGAGGCTCCAAAAGGAAATGCTCCAAGCCCAGGTTATCCTACAAGCCCGTGCAATGCCAAGACAATTAAGCAATAACTAAGCCATCCAAGAAGTGACACTCAACAATAATCACCCAGCGGGGGAGGCTATGTTGGTTTATAAATATCCATATGCATACAATCAAACTGCATAATAGAGCGAAAGCATGGCAAAATCAAATTTTAAAATTTTATAAACCATAACCAGGATTGACCTTTATGCGCAATTATTAATTAAACAAGGAGTCAGAGAATTATACCCTTGTAGAAACTATTCTTCAACAGGTATGAGTTCACCTCCAATTCCTTCGCATGTCTCTCCAAATTCACCAATTAGATTCCTTAGATCAACGTCAACTACCCAAGTGTGTAGCCTCTAGAGGTGCTCCACCAAGAAAAATATGGATTCAAGAGGTAATTGATTCTACTAGATCTTGTGTGGTGGCAAACCCTAGTTTTCTCTCTCTTTTAATTCCTTATATGTAGAGAATTGTGTGAGTAATCTAAAATCATAATAAGACTTCTCTTATTTATAGATTTATCCAATCATCCTAAAATATTTAGGAATATGATTTTAATTTAACACCTAATCTTATTAGGAACTAAATTAATTTAATATAATAATTACAATTCCTAAACCATTTAGGAACTTAATTATTTATCACTTGAACAACATAGTTTTATAAAATATTTCCTTTTGTTTTACTTGAGATATCAATGAGACTCATATACGTTCATATGCATATAACTCGTGAATTTAAAAACATATCACCCATATAATTTCATTTCTTATAGAATTCAACTTTGATCTATCTTATAAAACACATGATTCACTTGGAAAAAAATATTCACAAAGCCATGTTCCATTTGAAATCATTTACTAAACCATGTTCATACCATTTACTCTAAATCATGCTCCTAGGTTATTTATATGAAACCAACATGATTCATGACTCTACCAGTCTACTCAATGATCTATCCATATATTAAACACTTGAATTATCAAAGTTTTTGAAAAAGACTTCTTTGAGGATTTTTAGCAAACATTTGGTGTGCATTCATTAATAACTCTGACATGTTATATATATATATATATATATATATATATATATATATATATATATATATATATATATATATATATATATATATAAACACATACACACACATCTCCTTCCAATAGCCTTCCCTATGTCACCGAATCCATCATGTGCCACACACAACCACCTCCCACAATAACAATTCACCAACCACAATGCAAAATACGAATAACTATAATCACCAACTATGGACATATATAATTAAGAGTTTGAATGGAGAAGCACTCTTATACCTTTGGTAGTTTGGATGACTCATGATATTGTTATTGATTGCTACAAAGAATGCCAAGTCTGTTGCTGTAACTTCTCTATTTTCCCTGACCTTCCACCCGAATGCTCCATTTCTCTTTAACACTCTATAAATTTCCTTCCTTACATTTAGTAGTAGAGATCAAGGTTTGACATGGGTGAATGGCCTGGGTACTTAAAGGAGTAACCTTCTCCCTCTACCAGCTGCATACACAGCTAAGGCTGTGTTTGTTTACATCTGAACAGCTCTTAATGGACATGCCTCTGATTCGGTTAGAGGCAAAACTTGTTTGGTAATTTTTTTTTTGCCTCTTAATGCCTCTTATTCGCTTAGACACAAAAATGATTCTAAACCATTTAGAGGCAAGTCTGAATGGACAAAGCTATTTTTTGGACAAAAATACCCTCCTTAGTATTATCATTTTCCTTTCCTATCCACCAACCAGATCTGCCACCATACCACCACCACTACACCATCACCACGCCACCCCCACGCCACCATACCAAACACCACGCCACCATTAAGCCAGATCTGCACCAAACATCACACCAGATCTGGGGAGGTGGAGGTGAAGGGGGAGGGCGAGGGGGGCGCCGGGGAGGGGGGCAGTGGGGAAGGCCAGAGCCAGGGGAGGGAGAGGGAGAGGCGGGGGCGGGGGGAGGGGGGCAGTGGGGAAGGCCGGAGCCGGGGGAGGGGGACGCCTGGAAGGGGGCAGTGGGGGAAGGCCGGGGAAGGGGGACGCCGGGGGTGGGGGGAGGAGGGGGGCAGTGGGGAAAGGCCGGAGCCGGGGAAGGGGGAGCTGGGGGTAGGCGGGGTCCGGGGAGGGGGAAGAAGAAGAGCAGGTGTCTGCTTTTGTCTTTTTTTTTTTTTTTTTTTTAAGGGCAAAATAGTAAAATATTTTTATTCAGACATTCTAAAAAAAATATTATCAAACAACATTTTTTCATTCAGATATAATTCTATTCAGACACTCTATATTATTCAGATGTCTAAACTGTTTAGATCTTAATAATAAAATTTATCAAACACCACCTAAGTAAGACTAGCTTGACCCCTAGTTAACCCCTATAATTGTCACCCCAAGACATCACCTAGTTGCCCCTATATGACCTATGTGATCCCTTCCTTCCTGACCCTCTCTTACAGCAGCCCCCTTTCTCATCTGAACAAGTCACTTCTCAGCTGCCATAAAAAATGCCGAATGACTCTTCAAATAGTCCACTTGTTTCACTAACCAAATCCCTCATTTAGCTTATTAAGTTACCTACTCCAACCTCACATAAAAAATCCATCAACTAACAATTATCTAGGGGTGAGCAAGAAATCGATTCGCCCCCAAAACCGCATCAAAAACCGCATCAACGGTTCCGGCGTATGTGGCGATTTTAGGTGAGTTGAAAAATTAAATTTGCGGTTTGGGTTTGGTTTCTGAGCAAAACCGTATTTAAAAAACCGCATCGCACCATTACCAAAATGACGTCGTTATCATAATTATTTTTTCATAACTGTGTGATTTCAGTTGCTATTTAAGTTTCTATTTATGATATTTAATGGCTTATTATGAGCATACTTTTTATGTTAAAGAGATAGTCTATATAAATGGTTTTTTTTTTATTTCTTTCTTATACTTATAAAAATATTCTTTTTGTTTCACATTAATAGGGCAGAGCATGATGCGGTTTGGTGTGGTTTGAAGTCCAAATCGCACCTGAAACTGCGTAAGTGCAGTTTGATAAATTTAAAATCGCATATGAAACCGTAATGTGTGGTTTCATTTGAGTGTACTTGTGACACCCCAGGATTTTACAAAAATTCTAAATAAGGATTATGGATAATTAAGTGAATGTTATAAAACAAAACCTAGTTAAAATGATTAAATGAGATTATTACGTGATTAAATTGAATTAGTAAGTGATCAATGTGTTAGAAAGAACCTGTGTGGTTGAAATATTAAAGAGGGACCTATGTGGTCGAATATAGAAATATGAATTTGAGTTAGAGAATTATGGAAATGGAAAATTATAATGAAAAAGGAGTTTTGAGAATTTAATGATAGTGTAATGGATTAAGAACGAATGAATTGATGTTAATACCTACAATAAGGTGAATTGAAAGGAATTATTGTAAGACACAATATTATGTGTCAGCAGAACTATAGATTTAATACAGGTATATGTGTATATGTATATGCGATTGATTATAGAAAGCTAGAAAATATTGGAGATGAGGAAATAGAATGTAAATTGATCGTAAGCTATGAGAATTAATAATGAGATTAAGAAATGGGCCTGGAGAGGCGAGGGGTCAGAAATGGAAGGCTAAGATAAGGCAGTATATGCAAGAAGGGTAACCGTTTAACCTAACCGACATATTAGGAATTAACGGGATATTAAAGGAATGATATATGATATTTGGAAGTTATTATGAAATTTATGTTAATTGATGGTTATAAGATAATAGATAATTCGATTCATGAATACGAAAAATAATACCCCTGGGAGTGTGCAGAAAGAATATAGATTTCAAATATGGTGTAAATTAGCACATGTGTATTAGGTAAATAAGTGAATGGATGTTAAAGTTGTAATTACGATATTATGAATTATTAAGAATAACGGACGATGGATTTTGGTAATCTGGTCGGGGTTCGCTTCTCGAGGAAGTGGTTTATGGAAAGAGCGATCGTTGTGAATATTGAGATGTTGGGAATTTGAAATGGATTGAATAGAGAACCAAAAAGGGTTCGTAAATAATTTAGAAGGGAATATTATGTAAGTTGACATTTATGTTAAATTATAATAAGTGATTGATGAATTGGCATTTAGAAGTGTGACAAGTATTTTGGGACAAGTTAATTATGAGGTATTTAATGATGGAACAAAGTTCAAGCATGATGAAACAAGATTAGATCAAAAATGATTTGAATTGGTTGAAAATTATGCAAATTATGAATTAAAGAGAATTAAATTTCTCTAGATTTTGGGGCTAAAGACTAAAATGCCTTTGCCAATGTAAAGAATGACCATAGTATCTTTTGATGAGAATTGTCCTAAATGCCATTGTTAATAGAAGGAAAATGTCTCATATACCCTTAACCATGCAAGAGTTACTTAACCAATGATTGGTTAAGTGTTGGAGGAATTGATATTATATATATATGTATATGTTAGGCATGAGAGTTAAGTGATTTTGCTGAAAATGTGCTATCATTCGAAGTTGCTAGAAGCTAGGAGAGAAAATGAGAGAAGCCATGGAAGGTGAGGAAAGAAAGCTTGATTTCATGAGCTTGGATGCTTGGTTGGCCTTGAAGCAAGGAGAAAGGAGGAAGAGCTTGCCAAGAGAAAGCTTTTCATGTAAGGAAGTTAGCCATTCAATGAGGTATTGATCATGTTCTAACCATAGAACTTAGTTTCTATAAGTTTTAATGTTAGTTTAAGACTAGCCATGCATGGATTAGTGGCTAGATGTAAGTTTTTTATGAGTTATGTGTTAAATGGTTGAGAAGTCATGAAACCTTAAGTGTTCAAGAGATATATGAAGGTGGTGTATTATCCATGTATGAATTCAAGTTAAAAGTTATGATTTAAGGTATAATCATGTGTAATATGTTGTTAGATTTGATAAAAATCTAGTTAGAGAGGTTGAACATGTTGGATTCATGAATATTAATTTGATAGATAACATATAGAATGCTTTGATAGTTGAGAATCATGTTTTAGTATGAAAAGATCAAATATTAGGCTATACTTTTTGTGTAAACCAAATTGTAATCTGTAAAGTGCACTAGAACGTGCACATAGAATTGATAGAGACTTACAAAGTGGTAAAAAATATATGTGGTAGCCTATGTGGTGCGTTGAGTTTAAGGAGTCAAGTTGAGGTTAAGTATTGAAATTAAAAGTTTTGAAAAGTTGATGAAAATCCGATTTAAAGGGATTTTTGGCAATTTTGATAAATTAAAGGTAAAATGAAGCCAAATGGCTTAGTTTTAAGTTATTACTCGTGTCTAGGTTGATTTGGTAATCAATGGATTTCAATTTGAGCAAATTGACGATTTGAACGATTGAAATCGATCGTTTCGAATCAAAACGGATTTTTACGGACAAAAGTCGCCTCGTGCGAAATTTTATCGTTTTGAAAGTTTGGACATGTCATATATAGGTTATATGAACTATGTCAAGTGTTGAATTGATGTTTTAAATCAAATGGCCAAAAATCACAAGAATTGCAAAAGTTGATTTTAAAAATTCTGAATTTTCCTAAGTATAGAAACAAGTTAAACAGCCCTCCTACGGGCTAATATATTTATGATTTTAAGAAGCCAAATGAGGAAATAGAAAATTTTATAAACTATTATGTTATAAGGTCTACACGTACACCAAATTTGGTGTTAATTGGAATTGTGGTTAAGGAATTAAAAATCAGCAAAGCAGGGAAGAAAATCAAAAATTCTGCAGAACCAGGACTGCGCCGAGGCGCAGTATTATACACTGGTAACTGCGCCGGGGCGCAGTTACTGTTCATGGCTGCGGAGATCTCGCGGCCAGCGAGGTCTGGTACGGCCGGGGCGCGATGTTACTGTAGCAGCTGAAAATTTTAAGTCCCAAAAAGCTATGTTTTGATATAAAATGATATAGATAGATTATGAATACCTTAAATGATTAAGAATGGGCTATTTAAAGGATGTCAGGATATAATGAAACGAGGAATAGTCTAATGTTGCATGTTTAAAGTTAAGCCAAAGTGAATTATAAGATATGAAAATGTCGAGAACGAGAGGATGTATTATTAACCCATGAAAGGTATAATACATCAAAGGTGGGATGCTTAGAGACAATTGGTCTAATAATTATGGATTAAGTTTGATATGATATATTAAGTTGATAATCCTATATTGATAAATATAGATGATATGTTTACAGATAACGCTCGATGTAGCAAACCGAGGAATGAAAGGTTAACAAGGCCAAGTGAGGCAGAAGGTTAAATAAATAAAGCATACAGACAAGTTTTTCAGACTTAAAAGTACTAAGTGGACTGCGTGAACTATGTGATAGTTGAAATGGGCACTCCGTGCCATAACGTGATCTAATTGTTAAATGCAACACGTGATATATGAGCAGGACATATTAAATTAAAAAAAGCATGATGCATATTATAAACTGCGAGCATGAAAGGTGTTAACTGAATTACTTGCTGAGCTTTATGCTCATTCTTGCTATGAACTAACGTTTCAGGTAAAGTACAAGAAGGCCGAATAATCCGGTGATGCTAAGGTAAAGAGTGTGAATGCATGGAGATGCGTGAACAAATTATAAATTGTATCTGTGAGATATTTATGTAAAGCAAATATATGTAAATTTATAATAATTGGTTTTTAATTGTTAAACCTAGATGGTAGAAAGGAATGCATGATTTGCTAATTTGTATTATCGGAGGATGAAAAGTGTATGTATATATTGTCCAGAGAAAGTGGAAATGTGATACATGTGATAAACTTATATGTATGGTATAGAAATACGTAAATAGATGTATGAAACATGGTATGCATGATATAGATGTATGAAAGCAGGTATACGTGCACAGGAGCATGTACAGAACATGTACACATAATTAGGGCCATGTATAGATAGTTTATGGCGAAATTTTATTTGCAGGATATGTTAAATCATAATATTATATATGATTATAATAGGTCTCAATAATTGATGTTTGACCTAAGTTAATGAAGAGTAAATAAACGTTGCGATCCTGAGACATGTAAGGATTATAAGTTAAATAAAGTTTTAAAAAAAAAAATGGACCGAAATTATGGTCAACAGATTGGTTATAAAGATTAAATGTTAAGTTTAACGCACGAGATCCCTGTTAATATGGTTTTAAAGTTAATAATTCTGATATCCAGAGATAATCGGATAATTAAATAAGGTCGGGATTTCGGGGCGTCACAGTAGTTTCGGTTTTAAAACCAATTGAATATATAGATATTGAAAAATATTTTTTCTTTTACAAAAATTGACAGCAATAAAAATATTTTTCCAGTGAATGCTACCTACAAGGAACTAAAAAATGTCACATTGAATAATAATGATTCCTCAGGTTTAGTAACCTTTATAATGTAAACTGATAAAATGTGATTTGTCCAAAAATTAACAACTTAATCATCCTTTACTTTATGAGATTCATGAACAAAGTAAACCATTCTCGTTGAACAACGATAATGTAGCACAAATTTATATATATATATATATATATATATATATATATATATATATATATATATATAAAAGGAGTTGTCAAAGTTATAGTATTAATTTGCAACAAAAAGAACATTTTTATAAGCTCAAGAAAGAAATAAATAACCATTTATATAGATTATCTCTTTAACATAAAAAGTATGCCCAGAATAAGCCACCAAATACCATAAATAGAAACTCAAAGAGCAACTGAAATCACACAGTTATAAAAAAATAATTATGATAACGACATCATTTTGGTGATGGTGCGGTGCGGTTTCTTAAATGCGGTTTTGCTCAGAAACCAAACTGAAACCATAAATTCAATTTTTCAACGCACCTAAAATCGTCACATATGTCGGAACCGTTGATGCGGTTTTAATTGGTACGGTTTGTACTGTTTTTTGTGCGATTTCGGGGGACGAATCGGTTTCTTGCTCACCCCTAAAAATAATGCAGAAAAAACTTATGCCAACAAGAAAGTATAAAATTTTCTACGAAGTTTGAATCGAGTGTGGTTGTAATGCCCTCAAATCTGAGTACTCACTACTCCAGACTTAGTGCATTACGATCCTTCTCACGATACAGAACCAATTATATAATACAATTAATTTATAATATTAGTATAACAGTTCATAACTTTATATTACATTAGCCATGATTTAATTACATTATATTACCCAGGATTTACTTACATTACATTCAAATATAAGTATCTCAAAAGATTTTAACATTAGATATTTAACTATCAATATTATATTAATTATTACTGCTCTAGTTTTCTTCCTCAGCTTTACCATTTGCCTTATCTTTAGCGTCCAACCTTTCTGAACCTTCTGCTTTAACTGCAAATAAAATTTGCAAGAGTGTACAACTAATTTGCTTAGCAAGCATAAGTAAATACGGTCAATGAATTATAACAATCAGAATGAATAATTATTGAAGAGCTTTAATAACTTGATTATAAAACAAAATTGATGGAACAACATAAAAGAACAAGAAGTAAAAGAATTTCCTTAATCTCAAGTATTGCACTGAGCGGTTGTAAGGACCATGAACTTATACCAAGTTCAGCAATTAAAAACTGTGAACTATTCAAATTACCAAGTTCAACAGTATAAACTGTGAACTATCCATATATTTGTCAATTGCATTCAAGGTAATCAGTCTATCGTACCCTGTTATACATAACAATCCATTGTCGTCAAAAATTTTCAATCGAATCCCGACATCCATATCCCTTTTATCAGGGTTATTCATGCTCAGTCTTAGTCTCGAAATTCGCATCAAAGCAATTTGGAATGGATTTGATCACTTCCAAATGTAATATCAACAACTTAATTTATACATTAATTATGTATAGCCGAAACAAGTGGCGTAAACTCATAACATAAAACATTTTATGAATCACATAATAATTTAAGAAACAGTCACCTATAAACTGAAAACTTGAATAGTAACTCAATAAAATATAACCACTAAATTTAGCCAAAAAAAATAGGATAAACTCTTTCTACAGACGGTCCAAGAAACGTTATAAAAATAATTTATAATTAATTATGGAACCAATTCCAATTGCACCAAATAATAATCTTTCACAAGTTAGAATTTTTTTTATTTATCAATAATATGAATTTAAGATTGAGCAATAAAATATGAGGAAATTGGCACTAGCTCAAAAACTTTCTTAGAATAAATAAATTATAAAAGTTAGGCAACTTGTATAGAATAACGATTAATTCTTTGCTCAAAGAGAGAGAACTTGTCTGTCTCGCCCTTTTTTCGGTCTAAGCTTAAATTTTTGATTCTCATAGAGCCTACACGGTTTATGAAGTCAACATATAATCATTAGTCATAATATAACTTAAAATAGTTTTATTCTATCTTAGTCTTTTTATTAATATCTTCTACTCTGCTTCCAATATTTTTACGCTGCCCGACTTTAACTTGGAACATTTTTTTTTGACCGAAAGCTCAGGCGGCTCAACTGCTCAACGGTAGCCGACAGCTGGCCCCCAATTGGCCACCAGTCGCCCCAGCTGCTCGACAGTGGCTGGCAGTTGCTGCATGCACAAGCCGCATAGCGCCCCAAGGCTTCGTACGTCGCATGTAGGCGCTGCCTGCCGCGCCCTGCTGCTGCCCAACTGCAGATTTTCCATGTTTTCCTAGCTTATTCAAACCTTCATAGCTTATTCATTTAAAATGCTTTTAAAGTGATTCTTTACCCTTTGTATAGGTTATATACCAAGCTTTAATTCAAGACTAATCAAGCTCAAAATTTCAAAATATATAGAGAGTTATGCTAATCCAAAAATCAGCCCGCAACATAGAAATTTCAACTTTCATTTTTAATGTTTTTCTTATTTTCTTTGTTAATCTTTCCATCATGTAAGCCTTTAATTATCACGATTCAACATGTTTATATATATATATATATATATGAGTTTAATATATATTTGCTACCATAATTGAAATATTTCATAAAAGAAATTAAATAAAGGAATAGGTTGGGATTTATACCTTTTTATGTTAGCTTGTTTTTCCTTTGATTTGGTTGTTTGGCTTGCTTGAGCTCTTCTTCTTTTATTTTTTGCCAACACAAAGGATACATTAAATACATCACATGGTCACTTTTGATCCTTACTTCCTCATGTGGTCGGATCCTCCCCCTCTTATCCTTTTTTTTTTAGGGAAAATTACATATATTAGTACATTTTTAGAAATAATTACAATAATAGTGCATTCATAAAATAATTACAAAAGTAATACATTTCCTCATATTTATTTACAAAATTAAATCATATTTAGTATCCCTTTAATTTAGGTGGATATTTTAAATTTTAAATATTTCATTGCTGTCATCATCCTTATCATACAAAAGAAACAAAAATTTATTTCCTCAATTTCATCCACCCGCCTCCTCCCTCTCCCCTCTCCTGCCGACCACCACCCCCAGCCGCCGCCTCCTCCCTCTCCCCTCTCCTGCCGACCACCACCCCCAGCCGCCGCCTCCCCTCCCCCTCCTCCAGATCTCCCCTCCCCCGCCTGCCCGCCTGCCGCGCCTGCCCCCTCCGCCTCCCCCTTCCTCAGCCGTCCCTCTCCCCTCTCCTGCCGACCACCACCCCCAGCTGCCGCCTCCACTCCCATGGCCGCCTCCCCTCCCCCGCCTCCAGATCTCCCCTCCCCCGCCTGCCCCCTCCGCCTCCCTCTTCCCCAGCCGCCGACCCACTCCCGCCCCCGTCCCTCCTCCCATCCACCACAGCCCCCCACCCCCTCCGACCACCACCCCCCAGCCGCCTCGCCTCCCCCGCATCCCTCCCCCTCGTCCAGATCTCCCCTCCCGCCTCCCCCTTCCCCCTTCCCCGCCTCCTTCTTTGTTTTCAACAGTACTAGAATTTTTGACTATGCACTTGTTTTTCTTAATTAATCATTCAAAATTAAAATTTACATAGTATTTCCTTATATATAAATTCACTATGCATTTGCTTTTATTTTTAAGGTATTTATTTTTAAATATATATTTATACAGAGGTAACCATTTTAGTTTTTGTGTGTAACCAAATATTCATAAAAGTTTGGTTACCTTTCTATTAAAGTTTGGTTACTTTTATATTAAAGGTTAGTTACCTATGTATTAAAGTTTGGTTACCTCTGTATTAAAGTTTGGTTACCTTTGTATTAAAGGTTGGTTACCTTTATATTACTGTTTGGTTACCTTTTGTATTAAGATTTGGCTACCGTTGTATTAAAGGTTGGTTACATTTGTATTAAAGGTTGGTTACATGTGTATTAAAGGTTGGTTACCTTTATATTAAAGTTTTGTTACTTTTATATTAAAGGTTGGTTACCTCTGTATTAAAGTTTGGTTACCTCTGTATTAAAGGTTGGTTACCTTTATATTACAATTTGGTTACCTTTTGTATTAAGATTTGGCTACCGTTGTATTAAAGGTTGGTTACCTGTGTATTAAAGGTTGGTTACCTGTGTATTAAGGTTTGGTTACCTTTGTATTAAAGGTTGGTTACCTGTGTATTAAGGTTAGTTACCTTTGTATTAAAGGTTGGTTACCTGTGTATTAAGATTTGGTTACCATCATGCAGTTGGTTGCCAAATCTTCAGACCAATGTAACCAATTTAGTTTTATTAAGTTACTAATTTATTTTTGAATGTCATGCAGTTGGTAGCTAAACTTTCACACAGAGGTAACCATTTACTTATGTTTGTAGAGCGAATGTTCTTCTTCTTCTTCTTCTTCTTCTTCTTCTTCTTCTTCTCATTGGCAGCTTGCTTTCCACCCCTTTCTTTTTCGCAGGATCTGAAACATAAGTTTAAGATTCACGACGGATATTCGCGATGGTAAAGGAGGAAGATGACGGAAAAATAATTTTTCGTGGCGGAGATTCGCGGCGGCGTAAGAAGAAGCTGACGAGGGATGAAGACGACGGAGATTCGCGGCGGCATAAGAGGAAGCTGGCGAGGGATGAAGACAGACGACGAGATTTTTTTTTTTTTTTTTTTCATCCATATGATTTGAATTTTGAATTTTGAATTATGACAGCCTTGATTTTAGGTTCCTTATTAATGTGAAATTAAATTGTTTGAAATTATTGTGTTATTTTTGTAATTATTTTGTGTGTGTTTTATTTTTGTAATTACTTTCTAATTGTTGTATATTAGTGTTAAGGACCCTTTTTTTTATTTTAATAGTTGCATGATTATCCCATGTGCATAAAATTGGAAAATTCTAGAATTGGGCCAAAGGCTTTTGGGCTTGGACTTAAGTTTATCTTCGTGGACTTAAATAGCTTATACATTTATATATATACGTCCAAGTAGGCTAGACTCTACTTGAGTAACTTATATATATATATTCCCAAGTGGGCTTGATTATAAATACTAAATAACAAATGATTGGTTAGTTTCCTTTGCCCATTTTCCTTCCTAGCCCATTCCTTCATTGTCCCATTACTTGTTTATAATTTCTCATATTCTCCCTTGAAATAATTCTCTAAATTTTCATTTGCAAAAATATAATTTATGCATAATGATGACTCGTATTTGAAATTAAATTTCTAATTTTGTTAAACAATTACTCTTCATTTTTTTTAATTTTTTTGTTATTATTTTTTTATTTTTATTTTATATGAAAATTATTTGGGTGTTACATTCTCCCCTCCTTATAATGATTCCGTCCCTAGAATCATTAGACTCATAAAAATTAATATTTCCTCATGAATTAAGTTCTTTTCAACTAGCGTGATTCGTAATTGTTTACCAAAATGACTCACATCCGATCCAATCCATGGATAGCACAGTTCAATATTCAAGAGAGAGATTCCATTAATTCACAAGATAAATCTAACTAACTGAAAATTTCATAAAATATATTGAACAGATAGTTATAGCAATTATGTAATTTATTAAAATGATACTTGATATCCCATCCCTAGATATCATCGTGTCTTTAACCATCATATTGAAGGTCCTTGTTGTTGGTCGAATTGGTACAGTTAGTCTGGTAATTATTGGCGATTTAGTATTTTTACTACTTCCTCCTACTTCTACTTTCTTCTTTGGACAATCCCGCGATTGGTGATCTAAAGCACCACACACAAAACACCCACTTCTCCTTGGATTTGAACAGTTAAGAGCCATGTGGCCCTCTTGTCCACATTGGTAACACACATTCTTACCTCTCAAACACACCCCAACACGGTTCTTTCCACAATTCTCCCAAACCTCTACTTTCCTTTTATTCTCTCCCTCTTTCCTTACCCGATAGTTGTTATTCCACTTCCACTTATTATTATTACTATTGCCTCCACTAGTGTAATAGCCACAAAATTAAAAATAAGATTATTAATGAAAATAAGGAATTATTTGAAATTGATTATATGTATATATATAATGTGTCATGATGAGAGAGTTAATAATTGAATTAAATTGAATTAATTATGTGATAAGTAAGAAACCAAGTGATGATGGTGAATGAGCTTAAGTTATAATTAATTAAACTTATGTAATATGTCTTGTGTGGCATAAAGAGTAATGGTGAATAAATTGAGTGTTTAATTAAATTAATTTGTGAAAGGATGAAATAATTAAATGAATTAATAAGAATAAATAATTAAGTCCAATATGAATATTAGAAATGTCACATAACATAATGTGATATGATCCAATTTGTTAGGAAATTAAAGTCCGTATAAGTGAGATTACTAGAATTGTTAATTAGCCCAATGGAAATTTTGGTGCATAGCCCAAAGAAAATTGAAATTAGTGGCCCAATGAGATTTAATTAGAATGGCCCAAGGTGTGATGGACAAGGTTAGATGATACACACACACACACACCCGCACGCACACACACACACACACACACACCATGATCGACCACCCCTAGCTCTCAAAATGTTGAAAATTTTCTTGTCTTTAATGCTTGGAGCCATGTGAGCACTATAATTACTTAAGGGTATGGCTAAGCATGGAGGTAATCAACTATTTTTATAAACTTAGCTTTTACCCTAGGTTATTATCTTGTGGTATTTTATACATGTATTGGTACATGTATATGTACATGAGATTTGTCTATAAATAGGGGCTCCTAATTCATTTTACAAAGTTTACTTCATTTGGTTAAGTTTTAGTATAGCGAGAAAAGAGAGCTTGAGAGAAATTAGAAAAAACCCTACAGGGAACTCTTGTAACTTTGAGTTATAGAGGAGGAAGGAAAGCTTGGTATCAAGTAAGGAGAAGTGGAGTCTCTAGCAATCTTCATATCAAAAAGAAGGAAAGCCTCAAGAAGGTATAAAAATAATTTAACCTTAACTCTTTAGTTAATATAGTATATTTAAATTTTAGTATAGTTATGCATGCCTAGTTGTAGGAGGATTTTTTGTGTGGGAATTATGGTGGATTCTGAAGACATAAGGATTGTATTATAAGGGATGATATGTGATCAGTATGTGTTAAATAGCTCAGAAGTGCCATGTGTATGCATACGTGTATGTGTTAGGGTTTATCATGTTAAACATGAGTTTTACTGGTGTGTAAATTAAGTTATGTATATTGTTTGTGAAATCTTTAAATCACATATTGTAAAGCTAAAACATACGAAGATAATACAAGTGGAACGATCAAAACATAAGTTGGAATGAATTTATTTTGAATTTCTTAAGAAAATATATTTTGATGATAAAAACCTAAAAGTTATGATCCATATTCTTGAACATTAATTGCATTTGATTTGATATGAAGCTCTTAAATGTTGGTAAAACATGTTATAAACTAGTTATAAACCATCTATGAACTCATTTAGATGAGCATTAAACAAGTGGTAATTATGTGGAACAAAAAGGAGCTAAAAGATACAAAATTGGAAAAATCAGAAAATGGGAAGAAAAGAAATCTGATCCGACCCGATTCGAATAAAAAATAAAATAAAATAAAATAATAATTAAAATTATTTTATTTGTGAGTTAATAAATAATAAACCATTAAAATAATATTAAAGATTATTTTAATTACTTTAAACAATTAAAATAATATTAAAGATTATTTTAATTATGGATTAATAAAGTATAAACAATTAAAATAATATTATAGATTATTTTAATTGTGAAGTAATGAAACCTAAACAATTAAAATTATATTAAAGATTATTTTAATTGTGAATTAATAAATGATAAACAATTAAAATAATATTAAGAATTTATTTGAAGTGTGTATTAATGAAGAATAAATAATTAAATAAGAGTAAAGATTATTCCAATTACAGATTAAACAGATAAAATAATAACTTGAATTATTTTATTTGTGGACTAATAAAGTATGAAAAAATAGTATAATGATTGAGAAAGATTAATTTGACAATAATTAATTATAAACAAATAAAGTAAGGATACCTTATTTGTGAGACAATGGAACATAAATAAAATAAGATATGTAAGAATCAAAGTGTAAATAACTAAGTAATAATCAAGGATGATTTAACAAATAAAATAATATTAAGTATTATTTTATTTGCAAAAATTGATGAATGAATTAATTAAAGTAAATGAGGTGCAAAAATACTTAAACAAATAATTTTATTTGTGAACTATATGTATGAGAAGTAAACAATAAAGATTATTTTTGAGTCCTAGTTGGTGAAACTAGTAAGTTAGATCGACTAGATCTTCATGTGAAAGTTAATAGAGATTAACTATTAGACAATCATGGTGAACATAGGTAGTTTGAAGGAAAATGAGTTAGAATTGAATAGTGTCGATGATTCAGGCAAATACCTAAACTTGTACAGTTCATTGTTTTGTACAAGTAATTTGAATGCTATATTTACTAAAATAGAACTCATATTCAAAGATAATTGTTCATGTATATATCTATGCAAGATTAATCTCATATTGAATTGTTGAATTTGAAAGTCCGAGTTATTTATACTTATATACCTTCACCAGATTGTTAAACCATCATATGCATATTAAAAGGTTTAATTGACTCGTAAATGTTTGAGAATATTAATGTCTACGCCATTTGATTCAGGTAGATAAATAATGACATAAAGTCAATCATGATTGTCTAGAAAGCAATCCAAACCAATTGCCTTGGTGCAGACTCCTATATGCTGAGATGAACAACCCTCATAGTAGGAGAAATTACTTTATGTTGGGAAATCGACTGCGCGTAATTGTTGAATGTGAGTGTTATGCATAACATATGATACTTTAGGCTGATCACCTACTATATTTATTTATGTTGAGGATTTTCAGTAAAATATTGTTAATCTAGGTATGTGTTCATGGTCCATAGCGACCACTCGGTAGCGAAAATGTTCAAACCCTGAAATAGTTAAAACTATTTGTCCTCATTTCATTTAACGTATATCATGGACTGCCTTTCAATTGTTAAAATTCATGAAATTATTAAATCTTGAGCATGCTTATTTATTTTATTACTTTATACTTGTTGAACAAACTTGTTGCTCATTCTTGCTTTATCTTAAATGATACAGTTAAGACCAAGCAAGACAGTGGTTCAAGAAAAGATAAAGGAAAAGGCAAGGCTGCATATTAGCTTTATTTTATTCTGTTCTAGGATGATGACATTAGTTATTTGTATTAAGACTTATGTTAATTATGAATTAAGTTATGTTGTGTATTAATAACAGTTGCGAGACTTGGGACGAGAATATTTATGTTATATCAATGCAAATAACTCTTTTATTCCGCAATGAGTTGTTATTAGTATGATGTTTGAGTTCAATCGTGAATACCAGATTCGAGGTACAGGTACCTGAATTTGGGGGCGTCACAACTAGTTCCTTCAAATTTTCCTTTCTCATTCTCCTTTTGTTCTTTGTTAAATTTTATTAGGGTCTCGTTTTTGCCCTCTGCAATGATCGCCTTTTCTAACAAAGTTGTAAAATTGTCTATCTATAATACAGACAATCTGTTGTACAACACAGGTTTAAGACCCTACTCAAACCTTCTTGTTTTTCTTTCTTTAGTGTTTACTTAATGTGGAGCAAATCCTGCTAATTCATTAAACTTAGTATCATATTGAGGCATTGTCATGTCCTCCCTACTTTAATTATAAAAATATATAATTGCATTTCTATGCGAATTTGCATACCACGTGGAAAATAATTTTCGAGAAATAGTTCTTTAAACCTTTCCCATGGAATCATCCCTTCTTCAGCTCTGTTATAATTAGCCTCCCACCAAAAATTAGTTTCTCCTTTTAACATATAAATGGCAAACATTATCTTATGATTTTCTCTTATCCCAACTATTGCAAAAGCTTTTTCTATTTCTCTAATCCAAGCTGAGCCTCTATAGGCTCATTGGTTCTACATTTTTAAAATCTTTAAAAGTTACGACTTGCGGTGTAGGTGGGTTTGGATTTGGAATTCTATTTTGAAGTGTTTCTATCAATAAGTCTACAAATTGTTGTAGAGGGTTTTGATTTGGTTCGCGATATTCATGTTGTTCTCTTGATTCTTCATCAGCAAACTCATCAACCAACATTGTTCGTGGTCATCCCCGTGGCATTTTCTGTTTAATGTAACAATGTATTACTATAATCATTATATAAATCAAGCATGTATTTAAATAACACCATTTATCATTTACAAGATATAAATGTAGATACACAGCTGTGTACCTACACGGTAGGGCTTTAGCGATAGTTTTTATAGTTATGACGACGGTATTGCCAAGAAAACTGCCGTCATAGCTATAAAAACTGTTGCTAAAGCCCTACCGTGTAGGTACACAACTGTATACCTACATATACCCCATATTTATAAAGCACACCATAATATTTTACATTAGTATATGTACATTATTCTTTTATACAACAGTTAGATGTTTGTATACCAAACCCTACCTTACTACATACATTTCATAATTATACATTGAAACATAAGACTACATACCCATACACACATTTATACATACTTCTTATATAAATAACTTCTACATCTTATAAAAGTAACTTATATCTATTACTGGAACCCCCCCTAGCTGTTGTATCTCTATACTCATCATGGACTATAAAACGCACCAAGTCTCTGCTCATGGTATAAATTGTCTGACCAAACTCCTTTGGATGAAGTTCAATCCTATCTATAATTCTCCCATAAGAAGCTCCAAAATTAGACAATATTTGATCTATTTTCCTTTTCTTTCTTCTTAATTCTTTCTCCATCCCAACTAGTATTACTTCTACTTTAATACGAGTATTAAATTTTGGGTTCCATAATAGCACCATCTCTCTATTTCTATCTTCTACCTCCTAGACCCTTTCTTCTAATGCCTGGATTCTTGCTTCTAATGTTTGATTTCTGGCAGTCTGCTCCTGATTGCTTTCCTCTAAATGTTGATTTCTCCCCCTTAGCTTTCAATTATCATCAACTATATAATTCATCAATATATGTGTATCTTCAAGCATGTTCATCTCCGAGTAATCTTCCTCAACTTGTACAACATCAACTGCTGCTGCTTTAGGTACTACCTGGTCTTCTATAGGTTCTTCTTCAGAATCTTCCTTTGAATTTTCTTTTGGTTCACTATTTGATTCAGGTTATATATCAATTGAGGGTTCAACTACCTGTGCGTACCATGCTACATAAATGTCCCTAACTTCATTCTCGCTAGCAATCCTACAATAGAACAAAATATTTGACTTAGTACATTAATATATTAGGGGATGCAATTTAAATGATCTGAAAATTTAATACATTAATATATTATAACATGGAACTTACTAGTACATAATACTTACTTTTTATAACATCACACTGTTTCATTGCATATCCCACTATTACTACAAAAGTTATTATCTAGTACACATAAGTTATATATTCTAGAAAGATGACATACACATAACTTATTTCTTTTATTATTCTTTTACAGGTACACACACACACACACACACACTCTCTCTCTCTCTCTCTATATATATATATATATATATATATAATTATCTAACACATTTATTTCATCATGCTATCCAGCTTTCTGTTCTTTCCCCTTAATTTCTCGATTAATGTCTCCACTTATTCTTCAGCCTTTAGTCGATCCGCAATTTCTTCCTCCCAATATGCTTGTATATACTGGTTATCTATTTGCAATTCTCGAACTTTAGCCTTTAGTTCTCGCACTTTATTCCTCAGTTCAAAGTTCCCAACTTCTAAGCCATGTGTAAACGCCTCTAATTCTTGTACTTCATCTTCTAACTCAGAGTTTCTCGTTACTAAGCTTTGTATGTGAACCCCTAATTCAGTAATTCTCTTTCCAAAATCAAATCTGTCAAACTATCTTTGGACTTCTCATAAGATATCTCTACAGACTTAGGATCCTCTCCTGAATCCGTCTCTAATTCATTTTCATCTACTACAGCCTCAGGAACTACAGCTGCTTCAGCCTTGGGCATTACTACCAATTCCTCTCGAACCACATAAATATCCTTTTAAACTTCTGAACTATCTCTCTGCTCCTCATCTTCAGACATTCTACAATAACATTTAATAATTTAGTTAGTACACCATAATAAAAATATATGCATTATTATTTATTTATTTTTAAAAAAATCTCTGTGAGTTCACATGTCACTAATTTTACTTATCCTCTCCAGATTATATCCTAAGGTTATGTAACCTAAGGATTATAACATACTGCTCTGATACCAACTATATAACGCCCTCAAATCTAAGTGCTCATTACTCCAAACTTGAATTACGATATATCTCATGATACAAAACTATCACTGCTAGAAAATCGACCTATAGCTACAGTCGCCAACCATCGCTATAGGCTAAAAGACCGTCGCTAAAGATATTAGCGACAGTTGCAAACCGTCATCGTAGAAGCCGTCGGTAAAACCTATAGTGACGGTCTTTGACCGTAGTTAAATGTCATGCCAAAACCGTGTTTTTGCTCTTTTACCAACGGTCACTGAAAACTATTGCTAGACTTTAGCTATAGATGTCTATAGCGACGGTCGACAACAATCGCTATAGGCATGTAGCTACAGTCGATGACCGTCACTATAGCTTTTTAAAATTTAAAAAAATAACATTAATTTTTTATGCACATATTTATTCAACAAACATAATATAATATAAAATAAACATAAAAAATATCATTACATCATTTAAAATAATTCACATCATTTGAAATTATCTCCATAGTAACTTGCCCTGCTCAAAACATTATATTGCATCTGAACTTTTCAAAATCCTCATCCTCTTGCAAGACTCGACGAACATACCGCATCAGCAAAAAGAACCAAATTAGGAAAGAAATTTTTCCATTTTTTCAACTCTCTTTTTGTATGGTAAAAACTGAGAAAAGAGATGCATATTCTGTGAAATATCAGATTATACAAATTTGAATCGAGTTAGAAGGAGATTAGCGCAAAGCAAATGACTTTTTTGTATTGCAGGTCACATATTTCAAAAGAATTCTACCTAGTAATTATATCAGAAGATTCATAACTTCTGATAAATGGTACTTAATATGAATGCCATGTATCATTCCTTTTTCTCATATACTCTCGTTCCTGACCTGATGAACAATAATTAAAATTCGCAGATACTTAAATTGTACAGACCATGCATTTTACCACTAGAACATTTTAACATTACAAGGATAAAGAAACTAGAGGGTTAGAGATGGAAAAAGAAAAAAATTATTACCACTCAAGTTTCCCACAAGCATAATATTGCAGTCCAAGTAAAGGATGGTACCCTGGATATCCTCCTGTAGTGAAAAGGATAGTAATATTCACAATAAGCAGCAACAATAAATTTGGATTTTACTAATATTATTTAAATAGACCAATATTCTGGGTAACATTCGGGATAACCAATATATTTATGGTTCTCAGGCATGAGTTTCCAACTTCTAACCCGAAAAACGTAGAATAATCTCTAATAGCCAGGATTGTGATAGAACTTATATGAATCTCTTACAGAGAACTTAAAAAGATGACAGTAAATAGTTCTTATAAATAACTTTGCAGTTATTTAGCACTATTAAAAAAATAAAACAAAAAACTCTAATCTCCAACAACAGAAAAGAGTATTGAGAACTTAAATAAATCTCCAATACAGAACTTAAGTAGAAGAATAACATACTCTCATAAATAGGAATTGTCAATTTGCAGTTTACTAGTGCTTCTCTCCAGTCCTGCAGCTCCAACGATATCTAAAACACCATATAAACTAAATTCATTAAAATCAAAGAAAATCTCTACATAGAACACATGCCTCAAAAGTCAAAACAAAGCAATAAGGGGTGCTCAGATAAGAAAATAGATGATTATACCTTTTTGAAAAAGTGCCTAAGAAGAACAGGATAGAAAAATTTAACATGTAGGGAAACAAGTATTTATGACACCGGGGTATCAAAATACCGCTAAAAAATTGTGTATCCATCAAGCCTAGAGAAAACAGTTCAGTTCAATTAGACGGAGAATAACAAATATAAAGTGCAGGCTCTGGAAGCTCTGGAGGCACCTCTTCAGCAGGTAAATTAACTTCCCACCGCTCATTTGGAAATCCATAGAGGCAAATATTTTCCTTCTCTGTTATTCAATAAAGATTTTCCTTCTCTGTTATTCAAAATCTAGAATTTCAGTTAAACACACGACAAGAATATGAAACAAGCATGTAATTTAAGATTGAAAATGCTTTTCTAGAACCAAATAAAAAGGACTGTTGATACACCTATAAGACTAGATTGCATAAGAAATTTGTATGTAAAATCTTAAGACAAAACTTTGCAGTTTATAGAATACCAAGCAACCATAAAACTCATTGGCTCTAAATACAACACATCAGCCATATTAAATCAGTATATGGAAAAAATTGGCCTGATAGATCAATTCAAATAAGGCCATGTTAGGAGCACAAGTTTAAAATAGAATACAAATATGTCTAATTAATATATCCCCATGAACCCTGTCACAAATTTCTTTTATACAATTTATTACTGTTCAAGATACACAAAAGTCACCAGCCCTTTAGGAAACCAAGAAAGCAGATGCTATTGAATGACACTTTGTCTATTACTTCTCTTCCTCTGGTATTAGCTTCTATTTTTATTTCATCGGATGAAACAATTTGCATTAAGAGAGACCAACTCACCTTCCATTGTAATGTTATAATGTTACTTGTTTAACCATTTGGCCACATGTCCATGCTTTTTACTACTTTAACAGATCTATGAAAACTACACTAATAAAAATCTTCCATTGTTTTCCCCAAAACATGCATGTCTGCTCTGAACTAGATTACAAACAAACTATCTAATTACCTACACAAACTACACCATGAAACGAAAGCAGCAATGCAAATAGAAAGAACAGGGCCTACATATATGTGACATTTATTACACATATATTTGCTAAATAACATGACTTAAGAACACTAGAACATATATAATAAAGTGGAGCTTACCAAGAAAAAATGGTAAGTTGAACTCAAGCTGGTCAAACAAAAATTTTGTGATATACTCTACAAATCATATAATCCTATTTAGTTATCACCACAGCATTTGTATGCTTTAAGTTAACAAGCGCTACAATTCATTAAAACCAAATCCAAAAATAAGGTACTAAATTGGACAAAGTACAGGCAAACCCATCACACCCATACAACAGATACAACAAGTCCAACAAATTGTGTATTGACTATGTCAGGAACAGGTATGAGATTTGGTTGTTTAAGAAGAATATTTCCACAAGCAACCCCATGGACCTTACAAGAGTATTATACTATTATTGTTGTTTTCTTCCTTTTTCGAAAAAAGGGATGGAGGGGGTCATGCATCTTATATACTTGATGCATTCAAAACAAAGTAATTTTACAAAATGTAATATCACAACAAAACCAATGCAATCCACTTTTCCTCACATCTGAAGAATTGTTAACACATTCATGATCAATAAACTATACACACAACCAAGGTACATTATCAAGCCAAACCAGAACTGTAAAATTTCATGAATTTGACAAGAACTAACACCAATTAAAAGCAAATTGCGGTAAGTTCCAACACCAATTCAAGGACTAAAATATGGATCCAAGTATGTCCACACAATTTAGTAAGATGTATCCAATTCCAATGTTTCTCCACCAAGAGGTCCTACATAGGCTTTATAAAGTTTTGCATCGTGCTTATTTAAGTTAAATTCAAAGCTGACCTTTAATACAACAAATGAAGTAAATATAACACACAAAGTGACGATAGGATGCTATGCAACTATTTTGTATGTATATTGCAAATTTCATTTTCTAGTAGACCCCACTCTCCGCAAATCTAATTGGTGAGAAAAGCTAGATATTAAACCATAATACCAGCCCTAAACAAGCACTAGTAGTATATACTTTATGCATATCATGGTCCCAAGTAAAGAATAATCCAAGACTATTCTCATCTATCAAACAAAGTGAAAAAATTGAAAGAAGCCTCCCTTGCTACCTTAAAATTGCTCAGCAACTAAACAGAGTACATGGGATTGAAGAGCACATGATTCACATAGTATTAGGAGACTGAACAAAACTGTAGATCAAGAACAAAAAAATTAATCTTCAATTACTGGAATTGGAATAAGGATTTTCTGAGCTGAATTTAGCAATTTAAACAGGCTATGGCTAAGTTATACACAGTAAAATTAAAAATGCTAAACCTTGCTACCATTAAACAACCACAAGCACCCCGAGTCAAACCCTAAATAGAGTATCAGAACAGGTTATAGGCCAAGCCATAAGAGAGGAGAGACAGAGATTAGAAATGAGAGAGAAACTTCAGTCCATTAAACCACGTTGGAGCAAAAAACACAATTAGAAACCCTAAATGGAGGGTTCAGAGAGGCCTATGGCGACGGTATCTACCATTGTCGTATGCCTTAAAAAAAGGGGCTATGGTCGCCATAGACCTTAAAAACCTTCATCATAGGTCTTGACACAGAGAAATTTGGTTTCGGAGGATCTCATGCCCTAAATGGAGTATCAGAACACACAAATACATATATACAAAGATACAGGGACATAAATTGGTACCGGCTGTAATGACCTGGAAATTCGTAAGACTGATTAGTATGGTCTTAGGTAATTGATGTGATTTAAGGCTACACTAATCCTTGGATGAAGAAGTAGTGGATAGTCGATTTGTGGAAATTTTAAGCTTTCGAGGATTCGCGCGGGAGATTTGAGGTTAAGATATAAAACTAACCCTAGTAAAGTGGTAAAGATCACTGGAAATGAATTAGAGTCCAGTCACGGAGGGACTAGGACAGTGTTTATAAAATAATAAGTAAAACAATGCCTATGTTAAGATAATCGATGAGATTGTCCGGAGGGGCAAATGTTGTAAAGATGTAGTGGTAATTCCGAGGATAGAATTATTATTTTTTTTTTATAAGGAAAAAATTTAATCTGAGGAAGAGACGAGGAATAATTACCCTCATATTTTGATTTTTACCTTATATTGAAATTTCGGGGACGAAATTATTATAAAGGAGAAAGAATATGTAGCGACCCGAAATATTTTAATATAAAGAAATGGAATTATTGGCTGTAATTGTAAATTTCTGGGGGATTAGACTAAATCATTATATGATGGCTTGGTTTATTTAATTATGTGTTGAAATAATTAAAGGAATTTAAGGAATGTTCAATTAATGGGTTAATTAAATTAATGGACCAACTTAGGTTGCATAATATCAAAGTTTGATAGGGTAAATGAGCTATGTGATTATTTAATTAAATAGCTAGCAAGTTAAGCTAAATGTATAAATTAATTAATATGGTTATTAATTAATGAGATTTTGTAAATATTAATAATATTATATTTATTTTTCATTTGGAAAGTCATTGATAGTGGGGTATTAATATTTTATATTTCCACTAGGAATTTAATTTGAGCAACCCAAAGCTTAGTTGCAATATAAGTAACAATTGGGCCACCCATTTGTTTAATTAACAAAACAAATAGCAGCCTAGCCCAAGAGTAATAACATGAATCGGTAGAAAAATTAGAGTGTGTCATCTCCTTTTAATTATTATTTAATATCATTTAACTAACATTAAATAATAATTGAAGAGGAGTTAGAGTCAATAAAGTGATTATTTATTATTTAATTGGGATTAAATAATACGTAAAGGTAATTAATCATTGTTTGATATTAAATAATGATTAAAGAGTAATAAAAGTAATTAATTAATTATTATTTGATGAAATAATAATTAAAGAAAGATAAGATAAAATAAGGTAATTGTCTATTATTTAACTTATAATAGGTAAGGATAATTAACAAATTGTTATTTAATAATAATTAAAGGGAGATAAATATAATAATGTAATTATTTTTTATTTAATAAATAAGGGTGATAAATTATTTAATTGTTATTTAAAGGATATTAAATAATAATTAAAAGGAGATGAAGTGAATAAAATGATCAAGTGTTATTTAATTTATATTAAATAATAAATGAGGTTAATTAATTAAGAAATGATTATGTAATTGATATTCAATAATCATTCAAGGAATTAAGGATAATTAATTAATTAATTATTATTTAAAATAAATAATAATTAAAGTGAATTAAGGTTAAAGAGATAATTATTATGTAATGCTAAATAACAAATAAGGTTAATTAAGTTAATTATTTATTTTATTTATGTTAAGTAAATAATGTGAATGAATTAAGGAAATAATTATTTATGTGAAGATAAATAAACAAGTAAAGTTAAGTGAATTAATTAATTATTTAGATAATATTAGATAAATAATGTGAAGGAATTAAAGGTAATAAAGTGTAAACAATTGGCGGGTAATTGTTAGGGTCTTTATTTATTATCAATGTTGTAATTATCATTAAAGGATTGCTAATTGTTGGTAAGTAGTTAAATATTATTAATGGAATAATAATATTGGTAATTGGGTGAATATTATTAAGGGCTTAATAATATTAGTAACCAATTAAGGTGGTGTTCAGTACTTGAGTACAGTTGGTAATTTAGTGATGTATTATTAATGTATAATACTACTAATCGGTAGTTTAAAATATTATCCAAGGAGGATAATATTGTCTTATAAATTATAAGTTAATAAATGGGGATCTCGGTGTTGTAGAGTCAATTCTTTTGTGAGTGACAACTGAGTTCCTATGCATTTTACTAATTTCCAGATAATCATATTAGATCTCTCGGATGCGATAATTCGATTCGTATGAGTGTTAATGATGGAACGCGGACTTCAGACTGGTAGTGTAAGTCAATGCGCATATCAGGCAAGTTTTTCAGTGTTATGTGTTTATATGCATAAACTATTAAGTGTGCACTCATTTTATGTGCTAACTGATTTTAAATGTGCCTGTGTACAGTCATATGTTGTTATTTGTTGATTATGTAACTTTAATTAATAAATAAGGTAAAATAAAAATGATTTGATGTAATTAGTTATTATTTAAGTAATATTAAATAATAACTAAAGCATCTAGAGATAATAATTTATTTGTTATTTAATGGTGGTTAAATAACAAATAAAGGAAATTAAAGTGAATAATTAATTATTTACTATGTAATTAAGGTTGAATAGTAAATAAGAATAACTAATTAATTATTATATGATATAATAATTTAAAGGGGATTAAAGTTAGCAGATTAATTATTTATTATTTAATGGATATTAAATAATAAATAAAAGGAATAAGGAATTTAATTAATATTTATCATTTTAGAATAAATAGAGCAAGATGAGGTTAATAAAATAATTATTTGTTATTTAGGTGATAGTAAATAACAAATAAGGGTAATTAAATTAATTAACTAAGGAGAGATAAGGTTAATAAAGTAATTGTTTATTATTTAATTGATATTAAGTGATAAATAAGGATAGTTTGTTAATTTCTTATTATTAAATAATAACTAAGGAAAGATAAAAATAATTAATTAATTATTATCTAGTTAATATTAAATAATAATTAAAGACAAGGTTAATAAAGTAATTATCTATTATTTAATTAATAATAGATAAGGATAATTAATCAAGTCAATAATAATGTAATCACATATTATTTAAGATTAAATGATAAGTGAAGATAATAAATTAATTGAATATTATTTAATTAATATTAAATAATAATTAAGGGATAGTAAATAATTACTTATTATTTAATGTGGATTAAATAATAAAGTAAAGTTAATTAATTTATTAATTAATTATTTAATGAATATTAAATAATGATTAAGGGCTAATAAACTAGTTGTTTAATATTTAAATAATATTAAACACTAAGTGAGGTTAAGTAATAAATTATTATTGAGTTAATAATAATTTAAGGATGAATAGAATAAGTAAGTCATTATTTTATTATTTAACTAATATCAAATAATAAATAAGGATGATTAATATTAAGTCATGGATTAAAATAAATCTGAAGAGTAATTATTTATTATTTAATCGATATTAAATAATAAATGAGGGTAAGATAAGTAATTATTTATCAAATGACTGAGGATAAATAATAAGTCAATTACTTGTACAATTACAATAGGAATATTCTGAGTTTGGCAAATTTATGTTCCTCAAAGAGAAGTAATATGAGGTAATTAAATCATTATCCGGAGTCCGATTAATGGTTTTATAAGGTTAAATGATATAGTGTCGAATTATGTGATAATATGCTACGTGATTAGCGTAAGGTAAACTTAAATGTTAAGTGAGTGATTATTTATTGTACTAATTGATAGACCAACCTTATCAATTATAGGTCTTTCAAGTGGAGTTAAATTAAGCGAAGTAAGAATAACTCGCGAGACAGGCAAGTTTCCTAACCCTAAACTCAGTATTATTGTGTAAGTTCCCTAACTTACTCAAGTTTATTTTTAAGCAAACATGCTATATTAAAACTGTTTTATATTGTAATTATACCAAATATAAACTGTTTAGATTGTAAGCTGGGATAATTATTGTATATTATTCCATATCATGATATTTATTGTTATACGCACACTTGTGCATTTGCAAGTCGTTGTTTTTTTTTTATGAGAGCTATCTGATGAGTAAGTCTACGCCACTTGTATTAGCTAGATGTTTAATAGTATGTATTCAATAAATGAACTACTCAAGGAGTAAGTCTATGCCACTTGACTCGGGCAGACTTTGAAATACAGTTAAGAAATAATCTATGCCAATTGTTCAGCTAGATCTTTGGAAACCTAAATTCGTTATCTTGAATATTGTTGAAGCTTATCCAAACCATTGCTGGTGCGGAAATTCTCAAGTCTGAGAGGAACAACCCTTATGAAGGGGAATTTTGATGTCGTTAATTCGACTTTGCGCGCACTATAAAAGAGCTAATGTTATGCATATACATTGGATACAAGAGGTCTGGCCCCCTTGAGTATCCCACAAGAGATGTCCAGATTAAGACCCTGGAGAAGTTCTCAAAGAGATGTCCAGGTTAATGACCTGGAGAAGTTCTCATGAGATGTTCAGGATAAGACCCTGGAGAAGTTCTCAACGAGGTGTTCTAAATGGAGTTCTGGGAGAAGTCCTCACAATTGTTCAAGGTCAGTAATGACCAGCTCAGCAGTAAATATTCTCCCCAGACTGGGTGTTGAATATTATTTCCAGTATTATCAATTATCATTCTGAAGTTATCAACTCTCTTGATTGAAGTTATCATTCTTAAATATCTGTTCGAAAGTTTTCTTTCTGAAGTTACCATCAAGGAATATTATTGATGAGGTCACTATTATCAATTCTCTTATCAAGGTTAATACCTTTGAGGTCACCTGTATCGGATGGTATTCCAGGGTTATTATTTCTGAGGTTAAATATCTTAAAATAGATATCTCTTTAATAAAGCCATTCACGATTATTGTACATTGTGAATCTCAAGAATTTTATTCTTGCCATTATGATATATCGTTTCTTGTCATTTAAACTTGTTGGGCAAAATTGTTGCTCACCCTTGTTATATCATAAATATTTTTCAGATAAGTCAGTTGATCGTTTAAAGACGAGGACTAAGAAAGGACGTATGAGTAAACCCTTTATAAGGGGTCGTCTTATTACCGGATTATAATAAGTAAGAGGTAAACCTTCTGTTGTATAAAGGTAGTCGTGATATTTAAAGGTTAGATTTACCTGGGGAATTATGGTGCGTTTTGCATAAATTATTTATATATTTTCCGCTAGTTAATGAATATCAATTCATGGATGTTGTTAAGTATTTTTCGTGAGCACCAAACCAGAGGTTCAAGGAACCTGGATTTGGGGGCGTCACAGAAAGAATGTAGCGACCCAAAATATTTTAATATAGAGAAATGGAATTATTGGATGTAATTAAAAATTTCTGGGGGATTAAATTAAATCATTATATGATGGCTTGGTTTATTTAATTATGTGTTGAAATAATTAAAGGAATTTAAGGAAGGTTCAATTAATGGGTTAATTAAATTAATGGACCAACCTAGGTTATATAGTATCAAAGTTTGATAGGGTAAATGAGCTATGTGATTATTTAATTAAATAGCTAGCAAGTTAAGCTGGATGTGTAAATTAATTAATATGGTTATTAATTAATGAGATTTCATAAACATTAATAATGTTATATTTATTTTCCATTTGTAAAGTCGTTGATAGTGGGGTATTAATATTTTATATTTCCACTAGGAATTTAATTTGAGCAACTCAAAGCTTAGTTGCAATATAAGTAACAATTGGGCCACCCATTTGTTTAATTAACAAAACAAATAGCAGTCTAACCCCAAGAGTAATAACATGAACCGGTAGAAAAATTAGAGTGTGTCACTCATTTTGGGACAAAACCTCCAGGAAACAGAGCACGCTCAGTGCAAGGCTCAAGAAATCAGACTTTTACTAAAGAAAGGAGAGACAAGTCAGGCATAGGGGAGGCTATAGGGTCCAACTTCTCAGAGTTTGTCTAAGGCTGAGAGAATATTCTATAACCTCAATCATTCCCTCATTTTCCCTTCCCATGCATTTAGGCTAAGAGAGAGAAAACAGAGAAGCAAGAAATCGAGCAAAACAGTGAGAAAGAAAAAAATATCCAAGAGAGTTCTTGAGAGTTTGAACTGGGAGTTTCAAGGAAGGTTATTGGATGTCCTCAGGCCTTGTTACTTACTTCGGGAGAAAGAGAAGGCCAGCCATTAGATTACGAAGGTAGTACACATCTCAAAGTTTCAGTTTTATGCTTCCATGGTCATGTTTTGTGCTTCATATGGTAGGAAGCTAGATTAAGAGCTCTAAGTGATCATATTCATGCTAGAGTAGTAAATGTATGTTTCAATAAGCTTACCAGGCGTTATTATGCACATCTGTATGGTTAAAATTGAAAGAATGCATAAAACCACCTATTTCAGAAAAACTGTGTGAGTTAGTGTGGTTTAAGGCCTTATACCTCTAAGCTCTTCAACTTGTTTGGGATGGTTATTATTTTCCTTGATAGACTTATGAGCTTAAAAGAAAACCCAATTTGGACCACTAAAAGTTATGGTATATACATTTAGTTATGATTTTTCTACCAAAACAGTCCATTTTAGAGTACTGGTAATAGAGTGCTACTGGTAATAGAGTGCATTGGTAGTAGAGTGTTGCTGGTAATAGAGTGCACTGGAAGTAGAGTGCTGCTGGTAGTAGAGTGTTGCTTGTAGTAGAGTGCTACTGGTAGTAGAGTGTCCTGGTAGTAGAGTGTTGCGGCTAGTAAAGTGCTGTCGGTAGTAGAGTGCTGGTAGTAGAGCACTGGAAGCACTGAGAGCTCTACGACCGAACGATGTAGGTGCAATATAATGCCAATAGTGAACAGTGAATAGTAAACTAAAATAGTTAATTATTTAGTTAAATAGTAAATAAAGATACTGAAGTAATTAATTATTATATTGAATAATAATTAAAGAAGAATTAAATAAAATAATTATTTATTATTTAATTAGATATAAATAATAAATAAAGATACTTAATCATTATTTAATTAAAATTAAATGATGATTAAAAGAGAGATAAAGATAATTAATTAATTATTATTTAACTAACATTAAATAATAATTAAAGAGGAGTTAAAGTCAATAAAGTGATTATTTATTATTTAATTGGGATTAAATAATAGGTAAAGGTAATTAATCATTTTTTGATATTAAATAATGACTAAAGAGTAATAAAAGTAATTAATTAATTATTATTTGATGAAATAATAATTAAGAAAGATAAGATAAAATAAGGTAATTGCCTATTATTTAACTTATAATAGGTAAGGATAATTAACAAATTATTATTTAATAATAATTAAAGGAAGATAAATATAATTAGGTAATTATTTATTATTTAATAAATAAGGGTGATTAATTATAAAGGATATTAAATAATAATTAAAGGAGATGAAGTAAATAAAATGATCAAGTGTTATTTAATTTATATTAAATAATAAATGAGGTTAATTAATTAAGAAATGATTATGTAATTGATATTCAATAATCATTTAAGGAATTAAGGATAATTAATTAATTAATTATTATTTAAAATGAATAATAATTAAAGTGAATTCAGGTTACAGAGATAATTGTTATGTAATGCTAAATAACAAATAAGGTTAATTAAGTTAATTATTTATTTAATTTAAGTTAAATAAATAATGTGAATGAATTAAGGAAATAATTGTTTATGTGAAGATAAATAAACAAGCAAAGTTAAGTGAATTAATTAATTAATTAATTAGATAATATTAGATAAATAATGTGAAGGAATTAAAGGTAATAAAGTGTGAATAATTGGCAGGTAATTGTTAAGGTCTTTATTTATTACCAATGTTGTAATTATCATTAAAGGATTGCTAATTGTTGGTAAGTAGTTAAATATTATTAATGGATTAATAATATTGGTAATTGGGTGAATATTATTAAGGGCTTAATAATATTAGTAACCAATTAAGGTGGTGTTCAGTACTTGAGTGCAGTTGGTAATTTAGTGATGTATTATTAATGTATAATAATACTGATCGGTAGTTTAAAATATTATCCAAGGAGGATAATATTGTCTTATAAATTATAAGTTAATAAATAGGGATCTCGGTGTTGTAGAGTCAATTCTTTTATGAGTGACAACTAAGTTCCTATGCATTTTACTAATTTCCAGATAAGCATATTAGATCTCCCGGATGCGGTAATTCGATTTGTATGAGCGTTAATAATGGAATGCGGACTTCAGACTGATAGCGTAAGTCAATGCGCATATCAGGCAAGTTTTTCAGTGTTATGTGTTATATGCGTAAACTATTAAATGTGCACTCATTTTAAGTGCTAATTGATTTTAAATGTGCCTGTGTACAGTCATATGTTGTTAATAGCTTATTTTAATTAATGGTATGAGTTGGAATGTGTTATATGAGATATATAACCTGTAAATATTGATATGAATGGTAAGCATGTGTAAATAATATAAATGCAAAGCATGGTAAGCATGATGCCTACGTAAATGCCACGCATGGAGCATAAATCATAAATTAAATGTGACCTACGTGTTATGTGTTTAGCTGTTAGACTTGCTGAGCCGTCGTGCTTATCCTTGCCTTAAATTAACATTTTCAGCGAAGTAAATGAAGAAATTCTTGAAGGCTTTGGATATACGGTATGTTGAATATGAAACTCAAGTTGCTGTAATGGGAAACAGTTTGTTGCATTGGTTCTACTGATCTGTGGTCATGATCGTAGAGTGAGTCTCAGCAATCGTAGAGTGAGTCTCAGCCGATCGTAGAGTGAAATTCCACTGCCCGAGTTTTTCTGCGAGCATAGACTACCAAGCCAGACGATCGTAGAGTGACTTCATAAGCGATAGTAGCATATCTTACAGTTGGCTGTTTTGATAATCTAGTTGTTGAATCATATATTTAGCTTACCGGATTATAAAGAATAACTTATAGAGGTAAAGATTATATATTAAATTATAATGTATATGATCTAGAGATGTAAAAGAGCAATGTAAAGATTGCGATTTTGGGAATAGAAGATTTTTGAAAGTTAATTAAGGTTATCAATTAATATATTGAGTTTTAGCAGCATTAAATTATATTAAATATTGTGGTTATTCAGTGAAGGTTGTGCGTAACGACCGGGGGTTGCCCGTGGCCAGCACGGAGATTTTCGGTGCGTCACACCGGCGAGATAGAGAAAGCCATAGAAGGTTTTGCCAATTATACAGAACGGGGAGGAGATTCTTCCAGTGCGTGTACTTCTTTTCTATCGTAACCTTTTCATCAATGCCGACGCCGCCTCTCATCTTCACTGCTACTCCTTTGGTGTTGCTTTCTCGTAGAGGGTTAATATAATATAAAGTTGTGAATTGTTATACTAAATTAATTATATTATTTTATATAGTTGGTTATGTATTATGAGATGGATCGTAATGCACTAAGGTTAGAGTAGTGGGTCCTCGGATTTGGGGGTGTTACAGTGGTCCTCAGCTCAAACCCCAAAAAATTATTGTCAATCATCTTATAGTATTACGTCCTAACCCCTCATCGTCCCTTTTAACATACCTGAAAGAATACGATTATGGATTTTGAGAATTTTTATATCGGCGGCTAGTGATGTTGCATGTTGAGCCGCAACGATATAAGGGGACCATAGATTTTGGCAAGGAAGAAATGTGGAGGTTTTCCCCTCATTTAGAAGATGTTGCCTATAATATCCCAAATATTTCCAAAGTGATCTAACAAGATCTAAGCAAGGTTGTCAATTCAAAACCTAAGATTGATTGCTCAAGCATACCTTGAGCTATCTTAAAGAATATATACGACTCGAAACTACGATCGTATACAACTAAAAGGTTAAAATCTTTAACCTAAACTATATGTTATGTGATTAGTAAAGCTTGAATTGAGCTTTTAAATGTGCTGCATGAATTATCTATGTGTAGGATTTTGTATTTTGGTTCAAGTAGTTAACCTTAACACTTATTAAAAATCAGAAGTCAATTTAGGGCAAAAACCTAAATTGGAAAAAGAGTTAAAACCTAAACCCTAACCCTAGGGTCTAAACCCTAGGAAATAACCTAGGCCCTTGAGCAAAATGTGAAGGTCAAATTGACATTCCGTTTCAAGATTCAACCTTCCCACGATTTGAAAACACGTAACAGTCAATAAAAGTTTTTCTCGAAAAACGTGTACAAGCACTATTCACGAGGTGACGTTTTTCATTCGTTTGACTGTTTCTTTCATCTGTAGGACTTCTTACATTTCACAACATAGTGATAATATGAGGTTTAGATGCCAGGGAATCAATAAAATTTTTTTGGGAAAAAGACGAAAAAGACACGATTTACGAGAAAACGTTTGTCGTCTTTTTGAACGTTGTTTTCAACGTTTGGACTTTTTCCATTTCACGATAAAGCATCTATACGGGGAATAGATACCAGTGAGCCACTGATATTTTTCCCAAATTAAAACGTAAAACGCTCTTCGAACGGAAACGCTTTCTATTTTTGATCAAACCGTTGATGGATACAGTGTTTGTATGCAACACCGGTGCGTAATAAGCAATAAAAGATTTTCTCGAAAAGTGTGTCGGGAATAAGACGAAATAGGGAAAAGATAAAAATAAATATTATTTTTGACTTTTTGATCGTTTAAGCATATTCTGAGAAATGGTAGTCAAAAACACTATTCACCGAAAAACGTGCCAAGTCTTTTGGACTTTTCACTTTACAAAATAGTGTTTATTCGGAACAAAACTCAGTAATATCAAAATTTTAAATCAGTATAAGTTAACCATTTAGTTGGAATCAGACTGTTATATAATTAAACTGCTAATTCATCCGTGTTGTTTTCTTCAAATGCAACATGAGACAGGTTAACATAAAATTTGAATAATCAAATTTATGAGATTAATACCTAATTATATTATTCCATCATAATTAGTGTCTAGAATGAAAGAAATTTATCAATCGCGTCGCCCGGTAGGTGTATTTGAGAAAAATACACGGAAGATTATCCGAGATTAATTCAAGGAAAACTTCGAGGGTCAGACGAGACGTCATATTAATACTGTATGATGTATTTTATTAATAAAATACGTATAAGTAATTAAAACTTAAATTACTAATGCGAAATATTTTAAATTAATCGCACGCGATTTATCCGATATACAGAAGTCGGAAGAAAGAGCTCACCAAGCTTGCTTTGGAAGCTAAAAGAAGTGTATTGGAGAAGCTTTATTAAGCTTGTTCAAGAAGCTTGGTCCTAATGACCAAAATACCCTAACTTTGAAAGTCCTATAAATAGAAGGCTTAAGTTCATTAGTTCTTTACCATTTTTTGAAAACTAAAGAGCAAATATAGAGAGAGTTCTTGTGAGACAAGAATCGATTGCAAAGAAATAGTTAAAGCTTGCAATAATAAAAGGTACGATTCTTAATCGTTATTATGCTTAAAGTTTTATTTTATCGATGAGGCTCAAGAACATAAGTCGTAGCCATGTACGATTTTTCGTTCTCCGTGTTCCTTATGACTTGAGCAAGTCGTTGTTATGTCAAATTTTCATTTCATAGTTTAAAGTTCAAGAACATACGTCGTATCCATGTACGGTTTATCCGTTCTCCGTGTTCTTCGTATGTTCTGGAGTATTATTATAAATTGTTATAATTAAGTAAACAAGTCGTTATAATGACCAAATTTTGTCAATTATAAAGTGTTATAATCACATATGTAAGCAGTTATAATGCTCAAATTATTTCAAGTATGAAATCCAAAAGCTCAAGAACATAAGTCGTTACCATGTACGATTTTTCGTTCTTCGTGTTCTTCGTGTGTTCTTGAGCAAAAGTCATAATTTCTACATAAATAGGTTTATGATTTGGTAATTTAGTGTTATGGGATGATGAAACATGATGGCCTTGCTAAATAATGCTTGTGGCATCAAGTTTTAGTAGTCGAAACGAAGAACGATGAAACTTTGTTCTTCGTGTTCTTCGTGTTCTTCGATTCGTTCTTCGTGTTCTTGAGAAAAAGTCATGAAATCTTATATAAGTAGGTTTATGATTTTGTTATTTTTATGTTATGAAGTGATACGGAGTGTTAGAACATGTTATCTTAGCAAATTAATGCTTGAGGTATCATGTTTTACCAATCGGATCAAAGAAAGTTAAGTCTAATATACTCGCAGAATATTTTTGCAAATTTCCGAAAATTTAAAGTCTGAATCTGCCTTATCAACCTAAATGAAAGTTTTAGATCATGAAATTCTAAGCAATTTAGACTCAAGAATCATTCAAAAATGTTTTCGCATGACAAAGTTATAGCTGTCACTGTAAAAGAGGTCAGAAATATGAATCAGTTTTAGATCAGTCCCATTACTGGGAAATATGTGTAAATAAGTAAGGAATCTCGAACTTTGGTATGAATCAAAGTTGTAGATACGGAAGTTACGAACGCGTGAAATTTTGAACGACTCAAAAATGTTTTAAAACGAAGAAGTTGTGGCCGTTTGATCGAGCCGGGGTCTAGCAGCCATACATGCTGCCTATTTTTTTAAAAGTGACTTAAAAGTGAGTTTTTGAGTTGGAAAATTTTCCAATTAATTCCACCAATGAAAATAGTCTATTTAAGTTATTCTAAGACTTATTCAAAAGGAAAATTTGATAAACTAACATTCGGGGTCACGTAACCCTTTTTGTAGGCGTTTAACGATTTCCCGGGAAAACCCTGACATGGTTTTAAGGCAAGTCTTCCAACTCTTGCTATGTGCTACTTGTATAGTATTGTTAAAATGATAAATGAGATGTGTAATGTCATGTTATTATGAAATAGATAATATGTGAAGTCTTTAACTGATGTTTATAAGCCTTCTAAATGTTATGCGTTATGTTTACGATTTATTAACAGGATTTATACACTTTGTGTGTCAATGTGATATAAATTGTTGGAATGTGAGTTATATGTGATATTAAATGAAGAATTATATTCAGTCAAGACATGTTAAAGTTTATATGAAAGCATAAATTGCGTATGTGTTGTATGCTAGACTTGCTGAGCCGTCGTGCTCATTCTTGCGAATAAAACCTTATTTGCAGATTAAAGATGAACGTTAAGAAGATCATGAACGTAAAGATGAAGCGTAGATTAGGTTTTCATGTTTATTACTTGTATTTGTATAAGTCATATTGACTGTTGTAATACGAACAAACAAACATGTAACCGAATATTGAATGAATGATATAAATTATTATCATCAGAATGTTGTTATGTCTTTATTTTGATATAATCTAGAATTGTTAAGACTTAACATAGTATTGATAATGATCTACTTATCTGGATGAGGATCGGTAAATAACTTGTGAGTGTTGTACATCCGAGACAGGACTAAGCGATGTTGACTGGTCAAATCCATCGTTAAGGTTCCTCGGACCCAGGTATAACTCGTTATTACTATTCTGAATACCATATAAGTAGGATTATTGATATGAAGAGATATCACTATAAACAAATATGTTTCGAATGAGGGTTTTAACTAGTTGGGTAATGTTCTGTACGGAAAGAGAGTTTTGCACCGGACAAAGATACAACCATTTGTCACGGATAAAGATGCAAACATTTATCACGGGTGAAGATACAAACATTCACCACGGGATTCTCTGTTCCCAAGAGCCGTCCTAATGATTTAATACCGTGGATGTTGGTACATGTGAAGTTATAGAATATTTAAATCTTAAGGTTAAAATTAGACCGTTATATATGGTTTTATCCATTTATACGGATGAAATACAAGTTGATACTTGTATACCTATGAGACTGAGATCAAGTTAAGATCCAGGGACAACGTTAAGAGAAATTTTTAATGTATAGTCTAAAATAAGACTAATTCAACCAATATGATTATGGAATCATTGGTTAAGTCGATAGTTGTACGAAATTAACGCTCAAGGTCCGCCGCATCGAAAGCGCGGGGATTTTGCGGGCGTTACAGTTGGTATCAGAGCAGTGGATTATAGTTTCGAGGTAACAAGTACCTTGGAGTATAATCTGATGGATTAAAAAGAAATGGACTTGTGAAGAGTCCGTATATAATTAAAAGATATGCATAAATTTTATTAAATCTTAATACATAAAAATTATTATGTGAAAAGTAATATAATGAATAAAGATAAACTCTTTACGAGAATATCTGAAGATAAATGAACTCATAATGAGTTCTCAAAGCAAGCAATAAGATAAAATAATCTTATTGGTTTTTATGTGGAACTGTTTCATAAAAATGAAATGGTGTGTTTGGTATGTTGTGTAATTATACCTAAGAAAAGAGATGAGTAAACTCATAAGGAATGTAAATGATGAAGGAATGAATTAAGAAAAGAAAGTGACTAAGATAGTTATAAAACGATTAGGGATTTCAATTGAAAACTCATATTAGTAAAACTGAGTAGAACGACTCTCTTGTATGGGAAAGAGTTTAATATGCTTCAGTGAACCGATCTAACTACACTGTTGGTATGAATGATTCATGGTCAGTGTTCTCAAAGCGGGTTACACACTGAATGAAATCATTTGAGGATAGTGTTGATGAGACGGGGAACTGATTCATTAGTTCTTGGGTGGAGGAATAACTCAGTTTGCTATATTGATAAGTAAATTAAAATCTTGTGTCAAACTCTTCTTTGTATATATTTTGAGAAGGTGATTCTTTTCTCATATGTATATTGACTAGTTAGTAGTTGTTACGTCATAACTATAGTTTTAAAAATATATTTGTATGTTAGTTACTGAGCGAATGAACCCTTGTTATGGACTTGGGCTATGATATGTTAGTCGAACCGACTTGTGAGATGCGGCTACGATTTGTCTATTCAGTGCGATATTGATCAGTACCAATGTGCGCTGAGACATTTCAATCCCGTGTTGATGAGAAGGGGAACTAATATATTTGTTTGTACTTGGTTTAATACAACCAATCAGTTTACTATATTACTATATATTTGCAAAACTTGTGTTATGGTTAGAGAATAACGGAAAAGATAGAGGATTGAGGGTATTTCAAAAATCTTCTAGCTATGCTAGATCTTCATGGTTATATTCACACTTGTGTGCCTTGGACAAGAGTGGTTCATTAGTTGAACTGGAAAATTTTGTTAGTTCTTCACTAGCTATATTATTCATATGTCTATGCTAATTGTTTTGGCTAAACGGATTTAATGTGAAGAATAAAAATGATTTATTCATCAACACCCCATTTAGCCTGGCGTGAAGATGATACATGATGAGTCATCAACGCACTTTGCAAGGTGCGGTATACAGTCATAAAATTGATTTTCAAAAAGTTTGAATGGTTTAAATATGAGTCAATGCCAATTATTTCGGCTAGACACCTTTGGTTATGAAAAAAAAAGAAGAACGGACGTAGGAATTCGATAGACGCAATAAACCGCGTCTTTAAAGATAATATGGTACAAGAGGCTGATCACCTAAAGTACAACGTATGTGTGTTCTCGATCTTAATTGATTGTTACACAATGTATGGTGTTCTCAATCTTAATTGATTGTTACACAAAGTATGAAGTGTTCTCAATCTTAATTGATTGCTACACAAGATATGGTTTTCCAGTCCGGATGATGATTTAAAAAATTATGGGTTATATAGTATTCATAGTTTTTGAATGAGGTAAAGGTCTTGATTGACCGCTGTATAAGTGAGAAGAATCCAAGATAAAGGAAGAATGAGACTGAATGTCGAGTATGAAAAGAGGTTTAAAACCTAGAATTATGAAAGGAAATGTGTAGAGATAAGTGAACATTGTTCAGACCTAATCTAAGTATTGGAGGTTTAATGTGAGTAAAAGATGAATTTAGAAAATTCATATTGAAGAATAAATTGGAGATGATTATATTATAATTTCGAGGACGAAATTCTTATAAGAAGGAGAGAATGTAATATCCTGAATATTTATAGCACTTATAAATATGATATTAAATGACTAAAATAATTGTAAAGTTAATTTCGACGACGAAATTCCTGTAAGTTGGGTTGAATGTAATATCCCAAATATTTCCAAAGTGATCTAACAAGATCTAAGCAAGGTTGTCAATTCAAAACCTAAGATTGATTGCTCAAGCATACCTTGAGCTATCTTAAAGAATATATACGACTCGAAACTACGATCGTATACAACTAAAAGGTTAAAATCTTTAACCTAAACTATATGTTATGTGATTAGTAAAGCTTGAATTGAGCTTTTAAATGTGCTGTATGAATTATCTATGTGTAGGATTTTGTATTTTGGTTCAAGTAGTTAACCTTAACACTTATTAAAAATCAGAAGTCAATTTAGGGCAAAAACCTAAATTGGAAAAAGAGTTAAAACCTAAACCCTAACCCTAGGGTCTAAACCCTAGGAAATAACCTAGGCCCTTGAGCAAAATGTGAAGGTCAAATTGACATTCCGTTTCAAGATTCAACCTTCCCACGATTTGAAAACACGTAACAGTCAATAAAAGTTTTTCTCGAAAAACGTGTACAAGCACTATTCACGAGGTGACGTTTTTCATTCGTTTGACTGTTTCTTTCATCTGTAGGACTTCTTACATTTCACAACATAGTGATAATATGAGGTTTAGATGCCAGGGAATCAATAAAATTTTCTTGGGAAAAAGACGAAAAAGACGCGATTTACGAGAAAACGTTTGTCGTCTTTTTGAACGTTGTTTTCAACGTTTGGACTTTTTCCATTTCACGATAAAGCATTTATACGGGGAATAGATACCAGTGAGCCACTGATATTTTTCCCAAATTAAAACGTAAAACGCTCTTCGAACGGAAACGCTTTCTATTTTTGATCAAACCGTTGATGGATACAGTGTTTGTATGCAACACCGGTGCGTAATAAGCAATAAAAGATTTTCTCGAAAAGTGTGTCGGGAATAAGACGAAATAGGGAAAAGACAAAAATAAATATTATTTTTGACTTTTTGATCGTTTAAGCATATTCTGAGAAATGGTAGTCAAAAACACTATTCACCGAAAAACGTGCCAAGTCTTTTGGACTTTTCACTTTACAAAATAGTGTTTATTCGGAACAAAACTCAGTAATATCAAAATTTTAAATCAGTATAAGTTAACCATTTAGTTGGAATCAGACTGTTATATAATTAAACTGCTAATTCATCCGTATTGTTTTCTTCAAATGCAACATGAGACAGGTTAACATAAAATTTGAATAATCAAATTTATGAGATTAATACCTAATTATATTATTCCATCATAATTAGTGTCTAGAATGAAAGAAATTTATCAATCGCGTCGCCCGGTAGGTGTATTTGAGAAAAATACACGGAAGATTATCCGAGATTAATTCAAGGAAAACTTCGAGGGTCAGACGAGACGTCATATTAATACTGTATGATGTATTTTATTAATAAAATACGTATAAGTAATTAAAACTTAAATTACTAATGCGAAATATTTTAAATTAATCGCACGCGATTTATCCGATATACAGAAGTCGGAAGAAAGAGCTCACCAAGCTTGCTTTGGAAGCTAAAAGAAGTGTATTGGAGAAGCTTTATTAAGCTTGTTCAAGAAGCTTGGTCCTAATGACCAAAATACCCTAACTTTGAAAGTCCTATAAATAGAAGGCTTAAGTTCATTAGTTCTTTACCATTTTTTGAAAGCTAAAGAGCAAATATAGAGAGAGTTCTTGTGAGACAAGAATCGATTGCAAAGAAATAGTTAAAGCTTGCAATAATAAAAGGTACGATTCTTAATCGTTATTATGCTTAAAGTTTTATTTTATCGATGAGGCTCAAGAACATAAGTCGTAGCCATGTACGATTTTTCGTTCTCCGTGTTCCTTATGACTTGAGCAAGTCGTTGTTATGTCAAATTTCATTTCATAGTTTAAAGTTCAAGAACATACGTCGTATCCATGTACGGTTTATCCGTTCTCCGTGTTCTTCGTATGTTCTGGAGTATTATTATAAATTGTTATAATTAAGTAAACAAGTCGTTATAATGACCAAATTTTGTCAATTATAAAGTGTTATAATCACATATGTAAGCAGTTATAATGCTCAAATTATTTCAAGTATGAAATCCAAAAGCTCAAGAACATAAGTCGTTACCATGTACGATTTTTCGTTCTTCGTGTTCTTCGTGTGTTCTTGAGCAAAAGTCATAATTTCTACATAAGTAGGTTTATGATTTGGTAATTTAGTGTTATGGGATGATGAAACATGATGGCCTTGCTAAATAATGCTTGTGGCATCAAGTTTTAGTAGTCGAAACGAAGAACGATGAAACTTTGTTCTTCGTGTTCTTCGTGTTCTTCGATTCGTTCTTCGTGTTCTTGAGAAAAAGTCATGAAATCTTATATAAGTAGGTTTATGATTTTGTTATTTTTATGTTATGAAGTGATACGGAGTGTTAGAACATGTTATCTTAGCAAATTAATGCTTGAGGTATCATGTTTTACCAATCGGATCAAAGAAAGTTAAGTCTAATATACTCGCAGAATATTTTTGCAAATTTCCGAAAATTTAAAGTCTGAATCTGCCTTATCAACCTAAATGAAAGTTTTAGATCATGAAATTCTAAGCAATTTAGACTCAAGAATCATTCAAAAATGTTTTCGCATGACAAAGTTATGGCTGTCACTGTAAAAGAGGTCAGAAATATGAATCAGTTTTAGATCAGTCCCATTACTGGGAAATATGTGTAAATAAGTAAGGAATCTCGAACTTTGGTATGAATCAAAGTTTTAGATACGGAAGTTACAAACGCGTGAAATTTTGAACTACTCAAAAATGTTTTAAAACGAAGAAGTTGTGGCCGTTTGATCGAGCCGGGGTCTAGCAGCCATACATGCTGCCTATTTTTTTAAAAGTGACTTAAAAGTGAGTTTTTGAGTTGGACAATTTTTCAATTAATTCCACCAATGAAAATAGTCTATTTAAGTTATTCTAAGACTTATTCAAAAGGAAAATTTGATAAACTAACATTCGGGGTCACGTAACCCTTTTTGTAGGCGTTTAACGATTTCCCGGGAAAACCCTGACATGGTTTTAAGGCAAGTCTTCCAACTCTTGCTATGTGCTACTTGTATAGTATTGTTAAAATGATAAATGAGATGTGTAATGTCATGTTATTATGAAATAGATAATATGTGAAGTCTTTAACTGATGTTTATAAGCCTTCTAAATGTTATGTGTTATGTTTACGATTTATTAACAGGATTTATACACTTTGTGTGTCAATGTGATATAAATTGTTGGAATGTGAGTTATATGTGATATTAAATGAAGAATTATATTCAGTCAAGACATGTTAAAGTTTATATGAAAGCATAAACTGCGTATGTGTTGTATGCTAGACTTGCTGAGCCGTCGTGCTCATTCTTGCGAATAAAACCTTATTTGCAGATTAAAGATGAACGTTAAGAAGATCATGAACGTAAAGATGAAGCGTAGATTAGGTTTTCATGTTTATTACTTGTATTTGTATAAGTCATATTGACTGTTGTAATACGAACAAACAAACATGTAACCGAATATTGAATGAATGATATAAATTATTATCATCAGAATGTTGTTATGTCTTTATTTTGATATAATCTAGAATTGTTAAGACTTAACATAGTATTGATAATGATCTACTTATCTGGATGAGGATCGGTAAATAACTTGTGAGTGCTGTACATCCGAGACAGGACTAAGCGATGTTGACTGGTCAAATCCATCGTTAAGGTTCCTCGGACCCAGGTATAACTCGTTATTACTATTCTGAATACCATATAAGTAGGATTATTGATATGAAGAGATATCACTATAAACAAATATGTTTCGAATAAGGGTTTTAACTAGTTGGGTAATGTTCTGTACGGAAAGAGAATTTTGCACCGGACAAAGATACAACCATTTGTCACGGATAAAGATGCAAACATTTATCACGGGTGAAGATACAAACATTCACCGCGGGATTCTCTGTTCCCAAGAGCCGTCCTAATGATTTAATACCGTGGATGTTGGTACATGTGAAGTTATAGAATATTTAAATCTTAAGGTTAAAACTAGACCGTTATATATGGTTTTATCCATTTATACGGATGAAATACAAGTTGATACTTGTATACCTATGAGACTGAGATCAAGTTAAGATCCAGGGACAACGTTAAGAGAAATTTTTAATGTATAGTCTAAAATAAGACTAATTCAACCAATATGATTATGGGATCATTGGTTAAGTCGATAGTTGTACAAAATTAACGCACAAGGTCCGCCGCATCGAAAGCGCGGGGATTTTGCGGGCGTTACATTGCCTATTAGTGGCCATGCATATGGGCCTGATGGAAGTGATAGTGTTTTGATTTTGGAAAAAGTATGTTTGGAAATGATCAAAGAGATGAGCGATAGTAGTAGCATGGTGTAGGTCCAAGTACAAAATAAGGTTCACATGTGACCTATAGAATTGAATGAAAAACAAAAAAGTCAAAAATAAATGATCAAGACAAAAATAAATGAACGAGACAAATAATTAATAAACAAAATAGGGAATACATAGGGTTTCGGGCCTTTAGGGTTCAACCACCCCTAGGTGGTCCCACTTTGAGATAAATTCTGACAAAGACTTCCCAGATTGAACTTGATTTGAAATACCAAAATGATACAAGGACAAAATAAGGAAAATGAATGGAGAAGGAACAAAAAGCTGAGGTGCCCCCATAGGCACCCTAGGATTCGACCACCCTAGGTGTTGGCCTCCTATGGGGCACATCATTTCATACTCTCGAATGTCGTGTCGGACAAGCTCTGAGCGATGCAATGATGAAATAACGAGCTCAAAGGAAATAAGCGAGGAATTTAAGAGGCCTCTAGGGCATTGCCTCCCAAAGTCATGTTGAGTTCCTCCAAAGTTTTTGACATTGAGAATTAATGACGTGATGTTCAGAAAAAGAAAGAAGAACGAAAAGGAATGGATCAAATAGTAAAGACCTTGAAATACGAGACCTATGAGAGGCCTCTGTGAGTCCCGAGGCATAATTCTTATGGAGACAACTCATTTTAGGAATGGGTTAAAGGATTAGATTGGCTGCTAGAAGGACATAACGATTTGGGCATTACTCGGATAACTAAGGGTATTTTTGGAATTTCTCCTAAGGTCACATATCAAGCACATGACCCAGACATGTACAAGACATAAGATCTCTTTCCAAGAAACTCTATTAATACTCCTTCCATTTCAGTAGAAGGGACTTTTAATTCTCTATAAACTTGAGACACCCGAGAAGACTCTCTCTAAGAGTTCTGTCACGTGTTACTAGAGTAATTGGCTACCTCTTATTCTCCCCTATTTAACTCTTCAATCCTTCAATCATTTTCGTACTCTTCGTGGATTTTTCTCCTCCTCAGCCAACAAGAAACCCTAATCGAGCAAGGTATGATTTCATTGCCTACATTTTGTTGGCGACTCTTCTGGGGAGGCGTATAATTCGTGAGGGTCATGCCCACAACTTGAAGTGGGAAAATGATGATGTCTGAGTTGTAGAGGAAACTGTGACGCCCCCGAATTCAGGGTACCTTTACCTCGAATCTGGTGCGCACGATACAATACATACATCATATCTAACCATCAACCCATCACAGAATAACATAAATATATACATCATTTAATATTACATAACTTAACAATATCACAGGTTCTACCAACCTATACTAATACAACAATGTTTTAATACAAAAGACTGTCATAGTTCATACACAAAAGATTATAATCGGTCACGACATTCATGTTTAATACAAATATTAACTTTAACTAAAACTGCTCAATAACCTTAGCCTTACCCTTATCTTTACTGGAACTACCGGCTTTCTCAATCTTAACTGTAAACATGTAATATAAAGCAAGAGTGAGCAACAAGCTGCTCAGCAAGTATAAAACGAATAACAAATGATAATCAAGTACAAGGGTTCGTAATCTCAAGATATTCAACAATTTAACGACAGTTCACAATGGCATTTAAAGAATTAGGAATTAATAGTTTTCAATGGTTCAAAGTTTGGGAAATTCAAAGTCTGAATGATTTAATGATGATTAACTTTCAAGCAATTGACGAATAAACAATTTTGACATTTCAAAGTATGAATATTTTCATTGTTGAGTGGTCATTATAGACCAATGAACTCTTAGAAAGGTTAATAGTGTATTACTGAAAAACCTTTGAATACATGTACATAAGGTGATCAGCCTCATTGTACCTTACGTTATATATAACGTTTAATCATAGCGCGCGAGTCGGATTCACCGACATAAAATAATTTCCTTTTTTTTCAGGTTGTTCATCTCAGCACACCTTGAGAGTCCACACCAAGGCAATTAGATTGGATCATTTTCTAAATATGATTGATTTAATCTTAATTATTATCTGTCTAGCCGAATCAAATGGCATATACACTCTTCTCAAATAATTCATAGATAATTAGAACTTTCAACTTTAACCATTCAATATTTGAACAATACTCTTGAAAACATGTGATTAAGACTATACTCCATTACGAAGCATCTTTCAATAATTATTGCATGTAATGTACTTGTACGGAACAATAAAGTGTATAAGTTAAAAGAAACTTTCATGATTTGTATGCTTTACTTAGCTCTACGCTATCGTCCTTCGGATGACCTACATACATATGTCGTAATTTGGTCTACCGATTAGTCTCTATCAGACTTCACATAAAGAGTTATGTCGATCTATAACTTAACATACAAATTAATTCATAATTCTTTATAATTAAATCCCACAAATAAAATAACCCTTAATGTTATTTTATTTGTTCATTCACTATTGTGTTTATCTCTCACCATTGTTTATTATTCACAAATCTTTATATTCATCATCTACAAATAAAATAATCTTTATTATTATTTTATTTGTTTAATATTTTCTTTACACACTTGCAATACATATTTAAGTCAACCTTTATTACTATTTTATAATAATTCTTCATATTCATGTTCCACAAATAAAATAATATTTATCGTTATTTTATTTGTTTAATAATTATCTTTATATTCATAATCCACAAATAAAATAATCTTTATTATTACTTTATTTGTTTAATAATCAATCTCCATGTTCATAAATAAAATAATCTTTGTTATTATTTTATTTGTTTAATTATTCTTCATTCACTATTATATTTATTTCCCAATATCCTTTATTATTAATCTTTACAAATAAAATAATTTTTTTTATTATTTTATTTATTTAATCTGCTCTCATTATTTATTATTAATTCATTAATTTATACAAATAAAATAATTCTTTATTATTTTATTTGTTTACTTATTCCTTAATCATTATTTATTTTATTTATTCATCATTCTTCATAAATAAAATAATCTTTATTGTTCCAATTGTTTATAATGTGTTAAATACACATCCAAATGAGTTCAAACTTGAACTATTATCTATTAGGTTCATATTTAACATCATTCAAAGATCATTAACATCATTTACTAACCAAATCATGGATCCAAAATTAGGGTTTACCACTAAAACATGTTTTCTTAGAAAATTGGTCATAAATTTATTTTAACTCATTTTTCATCCATTCCACTTAGGTGATTTTCATATTTCATAGCTCTTCAACATATAAGTATTAAATTGAAAGATTAACATACACATTTAGGGTTAATTAACATCACAATCATTTTATCACTTAGGTTAACACATATGTTCATCATACTCATGTTTTCATGTAACAACTATCATCTAAACACAAAATCTCCTTCAAAATCACATTATACCTTCAGAATCCACCATAATTCCTAGAACACATAACCTCCCACAACCAAGCATGATATAACATCTATCTAACTACAATATATTAACAAAACTAGAAGATTCAAGTTAGGGTACTTTTAAACCTTTTAGATGCTCTCTTCCCCTTTGTTAAGAACTTTGTAAGGTTCTCCACCATGACTTCCTTCTCCTTCTTTGCTTCTACTTCCCACCGAGAGTCTTCCATACTTGGTATATTTTCTTAACTATTTCTATTTTTTTTCACTCTTCTCTCTCTATTTCTTTCTTGTGTTCCTCTAACTCTCCAACACTTAGAAAAAAAAATATCAAGTACCCTTCTTATATGTTGGTGGAGGGTGGTATATATAGGTCATTCCTAATCTTACTTAGTATTCCCTTAATAGTCCAACAATTGGCTAATTATGCTTAGCCTTAGTTAACTTCCAACACACTTCCACCTTTTAGGAAAAAAGTAAGCCACCTTGGAGGAAAATAAGGAGCTTTTACAAAGCTCAAAATTGTCGCAATGCTCAAGGTTGGAAGGCCCTATGAGGCCGGATTTTTGATCAATTTATTATTTATATGTATATATATATATATATACTTTTTCTTTCTTCTAGAACTTAGTCATACACATTGGGGCATGATTTGGGCTTCTTTTAATTCAATTTTGGACTTTAACTTGGGACAATCTAATTTCTCTACAAGCCATTTTAATACATTAAGGGTTGGGCTCATTATTCCCTCATTACATAAATATGCATTGGGTTAGCCAATTTAATTTCCACAAGACTTATACACATAATACATGGGCCTAATTAATCCTCATCATAAACTTAACTCATAATTTATTCAATTATCATCTTGAATTTATACTAATCATATTTCATGAACGAACATTTAACTAATTCATTAATTATTTAATTAAAATAATTACATCTTTTAAGAGGTTTACCACATCTTTTTATCTTGAACATCTATTTTGCCACACAAGGCTCCTTCATCATGCTTAGTTAATTCATAACATAAGGTTCACATACATTTCTCATAATTTATAAATTCATCTTAACTTCTTCTTTAGTTCATGTTTGATTGAATTAGTTAATTTCATATTCTTCTCATTATATAATTCCTATGTATTTAATCATTACATATAATCATACACAATTAATTTTATTTTCATTAATTATAATCTTATAAGTTTTTTTGGTCATTACATTCTCCCCCTTATAAGGATTTTATTCCCCGGAATCAATACAAAGTTAAAGAAAAAGATGCGGGTAATCCTTTCTCATCCTATCCTCTAACTCTCACATAGCTTCCTCGGCGTTGTGGTTCCTCCACACTACCTTTGCACAATGTATTACTTTATTTTGTAAAATCTGCTCCTTCTTATTAACTATTTGAGTCCGAATCTCTTTGTAAGTCAGGTCTTTCTCCACCTGAATAGGTTCATAGGAGATTACGTGCTTGTAGTCAGGCTTGTACGGTCGTAACACTAAAACGTGAAACATATTGTGAATATGTTCCAGCTCAGGAGGTAAAGCTATCTCGTACACCACTTCCTTTATTTTCTTTAACACCTCAAAAGTTTCTATGAACCTAGGGCTTAACTTTTCTTTCTTTCCGAACCTTAGCTTCCCTTTTCAGAGATATACTTTCAAAAATACAAAATTGCCCACTTTGAAGTCTTTGTTCTGACGGTGTAAGTCTTCATACTTCTTCTGCTTGTCCTATGGTGCAACCAGCACTATAAAAAATTAGGGATGTTGTGAAGAAAAATTTGCGAATGAATGAATTCCTTCACATGATGCGAGGGAACGATGAAAGAAAAAAAAAATAGTGACAATATAGTTATTCCAAAAGAAACATCCTTCATAATTTAGATTTTTTCTTTCAAAAATTTGAGATGATAGAAGGATGTTTGGCGTCAATCTTTGATGAAAATTAGAGAAGAAACATATTATTAATGAAAGAATTATCACTCGCTAAATATTATTGCTAGAATGTTTATTGCGAGAATTAAAATTGGTCACTATTTTGTTAAAATAAGTTTTTTAGAACTAATTATAATGAATATAAATTGTATTATAAATAAATACATTAATTGTTTTACAGTAGTAAATTTACTTTTAATAACAATACTTAAGTAATTTGCAATATCGATTATTTCTTTTAATAAACTATAAAGTAAATAACTTTACACTATTTTAAATTTTAAAATTTCATACATTGATCATAACCAAAAAAAGAGAAAAAAAGGGATAGTGACATTCACTATCAAAAAATTGAGTATTTGAAACGAAAATTTAGAAATGGACGATATTCCGTCTCAAATTATTCAATTTTGAGACTAATTTTGAAACAGAGTCTTTGTGCGTATCGAAGATATTCAGTATATAAAGGTAGAGATGAATTTTGAAACCAACAATTCTGTTTCAAACTGTAAAGACTAAATTTGAGACCAAATATATTTTGTAACAAATATTAGAAACCAATTTGAAAAAGGAATAGACCGTCTCAAACATTTAACCACATTTGCTTTTTAAAAACATTATTTTGACACAATTTTAAAATTTTGTTTTTTTAACTCGTCTCAAATAATTTTAAAATTTTATTTTTTTAAAATGTAAGCTTGAAACGGATTAGATACGAATTAGAGATGGATTAAAATTTTTAGTATTCCCTCCTAATTGGTCTCTAATTTCCTTATTTGTTTTAGCAATTTTTCCATGTTCCCCCCTTCTGCAAACTTCTCCCTTCTCTTCTTCGATTTCTCCTCTCCCTTCAGTCTGTCGATTTCTCCTTCATCATCACTCTTCTTCATCTCCAGATCTCTATATAATAGCGTTGAAACTAACCTTTATATAAATCAGATTTTTATTAGTTAATTTATCAATATCTGCCACCGTCAATAGCGGATCTCAGTCGCAGGACGGTGATCTCTTTCGCTGGAACCTTCTTTAGCAACGCCTTCGCTGCTTGTTTTGCCAAGGTATTGTTAATTTTCTTCATTATCAATTACTACTTCAAATGCACTATCAATTACATAATTACTTCTTCAATTTCGATTTACATCCTCTCCAGTTCCTTTAATTAACTTACAGTTAACCTCATCAATTGAGATCGTTTTTATAGAACTTAGATTTTTAGGGTTTAGATTTAATGCATATTGATTGGATAAAATCTGACTATACACATTATAGTGTTTTTAATCATGTTGATATTGTCATCACCAGAACCAAATTTGCATTGTGGTATTGTACTATGTGAGTAAATAGTTGTACTTTTCTCTATTTATGTTCACTCTAAGATTGGGAATTCCATTAAGTGATTCAGACTTCAGCAATGAAAACTTGCAAGATTCTATCCTTTAACCAAAAGTGATTTTGCAAGGGGTTTTAGAACTATTTTAACTGCTTTGAAACAAGTAATTATTTAAAATGGATTAAACCTCTAGGGAATGAATCAAATGATATGTAAGCTTCTTATAGTACTCCAAATTTCTGCTTGGCAAATATCTATTTGTTGAGTACTTGTTATTCGAAATAGTATTTGTTATCTTTTCAAATATGTAGAGTCCATTGTGTGTTCATCATATTTCTTGTTACCTCATTGAAATGTTGAATACTCTCTGTCTTGTTGTAAATTGAAGTGGCGGAATCCAAAAGTTAAGTTTAGCAATTTTTTGTTGAGATTCTGTGTGTTGCTTTGTGTGGACTATTCTCAAACCTATAATCGATCATTTAGGAATTGAAAACTTTTCTATTGAGCCTAGAAGAAAACAGAATGCTCACTTTCATCCTTTTTATCTCAGTATCTCTATCTTTGGGTAATTTGTGTCATCATTGTGTATGGAACACATTTGGGTGTAGGATGGTTGTACCTTAACAAAGATGATGTGAGTTGGTGTGATTTAATGTACAGAAGGTTTTGCAGTTAATAGACATTGCATGAAATAAAAATGTTTCGTATCAAAAAGTAGGAAAATTTTCTTCTAGGCATATACATGAAGGGTATATATTAAGATTTCAATGTGGAAGTGTATATTGTTCGTGTTGGTTCTTGATTGCTGAACTGTTGTTGATTATTCCATGAAGCCTTTTTAATCTCGTTTTGCAGTCCATATTTTGGTCTTTGATGGAAACGTAATATTGCCTTTTCACTGGAATTAGCTATGCAACCCACTGGAGGGAAAGACAGCCAATTCCGTGAAGGCAGTCATCAAAAGGTCCACCCTCAACCTATGAAAGAGGCCACGAATCAGAATCCAGAAGCTGTGGAATTCCTGATATCCAAGATTTTTACCAACATCCTCCCTAAAGTCTGCTCACACCCAACTGCAAGGGGTGGATTCCAAGAATAGCTTCTTTCTTGTTTAACTTTCCGAGTAGTAGTCAAAAAGTTGAAACTTTCTTATTTTTGGCCTCAACGCCACTTAACCGTTGAGTACCATTTTTAAACTCAACGCCAATTAAAGTGGCGTTCAGTATTAATATAGCTTAATTATATCCTAATTTTAATTAATTAAATTTAACTTAACAAAAATAAAAATTTGGAATTAATTAATTAAATTTAACTTAACAAAAAAAAAAAATCAACGCCAATTGAATTGGCGTTCAACCATCCAAAAAAAGAATGCAACATCTGACATCCATATATTAAAAAAAAAAAAATTATATCTCAAAGCCACTTTGAATGGCTTTGAAAGTTGGAAACTTATATATCACAGTTGAAAAGGAAATATATATATATACACACACACACACACACACACACACACTAACTTTGAACGTCATTCAAAGTGGCCTTGAGATATTAATTTTATTTTTATTTTATGTATCTATGGCAATTGAGAAAAAAAAATTCCCAACATTCAACGCCATTTTTTTATTTTATTTTATAAATATGTTTGTTTATTTTTTTAAAAAAATCTTAATTTTTTTTTAGAAACGAATTTATTTTTTAAATTAATTAAAAAAAATATACACTCCAACGCCAATCTGAATGACGTTGAATGTTATTTTTCTTTCAAATTTTAGTTATTTTTTTTAAAGAATAAAAAAATAATACATAATAGATGTGATTGATGCATGTTTACCCTACGCATATGGCCTGACAAACCTTTTATAAATATAAAAAAAAAAATTGAAAAAAATACTGAATCAAATACGAAAAAAAAAGTTGAAAAATCAATTCAATTAAATCAAGTACAAAAAAAAGGTTGAAAAGTCAATTCAATAAAAAAAAAGTACAATCGGTAAATTTACAACTTACAATCCAACAAAACCTTCAAATGCCAGCTTTCAAAGCCATTCAAAGTGGCGTTGGGATATAATTTTTTTTTTTGTTTTTTAATATATGGATGTCAGATGTTGCATTCTTATTCTGGATGGTTGAACGCCAATTCAATTGGCGTTGATTTTTTTTTTTTTTGTTAAGTTAAATTTAATTAATTAATTCCAAATTTTTATTTTTGTTAAATTAAATTTAATTAATTAAAATTAGGGTGTAATTAAGCTATATTAATACTGAACGCCACTTTAATTGGCGTTGAGATTAAAAATGGTATTCAACGCCACTTTAAGCGGCGTTGAGGCCAAAAATTAGAAAGCTTCAACTTTTTGGCTACTACTCAGAAAGTTGAACAAGAAAAGGCTATTCTTAGAATCCACCCCCTTATGACCCTGATAAAATTCAAGCTGCTGATAAGCGTGTAATTTCAGAGCTGGCGAATCTCTTTGAACTCAAACATTATTACAAGGAGAACAACCCCAAGCCTGTATTTGTTTCCCCTCAGGACCTCACGCTTAGCAAAACAGATCAAAGAATAGCAGAGCCTGTTAAAAACCTATGAGTGGTAAAGAAATTCCAGTCTGAAATTCAGAATAAAGATTCTAAGATTCTTCAGATTCAGTAGTAGATCTCAGAGCAATATCAGAAGCGCACAAAACTGGAAAAGAATCTCAAGCTTAGAGGCTTGTCAACCAAGGAATCAGAAGGTTTGGGGTGAGGAAAATGGATTATTCTTGATGGATTTTGTAACACCCCCTTTCCAAAATAGAAAGAGAGGTTACCCACAAAACATAACAAAACTATAAAATAAATCAAAAGCTCTATTTTGCTAAAATGAAAACTTTAATAACTGATAAACTCCACAAGTCAAACGACAATAAATACCAAACTAGTTCAAACCACAATCTAGAATAGTTATTACAACTCCAAATCAAAAGCAATGTAGCACAGCCTAAACAAAATATATCTAAGCCACTGGATAAAGGGAGCTCTCATCACACTTGCCCACGATCCCCCTGATTACCTGCTGGAAGAAAAACACAGCATGAGCCAAATGCCCAGTACGGATATAGAGAACAAAATAAAGAACTGAAACAAATAATGCCATTAACTGAACTGAAACGAACATAACTAACACAACGAAATAATTGGCTGAATCAAAGGGCTGGGTGTTATTTCATACCGAGCTCAAAATATAACAGAAATATATCTTGCCACATAGGCAAGTCAAATAATGCCACGCAAACAAAATAATGCCACACAGGCAAAATAATGTCGCGCAGACAAATCACACATTGGATCGCGAGTCCAAAAGCATGAAAATCGGAAGGTGTGTTTGGCACAAACATCACCAAACCGCATAACAGAACAGAACAGAAACTAGAGTCGACCCATACGTCTCCCACAACAAAACACCAAATTTGGCCATTGCCCACCAAACACAAAATGGAGACGCCGTGGACTGATCACACCGCCACGGAAGGTGTCATGCCTCGGTGCCAAAAGACATGCCTGTGGTACCCCCACAGGTGGTTATAGCTCAGGTATACCCTACGGTATAATCTAATAAAGATATCATGCCACAACGAATGCGACATAATACCCACAAAAGGGTTCTAAGTGTACATGTTAAGCTGAAACGAATCAATACCAAATTCCCAAAATAAATTAACATGTAACGCCAACGTGATTTAATAATACAAAGAGTACAAAATAAGTCTATGTAACGCCAACGTGAAGCTATCATATTAATTTCACAAGGAACAATCATGTGAACTAATAATGAAATTCGAAACGAGGAACAAAATTAACTAATTAAATTTAATAAGAATATCGCTGAAGGAGTACGGAAATCCGTACCTGGAATCAGTAATGTAATACCCAATTAAAATTCCAATTAAAGTTCGTTAACTCCTTCGGTCCGATCTAAAAACACAATAATTTAAAACAGTTAATTATCATTTTTAATGTAATAAATTACTTTTATGTAAAAATACATTTTGTAGTCAAAAGATACATTTTAATATAAATTCACTTACTAAAATAATACCATAATATAACCTTTGTTATATTATAGTATAACGTAGCAAATTACCATATACATATACATTTAATTTACAACAGTATACAAAATTTTATACTACTTAATTATCAATTTGGCCAAACATGACATCTTATAATATTAACATTTCGGACCTATATATGTTTCATATTCATTTAGTGAATCATGCCTTCATCAATTATATTCATGTTTAATTTATTTTTCTTTTATATAAATCTTAATTTTATTATTACTATTATGATTATTATTTTCATCTCATATGTATAAAACAAAATATATACCATAATCTGTGAATGTAAAGGTCACAGACTATTCAAAGAATCAACCACAAATTTGCTTCCATATTATAATAATACAATATACAAATATATTAACACCAATACCATTAGTTAATAACAATTCTCAACTTTTTCAAAAGCCATACATCAAATCCATGTTCCCACATAAGTATATATATATTTTATTATTTTAAAGACTCACCAAAGTAATAGGTAGAAAACCAAACAAAGTTTCGAATCCTTTATTCTGATTCCAGAGCAGCAAATCTCCTTCTATTCCTTCTTCAGCACTTCTCTCTCTCTCGGTTTTTAACAGTAAGCGACTCGTGATCTATACATTTTTTTTATCAGACACACAAACTTACGTTACAATAAAACTGATTTACGTTTTCTTTCTTTATTAATTAATATATTTTATAACTCTCTTAATTTTAATTAGACTTAATTAGTTTTAAGGCCCAAATTTTCTTAAATTAAACTTATTCCTTAATTACCAAAAGCCCACATAATTTTAATTAATAGGTTGACCCAAACATAAGAAAAACCCAATTAAAATATTTTAAAGGTTTCCTAAATACTTTTTTTTTTACAGGGTATTACATCACCTCCCCCTTAAAAAGGATTCTGTCCCCGGAATCAAAAGAATGGAACGTACCTAATTTTCAAAGAGATGCGGATACTCTGCTCGAATAGACTCTTCCATCTCCCAAGTAGCTTCCCGCTCCGAATGGTTCCTCCACAAGACCTTAACAAACGGAATTGTCTTCCTTCTCATAATCCGCTCCTGACGATCCAAAAATCGCCTCGGCTTGCTCCTTACAAGTAAGATCACCCTGAATTTTATCGAACGGATATTGCACTACATGCAATGGATGATAATTATAACTCCTCAACACCGACACATGGAATACATTATGCACATGAGCTAGCTGTGGAGGCAAAGCTAACCGATATGCAACCTCACCAACTCTTTCCAAAATCTCAAAGGGACCAATATAACGCGGACTAAGTTTTCCTTTCAACCCAAATCGTCGAATGCCCTTCCAAGGAGAAACTTTTAAAAACACATGCTCACCAGGTTCAAACTCTAACGTCCTCCTATGCTTATCAGCATAACTCTTCTGTCGTGATCGAGCCAACCGTAATTTTTCCTTAGCCACCGCTACCTTCTCCGTAGTAATTTGAATTAACTCAGGCCCTTCTATGGCCTTCTCACCAACCTCATCCCAACAAGTTGGTGCCCGACACTTTCTACCGTATAATGCCTCAAACGGAGCCATTCCAATACTTGCATTCCAGTTGTTGTTATAAGCAAACTCAACTAGGCTCAAGTAATCATCCCAATTACCTGACCATTCCAGTGCACACGACCTCAACATATCCTCCAAAGTCTGGATAGTCCTCTCAGATTGCCCATCAGTCTGTGGATGGAAATCAGTACTGTAATTAAGCCGAGTGCCCCAAGCTCGCTGAAACCCTTTCCAGAAACGTGAAGTGAATCGTGGGTCCCGATCTGAAACAATTGACACCGGAGTACCATGAAGTCTTACAATCTCCTGCTGAAAGATCTGTGCCAACCTGTCCACCGAGTAACCTTCATGGATAGCCAAGAAGTGTGCAGATTTGGTCAACCGATCCACCACAACCCAAATGGCATCATTCTTCCTGAAAGTCTTTGGCAACCCAGTCACAAAATCCATTGTGATATTCTCCCACTTCCAAACTGGAATGTCTAACTGTTGTAGCAAACCACTAGCTCGTTGATGCTCTATCTTCACTTGTTGACAAATGAGGCACTTCCCAACATATTCAGCTACATCTCGTTTCATCCCATTCCACCAAAAATTCTCCTTTAAATCCCTGTACATCTTCGTAGAACCCGGATGAATAGAAAATGGTGAACTATGAGCTTCAGCCAATACTGATTCCCGAATAATGGAATCTAACGGCACACACAACCGTCTACCCAACCAAATCACACCATGTTCATCAATACGGAACTCGGTTTGTTTGCCTTCCTCCAAATTATATGTCATTGCCCACAACTCCCCATCTTCTTTTTGAGCTTCTTTAACCCGCGAGATAAGAGAGGGCTCCACTCTCATACCTGCTAAATGCCCATCTGAACCTTGCACATACAACTCCAACTCTAGTCGCTCCATATCTGCAATAAGCTGAGGTTGTGTAATAAGGGCTGCTACACTCCCTGAACTCTTTCGGCTAAGAGCATCTGCAACCACATTCGCCTTCCCCGGGTGATACTGAATTCTGGCATCATAATCTAATAGAAGCTCCAACCAACGCCTCTGTCTCATGTTGAGCTCCTTCTGAGTGAAGATGTATTTAAGACTCTTGTGATCGGTGAAGATATCACAAGTCTCTCCGTACAAATAGTGCCTCCAAATTTTTAAGGCAAAGATTACTGCTGCCAACTCCAAATCATGAGTGGGGTAATTCACCTCATAAGGTTTAAGCTGTCTAGAAGCATAAGCAATCACCTTACCGTGTTGCATCAAAACACACCCCAAGCCCTTCTTAGAAGCATCACTATATATTTGGTAACCTCCTATCCCCGATGGCAATGTAAGTATTGGAGCTGTCACAAGTCGTTTCTTTAACTCTTCGAAACTCTTCTCACGCTCCTCATTCCACACAAACTTCGTGCCCTTCCTCATCAATTGTGTCAATGGCAAGGCAAGCAAAGAAAATCCTTCCACAAATCGCCTATAATACCTGGCCAAACCCAAGAAACTTCTAACCTCCGTCACCGTAGTAGGTCTCGGCCATTTAGTGACAGCCTCAACCTTCGCAGGATCCACCTTAATGCCTTCAGCAGACACAACGTGGCCTAAGAATGCAACCTGCTCCAACCAAAACTCGCATTTGGAAAATTTAGCATATAACTTCTCTTTCTGCAAAATTCCCAAAACTGTGCGAAGATTTTCCTCATGCTCTTCCCTAGACTTGGAGTAAACCAAAATGTCATCAATAAAGACAATGACAAATTGGTCCAAGTACTCCCTGAATACCCGGTTCATCAAATCCATAAACACCGCCGGAGCATTAGTCAACCCGAATGGCATCACCCGAAACTCGTAATGCCCATACCGAGTGCGAAAAGCTGTCTTAGAGATATCCTCATCTCTTACCCTCAACTGATGATAACCCGATCTTAGGTCTATCTTCGAAAAATACTTCGCCCCCTGAAGTTGATCAAACAAGTCATCAATTCTCGGCAATGGATACCGATTCCTGATGGTAATCTTGTTCAACTCCCTGTAATCTATGCATAACCTCATAGACCCATCTTTCTTCTTCACAAACAAAACTGGAGCACCCCACGGTGAAACACTCGGTCGAATCACACCTCGATCTAACAATTCTTGTAACTGCTCCTTTAACTCCTGTAATTCCAACGGTGCCATCCTATACGGCGCTTTAGAGATAGGTTCCGCACCAGGAATAAGCTCGATAGTGAACTCGACGTCCCGCTGCGGTGGCAACCCTGACAATTCTTCAGGAAACACATCAGCAAAATCACGAACCACTGGAACATCCTCAACACGAGACTCACTCATAGAAGTGTCCTTTACAAATGCCAAATACCCCTCACAACCCTTTGCCACTAACTTTCCAGCCTTCAATGCTGAGATCAATTTCACCACCTTACTCGGTCGTGAACCCTGAAATACGAACTCTGGAGACTTCACATCTCCAAATATAACCTTTTTCGCCTGGCAATCGATATTGGCCCGGTGCTTATCCAACCAGTCCATCCCCAGAATTACATCAAAATCATGCATACCCATCGGCAGAAGATTAGCCCCACGAATCCTATCTCTAAAACTGATTGGACACTCTCGATACAAATCAGAAATAACAACTGAAGTCCCCATCGGGGTAGCAATAGACATAATAGAATCTAACGACTGAGATGGCACACCAAGGTGCCGAACAAAAGACTGAGCAACCACTGAATGAGTAGAACCAGTATCAAATAAAACAGAAGCTTCACGACTGCCTACTAAAAGAGTGCCAGAAACAGTACCTGGCGCACCTGCTGCCTGGTTATAAGTCAAGGCAAATACCCGACCGCCCTGACGCCCATTACCACCATTACCACGTGGCCCGGTACAATCTCTAGCAATATGACCCGTCTGTCCACACAAAAAGCATGCACCGGTAATTCTATGGCACTGCCTCCCAGGATGATTTACCCCACAAATATTACAAGGAGCAATCGGAATAAGATTAGGGTTACCCCCACCAACTGGCCCTGGGTAACGACCCTGATTCTGCCCCTGCGGACGATTCTGCCACTGCTGGCGGTTTTGACCTTGTTGAGGTAGCTGAAGCTGACGATTCTGGCCCTACTGAGGCAACTGCTGAAAACCCCTGTTCTGATTCTGGCCACGCCATTGCCCCTGCTGACCACCACGGTTCCTGTTCCACTGACCACCCTGATTCCTCCCATGCTGACCCGAAACTTGACCCTGCTGGTCATCTCTGTCCCTCTTTCGACTCCCCTCCGGTTTAGAAGACCGAAAGTCTTGTCGCTCCATCTCAATATTTTTGGCTGCATTAGCCACTGCAGACACATCTTCAAATTTAGTGTTAATAAGATGCTGACGATACTTGTAATGTATTCTCCATTTAAACTTTTCTGCCTGTTCCGCTGCAGTCCCTGCAGAGGTCCCCACAAAGCCAGCTAACCTAGTAAATCTCGTCATAAAATCTGTGATGGACTCATCATCTCTCTGCCGAATAGATAGATACTCTCTACCATAGGCCTCCTTATCAGCAGCAGGGAAGAATTGCTGATAAAAGACCTCACAAAACTCTGCCCAACTAAGTGTATCAGTATAACCATCACCTTTTGCTGTTTTCATCGCCTTCCACCATCTCTGTGCATCCCCCTCTAGCTTATAAACTGCAAGCAACACCTTCTGATTATCTGAGCACCCCAGCACATCAAAGATCTTCTCCAGATGGGCAATCCAATTCTCTGCATCTATTGGAGTTGGAGCTGAACTAAATATATGGGGTTTCTGCTTTTGAAATCTTTCCAACCACACATACATCGGAACCACCGGCTGATCAGGACCATCTACATTCCCTTCCTCTTCATTTATGTGTGGACCGTTATTTTCCGGGTTCCCCTGCTCAGGATTTTCTGGCTGCTGCTGCATTGCCTGAACAACCTGTGCCACTACTTGAGGTAAAGCCTGGTTAATCGCCTGATTCACCAAGGAAGCCAATTGAGCATTAATCTGATTATTCGGTTGCTCATTGGACTGACCCTCACCACTTCCCTCATCGTTACCTCGCCTCCTATTAACTCTGGCAGATCTACGAGCCATCTAAGAAAGAAATCAATGAATAGAAGCAAAATAAATTAGAGACAAATTCAAATATAGCTGATATGATAGCAGAACAGAATATTAAACGGAACAAAAACCTAACCCAAAAGTCTACCCATAACTCACAGGTCAACCTAAATAGGTTTTCTACAAGAAAGAACCTGGCTCTGATACCAACTCTGTAACACCCCCTTTCCAAAATAGAAAGAGAGGTTACCCACAAAACATAACAAAACTATAAAATAAATCAAAAGTTCTATTTTGCTAAAATGAAAACTTTAATAACTGATAAACTCCACAAGTCAAACGACAATAAATACCAAACTAGTTCAAACCACAATCTAGAATAGTTATTACAACTCCAAATCAAAAGCAATGTAGCACAGCCTAAACAAAATATATCTAAGCTACTGGATAAAGGGAGCTCTCATCACACTTGCCCACGATCCCCCTGATTACCTGCTGGAAGAAAAACACAGCATGAGCCAAATGCCCAGTACGGATATAGAGAACAAAATAAAGAACTGAAACAAATAATGCCATTAACTGAACTGAAACGAACATAACTAACACAACGAAATAATTGGCTGAATCAAAGGGCTGGGTGTTATTTCATACCGAGCTCAAAATATAACAGAAATATATCTTGCCACATAGGCAAGTCAAATAATGCCACGCAAACAAAATAATGCCACACAGGCAAAATAATGTCGCGCAGACAAATCACACATTGGATCGCGAGTCCAAAAGCATGAAAATCGGAAGGTGTGTTTGGCACAAACATCACCAAACCGCATAACAGAACAGAACAGAAACTAGGGTCGACCCATACGCCTCCCACAACAAAACACCAAATTTGGCCATTGCCCACCAAACACAAAATGGAGACGCCGTGGACTGATCACACCGCCACGGAAGGTGTCATGCCTCGGTACCAAGAGACATGCCTGTGGTACCCCCACAGGTGGTTATAGCTCAGGTATACCCTACGGTATAATCTAATAAAGATATCATGCCACAACGAATGCGACATAATACCCACAAAAGGGTTCTAAGTGTACATGTTAAGCTGAAACGAATCAATACCAAATCCCCAAAATAAATTAACATGTACGTTCTACGGAATCAAAAATAATCACTACTCATGATTTAATAATACAAAGAGTACAAAATAAGTCTATGTAACGCCAACGTGAAGCTATCATATTAATTTCACAAGGAACAATCATGTGAACTAATAATGAAATTCGAAACGAGGAACAAAATGAACTAATTAAATTTAATAAGAATATCGCTGAAGGAGTACGGAAATCCGTACCTGGAATCAGTAATGTAATACCCAATTAAAATTCCAATTAAAGTTCGTTAACTCCTTCGGTCCGATCTAAAAACACAATAATTTAATACAGTTAATTATCATTTTTAATGTAATAAATTACTTTTATGTAAAAATACATTTTGTAGTCAAAAGATACATTTTAATATAAATTCACTTGCTAAAATAATACCATAATATAACCTTTATTATATTATAGTATAACTTAGCAAATTACCATATACGTATACATTTAATTTACAACAGTATACAAAATTTTATACTACTTAATTATCAATTTGGCCAAACATGACATCTTATAATATTAACATTTCGGACCTATATATGTTTCATATTCATTTAGTGAATCATGCCTTAATCAATTATATTCATGTTTAATTTATTTTTCTTTTATATAAATCTTAATTTTATTATTACTATTATGATTATTATTTTCATCTCATATGTATAAAACAAAATATATACCATAATCTGTGAATGTAAAGGTCACAGACTATTCAAAGAATCAACCACAAATTTGCTTCCATATTATAATAATACAATATACAAATATATTAACACCAATACCATTAGTTAATAACAATTCTCAACTTTTTCAAAAGCCATAAATCAAATCCATGTTCCCACATAAGTATATATATATTTTATTATTTTAAAGACTCACCAAAGTAATAGGCAGAAAACCTAACAAAGTTTCGAATCCTTTATTCTGATTCCAGAGCAGCAAATCTCCTTCTATTCCTTCTTCAGCACTTCTCTCTCTCTCGGTTTTTAACAGTAAGCGACTCGTGATCTATACATTTTTTTTATCAGACACACAAACTTACGTTACAATAAAACTAATTTACGTTTTCTTTCTTTATTAATTAATATATTTTATAACTCTCTTAATTTTAATTGGACTTAATTAGTTTTAAGGCCCAAATTTTCTTAAATTAAACTTAGCCCACATAATTTTAATTAATAGGTTGACCCAAACATAAGAAAAACCCAATTAAAATATTTTAAAGGTTTCCTAAATACTTTTTTTTTTACAGGGTATTACTGATTTAACCCCCGATCTCTTCAAGTCAGCAGTAGAAGCTGCTTCTAAGGCCATTCATGATTTTTCATGGTTAATGGAGCATTCCATTTGTGGTTATGGACTGCAGGTACGGTGTAAATATGGGGATAATACTTAGTTTTGCATCCATCACTTCCATACGTTGTTCTCCAAATACTTGCAAAATTGGATTATATATCTTTTGAGTTTTTTTTTTTTTTTTTTTTTATTTTCCACACTAATTTTACTAATATTCTTTTGGAAATGATATTATTATTTTTTGCAATGGATTGACTGAAATATGTATACTTTCTTGATATTTATATTTAAATGAGATTTTTGATTTAATTGTGCTTATAGATTAATACAATAAATTAGTGAATATAAAATTAAATAAATTGAAAATAAATTATAATTTGTGATAAAATTATAATTCGCAAAGGATTTTTTCTCTCAATAAATTGAAAAAACATTCACAACATGTAATTATTGAAGGAAACTCTCACATCGCTAAAATGAATTTATTCATTACAAAATATTTATTGTGAGGGAAGTCATCTTTCACTAAATAAAGGAAATTCCTTATAAAATATAATTTGCGAGAAAAATATATTTCACAATATATCACTCACAAAAGATATGTAGTCATTAACTTAGTGAAGGATATCTATTGTGAGGAGCTCTAATGCTAGCGATTGTGGGAAGAAAAAATTCCTTCACAACTAATCACTTGTGAGTGATATACCATATATTGTGAATGAATTGTCCTTCATTATGCCAATTTTCTTATAGTATAGTCTGGCTCTTATTACTTTGATGATCTCTGTCGTCTGCTGAGCCGACTCTGGTCCTAAAAGTCGACACTCTCCTATCTTGTCCAAGCATAATGACATTCTGCATTTCTTCCCATAGAAGGCTTCGTACGGTGGCATGTCAATACTTGCATGATAACTGTTATTGTAAGCAAATTCAATTAGAGGTAGGTGGTCATCCCAATTTTCTTTGAAGTCCATTACACAAGCTCTTAGCATATCCTCTAGAGTCTAAATCATCCTCTCACTATGTCCGTCCGTCTGAGGATGGTATTCAGTACTCAATCTTAACCGTGTTCCCATACGCTCTTTTAGCCTTCTCCTAAAATTTGATGTGAATCACGGATCTCTGTCTGACACTATTGATACCGGCGCTTCATGTCGTGACACAATCTCTTTTATGTATAATTTAGCAGTTGATCTAAATTAAATCTAACATTTATTGGCAAAAAGTGTGTGGATTTCGTAAGTCTATCCATAATGACCCATATTGCATTATAACCCTTCTAAGTAACTGGAAGTTCTACCATGAAGTCCATTGTGATGTGTTCCCATTTCCATTCTGGTATTTCCAAAGGTAGTAATAGACCGCTCGGCCTCTAATGCTCTACATTTACTCTTTGACATGTTAAGCACTTGCTGACGTGCTCTGTAACTTCTTGTTTCATATTTGGCCACCAGAAATGTTGGCAAAGGTCTTGATACATTTTTGTGCTTCTCAGGTTAATAGAATATGTTAAATTGTGAGCTTCTTGCAAACTTTCCTCTTTTAACTCTAGTACTGTTGGTCTATATCTGCTCTTCGAATCTCATAATTCATTCTTTAGCTAACTTGAACTTATTCTCCCCATTTTCTGTCATCTTCTTCTTTATTTGCTCACACTCTTCATCCTTCTCCTGCACCTCCTTTACTTTGTCCAGAATAGTTGGATGAGCTTCCATCACAAATAATTTCTCTTTTGTCTATTCCGGTCTTTTCACCTTTATCTCCATCCTTATCATCTCCTTAATTAACTCCTCTTGAGCTATCAAAATAGATAATTTCTCCTTACCTTTCTGGCTCAAAGAATCTGCCACCACATTCGTCTTTCCTGGATGATATAATATTTTGCAGTCGTTGTCCTTGATTAACTCTAACCATCTCATCTAGCGCATATTCGATTAGTTCATTATGTGTGAAGATATACTTCAGACTTTTGTGGTCTATATATATCTCACATTTCTCCTCATAAAGATAATGTCTCTAGACTTTCTAAGCAAAAACCACTGCAGCTAGCTCTAAGTCATGTGTAGGATATCCCTTCTTATAGTCCTTCAATTCTCGTGATATGTAGGGGTGAACATAAAACCGAAATTAACCGAAAAACCGTCCGAACCAAATCGAGTTGAGCAAAAACCGAGCCGAAAAACATTAAACCGATAAATCGGAAGAAAAAAAAACCCGACCAAACCGATAACATTTTTAAATTATAATATAATTTATATACTTTTTTAATAATTATTTATTTTATATAATTATATATTTATTATACTTTTTTTTACAGTAGTTTATCTTGACTTTTTAAAAGGTGAATGGGCTTCCAGCCTTCCACTGGCAGGTCACGCACTAAAGCCTAAAGGAAACAATGAGCCTAGAGCCCGGACGAGTAAGTATTATGCTAAATTACTAATGAGTAATGGGCTAATGGCTATAGTGCACTAGTCCACTTTTTAATATTATGAATTTATGATAATGCGAAATTCCTTTGTACACTTTAAACACTAAACAGACATCTCATTCTCATTCTCTCATATTGTACACTCATCTCAGTCTCTCTGCTCACTCGACTCTCGACTTATTCTCGATCTCTGGCATATTGCATCCTTTGTTTGTGACATCGATTTCTCTCTGGCCTCTCGATCTCTGGTAAGTTTTCTCTAATTAATTTCAAAGGTGTTAGGGTTTTTTAGGGATATTAGTTTTCTCTAAATAATTTGTAATCTTAGGGTTTATCGAATCTCTCAAAGGGGTAAGGGTTTTTAATCTTTGGTGTAATAAATTGAGAAGTTAGGCCATAAGCTGATATCATTTTATTAACTTATCATTTTCTATTTCTCCATCAAAGTAAATTGATTCTAGTTTTGATTATTCTGTTAAGCTTGTTCTGACTTTTGAGTCATACTCAGGGCTTAATCTTTATATCCCCTAGTTGATTATATGGTTTATCAGTTTGGTATCCTGATAGTTTTACTTATATTGATGTCTACTTTATGTTGATAATTGGTAATAAAATTTCGTGTCACCACTCATCAGTTTTCTTGTTTTGTATAATTGACATTGTTGTTGACCAAAGTGTATATGTCATCTTCTAAAACTGTCCAGCTTTAAGATAATAAGTAACCTTTCTTGATACTTGGATGAGTTTTTATGCCTTGTAACAAAGATTATGTTCACCACTTATTAAATTTCCAATGCTAGTGTAAACATGGTGGAACCAAGTTACTATCTATGGACTATTGATAAGCTCATCAGAATTTTCATTATTATGTTTTTCCTCATATTCAGGTTACAATGGAAGTCATGCAAATCTTGAAGAGGTTCATAGTAAGTCAACTTTGTCAATAAGAACTCTGGACTATGTTTTTCCTCCTCAAGTTGATTATAGACAGGAATATTTAAGCTGAATTTACCATCTTATTGTGACTAAGTTTCAGAGTATATATGAAATAAATATTTTGCAAATAATGATGCTCTGTGTTGTTCTTTTTTCAGGTGTGTGTTCCACTTGAGTATCCTGATCCACATAATCGTGGTTCACTTGTTGCTTATGGGCCACATTCAATGGTAAGTTTATGTGGTGTAATTCTCTCTCTTTATTTTTATTGTTATGATGTATTCCTTCTGCATCTTTACCATCTTCTAATATGAAATAAAATATACAAAGTTAATAAGCCTTAGATCCACCGGTCTGTTATTTCCTGCAGCTCTAGAAAGGCAGTTATGTAAAACAGTAAGTGCATCAATGTAGGTATATGTGCAGTTATGTAAACCGATCAAACCGATCGATTAAACCGATAACCGAATAGGCCGATAGCCGATTACGAATTAAATGTTTGGGCGGTTTTGGTTTTTAATTTTTTATAACCGACTTAAATGGTTTGGTTTTTTTTATATATACCAAACCGACCGATGTGCACCCCTAGTGATGTGTACGCAATGACCTTGCCATTGTGCATCAACATACAACCAAGCCCTTTGTGTGATGCGTCACTGTACACCACGAAGCCCCCTGTATTATTTGGAAAAGACAATACAGGTGCCTTACTCAACCTCTTTTCAACTCTAGAAAACTCCTCTCATATTTATCAGTCCAAACAAATTTCACGATCTTCCTTATGAAATTAGTTAACGGGGTTGCTATTTTAGAAAAATCCCAGAAAATTCTTTGATAGCACCTTGCCAATCTTAAGAAATTTCGAACCTCCGTCAGTGTCTTCAGTTGCTCCAGTTGATCACTGCCTTCACCTTCGCAAGATCCAAGGATATCTCATCCTTATCGATCACGTGCCCCAAAAACTGCATCATTTTCAACCAGAATTCACATTTCAAAAATTTTGCAAATAACTTTTCTCTTCTTAGTGTTTTTAACACCAACCTCAAATGTTTTGCGTGCGCTTCCTGAGTCTTGGAGTAAATCAAAATATAATCAATGAATACCATAAAAATTTTATCCAAATATGACTTGAACACTCTATTCATTATATCCATAAACGTTGTCGGTGCATCAATCCAAACGACTTTACAAGAAACTCGTAATGCCCATACCAACTCTGAAATGTCATCTTGGGCAATATTTCTCTCCCTTTAGTTGATCAAAAAGGTCATCTATTCTGGTTAAGGGATATTTATTCTTGATCGTGAATTTGTTCAACTCTTTGTAATCGATGCAAAATCTTAGCGATTCGTCCTTCTTCTTTACGAACAAAACTAGTACTCTTCATGGAGACACACTTGGTTGAATATAACTTTTATCCAACAGCTCTTGTAATTGTATCATCAATTCCTTCATCTCGGCCAGCGCTATACGATAAGGGGTTTTAGAAATCGATGTTATTCCTGGCACTAAATCTATCTCAAAAGTCGAAAGTCAGGTAATTCGTTTGGGAAGACATCTGGAAATTCTTTCACTATGGGCATATTATTCATCTCTACTCCCACTCTTTGAGTATTTACAACATGAGCTAGATAGCTTATACATCCTTTCCTTAACAACTTTTGCATCATTGTCATGCAATAGAAATGTGTAGGCGATGTGCTGCCATAAAACACTACCTTAAATCGATTTGAGGTTTGAAGGTTTATACTTTTTTTTCTAGCAGTCAATAGCACCATGGTTATATAACCAGTTCATCCCTAAAATCACATCAAAATCTCCCAACCTTATCGGGATTAAGTCCACACATAACTTGTGTCCCCTAATTTCTACATAATAGTTTTTGTGTATCTATGTTACATAGATCACTTCTTTATTCGCAACTTCTATATTTAAAGGGCATTCTAACTTTTCTTGAGGTAAGTTCAGTCGTTTAGCAAACTCATCAGATATAAAAGAGCAGGTAATACCAAAATCAAATAATACATAAGCATTTATATTATTTATTGGGATAACACCTGACACTACATCCTTTGATGCCACGACATCTTGAATAGTCATGTTGAACGTCCTCGCGGTCGGCGGGTTGGATTGAGCTGGTCTAGCAATCATCAACTTGATATTTCCTCTTTTATTGCCGCTTCCTCCAACTGTCCCCTTCTTTAAGAAGTCTTTGATTTGATGCTTTGTCGATCCATAAGCAAAACATCCCCTTATCTTCCTCGAATTTGGACAGTTAGGAGAGATGTGTCCCTCCTACCCGCAATTATAACAGACATTCCTCCCCTTCCAACACTCTCCTTGTTGGTATTTTTCACATTTCCTGCAAGCTCTCCCCTCTTCTTGAATTGTCATTGTCTACTTCTTGTTTGGTTGTTATTGTTGTTGTCATTGTTATTATTATTGTTATTGTTGCCTTCCCTCGCTGCTACCTCCATTACTTTCTCTTCTAAACTTTTTATTCTTCTTTTTCTTGTTATATTGGCTTAAAGCCTCACTCCCACTTTCTGCAATAATAGCCTTTTCCAATAATGTACCCACAGAATCAATCTAAGAAATTGCAACCTTGCTGTATAGCCAAGGTTTCAACCCCTGCTCGAACTGTCTCACCTTACGTTCCTCAGTGTCTACTTGGTGTGCTGCAAATCGTGCCATTTCTTTGAATTTAATGGCATACTACGCTACGGTCATATCACCCTGCTTCAGATCCAGGAATTTCATTTCCATCTGACTCTCCATGCTCTTCAGAAAGTAATTTTTGAAGAACAACTCCTTGAACCTTTCCTATGGTATGTGACTCTTGCCCGTTGCTGGTTTACCTCCCACCAATAGTACATTTGTCCCTTTATCAAATACAGAGAAAATGTTGTTTTCTATTCTTCTCTCACTCTAGCAATCACAAAGACCTTCTTTATTTCTATTAACCATAACTGGGCCTCTATTAGGTCTGCGGTCCCCTTAAATCGGGCTTTAAAGTCTTTGAAATTGGCTATCGAGGCCACTGGGGTTGGGGTTTAGGTTTACTGGTTCAAGATTTCTCCCTTGCAGTGCTCCTACTAATAGAGCTACAAATCTCTACATAGTCTGCTTGACTTCTCATTATTTACTGACTCCTCTTGAGTTTGTTGTACTTGTGGTCTACATCTCGACGGTATTTTTTGTTTAATAATACTTTACATTATTATTTCATTATCTATTTTGAACAACTATATTTAATGCAATATTTAATATCAACAAAATGCATTTAATAAAATATTTATATTCATATGCCACTAATTTAGTATATTGTACAAAACATCTTGCAACATACTTTTATAAACGTCACAATCGTCATCATCTATTCCCTAACACAACAAATGATGGAGATTTACTACCATCCTACCCCGCTATCAAATACAAAGTTGGGGTTTTCAAAATACTATCCCATATCTTTCCCAAAAGAGAATGGAATTTACATAACATGTTTCCCTATTATGAACAAAAGATGGGAACTAACATCTACATCTACATATATCATACCAAACTAAGTACATATACTAGACATCCTACTGGAGCATGCCACGTCTCACCGCGTTGTCATACTTCTGCTGCCCTATATGTATCATTCAATCACGACTTATGGTATATCGAGTCTAACCATCCTCGTTTGGGTAATAATACACTTTGTCCATTCATCGTCCGAATGTTGTGTGGAAGGCGTATCACATCCTGTCCATCCTCCTCCTCTTACCCCTCACCTCGTTCTCTATGTCACTAATCCTCTCCATCGTACTATCTAATCGCTCCTTAACCTAAGCCCTATCAGCCATCTCCTCATCTAACTAAACTCGAAGGGCTTCCTTCTTCGGCCTCAGAATCTCTACCTTATGATCAAAATCCTGCAGCCTACCTACCAACTTGACGTTTCTGGCCAACAAGTGATGTACTAAGGCCCCTAACTGAATTATGGCCTCCTACTGTCCATAGACCTCGCCTTCTAACTCCTGAATCTCGTCCTCTTGCTTTGTAATACGATCCATAAGCTCCCCTAGTAGATCATCCTCAAACGAAACCTCTTCCTGGGGTATTCCATCAGACTCCTTGACTGGTTCCTCATTTGGATCCATTTCTAGCTCCTCCACCGCTGAGTCCTCCGAATCCATCTCTGGATCAAACTCTTTGCCACTATAGGCCCCTCCCACACAACATGAATATTGTGGGACTCTTCTTCCATCACTCGGCTCGACTCACCAATCTCAGGCATCCTATAACCACCCACATAAAAATAAGAAGACAAAAACTTAATTAGTACATCGCAATAAAATATATTCATTGTATGGAAAAAAAATATATTTTATGACAACAATAACTCTCCATGACACGTCTCCTAATTTCATCTCGTAAAACTTTACATGAGTTTTATCTCTTACCTACCTTCATCTTATCTCTTCTAAGGTCATATTCCTAAGTTTTTTTTCGCCTAAGGTTTATAACATATCAGCTTTGATATCAACCTGTGATGCCCCCAAATTCAGGATACCTTTACTTCGAATCTAGTGCTCACGATATAATACATACATATCTAACCATCAACCCATTGCGGAATAACATAAATATATACATCATTTAATATTACATGACTTAACAATATCCCAAGTTCTACCAACCTTTACTAATACAACGATGTTTTAATACAAAAGACTATCATAGTTTATACATAAAAGATTATAATCACTCACGACATTCATGTTTAATACAAATATTAACTTTGACTAAAACTACTCGATGACCTTAGCCTTACCCTCGTCTTTACTGGAACTACCGGCTTTCTCAATCTTAACTGTAAACATGTAATATAAAGTAAGAGTGAGAAACAAGTTGCTCAGTAAGTATAAAACGAATAACAAATGATAATCAAGTACAAGGGTTAGTAATATCAAGATATTCAACAATTTAACGGTAATTCACAATGGAATTTAAAGAATTAGGAATGAATAGTTTCCAATGGTTCAAATTTTGCGAAATTCAAAGTCTAAATGACTCGAGGATGATCAACTTTCAAGCAATTGACGAATAAACAATTTTGACATTTCAAAGTATGAATATTTTCATTATTGAGTGGCCACTATGGACCAATGGACTCTAAGAAAGGTTAATGATGTATTACTATAAAACCTTCGAATACAGGTACATGAGGTGATCAGCCTCGTTGTACCTTATATTATGTATAACGTTTAGTCATAGCGCGCGAGTCGGATTCACCTACATAAAAGAATTCCCCTTTATCAGACTTGTTCATTTCAGCATATCATGTGAGTCCGCACCAAGATAATTGGATTGGATCGTGTTCAAAAACATGATTGATTTAATCTTATTATTTGTCTAGCCGAATCAAATGGCATAAACAGTCTTCTCAAATAATTCATAGGTAATTAGAACTTTCAACTTTAACCATTAAATATTTGAACAATACTCTTGGAAACATATGATTAAGACTATACTCCATTACGAAACATCTTTCAACAATTATTGCATGTAATGTACTTGTACGGAACTATAAAGTGCATAATTAAGTTAAAGGAAACTTGCTTGATTTGTATGCTTTACTTAGCTTTATACTATTGCCCTTCGAATGACCTATGCATGTCGTAATTCAGTCTACCGATTAGTCTCTATCGGACCTCACATAAAGACTTATGTCGATCTATAACTTAACATACAATTTAATTCATAATTCTTTATAATTGAATCCCGCAAATAAAATAATTCTTAATGTTATTTTATTTGTTAATTCACTATTTTCTTCATCTCTCACCACTGTTTATTATTCATAAATCTTTATATTCATCATCTACAAATAAAATAATCCTTATTATTATTTTATTTGTTTAATCTTTTCTTTACATACTTGTAATCTATATTTAAGTCAACCTTTATTACTGTTTTATAATAATTCTTCATATTCATCTTTCATAAATAAAATAATATTTATCGTTATTTTATTTGTTTAATAATTATCTTTATGTTCATAATCCACAAATAAAATAATCTTTATTATTACTTTATTTTTTTAATAATCAATGTCCATGTTCATAAATAAAATAATCTTTGTTATTATTTTATTTGTTTAATTATTATTCATTCTCAATTATATTTATTTCCCGATATCCTTTATTATTAGTCTTTACAAATAAAATAATTTTTCTTATTATTTTATTTGTTTAATTAGCTCTCATTATTTATTATTAATTCATTAATTTCTACTAATAAAATAATTCTTTATTATTTTATTTGTTTACTTATTCCTTAATCATTATTTATTTTATTTATTCATTATTCTTCACAAACAAAATAATCTTTATTATTATTTTTTTTGTTTAAGCATTTCTCATTTTAATATTATTATTTATTATTTTATTTTATTTATTATTTATTATTATTTTATTATTATTTTAGTTTTTTTACCTGACCCAACCCCGTTCCAACCCAGGTCCGACCCGGTTTAACCCAGGTTCGGGTCAACTGTTTTGTCAGAGCAACGCGGCTAGCGCTAGAAATGGCTTAGGACTGGTGCGCCCCGCGCAGGCCATCAGAATCTCCCCCTTTGTAATTTCCACAACACATAACCTCCCACAACCAAGCATGATATAACATCTATCTAACTAAAATATATTAACAAAACTAGAAGATTCAAGTTAAGATACTTTTAAACCTTTTAGATACTCTATTTCCCTTTGCTAAGAACTTTGTAAGGCTCTCCACAATGACTTCCTTCTCCTTCTTTGCTTCTACTTTCCAATAAGAGTCTTCCACACTTTGTATATTTTCTTAACTACTTCTATTTTTTTTTCACTCTTCTCTCTTGTCTTCCTCTAACTCTCCAACACTTAGGAGAAAAAAAATATCAAGTAACCTTCCCATATGTTGGTGGAGGGTGGTAACCTAATCTTACTTAGTCTTCCCTTAATTGTCCGACAACTGGCTAATTACGCTTAACCTTAATTAACTTCCAACACAGTTCCACCTTTTAGGGAAAAAGTAAGCTACCTTGGAGGAAAATAAGGAGCTTTTACAACGATCAAAATTGTTACAATACTCAAGGTTGGGAGGCCCTATGTGGCAAGATTTTTGACCAATTTTTTTATATATATACCCGACATGTTTTTAGAACTTGGTCATACACCTTGGGCCATGATTTGGGCTTCTTTTAATTCAATTTTAGACATTAATTTGGGCCAATCTAATTTCTCTACAAGCCATTTTAATACATCAAGGGTTGGGCTCATTATTCCCACATTACATAAATATACATTGGGCTAGCCAATTTAATTTCCACTAGACTTATACACATAATACATGGGCCTAATTAATCCTCATCGTAAACTTAACTAATAATTTATTCAATTATCATCTTGAATTTATATTGATCATCTTTCATGAACAAACATTTGACTAATTCATTAATTATTTAATTAACATAATTACATCTTTCATTAGCTTTACCACATTTTTTATCTTGAATATCTATTTTGCTACACAAGGCTCCTCCACCAAGCTTAGTTAATTCGTAATATAAGTTTTACATACATTTCTCATAATTTATAAATTCATCTTAACTTCTTCTTTAATTCATGTTTGATTGAATTAGTTAATTTCATATTCTTTTCATCATTTAATTCACACATATGCACCTATGTATTTAATCATTGTACATAATCATACACAATTAATTTCATTTTCCTTAATTATAATCTTACAAGTTTCCTTGGTCATTACAGTAATAGGAGAAAATGGGGATTTTTCGCCAACAATTGATTCATATTCCAACTTTTAAAGCCATGTTTTCAGGAAGTTTGTAAGCAGTGTGAATAGGAGCAGATAATAGCAACCAAGACAATCATAATGCGTCTCTAATAATAGAAGGCCAACAAAATCCAATCATCAATTTGGAGCCCCAGAACAGTGGTGACATGCCACAACTTAGAATAAAAACAAGCCAACTTCAACAAATAATCATTCGAGTTGCGCTTCTAGTATTTTCACAAGTGTAGATTCCAACCATTCCAAGCCACACTCAACGGCCCAATCAACATGCATAACCCATACAGTTTTTACACAATGCAAGTGTACACCAACCGATCTCTCAACCACATTCACCGACGATGCATCAATACATCATGACACCTCAAAGGATTTATGCGTTAAGTCAGTATGTAACCAAAGATGATGTGATTGATGTGATTAATCAACTTATAAAATAGACAAACAGACCTTCAGAATTAGACTTCACCCCTCCTTACCCGACACATATCCGAAAACAACCTTACCCGCCAGGATATGTTGATCACCTTTCGCATTTCTCGTAGTATAACGGAGAGAATGGAAACAAAAGAGAACATATAGCCAGGTTAGTGGTATCGATGTCCATGTGGTTGAGCTACGACGAAGTGAGCAACCACAACATCTTACTCAGATAGTTCAACAAAACGTTGACAATCTGTGCCTTTAATTGGTACTACAACTTAGAAAAATGTGATATATAAGTAGGCACACTTAGAAGGGGGGTTGAATAAGTGTGGAGTAAAACTAAGTCCAATTTTTTTTTAGTTTATTAAAATAGTAAGTAATTCAGTTTGCTGAATAGATGATTTCAGTTTGCTGATTTGGAAACTGATTTAGACTGTTAATAATTCTATAAGATAATATAAGATAATTATTTTGCTTGTATTAAATGAAGGCCTGAGTTGAAATGAATAATTTTCTCATAAAATATATATGTTAAAGTATTCAAAATGTGTATTACAATTCAATATTGAAAGATGCAATGAACGAATAAAATTAAACAATCAACCACATGAACACAAAAGATTTTTACGTGATTCGGCCCCTATCATCTACTCTAGTGGCCTACTCCACGTCCAATACTAACTAGTATTAGAGACTCCTTTATTATTCAACTTGGTTTATAAACAAAACCCCTTTACAACTCGAGTTACCAAAACCTTTGAGGACTTTTCCTCCCGAGCACTTTTGCTCACTTTGTGCAAACATGTGCACCCCTTGAGTACCTCTACTCACCGAGCTCCTAAGCTCACCTGTAACTTAATTGTAAAGATCCTAACCCAACTTAGATTAGATACCCGAAAGACTTTGAGATTAATATAAAATAATCACATGATAAACTATGATCAAAGCAATAATTATATCACAATTCAAAGCTCAATTCTATATGCAATGATCAATATGAAAAGTAAAGATATCACCAGTTTAAGCGCAAAGAATAAAGCTGAAAATTTGATTGAAGAACTTTTGATGCGCCACAGCCTTTTTAATTATGCTTGACAATAGAAACCTTTTAAACAACACTTATGAAAAGTATGTGAAGAAGGAATAATTTTAGAAAAAGTATATTGATTTTTATCCTGCTTGGTATCTTCACATTTTTTTTCTAAGCCGCGACAAAGGTATATGTATATATATATATACATATAACGAAAGGAGTTATAGCCATTACAAGTTCATATGCAATCAAAAGGGATATAAAGTAATTAAATAATTACTCAATCATATTACCATTAGCTTTTTTATTCATTAACTTTTTTAGCTAACTAAAGAAACATGATGATTGCTTCCTATAATATATTTGATTGACTCCATCAATAAAGTAATTAGATAATTGCTCAATCATATTACCGTTAGCTTTTTCATTCATTAACTTTTTAGCTAACTAAAGAAACATGATGATTGATTCCCTAAATGATTAAATATCTTTGATTGACTCCATCAATAAAGATTCACATGGAATGATTATTTAATTAAATAGTCCCATGATACATGTTCACTTTCCATACTTGATTTGCTTATGATCATATAACCGTTGGAAAGAATCAAATAAAGAATAACCATATTAGGCAATTAGATTGTTAATTGATTCCTTGTCCCAATCACATTACCGTTACATGTTACCATGATATCATGATGCTAAAAAGTAATTCCATCATTATATTCATTTCACCATTCACTTAGCAACTTTAATATGGAAAGAGATAAATCAAATATTAATTCAATTTAATCACTCGAATGGAAAAATCATTAATTTAGGAACAATTAAAATATTTAGCTTTTAAAAATATTTTCATATTAATTTTGAAAGCCCAAATAATTGTTTCCATAATTAATTAATCACTTCCATAATTATTGAAAAACTAATCACTACAATTAATTGATATGAAGATATGGAAATATATTAACTCAATTAATCAAGTTAATTATGGAAAACCAAATTAATAAAAATCTCAGTTCCAAAATAATAGATTTTATTTAAAAAATATCTATTCAAATCTATTTTCAAATTAACTCTTTTTATTATGGGAGGAACTAATTAAATAGCTTTTCAAAATTTAATATTCAAATCTTATTCCCAAACTGATTTCTTCCAATAAAGGTAACTAGAGTACATGTATCCAATCTTGGTAAATAAGGAATGCTAGACCCAAAGCATATTACCATTAACTACAATTAGGAAGAATTCTTATTTTAACAAAGTGATTGATATATGTCTTCCATTAATTAATATGATGATGTGGAACTAAGTAAATGATGGATTTAAACAATTAAGTATACCAATATACTTAGTCACTAAGTAACTCAATATTTTAACATGGAATCAATTGAATCAGCATATTTTATTATGAAAGGAAGGTATCAATTAATTTGATCATTTACCAAACGGATGGGCATCTTATTTAAAATATGAATAATTAATATTTCAGCATTTAAAACATTTTCATATTATTGTTAGTAACCCAATTAAATTATTCCATTATATATTAACCACTTGCATAATTATTTAAAACTCAATTCCAAGATTTAAGGTAACAATATTTATTAAGATAAAAAAATAAAGAGCATGCACATCCTAGAGCCATTACAAGAAAAAGGCCTAATTCCGACGGAATTATCTCCGACAGAATTAATTTCGTCGAAAATAATATAGTTCCGACGGAATATTCCATCGTATTTAATTCCGTCGACAATACGTTATAATCGACGGAATTCCGTCGATATAGCAGTTTCCTGTTGGCGCCAAAATTCCCGCGTTCGGACGATATAATGTCGACGGAATCTAACACATAATCGACGGAGATTCTGTCGAACTTATTTTATTTTCGACGGATTTAATATCGACGGAATATTCCGTCGAAAATAAGATAAAACCCTTTTCTTCGTCATTTCCCCCCAGCCGCCTTCAGTTTTTTTTTATCTCCCTCTCTCTCTCCTCGCGATTTTTCTCTCCTCTCTCTCTCAAATCCTCCGGACCTCCGACCTCCGACCCACCTCCGGCACACCCCTCCCTCCGTGCCGCCGTCCGTGCCGTCGTCCGTGCCGCCCCCGACGACCGCCGTCCGTTCCGTACGTAGCAGTAAGGTATGTATGTGTATATATATATATATATATATATATATGGGGCACAATGTGTGCCGGCCGGTTGGAATATTGTGCCCCATATATATATATATATATATATATATATATATATATATATATATATGCTGAAATTATGTAAAATGATTGTGGCAGTATGTGGAGTATATATAAATTGTTGTGTATGTTAATTTATGGCAGTATGTGGCATTTGTTATTATTTTGTGTATTTTCGACGGAATTTGTAATTTCTGTTAAAATTGTTCAAATGCAATATTTGTGGGCCCTACATATATTTGTGTATTTTCCTAATTTGTCAATATTAAAATAAATTTAGTATTTACTTAGTTTTGTAATAATAACATAAAATGAAATTAACTAACATAAAAATATAATTAAATAAAATTAAGATAAATTAAATATACTTACAATAAATTAAATTCATAAAACTAAATTAAATAAATTAATTTAAAATAAAATTAAGTAAAATTAAATGCAGAGAAATATAATTTAGAAAAAATAAATTAAATTACGTAAAATAAAATAAAGTCAAATAAAATATAATTAAATTAATTTATTATAATAAAATTAGTGTAATATAATTAAATTAAATTAAGTTAAATTATAATAAAATTAATGTAATATAATTAAATTAAATTAAGTTAAATTTAATATAATTAAAATAAAATAAATTCAAATAAAATAAAATAAAATAATTACATTTAAATTAAATTAAACTAAGTTAAATTAAATACAATTAAAATAAACTAAAATAACATATAATTAAATTAATTTAATATAATAAAATTGTATCATGTATAATTAATTTACATTAACTTAAGTTAAATTTAATATAATTAAAATAAAATAAAATAAAATAAAATAAGTAAAATAAAATATAATAAAATAAATTAAGTTAATATAATATAATTAAACAAAATTATATTAAGTTAAATTAAATAAAATTATGTGAAATTAAATATAATTCAGAAAAAATAAATTAAATTAAGTAAAATGAAATAAACTAGATAAAATAAATTAATTTAAATAAGATTAAGTTAAATTAAATAAAATGAAAATAAAGTAAATTAAGTAAAACAAAATAAAATAAAATAACATTAATTTAACGTTCCTCGCTTGACATTTACTCGTAACGGATGAATATGGAATACTCTTAATTTAATCAAATCAGTTGTACATGCAGTTTCGTTACGATTTTAGAAATTCAATTACGCTGTACCCAAAAAATTCGTTTAGTAAATTCAATCGCTTATGCATGTAATTTGGTTAGGAGCTTAGAAACCCGTTTGACATTCACTCACTAGGAGTGAATGCCAAATAGTCCCCCGTCTGGGACTGTTGCTAGATGTTATGTCTCTCACTTAGGTTTGTGCTAACAATTTGAGTTCGTTTTATTTGTTTTGGGGACTTTTCGTTGGCATCTTTACATGTTCTCTGAGTACATACTTAGCCTATGTCGACGTGGTCTATTTCGTGTACTTAGAGACCATGGGGAGGTGCTATCGAAATTTCTTTGAAACAGAAAAACGTGCTCACGGTGTTGGCACAAGTGAGGAGACGCATCTAGGAACAGGATAGAAGCCTGACCCGTATATTTAGAAGGTGAAGTCATGCAGGAATCATGAATGCACACACATACGCTAAGCACCCTCGTCAATTTGATACATCGTATTGTTCAGTTAAATATGTCAGACGACCGGAGCTGGATGTAACGTAGAATTCCGGTTGATGGTAGAGGATTACTGCCTGAGTACCGTGATGGGGTGTCCAAATTTTTAAATTTTGCCAATGAACACGCTGATAATTCTAACGGAAAGATGAGATGCCCGTGTTTCAAATGTAAAAACCTGATTTGGAAGAAAGCCGACAACATTAAGTACGATTTGTATTCGCGTGGGTTTGTAGATGGGTATTCTCTATGGATTCATCACGGAGAGTCAACTGAGTTCAGCGAAATAAGTGACAGTATAGGCCAACCAATTCACTGCGATCGATACGATGATAGTTATGATGCCGTGGAGATGTTGGTTGATGCGTATGGCCCTAACAATATTGATTGTGGTGCAAATGAGCAGTCGTCAATAACTGGTCATCAAGAACCAAAGGACACAGCAGCAGCCTTTTACAATATACTATCCAAATCTGATGTCCCATTGTACGATGGAAATGATAAGCACACCAGGCTATCTGCAGTGATGAAGCTCTTACACTTCAAGAATGAGCATGGCTGCAGTGAAGGAGGTTTCAATGAGTTGCTTAGGCTTATCAGCGAGTTGTTACCAAAGGGTCACACTATGCCCTCAAGTTATTATGAAGTTAAAAAGATGGTAAAGGGTTTAAATTTGGGGTATACAAAGATCGATGCTTGTGACCAGGATTGCATGTTATATTATGGGGCTGACATAGATAAACTGCAGTGTGACATTTGCAACATGCCTCGTTACAAGACAACTAAACGTGGGGGAAAAACTAAGCGTGTGCCTAAAAAAATCTTAAGGTACTTTCCGCTTGTCTCGAGACTTCAGCGTCTATTCATGTCGACCCACACTGCAGCGCATATGACTTGACATAAAACAAGGGACGTCGTGCCTGGTCAGTTGTCTCACCCCGCAGATGGAGATGAGTGGAAGAAGTTTGATGCAAATTTTCCTCAATTTGCTGAGGAAAGTAGGAATGTCAGGCTTGGCATGGCTACAGATGGGTTTTTTCCATTTAATAATTTTAGTCAACCATACTCTGTGTGGCCAGTGATCATGGTAGCTTACAATCTTCCACCGTCAATGTGCATGAAGGATCCGTATCTGTTCTTGACTTTACTCATACCGAGGAATAAGAGTCCTGCAAAAGACATAAACGTGTATCTTAGGCCGTTAGTCGATGAACTTAAGATGCTGTGGGAGACGGGGGTGCAGACTTATGACAAATCAATAAAGCAAAATTTTCTGATGAAGGCAGCTTTGTTGTGGACTATCACTGATTTTCCAGCACTTGGGATGATCAGTGGGTGGTCGACTCAGGGAAAGTTGTCATGTCCAATTTGTGTGGGGGATGTGCAAGGCACACATCTAAAACATGGGCGAAAAATTAGTTTCTTTGGTACTGCTCGTAGATTCTTGCCTGCTGATCACAGTTACAGAAAGATGTCGACACAGTTTAATAGAAAACAGAGAAAAAGGGGGTTGTCGGTCGATTGTCAGGTAGCGAGGTTTTTAGTTGGCTGAACGATCTTAAATTTCCACCACCAGGGAAGGAACACAGTAAATATAGGGCCCAAGGTTACGACAAGGCTCATAACTGGACGCATTCGCCCATGTTCTTCGAGTTGCCGTACTGGGAGTCACTTTCAGTCCGTCACTGTATAGATGTAATGCATACAGAAAAGAATGTGTTTGAGAACTTGTTTTACACCGTGATAGATGCGAGTGGTAAAACAAAAGACAACGACAATGCACGGAAAGATCTGGAGGCATTTAACATATGGCCTGATTTGTGGCTTCGACATAACAACTCAAAACCTAAAGCTCCATTTTGTTTAACCAAGCAACAAGTTGAAGACATCTGCAAATGGATAAGTGCGTTGAAGCTCCCAGATGGATACGCTTCTAATATATGTCGTTCTAGTAAGGTTGAACAGTTGAAAATTACTGGGTTCAAAAGTCATGATTGTCATGTATTCATGCAGAAGTTGATGCCAATTGCATTTCGCGAGATGTTGCCCAGAAAAATTGTAGACGCCTTAACCGAACTTTCAAATTTCTTTCGAGATCTATGTTAAATGGTTATAAGGTATACTGACGTGGAGCAAATGGAGAAAAATATAGTCCTGACAATGTGCAAATTAGAAATGATATTTCCTCCGGGGTTTTTTGACTCGATGGAGCATTTGCCTATTCATCTGCCATATGAACTTAAGTATGGAGGACCTGTGCAATATCGATGGATGTATCCATTTGAGAGGTATTATCGTCTACATTTCTTTTTTGATGATATTCATAACTCATATTCGTAATGTCTGTGAACTTAATTAATGTATTTTAGGTACATGCGTCGTTTAAAGCAGAAAGTAAATAATAAAGCTCGTGTAGAGGGTTCTATTGCTGAACGGTACACGGAGGAAGAGCTTGTCAACTTCAGCTCATTGTATTTTGAAGATATTGTGAAAACGAAACACAATCGTTTAAGTCGAAATGAGGTCGTCGGAGTCCAACCATGTGTTGATGAGTTAGCTGTATTTTCTTATCCGGCTAAACCATTTGGCCATGAGACGATGACGTACTTAAGCGAAAAAGATTTGAAAATCGTGTCTACATATGTGCTTCTAAATATGCCCGAAGTATCGTCGTACATAACGTAAGTAAATACTATTAATAAAATTTTAATTTTTAGTAGCCTAGTCTAAAATTAAATCATGTTATAACTGTTTCAGTGCATTTGAAGACGAAGCATGTGCTTTAAACCCGAGCTTAAATGCAGTACAGTTGGAATCATTCACGACTATAAATTTTCAACAGTGGTTTAAGAGAAGGGTTGCAGAAGACAACAATTATGTGCGTTTTAAGGATGTCATCGAAGGACCTTACAAATTGATTAGTTCATTTCCCGGTTGTATCGTCAATGGGTATAGATTTAATGTCGATGACATAAACGAACCGACTTCAGTCAATTCTGGTATTGTCGTGTTGGGCAGTTGTTACCAAGATTCGGAGTCCAATTATTATGGACGTTTAGAGGAAGTAATTACGCTCAATTATCCCAGGGGTAAAAAGGTAGTTACATTTAAATGTCGCTGGTTTGATACTGAGAAGGGTGTTAAAGTTGATCGTAACAGAATTGTCACAGTAAATATAAAGTCAAAGTTACATTCTGCTGACGTATTCGTATTAGCCAGTCAAGTGACTCAAGTTTATTACGCATCTAATGTAGTAAATTGTAAAAGTCCCTGGTATACAGTTGTCACAACAAAGACTCGTCCATTTGATGATAGTAATATGTTTGGGACAGATGAGCCATTGCAGGATGATATTAGCAAATCTAGTCAGGTAGTCCTACATAACGACGATTTGTTGGTAGATGTCATTGACGTACCCGATAATGATGATGTCGAGGAAGACCTGGTTGACGATGAAGTCGAGGAAGACGTACCCATTAATGATGAAGTCGAGGAAGACGGGGTTGACGACGAAACTGATAATGAAGAAGTCGTGTCAGAATCCGAGGATAACTATAAAAATGATTCTGATGGGTTTGACGACGTATTACATTTAAACTTATGAAGTGTATTTTATTTAAAAAAATTAATTAACTGCATATTAATTGCATTTTATTTTTGTATTTCAATAGTACATTTATGGCTAGGCATAGTGGTAGCGGTCGGTGCGATGGTGGTCGTGCAAGATCATCTGACGGAACTCAGGGCGGGTCATCATCGTCAGGTAGTAGATTTTCTTAAATATTAATTTGTTTTGCTTACTATTTGTAGGTTATGTTTTTGGAATTGATTTATTAACTTTAATTATTCAATTTTACTTACAGAGACTGTTCGACGACGTCCTCGAGGGACGAACCTCGGGTTATTTGGTCGCCCGCCAGCTGTTGCGCATATTGTCCGCGTAGATGTCGGCTCTGCGCAGTAAGTGTAAAATAACGTTATGTTAAATTGAATTAATTTATTTTGTAAAACAATAAACATAATTTTGCATTATTTGTTTTGTTTTGTAGTATTATGGATCATGTGGCTAAAGCCACTTTACACGCCATATGTCTGACACACCTCCCCATTGGCTGCATGCGATTTACGCAGTACGCGCAGCATGATGCCTCCTTCATGGATATCGTGTTACGTGAATTTCACTTAAGTTATTTTAAATAATTTAAAGTGTATACGTACATACTACTTACACATTCAATTTAGTTTTTCTGATAAGTTAGTTCATTTTCTTAGATTTATTTTAGATATGAGGAGGGCATCTCTCAGGCGGGCAGGCGACGGTGTTATTATTGCACATGTCGCGAAGAACTACGCCGGCTGGTTGTACAAGATGAGACATAGGGCTGCCCGGGCAGTTGTAGACCAGCCCGGGACTACTATTCGAGACCATCAACCCCCTATTGTCTCAGATGCAGCATGGGAGGTCATGTGTACTCATTGGGATGCTGACGACTTCAAAAAAAAATCAGAACAAATGAAGAAAAATCGTAGCCAGCTCCGAGTAGTACATACAACGGGTTCACGGTCATTTGAAGAAGTAAAATCGGTATGTATATATTTAGTTTACTTTAATATTCTCATAAAAATATATACTAAATAAATGATAAATTAAAATTTTATTTGTTAGGTCATGGGCGGTGAGTTGGGACGACCTCCCACCATGATCGAGTTCTGGGATAGAGCCCACACGCCAAAGAAATGTAGTATGTCACAGGCAGCTGCAGCTATACGGGTAAGAGTTTTTATAAAGTTATGTAATAATTAGTGTCATGCACTTAATTAAATGAGTCAATAAACTACCATATACATAATAAATTGCAGGACCGATTTCAGAGTCTTCGGGACGAGCGTGTAGCTGAGTTGCAGGCTGCTAGGGGAGATTCTACCATCCCTCCGTCCGACGTTAGCCTATCTAGGGATGAGGAGATGGCTCTTTGGGTCGCGTCTCAAGATCCCCCTAGTAGCACTACGGGCAGATATCGAGTGTTGGGGCTGCCGAGGGTGCCGGCATATACATTAACCGGAGGTATTTATTGTAGTATGTTACTCGTTAATTCAAAATTTATATTGATATTTTATTATTTTTGTGTTATATTTAATGTTGCAGGTTCTAGCCAGCGTTCGAGAGGAGATGTTGGACAATCTCATACGGGCGCTGGCTTGGATGACGCGTTGTTCCTGCGGGTTATGGCGGCGATGTCGGAGACGTTTCATACGGGTCCGATATTCCGTAGTCAGAGCCTACCTACTAGTGCTCGTCTTCACCAGCTTGCTCAGGACGTTGCAGCAGGGGCCAGTGTCGAGAGTACGGGCATATCTCCGAAGCAGTTCGCCGCGATACAAGACGAGGTGATTCGGATGGTGACTACCTTGTTGTTAGAGGCTTTTGGCCCGATGATGACTCAGCGCCCGACTGCACAGGTATTTTGTTCATATTAAGTTGTATATTCTGCAATAATTATTTAACTACGAATTTTTATCTCAAGTACGGACTAATAACTGATATTTGTAATTGTATTAACAGGATGATAATTTCGAGCATGCTGGCGATGCTGATCGCGAGCGGGGGGGTGACAACGATGATTTTCATACACCAGAGCAGAACCCTCGATCTCTGGGCGATGATTCTTTGTAGATTATAATTTAGTTGTAATTAATTTAACTTAATTGATTGTAAATATCGTAATTTGGTTTAGTTTTGTAAAGTACAATAATTTATTTTATAATGTGTCGTCGTTTATATTTCTATCAAGTGTGTGAACATAAAGAATGGATTGTTGTTGTGTTGTTGGGATAAAGCAGGTTTGCAGGTACAAAAAATGTGGTTTTAAAACCTGGCAAAAAGAAAAAGCAAAAAGAACCATTTAAAAAAAAAAACTTGTATTTCCGACGGAATTTGTTATTTTCGACGGAATTTCCGTCGTAATTAGTGCAATAATTTATTATTTTTATAATTGCCGGAAGGACTATTACCGACGAAATAATTTTATTACGACAGAAGGTCCGTCTGAAATTAAAAACTTATGTTCGACGGATGTGCATATTTTCTGACGGAATTTCCGTCAAAAATATAATTCAAATTTCGACGGAATTATCTATTTTCGACGGAATTTATTCTGTCGGTTATACTATAATTACGACGGAAATTTCGACGGAAAAAATACGTCGAGGATTTATTTATTTTCGACCGAATTTTCGACGAATTTAATTCCAACGCGGTTATTTTCGTCCGAATCTTCGACCGAGATTTCCGTCGGGAATATTCTAATTCCGACGGAATATGTTTATTTCCGACGGAAAATTCCGTCAGAATTAGGCCTTTTTCTTGTAGTGAGCCTTGATTGAGATATAAATAAAGCTAAGATCTTACATAATATCCTAGAAGCCCATTTTCCAATCTTCACGAAATCTGTCCATGTAGCTTCACGGTTATGCAGTCTCAATCCCATCTGCGTATTGCATCTTTTAACCTGTTGCATATATCTCAGCATATAATTTCAAGGTTTTACTATAAAGACAATATCATCATCAAAACCAAGGATAATTTTGTCATTAAAACTAAAGAACGGAGTGTGACTAAGTCAACGAAATGGGTTAGTCCAAGATTGGGATGATTTGAATTTATAGTTTTTAAAGAAATTTTTCTATGTGCAAAATCAGGTGACCATTGTGGAACTGATGATATTCCAGAAAAAAGCCAAGTAAGGAGTTGTCAGATTATGTGGATAAATTTAGAGCTCGAGCACAGAAGTGTGCAAAGCAGATCGAAGAAAAGAATTTAGTAAATGTATGCAATAACAGTTCTCTAAATGCCTTCAAGCCCCATTTTATTGCCAAATCCTATGGTTCTTTTTCAACACTTTCATCGTTTGTACAAGACTTGGGAGGAATTGTGTCATTACCCGCGATCCATGCGACCATTACGTGGAAGGGCGAGAGGTTAACTATTGTCGCTTTAGCAAATTATCAGCAAAAGTCATAGAGCGCAAGAAAGAAAGGAATAAAAGGAATGGAGGAAAGCTGGGAGACAAGTATTCGGGATTGCCAGTCCTAGAGGCGATTACTTGTAGCGAAAAAACATTTAAGGACTTGTATGAGCAGTGGGTAGAGCATGGAGTGATGAAGCCTCAAAGGCCCAGATATGTGGCGACCGAAGAAATGAAGAGGAGACCGGACTTCTGCGTGTATCATCAATACGCAAGACACTCCACTATGGACTATTATAGTTTGAGAAGTTGAGAATAATCTACCACGAGAAATTAGTTGCAGGTGAGATCGAGTTGGAAAAGGTAAGCAGCGTGCTGGACAAGCCACTGCCCAACAATAAAGGAAAAGAAACGTGCAACACTATCACCCATATTGAAGCACCATAGGGAAGAGAAGTGGAACTGACAGAGAATGGAGAAGTGACGAAGGAGATGGAAGATGTTTCTGATCTTGGCTTGTAAGTGCCTGCATTGATGAATAGAGTAAAATTCAGAAGATTTTTTTGATTAGACAAGATTGTCAAATGAAGTTAGAATAGACGCGACCAAGGCAATCATCAAAGCTTTTGAAGCGTAGGAGACTTGCATGGTAGTAGGTAAATAGGTAAAGGTTTTTTTGAAGACAATGGAGGAGGACAACAAAATCTCTTTCTCCGAAGCTGATAAGGAGGTGAAGTATAATCATAATAGACCGATGTACATGATAACGACTATCAATGGCATAGAGGCGTGCAGGGCATTCATCGACAATGGAGCATTTATGAATATCATACACTACAATGTGTTCAAACAACTGGGTCTACTAGAAAAGAAGATTGTTAAGGAAAGAACGAGCAGGGTTCGCCAACCAAAGCATGAGGACCATTGGACACATAAGGCTAAATATGCAGGTGGGAAAGATTTGGGGACCTATGGTATTCCAGGTGGCAAAAATTAATGCAGCATACCATGTGTTGTTGGGAAGAACATGGAAGAATGACTATGAGGTGGTACCGTCAATCTTCTACTAGTGCATGAAAGTGATTTGGAAAGGAAAGCATGTCAAAATACTAGCAACAAGGAACCCGTTTGCGCTAGAAGAGGCACACATCATTGAGGCAATTTTCTTTAATGATGTCATTGAGGGAGGAGAAAATAATATAGCTAGGCGTAATTCCATAAAGCTAGCAAGTTGGGAGGAGGTGCAGGAAGATAAGTTCGTATCTACAAAGAAGGAAGAAAAAAAACTAGCCCCGGAACAAGGTGAATATTCTAAAGACAAGAAACCGGTAGTCGTAGATCTAGATAAAGAAGATAAAGAACAAGGAAAGCGGGTAGTTGGCTTAGAGGATGACAGAAACGTAATCAATGCCAAGCGGACAGCCCAATCAAAGACTGGTAAGGGAAACAAAAGGAAGGAAGACCAGAAGATACAATGGGAGAGAATTGTAAGACCTGATATGAAGATAGTGTTTCATTTATGACGGTGCAAAGGGGAGGAGCCCGAGTGTACACTTAAACTGGAAGGCCCAGGAGGTGTCCCCTCACTCTAGTAGTAATGAAGAGGAAGATATTGTACATAAAAAAGTGGAATCGACTCTAGATCATACTTTGAGGATCGACCAAAACCTCAACAAAATGAATTGGTGGAAGTCGATTTGGCAACAGAGGAAGGTACACCAAGACCGACTTACATAAATAAGGAGCTAAGTGCTAGCCAGAAGGAAGGACTAGTAAAACTACTATGAGAGTATGGGGATGTGTTTTCTTGGAATTATAGTGATATGCCCGGGATCAGCAAGGAGTTAATGGAGCATAGGCTAAACATAAACTCGAGAGCTAAACCAGTGAAACAAGCTTCTCGCACCTATTCACTGGAGGTTAAAACGCAAATAAAGGAGATAAAGAAATTATTGGAGTTAATAGTCATCAAAGCAATTCAGCATCCAATTTGGCTATCCAGCATTATATTGGTAAAGAAATCCAATGGACAGTTGCGAATATATGTGGATTTTAGAGACTTGAACAATGCACAATTGAAGGACATATAACCGCTACCTAATATAGACACTTTGGTGGATGCAACGACCAATCACGAGATGTTGTCATTCATACATGGGTTTGTGGGATACAACCAGATAAAAATGTCTTTAGAAGATACAAAAATGACGGCATTCTATACCCCGTTTGGGAATTTCTACTATATAGTAATGTCATTTGGGTTGAAAAATGCGAGAGCAACTTAACAACAGATAATGCACGCCATCTTCCACAACATGATCCATGACATGATATTGGAGAATTGTGTAGATGACATAGTGGTAAAATCTAAAAAGGAGGCAGCCCACATGAAGGATTTAAAAAAGGTGTTTGAGCGTTGTTGAAAATACAAACTGAAGATGAATTCAAAAAAGGCGGCCTTTAGGATGACAACCGAAAACTTTTTGGGCTTCTTAGTACACAACAGAGGTTTGGAGGTAGACCCGGGTAAAGCGAAGGCTATCACAGAGATGCCCTTGCTAAAGGCATATAAACAGTTAAAAAGCTTTATGGGAAAGGTTTCATACCTAAGGAGATTCATGTCAGCACTGGCGGAAGTCACAGAACCTTCTGGGAAGCTACTTAAGGAAAAAGCAAAATGAGACTGGGGGTAAGAACAACAACAAGCCTTCAAAAAAGTAAAGAAAATATTGGCCTCGGCGAAAACGACGACAGTACCGCAGAGAGGGATACTGTTGCAATTCTATATCACATCTATCGTGAAGTCTATAGGAGGATTGATCACACAAGCAGTAGATAGGGAAGAAAAACATATGTATTGCATCAGTCGAATCATTAGAGGACCAAAAACTAGGTATTAATAGTTGGAGAAACACTGCCTTGTATTGGTATTTATCGCACAGAAAATGCAACATTATTTTTTAGCACGTGAAATAAAGCTCGGAATGAGAACTAATCCGATAAGATACTTGCTGACTAGGCCTGCGCTAGTTAGAAGACTTGCAAGATGGATGATGATTCTTTCAGAGTATGACATCAAGTGTATAACGCCAAAAGCAATCAGATGTCAGGCTTTAGCAAATCTGCTCGCTCAATTCTCGAATGGAGAATATGAGCCTCCCTCTGAGAATCTTCTAGGGGGGAAAGTAAAAATAACTAATGTGATGGACGAAGACTCAGAATGGATGAACTTAGCCTTTATGCAAATGGGAAAGGAGGAACATACATTATGTTAACCACCGAAAAAGGAAATGGAATCTTATCATACAAATTAGATATCCCTTGCATAAATAATGAAGTAGAATATGAGGCGTTCATATTAGGATTATTGGTGACTCGAGAATTGGAAGCCAAACGTCTTAAAGTAAAAGGAGATTCAAATTTGATAGTGCATTATGTAAGAGGTCAATTTGCAATGAAGGAACCTATCTTAGCACCATAGCAAACCATGGCACAAAAGATAATGGAAGCTTTCAGGAAGGTGTTGATCAAGTACGTGCCAAGAGGACAAAATAAACAACCTAATGCATTAGCTACAGTAGCACCCAGAGTGCATGTAAAAGAGGAAGACTTGGATGTGAATATGATCAAGAAATCCCTCCCAAACACAATGATGGAATTATTACCTAAAGCTATGACAGATGATTGGAGACATAATATCTCTCATTAATTATAAATAAATGAGGGGATAATATCACTAGTGGATCTTTAGAAATTTAACATCATTAAAAGAGTCTTGTACCATAAAGAAGCGGATGGTGTATTAACGAGATGCTTGGGGAGGCAAGAAGCAAATAAAGTTTTGTATCAGATGCATGAAGAAAACTACGGATTAACAGATATCAGGTTATATCGGAGGTTGCAGCGCCAAGGGTTTTATTGGTTCAAAATAAATAAAGAAGCAGATGCACTATAACGGCAATGCCTTTCTTGCCAAGAATACCCTAGGGAGAAGGAATGCACCTTCATTGACAACATATTGGATTGGCTAATCCCATATGTAGAGAGTTTTTACAAAGTGGTAGTCTCTTTACCGAAATGAAGGACACAATTATAATAAAAAGAAAAGTACAGAGGTTTTACCTGCAAGATGGAGAGCTGTTTAGAATAAGGTTCAATGGCAAGCCCTTACCATGTCTGCAATTTTGGCGAGACCAATGATTTAGTCTATCAAATGCACAAAGATGAAAAAGGGAGCCAAGTTATACCAATAGCTGATTGATCATGGTTACTACTAGCCTAATATGGAAGAAGATTGTTTAGAGTTTTTAAAGAAATACCATGCCTGCCAAATTCATGGGAACTTGATTCACGCCCCTGTTGTGGACTTGCGGACCTTACCAACGTCACGACCCTTTCATACATGGGGAATGGATCTCATAGGTCCTACTCATCCTAATTCTAAGGGTAACATATGGATTTAAACTGCCATTGAGAGTATACAAAGTGGGTGGAAGCAATACCTTTGAAAAGGGCTACAAGACCAGCAATGACAAATTTCATTAAGGAGCACATTTATTTGCCGTTTTGGGATCTCAAAGATCATCTTATCCGACAAGAGAACTCCCTTCATCAATAGGGACGTCAAGAATATGATGGATAGATATAGGGTAAAACACTACAAATCATCACCTTATTACATGTAAGGCAATGGACAAGTAAAGGCCATGAAAAAGACCATGATCAAGATTCTCTCGAAAACCCTAGACGGTCATCCGGATGTGTAGGAGGAGCAGTTACCAATAGCATTGCGGGCTTATCGAACTACAAAAAGAAAATCTATAGGTGAAACCCCATACGTTTTGGTGTATGGTGAAGAAGTTGTCTTGCCAGCAGAAATAGAAATCAATTCAACCAAGATGAAGCTTCGAAACTTAGTCAAGGAAGATAACAAACCGACTATTCTACAGGCCTTAGCCTACTTTTGAGACAAAGCTAAAGAAAATCTAGAATGATACAATAAAAAACTGCAACAACAATACAATACTGCAGTGGCACCGCGATAAATTTTGGTGGGGGACTTGGTGTTTAAGACAGCGAATCAAATCATGAAGGGAACACCAACCACCAAATATTTCCACAAATGGGAAGGCCCATATAGGGTATGAGAGATCTCCAAAAGCGGGTATTTTAAAATATCTCGTGTGGGATCAGATGCTATCTCTGGCCCATTAAACCTAAAATGGGTAAAGAAATACTATACACGGGATAGTCATTGAAGAAGTTACACTTTCAAGCACAAAAGTGATCGAGACACCTAATTTTAAGTCCACCAACCTGACAAGTTACACGCTTAACTATAAAAATGATCGAGGCACCTGATTTTAAGTCCTCGAACCCGAAAAGTTACATTTTCAACTGTAAGAGTGACCGAGGCACTTGATTCTAAGTTCTCAAATTCGACAAGTTACACTTTATCTCTAAAAGTGGTGAACGTTATGCTTTTTCTGTTAAAAGCACGGTTGAACATTTTTAAAAAAAAATTATAACTTTCCTTCATGAAATTTGAAACGTTATGCTTTTCATTAAAAATAAACTGATTATCAATAAAATACCAAATTTTCACTTATATTTTGGCAATTTTTTTTTTTTTAATAATATAGATTCAAATGATAGTTTATGGGAAATCGAAAAATATTCTTTTGAAATATTTAATGGTTTCTCTTCTATTATGCACAGTATTGTCTTGCAGTAATAATTTGAATGACTTACGAAATGAAATAAGCATAATTGAAAAAAAGAAAGAAACTTTATTCTGGTAACTGAAATAGAAAATGAAAAAGAGTTTCTAAAAGAGGAAATGAAAGACTACAAAAGGTCATAATTTAAAGGCCATAACATGTTAAACTGAAGAGGAGGGCATAGCTAAGGCCTCCAAATCGACAATGGCGGTATCCTAAGCCTTCATATTATATACAATCATTCCCTCAAGTTCTTGAGCAATAGATTCCAATTCCTGAAGCTTGGTCTTCAATTTTGTCATGACATCTTGAACCTCCAAAAGCTCTCCCGACAATAAGTCATTCTCATGATGACGTGAAGTGAGCTCTGAACATAGTTCAATAACATGATAACTAGAAGTAAGGATATCCAACCTTGCACGAAAAGGAGAAATATTGAGGCCAATGAAGAAAAGGTCATCAGTCTCATAATTCAGCGTATCCAAGTCCTCTGCTCGCAACGAATGGAAATAAAGACTATACATCTCAAGAGCAAAGCTCGCGAGTCGATCTAGTAAGAAGATCTGGAAGGAGGCCCCATAAACATGCAATCGATCAAGAATTTAGGGGAACCAAACTAGGAGATGCTTGAGACTTTCCTGGCTGGAAGAAGAAACCTGAAAACTTTTCTAAGGAACAAGATCTCCGATTGGATTAAAGGAAGCTCTGGTAGGAGCCACTTTAGAAGCAATCATGTCATTCATTGGGAGATGAACTGCACAAATCATGGGCCTAAAAACTGTCTGTAGCTCCATGACATCCTGGTTATTACGTGGATAACTGAGGTTACTAAAAGGCGAGGTGGCATACTTAGGATGAAGAGAGTTAAATAAGGAGAGCCCTTCAAGGGGCAATGGCAAATCCTTCATCTTATCAGCCTAAAAAGGGAAATGAAATAGCATAATAAATTATGAAGAAAGGAATGAGAACTTAAAAGATAGGTGTATGTTAACTAAGGAGAATACTCACAAGATACCCGACCGAGAAAGCGTTATGTGACTCCATAAAAAGTAGAACATCGGTTGCCCCACCCAAAGAACTAGCAACTTTACCCTCCCTGTCAGGTGAAATCTTGGCAAAATCCTTCTGGGGAGGATGACAATTAGCAACAGGCCTAGAAAGATTCTCCTTCGGGGTAGTAGGATTTACTACCACAATTGTTGGTTTGCAAAAATATGGCATACATATAATAAAATTATATAAGCGCAACAGAAGCAATAAAAATCAGATTTAAAAACTTTTTTCTACAAACCAATAACCAGAATCTTTCTTATGCGACTATTATTAATTGAGGAAAGATAAAAGATTTATACCTTTGTAGAACTAAGCTTTCACAGGTACAAGTTTAACTCCCTTTAATCCTTCGCGTTCTTCTTTAAATTCACCAATTAGATTCCACGGATCAATGTTAGCTCCCCATATGTGAAGCCTCTAGAGGTGATCCACCAAGAAATCTATGAATTAAAGAAGTGAATTTTGGTTTCTCCAAACCATGGGTGGCAAACCCTAATTCTCTTTCTATCCCTAACTCCTTAGATGTAAAAAATTATGAAGTACTCTCTCTATTCTTGTGAAAGAGTGTGTAACCTCGATCTATGATAAGACCCCTCTTATTTATAGATATTGTCAACCCTTCTAAACTATTTAGAATTAAGGTTTTAATTTAATTCCCAATTTAATTAAGAACTAAATTAATTAATTATAATTCCTAAACCATTTAGGAACTTAATTATTTAATAATGAGAGTATTTCTTATTAATTAATTACTAAACCATTTAGTAACTTAATTAATTATTATAATTACAATTCCTAAACTATTTAGGAATTTAATTATTTACAATAATACTACTATCTATTAATTAATTCTTAAACCATTTAGGAACTAAATAATAATAATAATAATAATAATAATAATAATAATAATAATAATAATAATAATAATAATAATAATAATAATAATAAGACTCCTCTTATTAGTTTATAATTAGTATTTCTAAAATATTAAACTATAAATATTAAGCTATTTAATTTATTCTATCATTGTAGTATAAATTAAATATACTTAATTTATTATTACGATTATGACATCCACTTCTAAAATAAATATTACTCGTTTGCGGTGTGACCATTTAGGTTCTCTATATTAAACCGGTTGTATAATAAATAAATTAGAACAATTCTAATTCATTTATTACGAATTAACTCTTTAATTCAGAATAAATAATTATTCCACAATAAGGGTAAGCCCCCTTAACGATTAGTCGACATTCCAGATAATATAGATTTCAACATTTGATCGTAAAAGAATATTTCAGCAAATAGTTACCGTACAATTCAATCCTTCTACCATACAATGTCCCAATCAAATATAAGACATGAAATTTCTGTCAAGTCAAATGCACAACTCTAGTTAATGTAGATTAGAAACTCCTTTCTAATTTCATTCAACCCTGGTCAGGGATTTTTGAGTTGTCACTTATTGAATCGCATAGGACATTTTATCCCTTTACTGGAAGTGGTAGATCATTTATTGATCATTCACCTATCTCCATGTGTACCTTATTATACCCAAGCATATCCTTTGATATACCAACAAGTCTTAAGGAATATGTCAAAGTATAACTTAGTACATACAAGATACTATGATGATCTCAAGTCCAAGGTGCACTTGTACGACTATCACATAAGGAACTCCTATTGACAGACAAGTAAAACTCCATTAGGTGTTCCTTGAGCGAGTCACATTCAGTGAACTTATTCTCTAATAAGCACCTACATACTTACTTTAGTGTCTCTACACAAATGATTATGAGATCAATCATTCTCTTTATAAGAGCAAGCATAGTATGTACCAATCTATCCGGATCTACTAATCCCATTTTTAGTGATCCCATGATTAGGAACAATTTTAGTTTTGAGCTATCTTGAATTTAGATCTCATTAGCATGATCCTCATCATGGTTCTAAAAGCATTGCTCAAAAACTATGGGTTTATCCATTTGATTAATTCAAGTAATTAATCATGAATAAGGAAATGCATTTATTCTTTTATTAATAAATGAATAAGATTACAAAGTATATGCTTATCACATCAAATGTGATTAGCTTGAGAGCATACTACTTTCAATCTTCCACTTGTACTAAAGCCAATCGCCCTTTGGTATTCCCGTACCATTCTTCTCTAAATGGCGTACAAATTGCTTAGTAAATACTTTAGTTAATGGATCTGTAATATTGTACTAAGAGTCTGCTATCTTTATGGTGTCGTCTCCTTTTCAATGATTCATCTAATCATATGAAAGTGCTGCAACACATGTTTAGATTTCAGATAAGACCTAGGTTCCTTGGCGAATTAAACTCCTTTAATGCTAAGAACCATTATAAGTTCTGTAATGAACTTGTTGAACCAAACAATCACCTTTGCAGCTTCGCTTATAGTTATTTACTATGTCTTTGTCACTAAATCAGCAACTCTTTGTTGTTTGGAACTTTTCCAACTCACTGCAGCACCGTTCACGATAATCATATTACCTGAAACAGATATGTTGTTATCTTGGTTAGTCTGAACAAACTTGAGTCTGTTAAACCCTCTAGTTTTATATCAGACCCATCATTAGAAACTCTTTTCTAATGTTCTTCTCCGAAATTGAACTGCTAGCTGCTTATCATACATAAGCAATATCAAGTCTAGTATATATCAACGAATCAATGAATGTCCCTTAGGTCAAGCCGATCATCCTTTATGATCTATCTCTATAGACCTTTATCCTAAATAGAATGTTAGGATGCTTCTCTCAAGTCCTTGATGGAGAAGTTTTTAGACAACCACATCTTTATTGATTGTAGCATCGGTATGTCATTCTTTATCGATAGTATATTAACTATAATACTAGGAATGTCACAGTGCTCCCACTAACCTTTGTACATACTTGGTTCATCCTCATATTTGATAAAATCAAACTCTTTTAATTGTCTCATCAAAATGGATGTTCCATCTTTGAGAAACTTGCTTCAATACACAATTGGATCATTGTAACTTACATACTTAATTTACTCCAACTCAATGGAGACAAATCATTTTGGTTGTATCATACATACATCATTTTGTATAGTAATCTACAACTGCAAGTAAAATTCGAATGGATATAAGCATTTTACTAGTGAAAAATTTCATCATAGTCAACTCATTGACCTTGTTTGAAATCTTTTTACCACTAGTTAGGTCTTATAGGTCTCCACCTTACCATTTGCTTTAGTCTTTCTAAAAGACCAATTTCAGATTTTATGGTCATCAGTCATTTCTCTTGAGTATCTAATACTCATGCCTCATCGTATGTAATTGGATCAGCATCCACTATAATGCGTACCTCATCATCATCATCTATGATGAACCTATACCATTCAGGTATCTTCGGTACTAAACCAGATTTACGACTTGGTTGTGGTACAATAGGTTTATCTACTTGTACATATTCTTTCACTTGATCTGTAGTGTTTTGTGGTTCTTGAACTTCTTCAAGACCTATTTTACTCCCACTAACCCTTTAAGGAAAAACTCTTTTTCCTATAAGGCAATGTGTTTCAACAAACACCTTTTAGTTAGTCGCATTATAGAAGTGATATCCCAAACTTTCTTTAGGATATCCCACAAGTTTACACTTATCAGATCTTGTCCCAAGCTTATCATGTCAAACCTTTTGATATAAGCTGAACAATCTAAATCTTAACATACTTAAGACTTGGTTTTCTCCCTATCTCATAACTCATATGAAGTCTTAGGGATGGAATTTGAAGGTACCTTGTTTAGTAGATATGCGATCGTTTCTAGGGCATAACCCTAGAAGGATACTGGAAGATTAGTATAACTCATCATGGATCATCACTATGTCCATTGTGAGAATATCATTTCTCTTAAGATGATCTAGAAACTTACTGCTTAAGTATTCCCTTCTCGATCTAGTCGAAGAACTTTAATACTTTTGGCATTTAGTTTCTATACTTTACTTTTAAATTCTTTGAACGTTTCAAATGATTTAGATTTATATTTCATCAAATACATATATCGAAATCTAGAATCATCAGTGAAAGTAATGAATGAATACCCTCCTCTTGCATTTGTTGTCATAGGTCCCACACACGACTGTGTGTACCATCTTTAACAACTCTGCAACTCGCTCTCCATATCCACTAAATAGAGATTTAGTCATATTGTCCATGATATAAGATTCACAAGTTGTATTTGATTCATAATCAAAAAACTCTAAAAGCTTATCTTTATACAACTTGTTTAGTCTTGTTTCATTAACATGACCGAGTTAACAGTATTGCATGAAGGTATGATTCATATCATCTATTTGCCTTTAGTTTGTTCAAATTGGAATATTTTTCATGTAAGTCAAGTATACAAAGTTCATTAAGTAATCAACCAGTTCTAAATAAAACATTATCATTATAAACGGAACAACGATTGTTCATTATTATAATGACAAAAACCTTCCTTGTCATCACTTGAAACTGAAATAATGTTTCTAAGAACTGGAACATAGTAACAACTTACTATCTTAATAGGTTTGCCCGTAGGCAGTGCTAAACTATAAGTTCTCATGGTTAATGCAGCAACCTTTGCTTTATTCCCCACGTACAGGATTACTTATCCTTTGTTTAGCTTTCTACTTCTGCCTAGTCTTTGCAACGACTTGCATATGTGAGACCATCAGCCGGTATCTAATACCTAAGTATAACTTGACTTATAGAAAGTTCTATTTCATTATGAACAAATTTATATTTGTAATAGAAACTTCATTAAACTTCTTCTACTTAACTACTGCAACTCTCTTGTAGTTGTTCTTCCAGTGTCCCAACTTATCGCAATGAAAGCAAACCCCTTTGCCCTCGGGATCACTTTTATTTATGTCCTATGTTTAGCCTTTCTTTTGTTTTCTACTCTTTCTGACTCCTCAGAAATACCTTTAGCTATCTTCCTCCACTTAGAATATTCATCTACGAGTAAAACTTGATTTTTCTAGGAAGGAAAGTGACTCTCAACAGTCTTCAACATATTTAAGCAAATCTATTAAACTGACATTTAGCTTATTAATGTTTGAAGTTCACAACAAATTATGAATAGGAGTCGGTGAGTGACTGCAAGATCGAATCTTGACATAACTCTCCATCCTTGACAAAATCTGTTGTCCTAATTGATCATCTTTAGGACATGTGTCTTTTACTATAGTGTCATTGGTTATTATAGATTGGAAGAGCTCCTTAGATATCTTATATCTAGTTGACCTATTTTGCTCACCATACAACTATTGAATATGCAACAATATAGTAAGTGCATTCATTTTCTCGTGTTAACGCTGTAACTCGATACTTATGGATGCAAGCATGATGCATTGAGCCACCTTTGCATCATCTTGCCATTTAAAATAGCAATCTCTTTCTCAGAGGCTTAGTCTACAACGTTTGCAGGAATAGGCAAATTAAGGACATTTGCTAGCTTTTCAGCATTGAGAACTTTTCTCAAATTTGTTTAATCAATCCGAACAATTCGGTTCGATTAATTGTTAGCATCTATTATGCTATGCAGTGTTAGTGAATTAAACATAGCAATATTCTTTAAATGAATTAATAACAACATTAATATGCATTCATTTTATTAATTACCAAAATAAATTAGGTCTTTATTTAAAATGGTGTCTCCCACTATTTTCATCAAACTATATTACCCTCCTTATATAGTTCGGCAAATTTAGTTAAAGATTTGCTAGTGAGAATAAGGGTCATATTTCAAATGTATATAGCCTTGTGTGACACAACAAACTATATATAAATAAATAGGTAGACAACTCTTTGTCAATTAAATCAACATGTAACTCCTTTTATTTTGCCTCTTAAATTATTATGATCATGTGTGACACATCCAAATCAAAATTATTCAAGTTAAGTCCGACCTAGCACTTCCATATAAGTGAAGAGAAAAAACATCGTCCTTGTGTGACACAACAAAACAGTATCGTTCAATTCTTTTATAAGCATAAAATGTGATAAAACAACATCTCAAAAAATTAATATAAGTCTTGTATGACACAACAAACTTATAATGATTATTTGATACTCTATCATTTTACCATGCTAGAAGGCGACGTTCGATATTTTTAATAAATATATTTGAACGTTACAACTTAATATTATGAGTAGTAAAATAAATAAATTAGAACTATTCTAATTTTATTTAATTGAATTAAACTCTTTTAATTCATGAATTAAACCTTTTAATTCATTTTATAAATAATATTTATTTTACATCATGATGGATTTGTTAATATTAATTGTCTCATCTTGTTTAGCGCATGCACATATATATATAAAATGCGCGTCATATTAATTAACATGCGAAGCATGTTTGGATAATATATAATATATATAATTATCATGCATATATAGAATACTATATTCTACTTGGATTGATTATGAATTTTTATTTTAATTTAGTTCACTTAGAGCCACCAAGTGTACCAACAGGTCAAACCTAAGGCGCAAGAATAAATTAAATTAAATGTAACTATTATATTTATTTCTGAGCTCCATTACAAACGGGTCTTCATGCGCTCCTTTTGTGACGACCCCAAATCCGGGTTCCTTGAACCTCGGATCCGGTTCAACACGAGTACAACATTTTCCTTATTGTTCATGAATTACAACAATATTATAATTGATAAATAATCATTTATTTATAATTTTACAACATCTCTTTCTATTCCAGAATCGCAATCTTTATACATTCCTAGTATGTCTCAATATCATATATGATACGACATTCTATTACAATCAATTTGAGTATTTAATACTCATATTACATATAATTCGTATACTACTCAATCATTTACCTGTCCAATTCGGACTGATATCTACAATAGACATCTAGATCTTCAGTGAAAGTATTATGCTTTCCTGTTCCTTGATCTTTATCGAAAACTTCACCTAACTTGCACTATCTGAAAATGTTGGTTTTAAGCAAAAGTGAGCACGACGGCTCAGCAAGTTTAACACTTACACATAACACCTTGCATGCTTCGCATTTTAAACATACTATGCATTTTATACTTACATCATGCTTCTCAGGCATTTCATACAATAACCAACTAGCATTTAGCAAATCCTGCTTCATTCTTGTACATATTTTTCATGTAATAATACTTCATGCGTTTCACATATCACAAAATCATCATTAGATTATCTTATCAACAATTAAATATCACATGACAGCATGTTAATACACATAGGAGCAAGTTCTGAAAAACTTGTCTGGCAGCTTTTACCATTTACGCCTATTTGCGTCATTTGTTCAACCTACAATTTATATAACAAATTGACATAATTATTAGCTACCAGGACTATTAATTAGTCTTAACTTAAGACCTTAACTTTAAATTATTAATTTTTTAGTTGTCCGACAAATGAACATTTAAGTTCTGGACAAAAACCCTAGCCCAAACCTAGTTGGACATGGCGGGTATGCTCATCCAACTTACACATTCACTACACGTTCATTGTACGACCCATTTTTAATAAGTTGTCTAAATTAGTCACAAATGGACTATTTATATTTGTTTAATTCAATTAAACTTTTCTCTTTTACATAACTTAATGATTCGGACATTTAATAATGTACCGAATACTTCAAAATATTATCTACCTTTGATAATATAAAACTACGTTCAAATATTATTAATCATTTAATAATATTTTACTCACTTATTAATATTATTAACCATTTAATAATATTTTAATCTCTCATTAATATTATTAACCATTTAATAATATTTTAATCACTTATTAATATTATTAACTATTTAATAATATTTTAATCTCTCATTAATATTATTAACAATTTAATAATATTTTAATCACATATTAATATTATTAACTATTTAATAATATTTTAATCACTTATTAATATTATTAATCATTTAATAATATTTTAATCTCTCATTAATATTATTAACCATTTATTAATATTATTAACCATTTAATAATAATTTAATCACTTATTAATATTATTAACCATTTAATAATATTTTAATCACATATTAATATTATTATCCATTTAATAATATTTTAATCACTTATTGATATTATTAACCATTTAATAATATTTTAATCACATATTAATATTATTAACCATTTAATAATATTTTAATCACTTATTAATGTCATTAATTATTTAATAACATATTCATCATGTACTAATGTTATTACCTATTTGATAACATTTTAATCAATTACTAATGTTATTAATCATTTAATAACCATTTAGTCATATACTAATATTATTGATCATTTAATAATATTTTAATTATCTACAAATAATACCAATAGTTAACTTTTTAATGGTGTTAACTTTAGTCTTTATTTTATACATTTAGATATCAATTAGTTACTAATAAACTTCATATATTGGTTTAGAATTCAAACTCATTCATTTTACACTTATTTAAACTTAAATTTTCATTAACAAACTCGACCCGGACCGAACCGACCCGACCCGGACACTTCAACATTCTGTTTTGGGCGCCGGGGCGCTAAACACAAAAACTGCCCGACCCTCCGACGCTCCGACAGCCATAACTTCTTCATTTTAAAACATTTTGGGTGATTTTTGAGTCCATTCTCATCATAATTTCCCCCTCTACAATTTCTCTTTAGATCACAAATCCAAATTCCAAACGGAACTGGACTAAAAATGGCTCACAATGACAAAGTGAAAACTAACTTCACAAATCATTGGTTCTATAGGTTCAAACTTGAATAAAATAAACTCTACACATCCAAATGACACCAACTAAGTGTTGTTGTCTTTCTAACTTCTTGTTTTATAACATTTCATGGTTCGGTCATATTTTTGAAAACGTTTTGACAAGAAATTTAAAGATCGAACCACTTAGGGTTTTACCGGTAATCACATAATGAAATTTTCTTTCATTTATTTGCATACCACTCATACCAATACATGATTTAAACCTATCAAACCATGAATCTACCTATATATCATAGATTTAGACTTCTAGATCATCAAAATAACTTATGATCGGTTAAAAACATATTTTAACCATTCAAATCATATCTAGACTACAAAAATGAACTTAAGAAAAGTTTAGAACACTTTTTAACCTCTTGGATAAGGATGTTCTTCTTCTTCTCCTTCCAACGTATGCTATGAAGCTATGTGCCATCCACCAAGCTCCTCCTCTAGCAATCTCATTCAACTCACAAGTGTTTGCTTGTTTTTCTCTCTAATAGCTCTCTTTTCTCTCTAGAAATTCTAGACAAATGGCTAACAAACATAGCCAATGTGTGGAGCACTATATTTATAGCACACCCTTAATCATCATTAACTCTTACTAATCAACTAACATTGGTCAATTTATGGGCTAATTGTAATTACTATTGGAGTGATTGACCTTGTGAATAACAAGGTGATTGACTTACATCAAGATAACTTCTAAGCAACCAATGGAGTAAAGAAAAAACAATCATTCTCCAACACTTAACTAATGTGTGGTTAAAGCTCTTACTTTTGTAACCTAGGTTAACTTAACTATCAACCATGGTCTCAATTGATCATCCACACATCTTCCAAGAATTAACCACAATGTGGTTAACTTACTAACACATCAAGTGACCTAGGGTTGATCTACCAAATTCAACTTTAGTTAAAGCTTCTCATCCTCCAACAATTAACCAATGCTTGGTTAACTCTCACCAAATATGTATACATATTTTATATGTCTACACATTCTACACAACTAAACCCAAAGAAGGTTAATTCATTTAACCAACATTGGTTAACTCTCTACCAATTCATATACTTTCAACATATATATATCTATATATTCACCAATAACCTTTTATTTAAATTACATCATAGCTTGAATTGACCAATTTAAATTGAATACAAGCAACATACATTTTTCCATCACTTAACCAACATATGGTTAAATCTCTACATTATACATATATAGTATATATGTATATACTTTGACTAATTAATTGCTTCTATGACATGAATTTTAGCTAGGGTGTGGTTATTACATTGAGTAACTTAGAAGCAACCACTTGGCAATATTCTCCCATCTTTTAACTCATGTATAGTTAACCTACTAACACAACATGTGACCTAGGGTTGACATTATAACCCACCTTGGTCAATTATCTACATTATGTATATATATTAATACATTTCCCAACATCTAACTCAAGTGGAGTTTACTCTCTACAATCATGTAACCCATGGTTACTAATTCCTATCTTGGTGAATTATATACATACATAATTGTATCTATAATATTCTTCCTACAACTAACTCATGCATAGTTAAATCTTTAATTTATTTACTACCTAGGGTTACTCGATTAACTCATCCATAGTTAATTCTCATCATCACATTCATTCACCTAGCAATTAACCAATGTTTGGTTAATACTCTATCTTGTCTACCAACTAGGGTTATTCAATTAACCATACATTAGTTAATTCTCTACACTTAACAATACTTGAATTTATTCTCTCAACCTATTGACCAACATTTGACTTTTAAATTTGGACTCAATATTTGGGCTACTAGTTTATTTTGAATTGGGCTTCCTTATTCAATTATTTGGGCTACCCAACACAACTCATACATCTTTATAACTTGGGCTAGGTAATTAATTTAATTGGACTACCACCACATTATATACAATACTTGCCAATATTTATTAATTGGACTTATATTAATTACCTCTTGGACTATTAATCAACATAACATTTGGGCTTATTATTTAATTACCCACTTCATACCAATATTCTCATATTGGGCTAACATGTATAATCCTTTTGGGCTAGTCCACTAGTAATTAAATTACTTTGACTCTATACCACAACTTAATAATTAAGTTAATTACTTAATCAATTAAGTTCTTAATATTGTCATTCTAGACAAACTTTCTAGTTTTTATATAACTTTAACTCATAACTAATATAATTAACATAATTAATTATATTTCATAACTTTCCTTCTTACTTCATATTTAAACTAATTAATTTATTAGTTTTATTGAGTATTAATTTACACATCTTATTGTTTGGCTAACAAACACAACTCTAGGAATATATAACTATGTATATATATCCTTATAACCGTCTTCACTTCTCAAATGAATTTATTTCCTTAATAAATTCTCTATATGTATCATTACAATATTCTCACATTTAATTTCTAACAAATAAATTATGTTAAAAAAAAATGTTCACCTAAATTCTACACATCTCACTTCTCAAACTCTAGATTTTAAACCATAACCTTTAATTGATTATTTCAAATCTTATTTACAATTCTTGTAAATATCTGGGATATTACACCTTTATTCTTTGCTCCAATACTTCAAAATAATTCTAACTAATCCTATTACAAAACTATTTACAATAAATAGAAACCTTGATCAACACTCAAGGGAAAGTACATTGGAGAGAGATAGAATTTACAATAAAAAAATTAGAAAAAGACGAGGTACGTAGACCCTATTTATTAAAGCTCATTCATTCAATACATCCACATAAAATAAATTCAATCATATTGGTCAATAGTCCATAATCAATCTCATTTAGTATCATATATATCAACATATATATTAATAAATAATATTTATCTCATGAATTAAATGAATCATTCCATATATATATATATATATATATATATATATATATATATATATATATATATATTGGTATCATTTAATGGGTAATTTAAAGTTGTATGAAATTGGATTTCATATTTAAAATAAACAATTCATTTTAATTATAAAATCATATAAAAATAAACTATTTATTTTTATTATATTTTTGGATTTTTAAAATCACTCAAAATAAACCATTTATTTTTAATTTAAAAAATCTTCTCAAAATGCAAAAAAATAATTAAAAATTCAAAAGTTGGGTTATTTACGAAACTGCCACCGGAAGTTCTTAATTACAAAAATGCCATCGCGCCCAGGTACGCACATTGCGCGCCCAGAACCAGCCTCGCGCATTGCGCGCCTTTCAGTACCCCGTGCAATGCACGTCCTGTCCATCCCTGCGCCTTACGCACCGTGTCTGCATCCGCGCAATGCTCGCCTGGTCCTGTTTTCGCACAATACGCGGTCGGCTAGTGTAGCAGTTCGTGAAAAATTTTAAAAAAAAAATTCTTTTCAAAACACCATTTTTGCAATTGATTTTCAATACCCATAATTCTATACAACAAATAATGTCCAATAAATTGTTCTAAACACATACCCATATATATATATATGAAATTAAAACAATTAATAATTCGTATAAGTTTGGCTCTGATACCACTGTTGGTTTGCAAAAATATGGCATACATATAATCAAATTATATAAGCGCAACGAAAGCAAAAAAAATTAATTTTTAATTTTTGTTTCTACAAACCAATAACCAGGATCTTTCTTATGCGACTATTATTAATTAAGGAAGGATAAAAGATTTATACCTTTGTAGAACCAAACTTCCACAGGTACAAGTTTAACTCCATTTAATCATTTGCGTTCTTCTTCAAATTCACCAATTAGATTCCACGGATCAATGTTAGCTCCCCATGTGTGAAGCCTCTAGAGGTGATCCACCAAAAGATCTATGAATTAAAGAAGTGAATTTTGGTTTCTCCAAACCATGGGTGGCTAGCCCTAATTCTCTTTTTCTCTCTAACTCCTTAGATGTAGAGAATTATGAAGTACTCTCTCTATTCTTGTGAAAGAGTGTGTAACCTCGATCTATGATAAGACCCCTCTTATTTATAGATATTGTCAACCCTTCTAAACTATTTAGGATTAAGGTTTTAATTTAATTCCCAATTTAATTAAGAACTAAATTAATTAATTATAATTCCTAAACCATTTAGGAACTTAATTATTTAATAATGAGAGTATTTCTTATTAATTAATTACTAAACCATTTAGTAACTTAATTAATTATTATAATTACAATTCCTAAACTATTTAGGAATTTAATTATTTACAATAATACTACTACTTATTAATTAATTCCTAAACCATTTAGGAACTAAATAATTATACTAGTAATAATAATAATAGTAATAATAATAATAATAATAATAATAATAATAATAATAATAATAATAATAATAATAATAATAATAATAATAATAATAAGACTCCTCTTATTAGTTTATAATCAGTATTTCTAAAATACTAAACTATAAATATTAAGTTATTTAATTTATTTTATCATCATAGTATAAATTAAATATACTTAATTTATTTTTACGATTATGACATCCACTTCTAAAATAAATATTACTCTTTTGCGGTATGACCCTTTAGGTTCTCCATATTAAACCGGTTGTATAATAAATAAATTAGAACAATTCTAATTCATTTATTACGAATTAACTATTTAATTCAGAATAAATAATTATTCCACAATAAGGGTAAGCCCTCTTAACAATTAGTCGACATTCCAGATAATATAGATTTCAACATTTGATTGTAAAAGAATATTTCAGCGAATAGTTACCGTACAATTCAATCCTTCTACCATACAATGTCCCAATCAAATATAAGACATGAAATTTATGTCAAGTCTTATTTATTTGATCATATGCATTTCAATTCACAAATGCACAACTCTAGTTAATGTAGATTAGAAACTCCTTTCTAATTTCATTCAACCCTGGTCAGGGATTTTTGAGTTGTCATTTATTGAATCGCATAGGACATTCTATCCCTTTACTGGAAGTGGTAGATCCTTTATTGATCATTCACCTATCTCCATGTGTACCTTATTATACCCAAGCATATCCTTTGATATACCAACAAGTCTTAAGGAACATGTCAAAGTATAACTTAGTACATACAAGATACTATGATGATCTCAAGTCCAAGGATCACTTGTACGACTATCACATAAGGAACTCCTATTGACAGACAAGTAAAACTCCATTAGGTGTTCCTTGAGCGAGTCACGTTCAATGAACTTATTCTCTAATAAGCACCTACATACTTGCTTTAGTGTCTCTACACAAATGATTATGAGATCAATCATTCTCTTCATAAGAGCAAGCATAGTATGTACCAATCTGTCTGGATCTATTAATCCCCTTTTTAGTGATCCAACGATTAGGAACAATTTTAGTTTTGAGCTATCTTGAATTTAGATCTCATTAGCATGATCCTCATCATGATTCTAAAAGCATTGCTCGAAAACTATGGGTTTATCCATTTGATTAATTCAAGTAATTAATCATGAATAAAGAAATGTTTTGATTCTTTTATTAATAAATGAATAAGATTACAAAGTATATGATTATCACATCAAATGTTATTGGCTTGAAGGCATACTACTTTCACAATATCATCAGCATAGGTGCCCCCGGTACCCTCAATATTGTCACGAGAAGATGATATATATATATATAGGCATAAAGATGGAGTTGTACTACCCACAGCAGGACCCGAGCCGACATCAGATAAGGAACCGTCAATGTTAAGGCTGACAAAGTCATCATTTGGAGAGGAAAGCTCAATAGCAATCATGATATGTCGTGGAGGCTCACAAGTAACAGGGCCCGCCTCCTCATTCGCAGTACCCATAAGAAATCAAATGGGAACATCATTATCATCATCTCCTTCATTATCATCCTTGGCAATTTGAAAAACAAGGCAGTAATGACATGAGAAAACATGAATGAGATCATGGTAATATTGAAAAAAATAAGAACAAATAACATAAAGCTTACCAAAAGTTTTATGCCTCTCTGAACCGGATCCTCGGCTGTCGGTACGCTAGAACCAACATCATCATGTAGGCACTTTAACAACGGCTTCAAGATAAAAATGGTCCCATTTGTTGTAATAGCCGAGGAATTTTTGTATTAAAAAAATGGGAACGAGAATTGTTCAGTAAAATTAGAAATTTAATTTTACAATATGAATCATAATTATGTATAAGTTATATTCATACAAATGGAAGTTTAAAGGATTATTTCATAGGAGAATATGAGAATTTATTTACTAGTGAAAGGAAAAAGAAAGGAAATGGACTACGAAGGGAAATGGACTAGGGAGGTTATGGACTAAGGAAAATAAAGCAAGTCATTTGGATATTTTACAAGCTAAGCCTAAACCAAGCCCACTTGGAAGTATATATGTATATGAATTATTCTAGTCCGTGAACCTAAAGCCTTGGCCTAAATCTAGAAATTTCCAATTATGCACATGGGATAAACAAGCAAAAGAAAGAAAAAGGGGGGGGGGGGGGGAGTATTCAGACATGAAGAAGAGAGAGGAGTAAATGACCTATGTGAGGCTATTAAATGCCCTCTTGTGTTGGCAAATAAAGAATGAAGAGATGTGGCAAAATTGTGACCACCTTATTACACACACACACATGTATACTTACATAATTGGATAAGAAAATAGAAGAAAATAAATTAGTCACGAGGGATAAACAATTGCTAGGATAAATAAAAGGGGATAAGGGGGAAGTACCTGGGAAAGTAAGGGAGGGAGATTTAATAAGGGTTATGTGATGTATTTAATGCTCCTATTTGTGTTGGCAAAAATTGAATGAAGAGTAGTGGCACAATTTATGACCACACATGACTAAGGAAGTCAATTTTACTTATAAGTACCTCAACCACTCAATCATCCAACACTTTACCAAAAGTTCACCAAAAACTAGAGAGAGAGAGAAAGAAAGGGAAGGAAGAGAGATGACAGCCATAGGAGAGGAATATGAGAAGCTCAAGCAACAAGTTACAAGGAAGAATAAATTATCTAAGGAAAATATAAACACCAAACTATTCCTTTAGTCAATTTCTTTTATGAAATATTTAGGGTTATGGTAATAATTATGTAACATACTTATATATATCTAAACATGTTGAATCATGATAATAAATGGTTTAGGTGATGGAAAGATGAGCAAAGAAGCCAAGAAGAATCTTTAAAACGAAAGTTGAAATTTTAGTTTGCAGACTAATTTTTGGAATAGCATAACGCTTTCTATATTTTGAAGTCTTAAGCTTGGTTAGTCTTGAATTGAAACTTGGAAACTAACCTACACATAAGAAAAAGAATCACTCAAAAATCCTTTAAAATGAATAAGTTATGAAGGTTCGAATAAGCTAGGAAAAGTTAAAAATTAGCATAAATTAGTGTGAACCCTGTTTTTCTAAAAGCAATATCTCCTTGTGTATAAGGACTTGAGATGAGTTCTTTACATATAAAAATATTTTGTAGAACCAGTTATGCGTAAGAAAAGAAGCACTCAAAAATATCTCATAGATTATTTTTTATGATTTTTCAAAGCAGGCTAGTTGGGAACGAAACTGCATAATTTGGACATATTCTAGCAATACTTTTTGGCGATTTTTCTACTCCAATTAGAAAGGGGGCTGAAGTTAGGGCCTAGATGGTGTTAAAGTATATTGAATAAGACTTAATTTGACATAAGAATGAATGATAGCAAATAAGTAATGAAGGAGTTATGATTAAACGAAAAACTGCGTTCGCTAACGATTAAAATAGTTAAAACAAGTTTTATAATTTGTTTTAAAATGAAACCTTGAGGATTAATATATTGTGATGTATGATGATATATTTGGACTTATAATAGCATATTTTGACATAAAAAAGAGATGGGTCAAGATTTTAAAAAATAAATAAATTTAATTCCAAATGATAGGAATTATTGGGTAAATAAAAGGGAATGTAAAATATAACTATGAGACGTAAATTAATGAATGTTAATACTATTATAAGGAAATTAATTTGTTGATGAAATATATTATATAATGGTGTAGATGACCCAGAATTGAGTATGGAAAAAAATATTGGATGGGAATGTTGCGAATGATGAACTACAGGCCGAGGAAAGTTCTCTTACTCTAAGAAAAGTTATTTATTGTTGTGTGCTAGTTCTTTGAACTATTCAAGTTTTTGTAAGATTGTATGAAAGTTTCCTCATTATGAGCAAAGATAATAATTATGGGTGAAAGATTCCTAGTTATTGCAAATTCTTATTTTGTGCAAGTTCCCTAACTTGTACATGTTATTTATTCTAAGAAAGTTTTCTGGCCTATCGCAAATTTCCTCATCTTATATTGCTAAATCTTAAATTCATATTATTGCGAAGTCTCTAACTCGTGAATGATTATTATTCGATGTAATTGGAATTGGTTCCATATTAAACTATAAATTATTTTGAAGTTTTTCTTGGACCGACTGTAAAAAGAGTTTATGCTATTTATTTGGCTAAACTCATTTGTTATATTTTATAAATTTACTGTACAAGTTCTAAGATTGTGTATAAGTTCAGTTGTTAATTCGTTTGGATTAATTGAAATTTTTTGAAATATGTATTCAATAATTCTTAATCATTCCTTGACGAAATGTAAGCCTAAAATTTTTATGTGGTTCATAAATGGTTTATGTTATAAGTTTAAGCCACTTGCTCCAGCTAGACATAATTTATGAGTTAATTTAAGTTGGGACATTACCTTGGTAAATGATCAAATCCAATCTAAATTACTTTGGTGCGGGGATTTCAAGATTTATACTGAGTATGAACAACCCTCGTAAATGGGATATTTATCTCGAGTTATAGACCAGATAAGTGGTGTCAAATTGACAAAAATGGTGACAAGCTTATAAGTTTACACTTCAGCGTGAAAGGTTTTATAGTTACAATTGTTAACTTTTATAAACTAAATTTTGTTTTCAAAAGAGTTCATGGTCTTCTGAACCATGTGAAAAGAGTTCATGGTCCTCAAGACCATGTATGAAAGTTATAATTTTTTTTGTATTGCCAATAGTTATGAATATACAGCTTGGGAAAGATTTACGCGTCACATTGAGTATGGGTATTGTTAGACTGATCACTAAACGATACTTGTAAGATAAAAAGGTCCACATTCTTAAAGACTATTAAACAGGAGAAGAATTCTTGGTCCCTACGACCATTCCGTATAATGTTGAAATAATTGCTCTTTAATTTCCTATTGTTCATGTTGTTTCAAACCAATTGTTGAAACTCTTTGATAATAGTCTATCTTGGTAATTTTGACGTAATACTCTCCGTATTGTTCTACACTTGCTGAACAAATTAGTTGCTCACTCTTACACATTATATTTGTAGTCAAAGCAGAAGATTCAGAAGGGTTAAAAGTAAAAGATGAAGGAAGGAGTAAAGCTAAGGAAGAGAACTAGAGGAGTAATAATTAATATAATGATAAATATCTAATGTGATAATCTTTGAGATACTAATATTTAAATGTAATGTAAGTAAATCCCGGGTAATGTATTATTAAGTTATGAAATGTTATACTAATATTGTAAATTAATTGTGTTATATAGTTGATTATGTATCGTGAAATGGATCGTAATGCCAAGTCTAGAGTAATGAATACTCAGATTTAAGGGCGTTATATTTGTTGTCTGCCTAATGATATCATTGTCATCCGGACCCACAGCAGGTCCTACAGGGGGCACCAATTCGAAAAGCGCAGTAGTGGATGCCTTTACTCTAGAACGAGCAACTCTCATCTCAAGATATGAACCAGAGATGAAGTCTGTGGGAGAAGACGGTTGGAAGTGGTAGAAGCAAGAACCGGAGAAGCATTTAGAGGATTTCAGGGGAGATTTTCTGCTGAAGGAAGAGGAAAAAACTTAGGCATTGAGGTTTCCCGTTCAAGAAATCTACTGCTAGTCGGTCAACTTTCTGAATGGATGTTTAACTTAGGAGAACATAGCAACTTGGTCCACCGAAGATGTTTAGGAAGAGAGAAATCGGCAACGAGCAGAGCATAGTATCACCTTGCCATACTTTGAGATTGACAAGCCAGAAGTTGCGTACACTAAAAGCATAACGTCCCTCCCGAGAAGCATTAGGAATGACAAAGGGAAGAGGGACATAGTGAGCAGTCAGTAGTCTCGAAATCTTTCATACAAACGAGCTGGATATAGGTACAAATCCCCATGGTAAGAATGATTGAAAGGTCAGTGCTGATCAAAATGGAGTTATCTCATGACTCTCTAAGGTGAGTAAAGGACGGTGCCGAACTCATCATCCTAAAAAAAGTCTGGACGCTCAACAACTCAGAGAAACAGGAACCAAGAGAGTGATGACCCTTGTAAATCGTTGATGCTCAATGTAACGAACCCGAAATTCGACCAACTTTATTACCTTAAATTTCACTATTATTACTCATTATTTCCTTAACGTCCAAATTTCGGTCCGTTAATAAATCTTTAAACCCATAATTGATCCATTAATTGATCTCCAAATCATCAATTACCCAATTTTTCGATATACTTTTTTCTTTTTCTCAATCATTGTATTAGAAATATTTGGATATTTAAAAACTTAATTTCATGATCCTAGTCCCTGGATTGCAACCTTTACTTTTTCTTTCTGCTACCAGTATCAGAATGTTCGACATTCAAAATTTAATATCATTCATATCCATACAAAAGTTCTTTGTATCATCATTCATAACTAAACATATAATAATCTCTTTTATAATAACTACCTTGAACAATCACAGTTCACATTTTAAACTCACATTGAATTATAATATAATAATAACGTTCTCAACCTTTTAGGTATTTCCTTTCTAACATAACCCGATATTCCTGAAATCTGTTTCTCTACCTGCAAAAGTTTATTTTAAGCAAGTAATGAGCACAACGGCTCAGCAAGTTCAACAGTTAATACCTTTCATGCTTCACGTAGCATATACCTTAACATGCTGGGTGTGTGTCATACATCATGTGTTGTGCTTCTACTATAGCAATATATCTCACATCATTGCACAAAGTACACATAGTTGTCATATTACCCACAGATCACATAACACATAATTTATATGCATTTGAACAAGTATTAACATATCATAACAGACAACATTTAACATTAAAGGACTGAAGAACTTGCCTGGCTTGTTCAATTATTTAATTGATAGCTCAAAACCCTTTCTCGAACAACCTATGACCATAAAATAATTAATTAATAATTATTTATCCTCTTATGATATTAATTTAATTAATTAATATCATCTATAATGTAATTAACCCTACCCGTCATTTTATTTTAGGGTATCGGATCAATTAATAACTAATATGGTTAATTATATTAACCTCGTCCTTCAATATATTAATCTAACTTGATATAAAACACTTTCAATACGGACAACCCAGCTCATTGGATAAATTTTAGCATACTCGGTTGTCCGAATTTTCATTTATTCATTTTCTAAATTGTAACTTTACTAGATTAATATTTAAAGTTTTTAAATATTAATCTCCAATATTTAATATTTATGCAAAAATATTAAATTTAATGTCCAAATATCATTTCTATATTTCTAATATTTTTCTATAATTTTTATAATTTTTTAAACATTTATTTCAATTAAAAACAACTTCTGGGGCATTTTCTTAATTTCCGCAAAGTTAGGACATAACCGACATTTCCTGGAAAGCTCAGGGACACGCCGGTCATTTGGCAAGCTAAGGGACACGTTAGGTATTTCTAGAAAAGGGAAGGGGCAAAACGGTAACTTCCGGCGTTGCCGCCGGTCGCGCATTGCGCGCGGCCCCCTCTCCGCCTACACCAAACGACGCCTTTTGGCCTTTGGCGGACGAAAATACAGCTGCGCATGGCGCGGCCCTGCCCCAATGCTCCAAAACGACGCCGTTTTATACCCGACGTTTGAAAAAAAATGGCCGCCCTTTTTCTTCTCCATTTTCCCAGCCAAACAGTAACCAACTTTCTTAAAAATAATCAATTTTCTTCACAATTTCCACAACATATTCACTCCAAACATTATATAATTCATAGATATACTTCCAAAAATTATTTAGAATAATTATTCTAATTATTTACAATTTTTCCACAAAATTACTTTAACACCAAAAATACCATAAATAATCCAATAATTAATTTTTATACCTCCCAAGACTTGGAAATCCTTCCTTTGAAGCTTCTCTATACCTGTATGGCATCCTCTTGGTGGCTCATGGAGGTTTCCGGTGGTGGCTTAGCATGGTGGTGTTCGGATGGTAGCATAAGAGAAAGAGAGAGTGTGTTTGTTGCCTTTTCCTTTTCTTTCTTTTCCTTACCTTTTATAAGGCTTGCATGTATTTAATTTTTAATTGCACACCACCGACTTAGACCAACCGGCTAACTCTCTCGAACGTTCCAAATAGCATGCAAATTAATTAATTTAATACATTAAATAATTATTTCGTGTAATAAATATTTTATATAATGTATATAAAATATCTATTTTAATTCACTAAAAATTATAATTTGATTTATAAATAATATTAACACATTTTTCAGGTATTTTACTTAACAAATTTTGTACACGCATAATGTCATGCATGTAACTATATGAGGTAATTTATACCTCCAAAATTCATAAAATAATTCAAATAACATATAAAAATTATTTTTCGTAATTTTTCACTTCGTTACTTGGACAACATGTTACACTGACATGTTCACGTTTCCGAAATATTATTCTTCATAAAAATCATAACAATTCAATTATACATAAACATAATTTTTTAATAAATTAAAACATTCATTTTTCTCATTTATTTTCATTTCTTTAATATTATATTAACTTTCTTATATAAATTATATAATTTAGTATTATATAATTTATATAATTACCTTATCCTATTTAATAAATCCCAACATTCCTCCATAATTATTGATTAATTATATAATCAATAATTATACCTTTATTTACTCTCTCATTAATTTCATCCTCTTATATAAATTATATAATCATTCGTATATAATTTATATAATTATTCTTCCATTAATATTTTACTTTCATTTCCTTATATAAATTATATACTTTATTAGTATATAATTTATAAAATTATGTCCTCCTTTTAAACAATATCCAAACCTTCACCATAATTATATAATCAATATTTTTAATTTTACTAACCTCCTCATTTACTTTTATTTAACTTTGGATTAATTTAATTATCAATCCCTTAATTTCCATAATTAATGAAATTTATAATTATTATTTAAACATGTCAATTAAACATGTACACTTATATATATATATATATATATATATATATATATATATATATATATATATATATATATATATATATACACACACACATATATAATTCATATATCTCACATTACCACATAACATCATTTAAATAATAATTGTTGCACCTCTGTTACCATTTAATTGTACAATTTTATTGTACCATTACATGAAATTTCTTTTATTCTTAATAAATTATTTTAAAATAATTTATTTACTTTTCCATTATTTTACTTTCACACAATTTGTCATGATCTCTGTACAAATTTAATTTACTAATTATTTTTCTTCACACACTTTAAATCACTTACATCATAAATAATTTAAATAACTTTTAATAATTTTGTCAATTAAAGTCTTACTTAATTTTATTAAAGAAAATTCCGAAAATTCGGGTCCTCACATTCTTCCCCCCTTAACAGGATTCCGTCCTCGGAATCATAATTGCCGTAATAATCATATGTATTTTATGTATAGCACCTTGCTATACCTTTATCTTGATGAATAACCACTAAATCCATAATAACCATATTTTACCTCTTTAATATCCATAACTCAAATCTTTAATGAATAATACCATAATGATCCTAACAGTCAGAATACTCAATTCTTAATTCAATTTACAACTTCTTTGATTTCTCATTCTCTGAAAAATTTCTTTTCTTTAATCACACTTACCCTTACTCAATCCACTTATTTCATACTCTCTATTGCACCTCATTTATACTCTGCACATTCATCCTTCTTTTCTTCATTCATATAAATCTTCTTCACATTCCATAAATTATTCTTTAATACTTCTATTATTCAACATTAGGCTTTAAATACTAACATTTACTTAATTCATCATAATCCTTATTTGAAATTATTCTAATAATTCTGGGGTATCACATTCACCCCTCCTTCAAAAATTTCGTCCTCGAAATTTCTATGTACTAATATTTCATTCATTTGCAACTTACACATTTCCTTTGCATTCATTCCACATATCTTTCTTTCCTTCCTTTCTCGTGGTCATTGCCCATTGCAATTTTTTAATCCATCACATTTCATAATTTCTTTATTTCACAATTATTACTTTCATTATCGCTCATATTTAGAAAATACTACCCCATCCTACCATCCAATCTTCATAAGAGTAGAGGAAATTTGAGAAATTTTAAACAAAACTTTTCATAGTATGCTGAATGAACATTTATCCCGGTTTACAGTACTTCGCTCCCCGAGTACTTCATACTGTAAACCCTGACAGTGAATTAGTCTATCATTAAAGTAAACACGTATCCCGGTTTAACAGTACTTCACTCCCAGAGTACGTCGTACTGCAAAACCCTGACAGTGGATAAGTCTGTCATTAATTTGGCATTCCAGTAGAACAATCTGTAATGCCTGTGTTTTGATATCTCAGGTGACCATTCGATCAACCTGCAATACCCATAATCCCTTTTATGTTTCCTTTTTACAGAGGTTGTTCATCTCAGCCTTCGAATTCAAAATAATTTGATTGGGCATAATTTTCAAAGAATATGAATTCAATATATTTCAAAATTTGTCTAGCCGAATCAAATAGCTTAGACTTGTATTTCTTCAACGCTTGTCTAGCCAGATCAATTAGCATAGACTTTCTTTCAACACCTTATAATCCGTAGAAAATTTAAAACATTCATCATGTCAAAACTTTTCAAAACGTCTAGCCGAGTCAAATGGCAATGACTTATAGCTTTGACATACTTTCATAAATCAAAATCATTTTATGACTTCATGTTACCGCATCATTTTGACAGTCTGTTGAGAATTCCGTCGTTAATAATTCTTACACCATACTGTATGGTGTCGAATCATCTTATGACGAAATAGTATCGCATCATCTCAACAACACGTTCCGGGCTAAAAGGTGCATGGATGATTATTTTGAAATACATTTTGATGTTAAAATATTTTTTTCTAGCCGAAGCAAATAGCATAGACACTTTTTAAATCGCTTAAAATATTTGTATTTTTCAAAGTACATTCGTGCCAAATAAGCTTGAGATCAAAATTTTCAAAATCTAGCAAAGCTAGAAGAGTGGGAATATCCTAAATTCCCTAACATTCACCTTCTGCTTCTTCACTTAATTATTAAATTTATTGCTAGGACTATTATTATTTATCATATTAAAATTTCTAACTACTCCAACTTTTTTATACCCCCGTATAGTTCATCAAACTTGCCACACATTATGAGTCCAGGAACTTACCACAAGAATATGAGTTTTAAAGCTTGTCCTAGCAATATGTAGTCTGAGAATAAATCAAAGACTATCCATATGTTGAGGGGCTCAAAACATACCATACAATTATGAGTCATGGACTTACCATATGCATGAGTTTTAAGAACTCGTGCCTAAACTTAATATTATTTATCTATCAAAACTGCTAGCGCGACTCTAACATTTCAATGATTATCACATAATAATTAAGTAAACACAAGTCCCCTGCCCATACAAAGGATTGTGCAACTTAGTCACCACGTGAGTCCTCAATTGAAATTTCGTACCCAAGGTTTCTGCCCCCTTATCATAACATTTCCGTAATTCATGCTTTATCATTCTCTGAGCTCTTCTTGTACTATTTCATAGTACTATATCTCTTTATAGCATCAAGCTATACCCTTTGAATCATTAACAGCTCTCTCTGTTATTTCACATTCTCACTTGATCCCATCATGATCTTGCTTTATAATCTATTCTCTTATTCGCTTTCCTTATCTTGTGATCGTATCGTAGTACGATCCTCTTACTGTTCCTGATCATATTATTATGATCTCATCCTATACTTTTAGATTACCCTGTCATCTTTATTGCTTGAATTAGGTGTCCCCTGATCTTCTTTGAGATTCATCTTTGAATCATTTCAAATATTCTTTTAGGTATATTCTTAATTGAACTTATGAATTTTCTCAATTCCTTATCTTCATTCAAATATTTCTTAACATCTTTATCTCTTTCTTACAATCTTCTATCTTTCATATTTCATTCACTTTAGCCAATATTTGAGAACTATCTTTCTCAACTTATATCTCTCTATTCTAATTCCCCTCGTGTTCGTCAAACTTATCACGTATTTGGGCTCAGGAACTTACCATAATCATATGGCTTGAGGAGCTTGTCCTAGTCAGGCCATAATCGCTCATTCGCTGAGGGGCTCCACCATACAATCATGAGTCACCAGCTTACTATACGCTTGGGCTTTCAGAACACGCAACTAACTTTATTCTTCCTTACTAAGGTTATAGCCTAAGGTATCATTTACCTAAGGTTTATAACCACTAGCTCTGATACCATCTGTAATGACCCCGAAATTCGACCAACTTTATTACCTTCAATTTCACGATTATTACTCATTATTTTCTTAACGTCCAAATTTCAGTCCGTTAATAAATCTTTAAACCCATAATTGATCCATTAATTAATCTCCAAATCATCAATTACCCAATTTTTCGATATAATTTTTTCTTTTTCTCAATCATTGTATTAAAAATATTTGGATATTTAAAAACTTAACTTCATGATCCTAGTCCCTGGATCACAACCTTTACTTTTTCTTTCTGCTACCAGTATCAAAATGTTCGACATTCAAAATTTAATATCATTCATATCCATACAAAAGTTCTTTGTATCATCATTCATAACTAAACATATAATAATCTCTTTTATAATAACTACCTTGAACAATCACAGTTCACATTTTAAACTCACATTGAATTATAATATAATAATAACGTTCTCAACCTTTTAGGTATTTCCTTTCTAACATAACCCGATATTCCTGAAATCTGTTTATCTACCTGCAAAAGTTTATTTTAAGCAAGTAATGAGCACAACGGCTCAGCAAGTTCAACAGTTAACACCTTTCATGCTTCACATAGTATATACCTTAACATGCTCAGTGTGTGTCATACATCATGTGATGTGCTTCTACTATAGCAATATATCTCACATCATTGCACAAAGTACACATAGTTGTCATATTACCCAACGTTGTCACATCATTTGAACAAGTATTAACATATCATAACAGACAACATTTAACATTAAAGGACTGAAGAACTTGCCTGACTTGTTCAATTATTTAATTGATAGCTCAAAACCCTTTCTCGAACAACCTATGACCATAAAATAATTAATTAATAATTATTTATCCTCTTATGATATTAATTTAATTAATTAATATCATCTATAATGTAATTAACCTTACCCGACATTTTATTTTAGGGAATCGGATCAATTAATAACTAATATGGTTAATTATATTAACCTCGTCCTTCAATATATTAATCTAACTTGATATAAAACACTTTCAATACGGACACCCCGGCTCATTGGATAAATTTTAGCATATTCGGTTGTGGTTGTCCGAATTTTCATTTATTCATTTTCTAAATTGTAACTTTACTAGATTAATATTCAAAGTATTTAAATATTAATCTCCAATATTTAATATTTATGCAAAAATATTAAATTTAATGTCCAAATATCATTTCTATATTTCTAATATTTTTCTATAATTTTTATAATTTTTTAAACAATTTTTAAACATTTATTTCAATTAAAAACAACTTCTGGGGCATTTTCTTAATTTCCGCAAAGTTAGGACATAACCGACATTTTCTGGAAATCTCAGGGGCACGCCGGTCATTTGGCAAGCTAAGGGACACGTTAGGTATTTCTAGAAAAGGGCAGGGGCAAAACGGTAACTTTCGGTGTTGCCGCCGGCCGCGCATTGCGCGCGGCCCCCTCTCCGCCTACATCAAATGACGCCTTTTGGCCTTTAGCGGACGAAAATACAGCCGCGCATGGCGCGGCCCTGCCCCAATGCTCCAAAACGACACCGTTTTATACCCGACGTTTGAAAAAAAATGGCCGCCCTTTTTCTTCTCCATTTTTCTAGCCAAACAGTAACCAACTTTCTCAAAAATAATCAATTTTCTTCACAATTTCCACAACATATTCACTCCAAACATTATATAATTCCTAGATATACTTCCAAAAATTATTTAGAATAATTATTCTAATTATTTATAATTTTTCCACAAAATTACTTTAACACCAAAAATACCATAAATAATCCAATAATTAATTTTTATACCTCCCAAGACTTGGAAATCCTTCCTTTGAAGCTTCTCTATACCTGTATGGCATCCTCTTGGTGGCTCATGGAGGTTTCCGGTGGTGGCTTAGCATGGTGGTGTTCGGATGGTAGCATAAGAGAAAGAGAAAGTGTGTTTGTTGCCTTTTCCTTTTCTTTCTTTTCCTTACCTTTTATAAGGCTTGCATGTATTTAATTTTTAATTGCACACCACCGACTTAGACCAACCGGCTAACTCTCTCGAACGTTCCAAATAGCATGCAAATTAATTAATTTAATACATTACATAATTATTTCGTGTAATAAATATTTTATATAATGTATATAAAATATCTATTTTAATTCACTAAAAATCATAATTTGATTTATAAATAATATTAACACATTTTTCAGGTATTTTACTTAACAAATTTTGTACACGCATAATGTCATGCATGTAACTATATGAGGTAATTTATACCTCCAAAATTCATAAAATAATTCAAATAACATATAAAAATTATTTTTCATAATTTTTCACTTCGTTACTTGGACAACATGTTACACTAACATGTTCACGTTTCCGAAATATTATTCTTCATAAAAATCATAACAATTCAATTATACATAAACATAATTTTTTAATAAATTAAAACATTCATTTTTCTCATTTATTTTCATTTCTTTAATATTATATTAACTTTCTTATATAAATTATATAATTTAGTATTATATAATTTATATAATTACCTTATCCTATTTAATAAATCCCAACATTCCTCCATAATTATTGATTAATTATATAATCAATAATTATACCTTTATTTACTCTCTCATTAATTTCATCCTCTTATATAAATTATATAATCATTCGTATATAATTTATATAATTATTCTTCCATTAATATTTTACTTTCATTTCCTTATATAAATTATATACTTTATTAGTATATAATTTATAAAATTATGTCCTCCTTTTAAACAATATCCAAACCTTCACCATAATTATATAATCAATATTTTTAATTTTACTAACCTCCTCATTTACTTTTATTTAACTTTGGATTAATTTAATTATTAATCCCTTAATTTTCATAATTAATGAAATTTATAATTATTAATTAAACATGTCAATTAAACATGTACACTTATATATATATATACATATCTAATTCATATATCTCACATTATCACATAACATCATTTAAATAATAATTGTTGCACCTCTGTAATCATTTAATTGTACAATTTTATTGTACCATTACATGAAATTTCTTTTATTCTTAATAAAATGTTTTTAAACAATTTATTTACTTTTTCATTATTTTACTTTCACACAATTTGTCATGATCTCTGTACAAATTTAATTTACTAATTAATTTTCTTCACACACTTTAAATCACTTACGTCATAAATAATTTAAATAACTTTTAATAATTTTGTCAATTAAAGTCTTATTTAATTTTATTAAAGAAAATCCCAAAAATTCGGGTCCTCGCACTCAAAAAAGAGCGAAACTCTTTCCTATAAAAGTGAGGAAGAAGACCACCCTTTGGGACTATGGTGTAAGGACGAGCAACGAAAGATGAAAAATCATTGATGTTGGGCCGCAAGTCCGAAATGATCAATCCAACGGGAGGTACAAGAAATAATACTTGGCGATGTGAAAGGTGGTGGAAGTTTCTTCTTATTTTTGGAGAAATGCAAGGAGATAGAATGGCCTCGAAAGCGCTCGAAAAGGAAGATTTGAAGAAAAAGGAGCCTTGGATGAAGCAATTCACGTCATACCTAAACAAATGGGGAGATATTGATAAATAGAAGAAAATTGTAATATGAAAAGATAATTGTTACGAGAATGAATAACGTCAGAAATGGATACCTTCCAATAGATTCTTTCATAGCAAGGACAACTTCATCCAAACGATGATACAAAGTCCCTAAAAGAGAGGATTAAGGGTAATTTACAAACCCCGAGCTAATAAAGCGGCTAAGCTGATCATGCAGGCTAAGAGACCATCTACTGGTGAGCTAGGGAAGATGAAGTGAGATAGCCACATGGTCAAGTAGGCAGCTAACGGGAAAGGGCACTGTTCTTCATGAAGAGAAAAAACTAACTCACTATGAATAAAACTATCCGAATGGCCTGGCATATAGTCTCGAAAGAAGTTGCACACCCAAGAAAGCCATAAGTTATGTTGTCGATTGGGAGTATAAAAGTTAGGAAGGAGTTTATGTAACGACCCCAAATTTGGGTTCTTTGAACCCTAGACTTGGTACGTCACGATACATCATCTTCATACATGTTCTATAACTAATGCGGAATATATAAACATAAATTGTTTATTCTACAACATTTCCCAAGGTTTCTAACCTTAACTTACATATATACCTTTAGATTCATAAAAAGGTTTACAAAATTACTTACATCATATAACAATTTAGTTATCATGCATAACACTATAATCTTGTCTTTTGCTTCTGTCACCGTCTCTCCTCGGACATTCGTATTATTCTGAAATTTGTTATCATGATATAGCAAAAGTGAGCAACGACTTTGCTCAGCAAGTTTAAATATAATAACGATATATCATGATTGAAAGAAAGAATAAGCTTTTGAATTTTCAACAATATAATAATTGTGAAAGAGTACGAGTCATAATTTCAATAATTGAATGATTGAATAAATAAATGTTGAGTGTCAATAATGACCATGAACAATTTAACTGAACCTTATGGTAATGAAGGTGATCAGCCTTTCATACCTGATGAACACATGCAACAAGCACTATGTGCGAATCAACAATTTAAAGAGGTGGAATAATTATACAGAATTAAACCATAGCATGCTTGAAACGTAACAACTTGAGTTTGAGTTAGGAACTTGAACAATAAAATAATATATCCTGCTCGAATATAAATTGAGTAGGGTTTAGGAAACTTGCCTGTCTGCTCAGCTACAATTAATGTCTAGTTTTAACTAACTGGCTTTGAAAGACCTAACATTAATAAAGTTGGTCTACTAATTAGTACAACGTATTTGTACAACTATACGCTCATTAAGGAACTTATCTACCACTCATAAGTACTAACACATAATTTACATCAGTCAAAATAATAGTATTAACCTTATAAACCCTCAATCATATTAGGTTAATAATTTAATAAGTTAGAAAATAATTTTCTTAAGTGTTAAACACTTATTAAACTATTAAACAATTTATTATAATTGTTTAAACAAAAGAGTTAAAAGACATTTTCTTTATTCCATTAAATCTAATTTCATTTAATTACTATTTAACATTAATTAAATAGTAAGTAATTAAATACCTTTAGTTATTATTTAATAATAAATAATAACTTACTAGATTTATTTATTATTTAAAGTTAATCAAATAATAAATAATTATATCATATTAAAAATAATCAAATATCTTTAGTTATTATTTAATAATAAATAATAACTAACTAACTAGATTCATTTATTATTTAAAGTAAATTAAATAATAAATAATACAATTATATAGTAAATACCCAAATATCATTAGTTATTATTTAATAATAAATAATAACTAACTGAATTTATTTATTATTTAAAGCTAATCAAATAAGAAATAATTAAGTAATCAATCTTAGTTGTCTTTAATTATTATTTAATAGTAATTAAATAATAATTAATTAATTTATCATCCTTGTTTATTATTTAATATTAATTAAATAATAAATAATTAATTTAATCATAAATTCAGAAGATATAACATTAAAATAACTAGATTAATATTTAAATATTAATCCTAAATATTTATTATATTTGAAAAATATAATATTAAACTAACTAGATTAATATTTACAACATTTAAATATTAATTCTAAATACTTATTATATTTGGAAAATATAATATTCAATACCTAAATATCATTTTTGTATTATTAATATTTTTGTTATAATTTTAAATTAAACATTTAAATTAATTTAAATTATCTAGAATGGCATTTCCGTAAATAAACTGAAAAACCGGACCGATGGCAATTTCGTAATTAATCAAAAAATCGAACAGAGGGGCAAAACTGTAATTTCACCCGGAAACTGTCGCCCGCGCATGGCGCGAGCCTAACTTTAACCGGCTCCAAAACGGTGCCGTTTTGGAGCACTGTTTTCTGGATTCCGCGCGTTCGTGCTGCGATAAATTTTCCGTGCGCCGAACGGGGTCGTTTGGAGGCAGCCTCGGCAAAAATCTGCTGGCGCGCAATGCGCGGCCAGCATTTTTTTGTTTTTCCAAACAGATTGTGAACAGTGTTTTTACTACACAACTTAATAAAATTTATACCTTCAAGTAAACTCTAAATCTCTCAATAAAAATCCAGAAAAAATATCAATAACTTAACAACAATTTATAACATGAAAATTTAATTTTTCATGATTTAATATTAAAATTTTTATAAAAAAATTTACATTACATAAATTACCACAAATCATAACTTTTTGTGTATAACTCCATTTTGAGTGATTCAAACTTTGTTTTTCTCATGATTTAATGTTCTATAATATTATAACATTAAATCTAAATTTTATAAAAATTATTTTTGGACATTATTTTGAGATTTGATTACACATCACCAAACACATATTTTCCATCATTAAAACTTTATAAAACATAAGTTAAACTCATGATCAATTATAGAAGCATACATAGTATGATTTTAACCATAAAAATTACTATGTTAATATTTCTACCATAAACTTGAAAGAAAACAAGATTAGGGTTTTATAAAATAATTACCTTGGTTTGATAGCTATTCTCCTATTCTTTCCAAATATGTAGTATAAGAAGATGTCATGAACTAGCTTAGACTCCTCCTCCTTCTCTTACTATTTTTACTCTCAAATATTTTCTCACTCTCTCAAATGTTCTCTAGCTCTCTTTAGCTTGAAAAAAAATGAAAGATGATAAATGACTAACTCTTTTAGCCTCCAAATGCAAGTATTATTACACTTCTATAGATATAAAATATATCTATCTATTCTAGCCCTCAAGAGCCTAGCAAGGATACTAGCACAAGAAAAGCTTTAAGGACTAGAGTTGTTGAATTTCCATGCCAAAAAGGACTACATTAATACCAAACAAGCAACCTAATATTAAATAATAAAATAAAATAATAAAATAAAACACATATCATTTCACCATCCTTTTCCTTCTCTTGCCGGCAACATCACTTCTAATGTCCCAAAATGTTTGTCACATGTCACTTTTGAATATTTAATAGTTTAAACAATTTAATTTCAAGTGGGCTCAAGCTTTGGGCTTTATTTAAAATACCAATTGGGCTCCGATTAAATTGTTTGGGCTACTAATTTGTCAAATTTTATTATTCTTCACTTGGGCTACTAATTGACCCATGTTGGGCTAATTTAATAATTTACACATTAATTATTCAATCCATGGTTAAATAAATAATTAGATTGAATGAATAATTAAATACATTCACCCATTAGTATTAAATTACTAAATGGACTAATAAATATTATTCTTAATATTTCACATTATTTACATTAATTAATAATCATATTAATTAATTTATTATATTTAATTAACTCATTATATTCAATTTAATTGAATATTTAATTAATAGGAAACTTATCAATTATTTTGATATTCAAACTTTAGAGTTGGTTTGCTAATAATAATATATATAATTTATATATATATATATATTATTTATACACATTACTTTACTTCAAAAACAATTTCACAATAAATTATGAAATTAAAACAAATACAATATATAATTTAATATATCTTATTTAGGCCATAAATTAAATTATTTAATACATTTACATTAAATAATTCATTTCTCATCAATTATGGAAATAAATCCATTTACCCGAAAATACATTAAAGTAATAATATATTTACTAAATTTCTTATTTAAATAATTTATTAAATTATTTAATTAATATTACACAAATAATTGTATAATTAAATTTCTCACTCCCATAAATCTTTTACAATGATTTATTTAATTATAGAATATATTCATTTAATATATTCAATTACTATTTAAAATTACTCAATTAATTTAATCCCTTTATATATATGTACATATATATGAAGTTAAATATTGTACAATATATATAATTACTATTCTCCCTTAATTAATTCAACTATTTTATATAATTAATAATTATATAAATTACCTAATTATTCTTCACAAATAATTTCTCATAAATATTGATTAATGAGTATAATCAATATAATAACTAAATTAATTCCACAATTAACCTTTTATTTCAATTCGGATTAATTTAATATTAATCTATTTATTTACCACAATTTAATTAACCAATAAATTATGTCACTAAATATGCACGCATATATATTCATATAAATACATATTTAATTTACATGCAACCACGTCGCATAATTACATAACTCCACTAATTAATTCTCTCAATTTAATTAGACTTACTATTAGTCAAGTTTATTGAATTATCACTTTACTTTCTAACTTATCAAAAATTTGATATCACCATATCTAAGTTAGTCCATTAAATTTAATTTGGATCTCTATTTATCTATCACTACTAGGTTATCAAACTCCAACCTTTATTAAATATTAAATATTTCATTTCTAATTCATTTAAATATCCGGGATATTACAGTTTATCACCTTGAAATCGGGAGGTATAACTGAAGGTTTACCTGAAAGCCTCTGTCCGATATGTAACACACTTGACTTCCTTAGAAGACAAACTGGTTGGACCGTATAAAACTAAAGCAACAGTAGAAAGGCTACATGATATAAACCAGAGTAAGTATGTAATCCAAAAGGGAAATAGAATTTCGTAAAGGACATGATGAAAAAGAAACTTACTGATAGATGGCATAGACATCCTCTAGAGTAGGGGTGAATTCCCCTCAAGCAGTAACAAAGGTGTAAGTAGGGGAGCACCAACCATTATAAAAAAGTTGGTCATAGGCGACAAAATTATTCTCGACGGCACAAATTTCGTCGCTTTTGACCTCATTGGCGTCGGCTATGCAGTCGACAATGACCACTGTCCGCAATGACTAAATTGAGCCCGAAAAATTTATGGACTCGACGGTAAATCCATCAATATTAAGTATGGGCCATCGAGATTAGGGGTGTCCATCGGTAAAAAATTGAACCGGCACCGAAAAAACTGAACTGGTACCGAACCGAAGTTACCTCTAAAATAAGAACCGAAAACCGAATCGAATTACTGGTTTCAGTACCGGTTCGATACAAATTCAGTTCGGTTTTTTCGATTTTTACCGATTAGTAATATATATAATTATTATTATATATAATAATATATATAATTATTATTAATTATATAATAATTAATATAAATTTATTATTATATTATTTAATTCGGTTCTTTCGGTATACCGAACCGAAATTCAAAAATGTTCATACCGCTACCGTTACCGAAAAGTATAAAAAATCAAAAAAACCGGTACCGAAAAAAATCGGTACAAAAAAATCGATACCGATAGATTCGATAAAAAATCAAAAAAATTGAAAATTTTGAACACTCCTTATCGAGATTGGTTTTGGGATTTCCCGGCAAGAGTTCGCGCTTGATTCAGTAGTAAATTATAATCCTTAATACTTTTTCCCTTTAAACTTTCCTCCCCCATTTTTTTTTCCTCTCAAATTTCTTTCCTCCCACGTACATTTCTTTGCCTGCCTCCCCCATTTCTTTGTTGCGACTACACCTAAACACCTAGAGGTTCCTCCCCTTGTTTCCCCCCACCCCATTTGGTCTTTCCCCAATTTGGCAGCTGCAACACGACGGTTTGTGGTGGTGCACGCAACTGCCCAGGGCGACGACACAGGGGCGAGCTTAGTTGGGAGTGGAGGTGAGGGGTGCGGTTGCACGGCGAGGCAGAGCGCGCAGTTGTTGCTGTTAACGGGCAGCTCCCCCTTCTTCTTTATATACTTATTCTCTTCAATCTCTTATCCGTCCTCTATTTCCCCAAATTGCAAGGTTAGGGTTTGGTTTTTACCCCCAAAATTTATTTTTTCAGCTTTATAATATTTTTAAAAACTGATTTTTGTTTATAATATTATGGCTGCCTTAATCTCTAGCTCATTGCATGACTGCCCTGATTTTCCCAAATTGCAGCTACTTATGTGGTTAACCTCTTCCTTACGCGACATTGTAAGTACAGACACTGATTAATTAATTACACACTAATTTTTAGTTGGTCATATATTTATTTGAGAAATTTGTGTTGATTTGTTTGGAAGTAAAAATTTAGGCATGTATAAATTTGAAAGCTAGAACAGTGTATATAAATGTTTCAACTATGCTAGTATGAAAGTTTTGGAAAAAAAAAACTTTAGGAATGTCAGTCTCTGTTCTGTGGGTGTATATTAAATGTGGCTACCTCAATGATCATAGTGGGTTGGGTGTTTTTTGACTGACTTAACATAAAGGCAGCCTTAATGTTCATATAAGAACTACTATTTGGTATTTAAATTATACCATGTAAAAATTATTTTTAATGATTAGAAGGTATCCTCCTTCTTAACTTTGATTATCATTATCACACACTGCATATATACACACACGCAATACATATATACTAGTTTCAATGTGCATTTTAGCGTCTGTGTATTTTAATATACTAGTTTCCATCACTTCTATAAAGTTACTGATCTAAATACTATTTGTTGATTCCAAAAGGTGGGTTTTGGTTTTACCTATACTTCTTTTAAGTTCCTAAATGGTAATTCAATACAGTATTATCTTCTGTTTCTGCTTTTGTGAAAATTTTGATTAATGAGATTCTGATTTCCATTAATTATGCTTTAAGTTCATTAAGAGAGACAGGTTAACCCTTCGACACCGTCAAGGTCAGCCCATTTCCTCCATTTCCCTTTCATTTCATTTTCTATATGCACCCATTTGATAGTTGACATGAATACCTAATTAATAAATTATGATAATATTATTTGAATTGGTAGGCTGGTATGAATTGTTAAAATCATTGCAGATCAAACCTTTTTGTTGTGTAAGGGGGATGGGAACTAAACAATGAATGGTTGGAGGTTGTTTAGATGATATACAGAAGATGGTACATTGTGTCATTGCCATGGATATATTTGTGTGCTTGTATCAAGATATCATTTTGTTGCATTATGTCAAATCTGAATTGGTTTTTACAGCTAAGCTCTGTTCTTGAGGGGAGATAGAACCAATGGAAGGTCTACCACCACATACATTAAACCAAGTTCAAGGTATACAAAAGCACCAGCACACCTCTATATTCTCTAAACTCATATAAAAACAATTAGTTTCTTGTCTTGAGAGACAATTGCTGGTATGATTTTGCACATATCAATTTGGGCTTCTCATTTCTTTTGTCTAATTTTGTTACATATTAATGGTGTCGGGGTGTTTTTCACCGAAAAAAATCTTTTTTTCCTTTATTGTAATTTTGGGTGGGGTTTTGGGGAAAGAAAAGGGTTTCAGACTGCACTACACAAAGGTGTAGTTAGCCCATGAAATTGTCAATGAAGACATTCCAAAGAACTGGAATCTCTTGGTTCAACCTATTAGTGACAGACCAATAGTTTTTGTTAAACAATCTACTTAGCTCTTTAATATCTAAGTTTACCTTCCTATATGTTTTTGTGTATCCGTATTAGCCTAAAGTTAGGAAAACCTTGCACATTGTGCTGGAGAGAAAAAATATGTATGTAAAAAAAGGTATTGTGTGTTTCCCCCTATATGCAAATAACTGAGCTGAGCATATAGTTTTTAAGTATAATCATACATTATGACAATATGATGTCAGTAGTGTTAGTTGTTGATGCCAAGTATAGAATTTGTGTAAAATAACATCTACCTGCTTTATCTCTGGTAGGGAGGACCAACACAGCGTAGATGGCGATAATGGTCATGGCAATTCAATTGACAATATTAGATTGTTCACCAATAGAGATAATGATTATGACATATAGATAGATAGATAGACTTTAAATTTACGTATGTAAACATGTAAATTTTAAATATTTGTACAGTTTTGATATTATTTATATATAAAAATTTATGAGATTAATTGAGTTTGTTTAGTGGTAGTGTGGTGTTGCATATTTAGTTGTTTAAATTTAGTGGGTGTGGTGTTGTAGATTTAAATATTTATGTGGTTGTTTATTTGTTAGATTGACATTGCTAGCTTATTAAGAATAGGGAGCTTTGCAAATTTTAAAATATTTTTTTTTAAAAAAAAAATGTCATTGGCGACGGATGTATTGGTGACGGACTGTCCATCGGTAATGAGTCATTGGCGACAGATTGTCCGGTGCGAATGACCTTTTTTTATTTATTAGTATTACACTAGTCGTTGGCGACAAATAGTCCGTCACCGACGCCATCGCCAATGACATATTGGCGACGGATTGTCTGTCGCCAATGACCCTATTTCCGACGATGGTCGACGACAGCAAGGGGCGACAATGTCTAGGTTGATGGAATTGCCGATGGATATGACCGTTGCCAATGACCTCATTGCCGACGGCACATGGGTCATTGGCGATGGACGTGTCCGTCAGCAATGACCAGTTTTCTTGTTGTGAACGAGATAATAGCAAACAAAGGGAATCATGGTCCTGTTGAATGTGAAACATAGTTGAATATCATTCCTTAATTCTATCCATTCAATTCTGGATCACATAATCATTAATCTTAAAATCATATTTTATATTCATAAAACATTTTCACGGCGATCTCGTGCGTTAATAGATTACATGTTTTCTTTAAAGCTATTATTTGATCATAATGAGGTTCATAAATCTGTTTATTTATCTTACATTTCTTACCTGTCTCAGGATCGTAATGTTCACTCATTATTCATTAGAATTTAGGTCAAACATTTATTAATTGTGACATAGTTTATTATAATTGCCAAAATCATATATATTATGATTTTTCCTTAACTGCACCTGTGAATAAATTTTAACATTTATCTATTCATACATAATCTTGCTTATGTCATACTTCTACTGTACTTAATCTTGTTCTCATATACCTGTTTACATACATTTGTATCATACATGCGAGTTTCATTATATATATACTCGACTTACAACAATACCTGAACCATATCATTTACATCTTTTTTTTGAATAATACATAAAGGCATATTTAGCTATAAGCATCTACAAATCATATATCCTTTATTACCATCAAGGTTATACACTTATCTGCTTTACATGAGCATTATATAAATACATATAACAAATTTTGTGTGCGCGCTTATTTATGTCTTTAGCACTCTTTACTTTTAGCTTAACCGGAACCTCCGACCTTCTTGTACTTTACCTGAAAATGTTAGTTCATAGTAAGAGTGAGCACATAGGCTCAACAAGTCAATCAAATAACAACTTTTATGCTTACAATTTATATTTGTGCGTTATGCATCATTTATTTTACTATGTTATGCTTAATGTTACATATTTCACTTAACAGTTAACCCACGTAGTTACACAGAGTGCACATTTTTACTATCACATAGTTCAAACAATTAGTAGATTTAAGTTTGAAAAATTTGCCTAATCTGCATTTATTTACTTAACTTTTACTGCCTCGCTTGACTTTTCTATCATTTTTTGCCTCGGTTTGCTAGTCTGAATCTTATCTGTTAATATTGCACTTATATGTCATTATAATATCATAAAACTTTCAAAATTCTTTTCACTTAACATAATTATTAGACCATTAGTCTCTAATCATTTCACATTTGATGTATTATATTTTATGTAGGTTAATAATACATCCTAACTCGTTACTTGCTTTTATCATAACTCATAACATACTTTGACTTAGTTTTAGGTATGTTATATTATGTCATTATTAGCTCATTATATCTTGGCACCCTTTACACTGACCATTCTTTATATATCTAGGGTTTATATAACTTATCTTTATCATTTCACATTAAAACATAATTTTTCTTTCATAGCACAAGATAGAAATTGGTTACTATTGGACTCATATTGGTTTAACATGCTTAAATACTTTGTTCATAAATCTTTGACTCTTAATCTTTAGAAAAACATGGCCTGAATCCAACTTGACTCGGAAAACCAAAACTGAAATCAGAAGGGTCGGGCGCAGCTGCGCTCGGACCTACCGCAACTGCGGCCACCAGCGCAGCTGCGATCTAGCACAATTTTCCCAACAGAAAGGTTGGGCACAGCTGCGCTTCCCTTGTGCTTTGAAAATCTAATTTTTACACATATTTAGTTGATTTTTAAATCCCTTCGTATTAGCTTCAATTAAGTTCAAATTTGAACAATAACTAGGTCTTACTACATAGTATTTTGCAAAAATATAACTTGACTCAATTAGCTTATTAAAATCATCAAAATATTAGCTCGAATAAGGTCACTTTAACTTATTTTTACACTTAGCCACATTTTGACCTTTTCGATAATTTTGTGATTTTTGGCCATTTGCATCAAAACTTCATTTCAACAATTGAAAAAGTTCATATATGTCATATATAACATGTCTAAAGCTTTAAAACCATTAAACTTCGGACGAGGCGAGATTTATCTGTTAAAATCTATTTCGAGTAGAAACGATCGATTTAGATCGCTCGAATCGTCTTTTCATTCAAATTTTCATCTATTGATTTTCAAATCAACATAGACACATGTAATAACATCAAACTAGGTCATGTGATTTCATTTCACTTTTAATTTCTCAAAATTGTCAAAAATCATCTATAAGTTGAATTTTTCTTAACTTTTGTAAACTTTTCATTTTTACTTTCTTGGACTCGATTTCAATCCTTGATTGCATACACCACATAGGCTACCACATACACATTTAACCACTTTGTTCAATCACATAACTCTTATATGCATCTTTTAATGCACTTTACAGATTATAATTTGGTCTATACACAAAGTATAACTTAATATTATAATTTTCTTTCACATATCATGCTTTAAAATCATTTATGATTCTTTGAATCTATCTAACATGAGAACACACATGATTCTTTCATGGTCAACCTTCTAGTTTAGGTTTTCATCATTTTTAACCATAAATAACACATGATTCTTCATGAATCATGTTCTTTAGCTTTGAATATGTGCATAAATAGTGCATCACATTTGTTCTACTACTTTCAAGCATAGGGTTACATGATTCATCATCCATATAGCATGTAACTCACATAATCTTTACGTATAGCCACAAATACATGCATGACTACTCTAAGTCTTGATTTTAAATACATAAATGACAAGTTTTGATGCTAAAACTCATTTTTACCTTCTTGTAGCATTTCTTCTTCTAGCTATGAACTTTGTTCATGATGTTTGTTCCACTTTGATGGCTTAATAAGCTTCTCTTGTATACGTTTTCAGCCATTTCTCTTAGCTTCCATGGAACCCTAGCCCTTCTCTTCTCTTTTTCTCTCTTGCTAGCAACTTTCGAAATGCTGAAAATGACCATGTTTAATACATAAAACATATACATATAAATGTTGTATAAATTTCCAACACTTAACCCACCATAGTTAACCTTAACCATGCATGGTTAAGGATATGCATGTCATTTCACATAACTAACTAAGGATATAATGGTCATTATACTTTTCTAGGACACCAAAGTCATTCTTCAACTTGTCAAGGGCATCATTGTCTTTAGCCACAAAATCTAGGAAATTTTAATTCTTTATATTCATAATTTGCTTATTTCCAATCCATTTCAAGCCCTTTTTTTTATCCAAACTTGTTTCATTATGCTTGAATTCTATTCCTCATCACATTAATCCATACTTGGCTTGTCCCAAAATGCTTGTCACACTTTGAACATTAAATTTCATTAATTAATAATAGTAATTCACAATAAATGCCAATTCGCATAACATTTTATTCTTAATTTTCTACGAACCTTTTTGGTTATCCATTTAATCAATTTCATTTTTCGACATCTCAATATAGTTGAATTACTCATCTTTTCCATAAACTGTTTTCTCGAGAAGCGAACTTTGATCGTATTATTAAAATCCATTATCATTTATCCTTATACGCTCATATAATCATTTTACGATCTTTAAAGTCCTTTCACTTGTTTATCTAGCACATAAATGCTAAATTGAATCATTCTTGCATACAACTTCATTTCTACACATTCTCGGGGTTATTACATTCTGTAATTACACATCATATACATGGATTATCTTATTTCAATTATTCAATATCAATTTTTTCATAACTTCAAAATTTTCAAAGGTCTTTAACCTTTCTATTCCTTTAATCTTAATAAACCAATTAGGTCAAACTATTCATTCTTTTCTGCGCATACTCTGTCATGTCTTACCTTGCTATTCATGTCACCCAATATCTCAGGCCTATTCATTAAACTTGCTATTAATATTCATAATTAATTCTCAATTCACTTATGCTTTTCTCATTTTCTCAAATCTTCTTTCTATATTTGATTACATATACATATACACATATTCAATCTATTACCTGCTAACGCATAATATTGTGTCTTACAATAAATATTTTCAAATTGCCTTAATGTAGGTATTACCATCAATCATTCATTTTTAATCCTTTATATTAACATTTAACCATCAAGATTCATATTCATTATAATTTTATTATCTGCTACGTTACTAATACACTTTACATAAATAACTGATTCATATACGTTCTATAGACCCTTATTTATATCAAGAGTCCCTCTAAACCATTTCAACCACATAGGTCACTTATAGCATATTGATCATATAATAATTCATATTTAATCACTCTTTCACTTTCTGTAATTCAACACTAGTTTTTTTAATTGTTAACTTTTACTTAATTAGCAAAAATTCTTATTTAGCAATCCTTTAAGAATTCGGGATGCCATATCCTCACATGTCTAGAGTTTCCAAGGATTTCATCGGTCCAATGTTGCTATCATTGGAGACGATTGCAAGAGTTAGATAAGAAGCGGACCGGGCTGAAAGGATATTCCAATTTCTTGATACACATGCGGGGAATACCATCAGAACGGGATAAATTATCCTGACTTTTGTAAGCCATAACGTATAGAAATAGACCTTCCTTATCAGGTGGAGTAAAAGCTAAACAGTCGTAGTTCTTTACCCGATCTCAAAAAACATCAAGGGGCCCATAAAAATGAGCTTTTTCCCATTTCGTAAGGAATGGGGTCTCTTTGGTGGTTTTTGGGTCTGTGGAATGTGCGTCAGAATTAGCATGCAACAATGGATATGTGACAACAAAAGAAAAAGAAAACATTTAACATTAAGTGCATACCATGATGAAAAGAGAAGTGATGAATCCCAGATCCAATTAATGAGTTTCCTTAAGAAGGATCTTCCTTTCAGAATATCCAACGGAAAAGAAGTCCAAAGCTCAAATGAGGATACGTAGCCCGTAAGAAAGAGATTAAGGACACCTAAAAAGAAGAAAGAACAAATGAGAAAAAGAAAAGAAAACCTATGGTTAGGCCTCCATAGGGTTCGGCCACATAGGGTGGTCCCACCTTTGGACTTTAGCTCTTCTCGTGGTTCGTTATTTGATTGTTGGAACAGTGTCGCCTTGTGTTCTTAAAAATATTATCTTTCTTTGGAAATATCCAAGGGTTATCCCCTCTTACCTTTTGACTCCCTCTAGTTTGTTAATCGATTTCCCATAATGGATACTTCTTCATTGTGAAAAAAATGTGATATTTTTTTGAGAATATCTGGAGAAAAAGCCAAAATCCAATTAAGGTGAAGTGGTCCGGAAAAGAAAGATTGAAGTCACCTGAAAAGAAGTAAAAGAAGCAATTAAGAAGAATCTAAACATGAGAAACCATACGAGTAAACAAGAGAAGAAAAAGGAGAATAAAAAATTGGAGGAGGCATTGAAGCCCCCTAGGGTTCGACCACTTAGGGGGAGGTTCTTCCTCACCTTTTTGTTCGCCCTGACTTGATTGAATGTTTGCTTGATTTTTTTTATGTCTCTTCATTAAAGAATGAAAAAAAAGAAATTTGAGGAAGAGAGAAATTTCAAGAGAAAACTAGAAGAATGAAAGAATATGAGTAGCATGGGATGAATATATATAGTGCTCCAAGTATGCTTGCAAAAATTACGGAAACAAATATTCAATTACTAAAAATAGAAAGGATTTGATTTAGTTTCCAAGATAAGATAAGATTTGATTTGATTTGATAAAGATCTTATTTTATTTAGTAAATATCTAATTTTTATATTTAACTTGATTCACTGTGATTTAGTTTCTAGAAAATTAAGGAAACAAGGAGATTGAGTAAGATTTGCTAAAGATTGCACAAAACATCTTAGAAGAGCCCCCTAGGGCTCGGTCCCCTAGGGTTCATCCCTTATGGGTTCGCCCCCCACAGGGGTTCCCTCTCCTAATGACTTCATTTTTTCGAGGCTTGCAAGATTAAACTCTGGAGATTGTTCGAAAAAATAAAGCGGGACTAAAAGACTTGAAATATTATGCATGATCGTCACTTAAAAGGCATGACTCACTTACAGGGGAAAAATGTAGGCCCATGTACAAATTAGGGTTCACATGTTACCTAACGAATTGAAGGAAAGACGAAAAATTAGTAAAAAAATGAACAAGACATAAATAAATGAACGAGACAAGCAATAAATGAAGACAGGGGGGAACAATTAGGGTTTTGGCCCCATAGGGTTTGGCAACCATAGAGTTCGGCCACCCTTAGGTGGACGTCTTACCTGGAGACAAATTTTGGCAATGACTTTCCCAATTGAACCTGATTTGAACCACTGGAACAAAACAAGGAAAATGAATGGAGAAAAAATAAGAAAGCTGAGGTGCCCCCTATGTATCCTAGGGTTCAGCAACCCTAGGGGTTGGCCTCCTAGGGGGCACACCATTTCATGATCTCGAATGTTGTGCCGGACAAGCTTTAAGTGGTGCAATAATAGAATAATGAACAGAAGAAATAAGCGAAGAAATTTGTGAGGGTTTATGAATGGTTTTTCTTGAATCCTCCATAACAAGAGAAGATTCTTAAGGGCTAAGAATCACGAGAAAATAATGAAAATTGAGCAAGAAATGTCAAGGCAAATGAAGAGGATTGAAGGAGGCACGAACTTAGGGCTTGGCCACCCTAAGATTCGGCACTTCCCCTTAGGGTTTATCCCCTAGGGCATTGCCTCCCCAAAGTCATGTTGAGCTCCTCCAATGACCCTGAAATACGAGACCTAGGAAAGGCCTCCATGAGTCCTGAGATAGAAGAATTGTGGAGGCAACTCGTTTTGAGAATTAATTGAGGGATTGGATTGTCGGCTTGAATGATAGTACAATTTGGGCATTATTAGGATAACTAAGGGTATTTCTAAAAAAATTCTAAGGTCATATGTCAGGCACATGACCCAGACACTATGTTAGGCACATGATCACTTTCCAAAAAAACTCTATAAATACTCATTCCATTTCAGTAGAAGGGACTTCTGATTTTCTCTAGACTCAAGATACCCGAGAAGGTTCTTTCTCTATAAGAGTTATGTCACGTGTTACTAGAGTAACTGTCTACTTGTTCTTCTCCCCTCTTCAACTCTTCAATCATTTTTGCACTTTTCTTAGATTTTTCTTCTCCTCATCCAACACGAAACCCTAATCGAGCAAGATACGATTTCCTTGCCTACACATGGCAATGAACAAATAACCCGTATCTCCTAAATCCTTTGTGGTTAAATTTATGGTGATAGTTTGGCTAGCTAATGGCTAATTATTTCTTTTTGTAGCTGCAATGCCTTGTGGACCACTGGACTAGGTTCATTATATAGAAGGGGAAAGATTGATAAGTGAATAAATAAATAAAGGGAAGTGATATATCTGCAAGCCCAATCTTATACTCCATCCGTCCCATAAATATTACAACACATTCCTTTTTAAGAAAGTACCACAAAAATTGCAACATTTCTCTCGAGTTACTTTCGTGGCATTGTATGATTAATTTTCCCACAATCATGCTATTTTTATCATTTAAATATATAGTGGGTTTTTTTATATTAACTAAAACTGGTATGGCTCATATTCTTGGAGCATTCTCAACCAACCACTCATTTTATAGGGGTCAATTAGTAAATCCAATAAAAGCTAAAAAATATATAAAAAATATGGGCAAAAGGAATAGGCATGTCAAATTTAAAAATATTTCAAATTGATTTTAAAAAAATTAATAATGTCATTATATGTTGGAAGGGAGGAAATATTATATATATATATATATATATAGTTAATTGCATTTTTGCATCCCCCAAGTTTATCCCATTTTGCGCATTGGATCCTATAATTCAAAAAGTTGTACTTTGCATCCCAACCTTTAGAAAAGTCGGCACATAACAACCCGACCTGAAATTCATCGCTAAAAGTGAAGGGTTAGCGACGGATTTAATTTTGCACTTTTAGCGACAATTTTTGGGTCCGGCTATTATGTGCTGATTTTTCTAAAAGCTGGGATGCAAAGTGCAACGCAAAGAGCAATTTACTTACATCTATGTGTGTGTATATATATATATATATATATATATATATATGTATGTATGCATGTATGTATGTATAAAGGATCAAGAGTTTACCCCCCTTATGTGACATACCAAGCATACCTCTTTTAGTGATGGACCGGGTGACGGTTGATTTGTCACTATAGCTTTTAGCGATGAACAACATATAGTGTCGTTAAAAGCTATAGTGACGGACTGAACCTATGACAACAGACCAAATCGTCGTCCGGTTCGTCGCTAAAGGGGTTATCCTTAGTATGTCAAATAAGGGGGTATGCTCTTGATCTTTCACACACACACACACACACACACACACACACACACACACACACACACAAAGGGAGAAACAGGAAATTAATTAGTCGTACCTTCTTGATGAAACTATTATAGTAAATATCTTCAAGTTCAATTATAAGCGAAAAAGATCGGTACCTTTGTGTAGGTGTACTTCCTACATCACATGTTATACCTCGATACATGGCGCAGGAAGTACACTCGAAAACTGCTAAATAACTTTATTCATCAATGGTCTAAAATTATAATTACTTCTTCCATTGTTCTTTTTAAGTCCGACTCCCATACCCACACATCTTTTCTTAATTTTCCCTAATATCTCAGGTCTCATTCCCTCTCATATTGTGAGAGGGACAACTATAGGAAAACAAAACAGAAAAACACTAATGAGAAATGTACAAGAACATTGTATAACACGAATGAGTAACGTACAATCTACCCAAATTAGCATTTTGTGTTCTTCACGTCGACCTGGATGATTGAGATACTGATTTCCATCATCCAGTAGATCTCCATCCTTTCAAAACAAATCAAAATCAGAAAAGTTAAGAAATGATAAATATTTAGAATTGGTAAGATAAATAACGCTGAATATATAGTTACAATACATACCATATAACGCCCTTAAATTCGTGTATTTGCTATAAGAGACTTGGTACTCACTATTCAATCATTATCTACAACATCTAACTAAAACAAAAACTGAATGACATAAAATAATTACAATAAGCTCTTACATTCCTCCCAGGTTCAAAACCTTACTAGCTATTACAAATTAATACAAAAATATTACATTAATGATAATAATTTAATACATCATATATATTATTCTTCCTTGTACTTTCTTTTTTCCTTATATTTGCTTGACCCTTCAGGTCCTTCGTCATTAGTCGACAAATATTAAAATTTGTGAGAGTGAGCAACTAATATGCTCAACAAGTACAAAATAATACAATAAAATATATTTATATCATATATTCATCAAATAACATCACTGATGAATGAACAATTGAAGGTTCAAGAAAATAATATCTTCACAAAATAATAAACTTGCAATCTCAAAGGCTTAACATATTTTCACAATTTTGAAAGACAATTGAGTGGTCGTAGGAACTATGAACTATCTAAAATTTGTTCATCAATCAGGGACTGAGAACTCTCCATAATTATCTAACAATCACAAAGACTGTGAACTCTCCGTAAAGTATCATTAAGGAATCAACCTAACAATACCCCATGTTACACGTACCATCATCTCCACACTCTATTTTGATAGTGTATGTCAATTTCCCGACATCATCATTTACCCCTCATATCTAGGGTTGTTCTACTTAGTTATAACATCAGAATCTGCACCAAAATAATTTAGTTTGGAACACATTAACCATCTCCAAAGAATATTTAATAATTCAATAAGTTAAAGAATTACATCAACTAAGTCTAGCCAAAACAAATAACATAAATGCATTACTTAAAAGCAGTTCATTAGTAATAAAAACTTTCCAAAATACAGTTCAATAATTGAAGCACATAAGTGCTGGAACTTGCATGTATTAAGTGTATTTTTCTCGCTTAACTTATTCACTTCCTTCAATTGATTACCTACAACATGCATAAGGATTTATTTAATCAACTTATTGATTATTATTAATAGTTACTGTCAGTAACTATTCATAATCATGCTTCGGTATTTTCGTCAACAATTAGAGATCTTCTAGGATCAGAGCATTAAATGACCAACGACAACTTTCGAACAGGACAATCTCAAGGATGTCTATAAGTGCCATGCAAATTCAATCCAATAGTAACGATAAAAAAATATACAAGTTGAACTGCTGCCAAACTCTCAAGAACTCTATTATATGAATTTAGAACAACTTGTTCTGTTGCTAAGTTTTTCATTGCTGGACTTAAAGCCACTTAGCAGCATCTCCAACTAAAACTCTCTCTTAGTGATTGTTCAGGTCTTGGTGACCTTTGTAACCAAGTCTAACTGACTTGAAGGGTTCTGTCATGTGAACCAATCTTAGTGACCTTTGTAAACAGGTCTTAGTGACCTTTGTTACTAGGTCTTGGTGACCTTTGTAATCAAGTCTTAGTGACTTGTTCCAAGTCTTTGTGACTTGAAGAAATCTTAGTGATTCAGTTGTTATAACTGTTCTTAGTGAACAAATCTTAGTGAACACCCATCCTTAGTGGATTATTCCTGCTCGAAGAGTAGAATAGTGGACTATGAGATATTTATTCTTTGAACCGTTAAAATCTCTTGTGTCTCTTCACTTCCAACACTTACAGTTTTGCAAAATCGTTTATATTTATTTGTGACTTAATTCCATTTTTGTGCTAAATTTAGAACTGTGATTCTATGAAATCTTTGAAAGGGATTTTCAAATTATCATTCCACTGTGCATAATTAAATTAACCTACTGAATTTATAAGTTGGTAATACTTATTTAAAATGGAAAGTTTTTAAAGGATCTATTCCACTACAAGAAAAATGGTCAATTTCGACGGAATATTTCGTCGTATTTAGTGTTATTTTGTCGCAAATAGTGTAATTCCGACGGAATATTCAGTCGTAGATTCGATCGGAAATAATCACGCCGGGATTCTTCTCGTCGGAAATTCGGTCGAAAATAATTTATTCCGATGAATTTTTTCTCGTCGATTATTTCTTTGGCATTAGAGTAACTGCAACGGAATATATTTCGTCAATAATATATTCCATCGGCCATTCCTATTATTTTTGCGACGAGAATTCTATCGGATTAGTTTTTCCCCGTCGAAAACAAGAAATTAATTCCGACGGAATTTCCGTCGAAATTAACGCATTCCGTCGGTATTAGTATTTTAGAAAATATTTTTAAGTGCTTTAATTCCGACGGAAAGTTGGTCGAAAATATATAATTCCGTCGGAAATAAGAGGTTTTTATTTTTTTAAATGTGCTTTTTGCCTTTTTAGTGCCAGGTTTTAAAACCACATTTTTTGTACCTGCAAACCTGCTTTATCCCAACAACACAACAACAATCCATTATTTATGTTCACACACAACATATTTCTTCATATGAATTATAATAAATATAAATGACGACACATTATAAAATAAATCATCGTTTAAAAGTACAATACTTTACAAAACTCAACAAAATTACGATGAATTACAATCAATTAAAGTACATACAACTAAATTATAATCTATAAAACTAAATGAAACTAGTACTGCCAACTGTCTGCAAAGAATCATCGGCTGAGGATCGACGGTTCTGTTGTGGTGTATGAAAATCATCGTCGTCACCTCCCCCACTCGCGATTGGCATCGCCAGCATGCTCGGAATTGCCATCCTGTTAATACAATTACAAATATCAGTCATTAGTTCGTATATGAGACAAAAAATCACAGCTAAATAATTATTACAGAACATGCAGAATATACAACTTAAATTGAATACAATACCTGTGCAGTCGGGCACTGAGTCATCATCGGGCCAAAAGCCTCCAACAGTAGGGTAGTCACCATTCGAATCACCTCGTCTCGTATCGCGGAGTACTGCTCCGGAGATATGCCCACTCTTGACATTGGCCCCTGCTGCAACGTCCTGAGCAAACTGGTGAAGCCGAGTACTAGTAGGTAGACTCTGACTACGAAATATCGGATCCGTACGAAACATATCCGACACTGCCGCCATAACCCGCTAAAACAACGCGTAGTCCAAGCCAGCGCTCGTATAAGATTGTCCAACATGTCCTCTCGAACGCTGGCTAGAACCTGAAAAATTAAATATAACATAAAAAAAAATATTGAATATCAATATAAATTTTGAATTAATGAGCAACATACTAAAATAAATACCTCCGGTCAATGTATATGTCGGTACCCTCGGCAGCCCCAACACTTGATACCTGCTCGTAATGCTACTAGGGAGATCTTGAGACGCGACCCAAAGAGCCATCTCCTTATCCCTAGATAAGCTAATGTCGGACGGAAGGATGGTGGAATCTCCCCTAGCAGCCTGCAACTCAGCTACACGCTTGTCCCGAAGGCTCTGAAATCGGTCCTGCAATTTATTATGTCTATGATAGTTTATTGACTCATTTTATTAAGTACATGATACTAATAATTACATAACTTTATAAAAACTCTTACCCGTATAGCTGCAGCTGCCCGCGACATAGTACATTCCTTTAGCGTGTGGGCTTTATCCCAGAACTCGATCATGGTGAGAGATCGTCCCAACTCACCGCTCATGACCTAACAAACAAAATTTTAATTTATCCTTTATTTATTACATATTTTTATGAGAATATTAAAGTAAACAACTAAATATATACATACTGATTTCACTTTCTCGAATGACCGTGAACCCGTAGTGTGCACTACTCGGAGCTGGCTACGATTTTTCTTCATTTGTTTTGATTTTTTTTAAAGTCATCTGCATCCCAATGAGTACACATGACCTCCCATGCTGCATCTGAAACAATATCGGGCTGATGATCTCGAATAGTAGTCTCGGGCTGGTCTATAACTGCTCGGGCAGCCGTATATCTCATCTCGTACAACCAGCCGACGTAATTCTTCGCGACATGTGCAATAATAACACCGTCGCTAGCGGCCTGAGAGATGCCCTCCTCATATCTAAAATAAATCTAAGAAAAAGAACTAACTTATCAGAAAAAATAAATTAAATGTGTACGTAGTATTTACGTATACAATTCAAATTATTTAAAATAACTTACGTGAAAGTCACGTAACACGGTATCCATGAAGGAGGCATCATGCTGCGTTTACTGCGTAAATCGCATGCAGCCAATGGGGAGGTGTGTCAGACAGATGGCGTGTAAAGTGGCCTTAGCCACAAGATTCATAATACTACAATACAAATCAAAGAACGAAAAGTTATGTTTATTGTTTTACAAAATAAAATAATTTAAGTTAACATAACGCTATTTTACACTTATTACGCAGAGTCGACATCTACGTAGACAATATGCGCAACAGTTAGCGGATGACCAAATAACCCGAGGTTCGTCCCTCAGGGACGTCGGCGAGCAGTATCTGTAAGTAAAATGGAATAATTAAAGTTAATAAATCAATTCCAAAACATAACCTATAAATATTAAGCAAACCTACTACCTGACGATGATGACCCGCCCTGAGTACCGTTAGAGGATCTTGCACGACCACCACCGCGACAACCGCTACCACTATGCCTAGCCATAAATATACTACTGAAATACAAAAATAAAATACAATTAATGTGCAGTTAATTAATTTAATTAAATAAAATGTACTTCTTAAGTTTATATTTAATACATTGTCAAACCCATCAGAATCATTTTCATAGTCATCCTCGGATTCTGACACGACTTCTTCATTATCAGTTTCGTCATCGTTATTATCTTGTATAAAGAATATTCATGATCAACCACGTCTTCCTCGACTTCGTCATTATCGGGTACGTCAATGACATCTACCAACACATCGTCGTTATGTAGGACTACCTGACTAGATTTGCTAACATCATCCTGCAATGACTCATCTGTCCCAGACATATTAGTATCATCAAATGGACGAGTCTTTGTTGTGACAACTGTATACCAGAGGTTTTTACAATTTACGACATTAGATGCGTAATACACTTGAGTCGCTTGACTAACTAATACGAATAAGTCAGCAGAATGTAACTTTGACTTTATATTTACTGTGACGATTCTGTTACGATCAACTTTAACACCCATCTCAATATCAAACCAGCGACATTTAAATGTAACTATTTTTTTTACCCCTGGGATAATTGAGCGTAATTACTTCCTCTAAATGTCCATAATAATTGGACTCTGAATCTTGGTAACAACTGCCCAACATGACAATACCAGAATTTACTGAAGTCGGTTCATTTATGTCATCGACCTTAAATCTATACCCATAGACGATACAGCCGGGAAATGAACTAATCAATTTGTAAGGTCTTTCGATGACATCTTTAAAACGCTCATAATTACTGTCTTCTACAACCCTTCTCTTAAATCACTGTTAAAAATTTGTAGTCGTGAATGATTTCAACTGTTCTGCATTTAAATCCGGGTTTAAAGCACATGCTTCGTCTTCGAATGCACTGAAACAGTTATAACACGATTTAATTGTAGGCTAGGAGTTTAAAAATTAAATTTTTATAAATACTATGTACATACGTTATGTATGACGATACTTCGGGCATATTTAGAAGCACATATGTAGATACAATTTTTTAAATCTTTTTCGCTTAAGTACGTTATCGTCTCATGGCCAAATGGTTTAGCCGGATAGGAAAATAAAGCTAACTTATCAACACATGATTGGACTCCGACGACCTCATTTCGACTTAAACGATTGTGTTTCGTTGTGATAATATCCTCAAAATACAATGAGCTGAAGTTGACAAGCTATTCCTCAGTGTACTGTTCAGCAATAGAGCCCTCTACACGAGCTTTATTTTTTACTTTCAGCTTTAAACGACGCATGTACCTAAAATACAATAATTAAGTTCACAAACATTACGAATACGAGTTATGAATATCATCAAAAAAGAAATGTAGACGATAATACCTCTCAAACAGATACATCCATCGATATTGCACAGGTCCTCCATGCTTAAGTTTATATGACAGATGAATAGACAAATGCTCCATCGAGTTAAAAACCCCCGGAGGAAATATCATTTCTAACTTGAACATTGTCAGCATTATATTTTTCTCCATCTGCTCCACATCAGTATACCTTATAACCGTTGAACATAGATCCCGAAAGAAATTTAAAAGTTCGGTTAAGGCGTCTAAAATTTTTCTAGGGTAACATCTTGCAAAATGCAATTGGCATCAACTTCTGCATGAATACATGAAAATCATGATTTTTGAATCTAGTAATTTTCAACCGTTCAACCTTACTACAACGACATATATTAGAAGTATATCCATTTGGGAGCTTCAACGCACTTATCCATTTGCAGATGTCTTCAACTTGTTGCTTGGTTAAACAGAATGGAGCTCTAGGTTTTGAGTTGTTAGGTTGAAGCCATAAATCTGGCCATATGTTAAGTGTCTCCAGATCTTTCCGTGCATTGTCGTTGTCTTTTGTTTTACCACTCGCATCTAGCACGGTATAAAACAAGTTCTCAAATACATTCTTTTCTGTATGCATTACATCTATACAGTGACGGGCTGAAAGCGTCTCCCAGTACGACAACTCGAAGAACATGGGAGAATGCGTCCAGTTATGAGTCTTGTCGTAGCCTAGTGTTCTATATTTACTATGCTCCTTCCCTGGCGGTGGAAATTTCAGTTCGTTCAGCCAACCAAAAACCTCGCTGCCTAACAATCGACCGTCAACCCCTTTTTTCTCTGTTTTTCTATTAAACTGTGTAGACATCCTTTTGTAACTGTGGTCAACAGGCAAGAATCTACGAGCAGTACCAAAGAAACTAATTTTTCGCCCATGTTTTAGATGTGTGCCTTGCACAGCCCCCACACAAACTAGACATAACAACTTCCCGTGAGTCGACCACTCACTGATCATCCCACGTGCCGAAAAATCAGTGATAGTCCACAACAAGGCTGCCTTCATCAGAAAATTTTGCTTTATCGATTTGTCATAAGTCTGCACTCCCATCTCCCACAGCATCTTAAGTTCATGGACTAACGGCCTGAGATACACGTTTATGTCCTTTGCAGGACTCTTATTCCCCGGTATAAATAAAGTCAAGAACATATACGGATCCTTCATGCACATTGACGGTGGAAGATTGTAAGCTATCATGATTACTGGCCACACAGAGTATGGTTGACTAAAATTATTAAATGGACAAAACCCATCCGTAGCCATGCCAAGCCTGACATTCCTACTTTCCTCAGCAAATTGAGGAAAATTTTCATCAAACGTCTTCCACTCATCTCCATCTGCGGGGTGAGACAACTGACCAGGCACGACGTCCCTTGTTTTATGCCAAGTCATATGCGCAGCGGTGTGGGTCGACATGAATAGACGCTGAAGTCTCGATGCAAGAGGAAAGTACCTTAAGATTTTTTTAGGCACACACTTAGTTTTCTCCCCACGTTTAGTTGTCTTGTAATGAGGCAAGTTGCAAATGTCACACTGCAATTTATCTATGTCAGCCCCATAATATAACATGCAATCCTGCTCACAAGCATCGATCTTTGTAGACCCCAAATTCAAACCCTTTACCATCTTTTTCACTTCATAATAATTTGAGGGCAGAGTGTGACCCTTTGGTAAGAACTCGCTGATAAGCTTAACCAACTCATTGAAACTTCTCTCACTGCAGCCATGCTCATTCTTGAAGTGTAAGAACTTCGTCACTGCAGATAGCCTGGCGTGCTTATCATTTCCATCGTACAATGGGACAGCAGATTCAGATAGCATATTGTAAAAGGCTACTGCTGTGTCCTTTGGCTCCTGATGACCAGTGATTGACGACTGCTCATTTGCACCCCAATCAATATTGTTAGGGCCATACGCATCAACCAACATCTCGACGACATCATAACTATCATCGTATGATCCCCGTGAATTGGTTGACCTACACTGTCACTTATTTCGCTGAACTCAGTTGACTCTTCGTGATGAATCCATAGAGAATACCATCTACAAACCCACGCGAGTACAAGTCATACTTAATGTAGCCGGCTTTCTTCCAAATCAGGTTTTTACATTTAAAACACGGGCATCTCATCTTTCCGTTCGAATTATCAGCATGTTCATTGGCAAAATTCAAAAATTTGGACACCCCATCACGGTACTCAGACAGTAATCCTCTACCATCAACCAGTATTCTACGGTACATCCAGCTCCGATCGTCTGACATATTTAACTGAACAATATGATGTATCAAATTAAATAGGGTGCTTAACGTATGTGTGTGTATTCATGATTCCTGTATGACTTCAACTTCTATGTATACGGGTCAGACTTCTATCCCGTTCCTAGATGCGTCTCCTCACTTGTGCCAATACGAAATAAACCACGTCAACGTAGGCTAAGTATTCACTCAGAGAACATGTAGAGATATCAGGGAAAAGTCCCTAAAAGAAATAAAACGTACTCAAATTGTTGGCACAAACCTAAGTGAGAGACATAATATCTAGCAACAGTCCCAGACGGGGGACTATTCGGCATTCACTCGTAGTGAGTGAATGTCAAACGGGTTTCTAAGCTCCTAACCAAAGTACATGCACAAGTGATTGAATTTATTAGACGATTTCTTTTGCATACAACGCAATTGAATTTCTAAAATCCTAATGAAACTGTATGTACAACTGATTTGATTAAATTGAGTGTATTCGATATTCACCTGTTATGAGTGAATGTCAAACGAGGAACGTTAAATTAATTTTATTTTATTTTGCTTTACGTAATTTACTTTATTTTAATTGTATTTAATTTAACTTAGTTTAATTTAATTTAATTATATTAAATTTATTTTATTTTATTTTACTTAATTTATTTTATTTTATTTTAATTATATTAAATTTAACTTAATTTAATTTAATTTAATTATATAAAATTAATTTTATTATATTAAATTAATTTAATTATATTTTATTTATTTAATTATATTTTACTTAATTTAATTTATTTTTTCTGAATTATATTTAACTTCACTTAATTTTATTTAATTTCAATTAATTTAATTTTATTTAATTTTATTTAATTTTATTAAATTTTATTAAATTAATTTTATTTTACTTTGTTGTACTTAATTTACTTTATTTTAATTATATTTAAATTAACTTAGTTTTATTTAATTTAATTTTATTTTGTTTTATTTAATTTTACTTAATTTATTTTATTTAATTTTAATTATATTAAATTTAAGTTAATGTAATTATATTAAATTAATTTAATTATATTAAATTAATTTAATTATATTTTATTTAGTTTATTTTATTTTACTTAATTTAATTTATTTTTTTGAATTATATTTAACTTTACTTAATTTTATTTAATTTCAATTATATTTAATTATATTTAATTTTATTAAATTATATTAAATTAATTTTATTTTATTTTGTTTTTATTAATTTACTTTATTTTAATTGTATTTAATTTAACTTAGTTTAATTTAATTTAATTTAATTTAATTTTATATGTAATTATTTAATTTAATTTAATTTAATTTTATTTTACTTAATTTATTTTATTTAATTTTAATTATATTAAATTTAACTTAATTTAATTTAATTATATTACATTAATTTTATTATAATAAATTAATTTAATTTAATTATATTTTATTTTAGTTTATTTTATTTTGCTTAATTTAATTTATTTTTTCTGAATTATATTTAACTTCACTTAATTTTATTTAATTTCACTTAATTTTATTTTATTTTATTTTGTTTTAATGAATTTTATTTTATTTAACTTAATTTTATTTAAGTAATTTAATTTAATTTAATTTAATTTTTATGTTAGTTAATTTCATTTTATGTTATTATTACAAAACTAAGTAAATACTACTTAGCTTATTTTCATATTGAAAAATTAGAAAAATAGATAGATAGATGTAGGGCCCACAAATATTGCATTTGAACAATTCTGACAGAAATTCCGTTGGGAATTCCGTCGGAAATAGCTAATTTAACAAATGCACAAAATAATAAAAATAAAGGAAATAGCTATAATTGCACAAATTAAATCCATATACTGATATTAATTTTTAGAACACAAATTAATTTCACAATATATATATATATATATATATATATATATATATATATATATATATACCTTACTATCGGACGATGAGGCGGCAACAGAGGCTGCAATGGGGGGTGGCCATGGACGGCGGCAACAGGCGGTGCAAACGGACGGCGTCAACAGACGGAGAGGTGGGTCGGAGGTGATGTGAGATCGGAGGGGAGAGAGAGAGAGCGACAGTGAGAGGTGTGAGAGAGAGAGAGAGAGAGCAACAGTGAGAGAGAGAGAAGAAATAAAATCGGAGGCAGCTGGAGGAAAAAGATGATGAAATAGGGGTTTTTAATTTATTTTCGACGGAAGGTTCCGTCGACATTAGGTCCGTCGAAAATAAATTAAAAACGACGGATATTCGATCGAGTATATATATTTTTTTCGTCGAACTTATATTGCCAGACGCGGGAACTTTGGCGCCAACGGGGGTGCTATAAGATCGACAGAATTCCGTCGATTATAAATTATTATCAAATGAATTAAAACTGACGGAATATTTCGTCGATATAGATTTATTTCCGACGGAATTTATTTTGTCGGAACTTATTCCGTCGGAACTAGCCGCTTTTCTTGTAGTGTTCAACCCCCTCCTTCTAGATCTCTTAGTACCTTTGGAAAACAACACACTTTTTGCTAATTAAATTCCTTAAAGATTAAAATTTACATAATATACATTCAAACATAATTTTTTGTAATTATAAAGTAAAATTTTAATACCCATAAAAAGTGCAAATTAACACAAATTCCAAATATTAAAATTTACGTAAAACAAACTTAGACAAAACTTGTTATAAACGAATCATATCATTCATATAAAAAAGTATTAAAAATTATGTTAATTATTCTTATCAAATACTAATATAGATCAACTAGATTTAACTCAACAACGGTGTTTACTCCAAACTAGATGCGATAATCTAAAAATAAATACATGAAAAAGGGAGTTGATCTGATCATCAGTAAACCCGTTTCCAATCAAAGCATCCATAAAATCTACATGATTTTGATCAATTTTTCCTTCCCTTCTTTCCTTTGCAATACTTCCCCAACAAGCACACGTTTTCTCAAATAAATCCATCAACTTCTTGTACATACTTTGAACATCAAAACCACCAAATAATAGTGGATATAAATCTGCTAATTGTGGAGTAGAAGCAACCACCGCAAATCTCCTAATATATCCCCTCATTTCTTTACCCAATCCCACACCTTCAAAATCTACGAAGTCGACAGAAAAAAGTATGTTGCTAATTATGTTCATTACAGTAACAAATACTATCTCTTTGATCTGCAAAATCTCCCCTTCTTTAGAACCCAAATAGGAAACCATTTCCACCGCTTTCTTTTCTCTTATTTTCACATGGGACTCCATCGCCTTGGCTGAGAAAAGCTCACTCCTATAAATACCTCGTACGTTCTTCCAACCATCGCCACACTCATCGAATTGCGCTGATGATAAATTATGAAGAAGCTTTGAGCCTCGAAGCAGACGTGACACGCACCGACCTAGTAGAAAATTAAAAAAGAAAAGAAATATATCAATGGTATATATAATATTCCTCCATGATTACGAGAGATAATTGTGTTTATATATATACTAGACAACTTAATTAATGATCAAGACAAGACCAAATATAAAATATATCAAATCTAATAATATGTGGATGGATCCATTCCAACATACAGGGACAGAGGGAGTATAGGGTCGGGGTGTATTCAAAATTTGACTTTACTAAAGGCTACCCCAAGATTTATAAAAAACTAAAATATAATGTAACACTCCTGGAAAAAATATATGAAAATTACGTCCTTAGTTCCAAATAATGAGTTGTTTTTTTAAGTCAGTTTAAAATAGGGAAAAACTTATAAATATCACTTTTCTCACTTTTAGACTTTTAGGGTATCATTATACGAATCCCAAATTTTATACTCCCTCTTTGCTTCACTTTGAAAAGGGTTGTAATACAAAGAAATCTTATTTCAACAAGAAAGTATATCTGTCCACAAAGTTTAGATAGGGTGCGATGGTCGAACCTCACAAAATTATTCGTGATCTAGCGGTTATCTCAGCCCCTCGTCGTCCTTACTAACATACCTGAAAGTATACGATCATGGACTTTGAGAATTTCTGCAGCAGCTGCAGGTGAGGACCCGACGACGAGGAGTTGTGCGCCGAGGCGCAGAGATATTAGTGGACCATGGATTTTGGCAAGGTTGGCGAGGAGATGTGGAAAATTTCCTCTCATTTGGAAGATGTTGCCTACTAGTGGCCATGCATATGGGCCTGGTGGAAGTGGTAGTGTTTTGGCTTTGGAAGTATGTTTGAAAATGATCAAAGAGATGACGGATAGTAATAGTATGGCAAGGAACAAAATATTCATATCTCCTAAATCTTTTGTTGTTAGATTCATGGTGATAGTTTGGGTACCTAATGGCTAATTATCTTTTTGTGGCTGCTTTAATGCTCTTGGATTATGTTTATTATATAGAAGGGGAAAGATAGACAGGAGAATAAATAAATAAAAGACACATTGGGCCCTCGTTTTTGTCTAATTGTTTGCAATTATGCATCCAATGGGAAAATGTTAAAATAAATCTCTTCATTTGATAAGAAGCACTTTCTATTCGTATCTCCTAAATCTTTTGTTGTTAGATTCATGGTGATAGTTTGGGTAGCTAATGGCTAATTATCTTTTTGTGGCTGCATTAATGCTCATGGACTACGTTTATTATATAGAAGGGGAAAGATAAGAGTATTATTAAGTAGTCCTGGACACCTGCCACGTGGTACTCCACACCATTTATGTGGTGCCATTTGAGTACTTAAAGTGAAATAGTCCACTTTAAGTATTCACATGGCACCACATGAGTGGTGTAGGACACCACGTGGCTGGTGCCCCAAGAGTATCTAATAATTTTTCAAAAACTAGACATGAGAATAAATTTTTTATTTTAAACTTGTGAATAAGTTCAAATAATAATTTCATTCGTAAGTTTTGGATTTGTAAACTATTACTCTGTCTTATGTCATATTTGCTATACAAATAAAAAATAAAAACAAAAATTATACTTAGAAAGAACGTGCTTTCAATATATAGAAATATAAAGTGATTCAACGTCCTTAAGAATGTCATCATATTTTCATTATTAAGTCATTATTGCTTATTTTTAAAAGAAAACATTAAACATATATAGTTCCTTAATATTTTCAAATTTTACAACAACAAAAAATACTTATTTTTATGAAAACTGATGGAGTATTTAAATATTATTTTGTCTTTTACCTATGTAGCTATATACTATTCGTACAGTTCTATTAATAAAAGTTTTTCATGTCACTCCAATGACCCGCCCGTGTAGCTATTTTGATTAATTTAGATTTATCATGAGCGTTGGCAACAAGGGAGGTGACCGTGGGGTAGTCCTCTGCCGAAAAACACATTCCGTCGAAATAAGAATATATTTAAGGGCAAGTTTACACACACAACAATCAAATACTACATCAAACACTATATCCATTCACACTATTAAAAAGTTGGATATGACACGAATTTCAATGTCATGACTCACCTTTTAATTATGTAGATGGATGGAGTGCTTGATGTAGTGTTTGGTTATTGTGTGTTTATACTTATTCTATATTTAAACTAAAACGTGTATCAATAAGTTTATGAATTCAGCATTGGTTGACTGGAGAGAAATCACTGCTGCTTTTTGGTCGGCGATTTGCTTGAAGTAGATTTCATCTCTTTTCTTAAGGTTTTCAAGAATAGTCTTGATAAGCTCATTTAATCTACCGCCAAACTCCTTGGACATTTCACCAAGTACTTTGGCAGCCGTCTCAGCAATTTGGGCTAGACCTTTTTGAATACCCGTAGTAGTGTTCTGGATACCAGTGTTGCACTCATCAGCAATGATGTACAACATTAGCTCGAGCTGGATCTTGGGTGGTGCTACTGAAACTCTTTCGAGTATCTATTCCATTAAGGCTTCGACCCCTTCCTTATTTTCCCGGTTTATTTGATTGAATAAGTAATTAGAAAGTGCTAAATCTAAGTTTGGGTTATTGGAGGAAGAGGTTATATCTATATGAGGAAGAGAAGTAGACGGTATATTTGTATAGTTAGTGTTTTGAGTATTTACAAGAGGAGTTTGGGTTTGTGTATCTATACTAAGAGAGTTATATGACTCAATAATCGGAGAGGATGGAGGAGATGGAGAGGTTAAATGTATATGTGCAGGAGAGATGTTAGGTGAAAATTAAGTATATATAAGAGAGGGAGTATTTATGTTTTCGATCGTAGGGTTTTGGGACTATACGATTGGGGATTGAGGAATTTGTTTGTTGATCTTAGGGTTTTGGGATTCTACAATCAGAGATTGAGGGTGTTGGCTCAATGATTTCTCAATACTCGTAGTGTTGGGCTCTATGATAGCTTCATTGCAAGAAAAGGTTATGTTTTAAAGAATAAAGAAGAATAAATAATGGTGAATTTATTGTACGTACCTGAGGAAGAAGATTCACCATTAGAAATTATTCTTCTGGTGAAGTTGATGACCCTAGAATTTTTTTGAGACAACACTTTGACGTTAGGATATTTCGTGAATGTCCAAATGATGTAACTAAAATCTCTTCGTAGAAAAGCCTTCAACCAAGGCATGACTGGAAGGAAGTAGAACAGTAAGTCACTACGATTATCATAGACAGTAGTGCTTCTGTCTAACTCTTCTTCTTCATCAACAAGGAGTCCTTCACCCAAGATGTCCAAATTTATTGGCCCTGCCCATGTCCCTTCATAGGTTGGGAGATTTTCAAAGTGCAGTATATGGTTGATCCCTCTAGGAATGATCGATTTTAGGCTCAGATGCAGGTTGGTTGAACTCTCTTCTGTTGTCCTCCACAACAGATTCAATGATCCTTGTAAGTTCCAAGGAATCATCGGAAGAGCTTTCAATAGGCGTCTCCCCTTCAAAAAATAGCCTTAATTGATTTAGGCACTTCTGGGGTTCTCTTCTTCTTCTTCTTCTTCTTCTTCTTCTTCTTCTTCTAATAAGAGTATGAGACATTCTTCACCTTCTTTTTCTTAAGCTTCTTTAATTTCCTCTTCTTTAGCTCAGGTTCAGATACCTTCACAACCGTTTCTTCATCATTTTGTTGTGGTTTTGACATATCAGCCATCTTATTATCATTAGTTGGCTTGAGCTCATAATTCTTCCCCGCCATTTCATTATCTTCTTTATCTTTCTCTACAATCAGAGAGCTAGAAGGCTCTACAATCGGAGTGTTGCTAACAGCTGTGGAAGGTGGTTAATTTGAGAATCTTCTTACCCTTTTAACCTTTCAACTGTTTTTTTTCACAAGTTAGTTGACATAATCATCAATTTGTTTTGTAACTACTTCTTTAACTGAATCACTCTTCCCAGGAACGAATGAATCATCCTGAGAGTCCTTAGGAATATTTCTCTTTTCTTCTTACTTCTTTTTTAGCAAACTATGCTGCTCGATCTGGGCCATTTCAGGCTTGGTTTTTAGCTTCTTCTGAGGTGGCTTCTCAGCAGTAGATGCCAACGCCTCTGGGACTTCAAGGGCTATAGAACCCCTAGAGGTTTTGTAATAACCGAGAAAAATTATGAACCTAATTTTTTTTTAATAGTCATGAGAAAATATGATGAGTGAAGTTATGCTATGTATGTGTATATGTTATGAGATGAGAATTAGTAAGTTAGTTAATTTAATTAATTTGAGTTAACTAAGGAATGAAAAGAAATATAAGAGGAGTTTATGTAATGAGATCATAAAACTTGAATGTTAGACTTGAATGACAAATGAGAAGATTAATAATGACTAAGTGATTTAATTGTATAAGTAATGAAGAAGAATGAAGTAAATAAATTAATTAAAGTAACCCAATATGGGAATACTTATATGTTATGTGTGTATGTAACTATAAGCCCAATATGATGATATGCGATAGTCAATGAGCTAGACAATTCAAGTCTAAAAAATTAGTGTGAATATGTGATATGGTTTTAATTAAACAAGCCCAAGCAATTGTAGGTACTTGTATTTTATAATCTAACCCAATCTAATAGCCCAATTAACTTTTGAATAGCAAGTCTAATTGGATTATGTGTTAAACCCAATGGATATATTAAATAGAGTCCAATAGAATTAAACCAGTAGCTCATGTAATTAATTAAAGTGTGGTCCATGTAATGTATACTTACATGCATTATATGATAGCCCATGTATTGGTAGCTTAAATAAATCAACTAGTAGCCCAAATGAATTAATGTTTGAGCCCAAACAATTTAAAAGAAGAAGTCCAAATGGAATTAATTCTAGAGTCTAATATGGAGCTCAAATGAAAGCAAGTATTGGTGTTATATATATATATAGGCCATATGACCGGATTTTGTGGGACCCCTTTGGGGTGGAGTGTTAAGCTTCATGTTGCTTGAAATTCGCACTTTGCTTTAGTTGTTGATCAACTCCACCAAATCCTCACCAACTCTAGTTAATCAAGTGGTCATTCAACTTATCAATCTATCAAATAGTAAGCATGATTTAACTCCTAAATTCACCAATGTTAGTTAATTAAATGACCAATGGTGTGTTCCTAGAGTTCTATACATAGAAGTCACCAACACTTGCGCAAATATTGGTTCATTTGTTTCATTCACTAAATTTGAGAGAGAGAGAGTTCTAGAGAGAAGCTAGAGCATTTGTGAGAGGTCTAGAAAAGAAAATATTTTAAGTGTTAGTAAGTGTAGGTTATTTTTTGTCTATACAAGAAGGAGAAGGATGAGTTCTAGCATTCCATAGCATTTTTCCTAACAAGAAGATAACATTCAAGAAGCCTGTAAAGTTTAAAAGTTTCCTAACTTTAAACTTGCTTGTGGGAGCAATTATGTGCCGATAATCTATGGTGAGATCCGAAGAGATAAGGGTGGATCTATGATGGAGTATATGTTATCTATGTGGTCTATATATATATGTGTGTGTGTGTGTGTTATTTTTATGGTTAAAAAGTTAGTTTGATGTATAATATGTGTTATATATTTCAAAACCTATTTTTGCGAGCTCTATGATGGTATATCTAGTCTATATGTGAAGATCTATAGTCAAAGATGCATGATATATGTATTAATATGTTTGATATGTGAAAAGAATGAAAAAGTTTGCATATGAACTTGTTTTCAAGAAAAACCCTAGTTAAATGTTTAGGTTAATAATTTATTATTTGAGATGTGTAACTTTGTTTTTATGATAAATGAGTTGTGAATGATAGATATATGTGTTATAAAGGTAATCTAAGTTGAACGATTGAAAAATATGTTAAAACGAACGAGTTATGATTTTTCTACCAAACTATGTCGGATTTCAAAACCCTAGTTGATTTGGTGAGTTTGATCATGAATTTGGTGTCCAAAATATTTTTGAAAAGTTGATCGAGTCATGAAATCTTGATGAACAATAAGTTAAGAAGACAAAAAATTAAATTTTAAATCATTTGGATGTGTATTGAATGTTTTATGAAAAATTAAATCAAAAGAGGCAAAGTTAAAAAATGAAAAAAAAAAATGCAAAATGCAAACTTATTAATCTGGGCATCACAGCGCCAAGTTTATTTTTTTTTAAAATGATTTTATTTAATGGGTCGGGTCAGGTCAGATCTTTTGGGTATTAAATGGGTCAGAAAAATGCATATTTATTTATATTATTATAAGACTTAATTTAAGTAATTAAAATATTATTAAATGTTTAATTAATAATTAAATGATTAATAATATTAGAAAATAAATAAAATAATATTAAAAAAAGAAAAAAATATTATTAAATGATTAATAATATTTGTAAAGAATTAATATATTATTAAATGATTAATAATATTAGTAAAGGAATAAAATATTATTAAATAATTAATAATATTAGTAAATGAATTGTTAAATAATTAAAGTGTGAAATATTGTTGAATAATTGAATTGATTTGTTTATAATATAAAGTTAGGTGATTATTAGGTAATATGAAATGAATGGTGTAGATTAAAGATAATATAAAATTTGAAATGGATGGTGTAGATTAAAAGATGATATTTAAATGAATGGTTTAGATTAAAGGAATGATAAGATTTTTGGCTATAAATAGAAGCCTTAACTTAAGGATTTTTCATAAACTTCCTTACTTGTTCTTTCTTTCTCTCTCTAAATACTTCTTGTGAAAGTTCTCTCTAAGTGTGCTTAAGTCATCTTGAGTATTTGTGAAGATCTATAAGTATACGTGTACTGTTCAAGTTAATCAACCTCATTTAAATCAATATCCAGTCACGTGTTGAGGTAAGGGATACCATCTTTTTCATCTTCCATTATTCAAACGTACTATGGTAAGGGATTATCATTATTTGATTCTCGATAATAATATTGTTTCTTCCTTACTCATAAGACGTGCCTTTTATTTCCATGTATTAAATTGTGGGAATAACCTTACGGAGCGAATTGCCGCCTGTTGGTGAATAACCTTTCGTATTCATTCATTATTAATCTCTGAGAATAACCTTACGGAGCGGATTGCCGCCTGTTTGGTGAATAACTCTTTGTACTCAAATTCTATTAAATTGTGGGAATAACCTTACGGAGCGGATTGCCGCCTGTTGGTGAATAACCCTTTGTATTAATTTCCTTCACCTTTTGTTAATCAAACCTGCTACGGTAAGGGATATTATTTTCTTTCATACTCCTAAATCGAAATTTATTATGGAACTATTGCTTCTATAATTCCTGAAAATATTATATGTTCCATAATAGTTGAACTTCATTATTTCAACTGAACCTTCCTATTTACGTGAACCTTTCTATTGAATTGTAACCGTTATTCTGAACTGTGGATCTTGAATATCATTTTTAAATTTCACTCCACATCATGTTGACAATTTGGACATTATTTGAATCTGCACAAAGTAAACTTCTGATACTTATTGTTTATCCTGTTTCTTCTGTTCATCATTTGTATCACTGTTATTTGTACTAATCATCAAGAATCAAGCTGTGGTGAATATTTGTGGTCGGAGGCACAAATGTGATATATTTGTTGAACAAATGATAGGTTAAAGGCGATATAATAGGTTAAAGGCGATACATCTGTTCGGTGTCTTTTATGGCACGTGGTGAATGTTCTCTTTGGCCCGTAGTGCAAAGATGAACTGTTGATTGGTATGATTATGACCAAAGGCTGAATCTGGTATAATCATGACCGTTGGTGCTATATTGAATATCTTTGGCCCGTAGTGCAAAGACGAACTGTTGATCTGCATGATTATGATCAGGAACTGTGAATTTGTATTATCTTGACTAATGATATTTCAGATGATAAAAGTTGATGATGTTTTTCCTAAAAAGAGAACCGAGTGGACATTATAGTCTGCATTATTCTTCTAATAGATTACTCATTCCGCTGCTATTATTGATCTGAACGTTGTTTAAGAATTTAACTGCAGTTTTTGATATAAACCTTGTAGTCTATTGTATTCTATCAAGAACTCAACTGTTGAAGACTAATGATAATTTATTCGTCATTATCTTAGTCATGATATTCTTTACTGGGCTATTTGAGCTCACCCTTTCTTTTGTTCCATTGTTTTTCAACAGGAAATGAAAACATAACAGGGTCTAGCCGGGGAATGGAGTGAGGGTCCGAGGAATAGTTATCATAGTCTTCACGTTTTGTAAAATAGTGTGACAATAATAGTGAAGACTTAGTTGTGTATTATTATACACTGTATTGTTGTACGTTGTGCTTTGTTGTAATAATTTTGTTGTAGTCTTTTGACGACTCAAGTTTGGGCTGTGTGGGCCCAGATTTGGGGGCGTCACACAAAAACTGCTAAACAACTTTATTCATCAATGGTCTAAAATTATGATTACTTCTTCCATTGTTCTTTTTAAGTCCAACTCCCATACCCACACATCTTTTCTTAATTTTCCCTAATATATCAGGTCTCATTCCCTCTCATATTGTGAGAGGGACAACTATAAGAAAACAAAATGGAAAAACACACATGAGAAATGTACAAGAACATTGTACAACACGAATGAGTAACGTACAATCTACCCAAATTAGCATTTTGTGTTCTTCACGTCGACCTAGATGATTGAGATGCTGATTTCCATCATCAAGTAGATCTCCATCCTTTCAAAACAAATCAAAATCAGAAAAGTTAAGAAATGATAAATAGTTAGAATTAGTAAGATAAATAACGCCAAATATATAGTTACAAAACATACCATATAACGCCCTTAAATTCGTGTATTTGCTATAAGAGACTTGGTACTCACTATTCAATCATTATCCACAACATCTAACTAAAACACAAACTAAATGACATAACATAATTACAATAAGGTCTTACATTCCTCCCAAGTTCAAAACCTTACTAGCTATTACAAATTAATACAAAAATATTACATTAATGATAATAATTTAATACATCATATATATTATTCTTCCTTATACTTTCTTTTTTCCTTATATTTTCTTGACCCTTCAGGTCCTTCATCATTAGGCAAAAAATATTAGAATTTGTGAGAGTGAGCAACTAATTTGCTTAACAAGTACAAAATAATACAATAAAATATATTTATATCATATATTCACCGAATAACATCACTGATGAATGAACAATTGAAGGTTCAAGAAAATAATATCTTCACAAGATATATAATAAACTTGCAATCTCAAAGGCTTAGCATATTTTAACAATTTTGAAAGACAATTGAGTGCTCGTAGGAACTACGGGGACTGAGAATTCTCCATAATTATCTAACAATCACAAAGACTGCGAACTCTCCGTAAAGTATCATTAAGGAATCAACCTAACAATACCCCATGTTACACGTACCATCATCTCCACACTATTTTGATAGTGTATGTCAATTTCCCGACATCATCACTTACCCCTCATATCTAGGGTTGTTCTACTTAGTTATAACATCAGAATCTACACCAAAATAATTTGGTTTGGAACACATTAAGCATCTCTAAAGAATATTCAATAATTCAATAAGTTAAAGAATTACATCAACTAAGTCTAGCCAAAACAAATAACATAAATGCATTACTTAAAAACAGTTCATTAATAACAAAAACTTTCCAAAATACAGTTCAATAATTGAAGCACATAAGTGCTGGAACATGCATGTATTAAGTGTATTTTTCTCGCTTAACTTATTCACTTCCTTCAATTGATTACTAACAACACGCATAAGGATTTATTTAATCAACTTATTGATTATTATTAATAGCTACTGTCAGTAACTATTCATAATCATGCTTCGGTATTTTCGTCAACAATCAGAGATCTTCTAGGATCGGAGCATTAAATAAGCAACGACAACTTTCGAACAGGACAATCTCAAGGATGTCTATAAGTGGCATGCAAATTCAATCCAATAGTAACGATAAAAAAATATACAAGTTGAACTACTGCCAAACTCTCAAGAACTCTATTATACAAATTTAGAACAACTTGTTCTGTTGCTAAGTTTTTCATTGCTAGACTTAAAGCCACTTAGCAGCATCTCTAACTAAAACTCTCTCTTAGTGATTGTTCAGGTCTTAGTGACCTTTGTAACCAAGTCTAACTGACTTAAAGGGTTCTGTCATGTGAACCAATCTTAGTGACCTTTGTAAACAGGTCTTAGTGACCTTTGTTACTAGGTCTTGGTGACCTTTGTAATCAAGTCTTAGTGACTTGTTCCAAGTCTTTGTGACTTGAAGAAATCTTAGTGATTCAGTTGTTATAATTGTTCTTAGTGAACAAATCTTAGTGAACACCCATCCTTAGTGGATTATTCCTGCTCGAAGAGTAGAATAGTGGACTATAAGATATTTATTCTTTGAACCGTTAAAATCTCTTGTGTCTCTTCACTTTCAGCACTTACAATTCTGCAAAGTCGTTTATATTTTTTTGTGACTTAATTGCATCTTTGTGCTAAATTTAGAACTGTGATTCTATGAAATCTTTGAAAGGGATTTTCAAATTATCATTCCGTTGTGCATAATTAAATTAACCTACATAATTTATAAGTTGGTAATACTTCTTTAAAATGAAAAGTTTTTAAAGGATCTATTCAACCCCTCTCCTTCTAGATCTCTTAGTACCTTTGGAAAACAACACACTTGTTGCTAATTAAATTCCTCAAAGATTAAAATTTACATAATATGCATTCAAATATAATTTTTTGTAATTATAAAGTAAAATTTTAATACCCATAAAAAGTGTAAATTAACACAAATTCCAAATATTAAAATTTACGTAAAACAAACTTAGACAAAACTTGTTATAAACGAATCATATCATTCATATAAAAAAGTATTAAAAATTATGTTAATTATTTTTCTCAAATACTAAACTAAACATAAGTCACACTTGGGCATAATTATTTACGGTAAAAATGACAAATGTTGTTACAAAAAAAAAGAAAAAATATATTAAAAGAAAATTCTATTTACAAGATAGAGGTAATAGTAAATATTATTACATTTTCTTTTATTCAACATTGCCACAAAAAGAACACCAACTATATACTAAAAAATTTAATCAAAATCATAAACATCTCAAATTTTGATATATACTCAAGTAAATTTAACATATGAAAATCATATTATGAAAAAATATTTTTTTTTATTAAACACCGAAAAACTAAACTATCAACATACTCAATGCACTCTAATTAGAACAACTCCATTAAAAATTTAATATAAAGTTTTTAATATTTGTATCATTTATAAAAAAATATGTGTTAATTAAACTAATTAAATTAGTTTTTTTTATAAGTTACCTACAATTTGAATGAGATTATCTTAATTACAAATAAAAGTATATTAATTAAAATGCATTGTATTAAAATAGGATAGTTTTATCATTATATATTATGCATTAATTAAAATTTGATAACATTCAAGGGTAAATATATAATGTTATCTATTTAGTGAACCTTAAAAACTTGCAAGAGTACTAACTGTTACTTAAAAAATTAAAGGAGAGGTGAATGTCATTATAGTTGTCTAGAAATAGTGTCACTGTGTTTTACTCTATGTTTATACATTATTGAGATTCCCTCAGTTAAAAACTTTGACTTCACCACTTTCTATGGAGCTAGGTCCAATCAAGAGAATCATATTAATTTACCATCTCATTTTTCCGTCTTGTCTTATCTACTGTCTCATTACATGTATTAATACCAAATAATATTTAGGCTTTTGCAAAATTAATTGTCGATAAAAGAATAAATGACATTTACACTTTAGACAATATATTGGGACAATTGATTTGAATTCCTATTCAAAAACAAGAAAACTAAACAACATTTTCATAGAAGCAAATCATAATTTGTACATATCAAGGCATTATTCGTACATATATTAATTAACACATCATATATATATAGAGGAGAACGTTTTATTTTTAGGGAGTTCTCAACTTAGGAATAACCCATGGTGGTTCTTCCTTTTGCATAGTAAAAAGATTCTTGTCCTTCATATCTATTTGAACAGGTTCCATATCTGTAGGAAGAAACCAATAATAATTGTGGATCAAAGAAGCCACAATTAAGAGAACTGAACTAGAAGCCAAAGGTTGTCCGGGGTACATTCTCCTCCCTGAACCAAACGATATGTACTCGAAATTTTGCCCCTTATAATCATAATTTGTACATACCAAAGCATTATTCATACATATATTAATTAATACATCGATCATAAATATAGAGAGAGGAGAACTCTTACTGTAAGAGAGTTCTTAACTTAGGAATAACCCGGAGTTCTTCTTCTTTTTGCATAGTAATATCGATCATGTCCTTCATATCTATTTTAGAAGGTTCCATATCTTTAGGAAGAAACCAATCATAATTGTGGATTAAAGAAGCGACAATTAAGGGAACTGTCCTGGACGCCAAACGTTGTCCAGGGCACATTCTCCTTCCTGAACCAAACGGTATGTACTCAAAATTTTGCCCCTTATAATCCACCCCTGATCCCATAAAGCGCTCCGGTTTGAAGCTCAGCGGATCATCCCAGATATTCGAGTCTCTTGCAATAGCCCACATGTTTACCAAAATTAGGGTGTCTTTTGGAATTTTGTAGCCCATAACTTCACATGTTTGAACAGCACGGTGAGGTAAGAGCAATGGGCCTGGAGGGTGCAATCGAAGAGTTTCTTTAACACAAGCTTCAAGGTAGGGTAAATTTGGTAAGTAGGATTCTCTTACAATGTCGAAACCAATTACTTTTTCAAGTTCATCGCGAAGTTTACTCATGACCTGTTGATTTTTTAGTAATTCTACCATTATCCACTCGGATGTTGCGCTTGTGGAATCTGTACCACCACTAAATAGCTCCTGAAAAATAAATCGAGGGAACAAAGTTAAGTCGATAAAAGTTTAGGATATACTCTCTCCATCCTTAAAAATATGTCTTCAAGTAAAATATTTTGTCCAAAAAAAGAACGTCTAAAAGTAGTCATATAAAATAAGAGTAAATACTAGTTTATTCCTATAAGTATACTTAAATAGGGTTCACTAAAATCAAAAAAGACAGATTTATTAGTGTACTCACATTTTGTTCCACTCTGGGTAAAAAATGACACTTATTTTACACTCTCTCCTGTACTTTAGTTTTCTTAATTTATATAAAACTTCTACTTTAAACTACTTTTTTGAGAATGGAGAGATCTACAATTTATATAATATAGATCAACTAGATTTAACTCAACAACGGTGTTTACTCCAAACTAGATGCGATAATCTAAAAATAAATACATGAAAAAGGGAGTTGATCTGATCATCAGTAAACCCGTTTCCAATCAAAGCATCCATAAAATCTACATGATTTTGATCAATTTTTCCTTCCTTTCTTTCCTTTGCAATACTTCCCCAACAAGCACACGTTTTCTCAAATAAATCCATCAACTTCTTGTACATACTTTGAACATCAAAACCACCAAATAATAGTGGATATAAATCTGCTAATTGTGGAGTAGAAGCAACCACCGCAAATCTCCTAATATATCCCCTCATTTCTTTACCCAATCCCACACCTTCAAAATCTACGAAGTCGACAGAAAAAAGTATGTTGCTAATTATGTTCATTACAGTAACAAATACTATCTCTTTGATCTGCAAAATCTCCCCTTCTTTAGAACCCAAATAGGAAACCATTTCCACCACTTTCTTTTCTCTTATTTTCACATGGGACTCCATCGCCTTGGCTGAGAAAAGCTCACTCCTATAAATACCTCGTACGTTCTTCCAACCATCGCCACACTCATCGAATTGCGCTGATGATAAATTATGAAGAAGCTTTGAGCCTCGAAGCGGACGTGACACGCACCTACCTAGTAGAAAATTAAAAAAGAAAAGAAATATATCAATGGTATATATAATATTCCTCCATGATTACGAGAGATAATTGTGTTTATATATATACTAGACAGCTTAATTAATGATCAAGACAAGACCAAATATAAAATATATCAAATCTAATAATATGTGGATGGATATATTCCAACATACAGGGACAGAGGGAGTATAGGGTCGGGGTGTATTCAAAATTTGACTTTACTAAAGGCTACCCCAAGATTTATAAAAAACTAAAATATTATGTAACACTCTTGGAAAAAAATATATGAAAATTACGTACTTAGTTCCAAATAATGAGTTATTTTTTTAAGTCAGTTTAAAATAGGGAAAAACTTATAAATATCACTTTTCTCACTTTTAGACTTTTAGGGTATCATTATACGAATCCCAAATTTTATACTCCCTCTTTGCTTCACTTTGAAAAGGGTCGTAATACAAAGAAATCTTATTTCAACAAGAAAGTATATCTGTCCACAAAGTTTAGATCGGGTGCGATGGTCGAACCTCACAAAATTATTCGTGATCTAACGGTTATGTCAGCCCCTCGTCGTCCTTACTAACATACCTGAAAGTATACGATCATGGACTTTGAGAATTTTTGCAGCAGCTGCAGGTGAGGACCCGACGACGAGGAGTTGTGCGCCGAGGCGCAGAGATATTAGTGGACCATGGATTTTGGCAAGGTTGGCGAGGAGATGTGGAAATTTTCCTCTCATTTGGAAGATGTTGCCTACTAGTGGCCATGCATATGGGCCTGGTGGAAGTGGGAGTGTTTTGGCTTTGGAAGTATGTTTGAAAATGATCAAAGAGATGACGAATAGTAATAGTATGGCAAGGAACAAAGTATTCATATCTCCTAAATCTTTTGTTGTTAGATTCATGGTGATAGTTTGGGTACCTAATGGCTAATTATCTTTTTGTGGCTGCTTTAATGCTCTTGGATTATGTTTATTATATAGAAGGGGAAAGATAGACAGGAGAATAAATAAATAAAAGACAGATTGGGCCCTCGTTTTTGTCTAATTGTTTGCAATTATGCATATGTATTTTGATTGATTACCAAACCAATGGGAAAATGTTAAAAATAAATCTGTTCATTTGATAAGAAGCACTTTCTATTCGTATCTCCTAAATCTTTTGTTGTTAGATTCATGGTGATAGTTTGGGTAGCTAATGGCTAATTATCTTTTTGTGCCTGCATTAATGCTCATGGACTATGTTTATTATATAGAAGGGGAAAGATAAGAGTAATTATTCAGTGGTCCTAGACACCTGCCACGTGGTACTCTGCACTATTTATGTGGCGCCATGTGAGTACTTAAAGTGAAATAGCCCATTTTAAGTACTCACATGGCACCACATGAGTGGTGTAGGGCACCACGTGGCTGGTGCCCCAAGAGTATCTAATAATTTTTCAAAAACTAGACATGAGAATAAATTTTTTTATTTTAAACTTGTAGTTCAAATAATAATTTCATTCGTAAGTTTTGGATTTGTAAACTATTACTCTGTCTTATGTCATATTTGCTATAAAAATAAAAAATAAAAACAACAATTATACTTAGAAAGAACGCGCTTTCAATATATAGTAATATAAAGTGATTCAACGTCCTCAAGAATATCATCATATTTTCATTATTAAGTCATTATTGCTTATTTTTAAAAGAAAACATTAAACAAATATAGTTCCTTAATATTTTCAAATTTTACAACAACAAAAAATACTTATTTTTATGAAAACTGATGGAGTATTTAAATATTATTTTGTCTTTTACCTATGTAGCTATATACTATTCCTACAGTTCTATTAATAAAAGTTTTTCATGTCACTCCAATGACCCGCCCGTGTAGCTATTTTGATAAATTTAGATTCATCATGAGCGTTGGCAACAAGGGAGGTGACCGTGGGGTAGTCTTCTACCGAAAAACACATTCCGTCGGAATAAGAATATATTTAAGGGCAAGTTTACACACACAACAATCAAATACTACATCAACCACTATATCCATTCACACTATTAAAAAGTTGGATATGACACAGATTTCAATGTCATGGCTCACCTTTTAATTATGTAGATGGATGCAGTGCTTGATGTAGTGTTTGGTTATTGTGTGTTTATACTTATTCTACATTTAAACTTAAACGAGTATCAGTAAGTTTATGAATTCAACATTGGTTGAATGGAGAGAAATCACTGCTGCTTTTTGGTCGGCGATTTACTTGAAGTAGATTTCGTCTCTTTTCTTGAGGTTTTCAAGAATAGTTTTGATAAGCTCATTTAATCTACCGCCAAACTCCTTGGACATTTCACCAAGTACTTTGGCGGCCGTCTCTACAATTTGGGCTAGACCTTTCTGAATACCAGTAGTAGTGTTCTGGATACCAGTGTTGCATTCATCAGCAATGATGTACAACATTAGCTCGAGCTGGATCTTGGGTGGTACTACTGAAACTCTTTCGAGTATCTATTCCATTAAGGCTTCGACCCCTTCCTTATTTTCCCGGTTTATTTGATTGAATAAAGAATTAGAAAGTGCTAAATCTAAGGTTGGATTATTGGAGGAAGAGGGTATATCTATATGAGGAAGAGAAGTAGACGGTATATTTGTATAGTTAGTGTTTTGAGTATTTACAAGAGGAGTTTAGGTTTGTGTATCTATACTAAGAGAGTTATATGACTCAACAATCAAAGAGGATGGAGGAGATGGAGAGGTTAAATGTATATGTGCAGGTGAGGTGTTAAGTGAAAATTTAGTATATATAAGAGAGGGAGTATTTAGGTTTTCAATCGTAGGGTTTTGGGACTATACGATCGGGGATTAAGGAATTTGTTTGTTGATCTTAGGGTTTTGGGATTCTACGATCAGAGATTGAGGGTGTTGGCTTAATGATTTCTCAACACTCGTAGTGTTGGGCTCTACGACTGCTTCATTGCAAGAAAAAGGCTATGTTTTAAATAATAAAGAAATAATGGTGAATTTATTGTACGTACCTGAGGAAGAAGATTCACCATTAGAAATTATTCTTCTGGTGAAGTTAATGACCCTAGAAAAATTTTGAGACAACACTTTGACGTTAGGATATTTCATGAATGTCCAAGTGATGTAACTAAGATCTCTTCGTAGAAAAGCCTTCAGCCAAGGCATGACTGGAAGGAGTAGAACAGTAAGTCACTACGATTATCATAGACAGTAGTGCTTCTGTCTAACTCTTCTTCTTCATCAACAAGGAGTCCTTCACCCAAAATGTTCAAATTTATTAGCCCCTGCCAATTGTCCCTTCATAGGTTGGGAGATTTTCAAAGTGCAGTATATGGTTGCTCCCTCTAGGAATGACCGATTTTAGGCTCAGATGTTGTTTGGTTGGACTCTCTTCTGATGTCCTCCACAACAGATTCAATGATCCTTGTAATTTCCAAGGAATCATCGGAAGAGCTTTCAATAGGCGTCTCCCCTTCAAAAATAGCCTTAATTGATTTAGGCACTTCTAGGGTTCTCTTCTTCTTCTTCGTCTTCTTCTTCTAAGAGTCTGAGACATTCTTCACCTTCTTCTTCTTAAGCTTCTTTAATTTCCTCTCCTTTAGCTCAGGTTCAGATACCTTGACAACCGTTTCTTCATCATTTTGTTATGGTTCTGACATATCAGCCATCTCATTATCATCAATTGGCTCAAGCTCATAATTCTTCCCCGCCATTTCATCATCTTCTTTATATTTCTCTACGATCGGAGAGCTAGAAGGCTCTACAATTGGAGTGTTGCTAACAGCTATGGAAGGGGTTGATTTGAGAACCTTCTTACCCTTTTAACCTTTCAACTGCTTTTTTTCACAAGTTAGCTGACAGAATCATCAGTTTGTTTTGCAACTACTTCTTTAACTGAATCACTCTTCCCAGGAATGACTGAATCATCCTGAGAGTCCTTAGGAATATTTCCCTTTTCTTCTTACTTCTTCTTTAGCAGACTATGCTGCTCGATCTGGGCCATTTCAGGCTTGGTTCTTAGCTTCTTCTGAGGTGGCTTCTCAGCAGTAGATGCCAACGCCTCTGGGACTTCAAGGGCTATAGAACCTGTTAGTTCCCAATGACACAGTAAATATCTAGAAGGGGGGGGGGGGGGTTGAATAGATATCTTCAAAATTTTCTTTTACTTTTATTTCGAGCGTTAATTAATTCTTAATGAACAAGTTTAGCACAGTGGAATATGATTTGGTTGCCCCTTTCTTTGATATGTAAATGTAATAATTCAACAAGCAATTATATGACAGATATAGCAATTCAGAGACACAAGAAGAAAGACTCCAGGCTTTAAGTGGTTCAGAGTACACAAGACTCCTACTCCACTGTTCTGCTCTTCCAGCAGCAAATCCACTAAGGATACTTTTACAATCTCTGAATCACTAAGATTCCTTCAAGACCAGCAGTCTTGGAACTCTAGTTCACTAAGAACTCTGCAAGTCTCACAGACTTGGGTACTCTAGTTCACAAAGAACTTTCCTGGAGTAGTTTCGATTTTGATGAGCTACTAAGTTGCTTTTTGGCATACGTTTCTAAAGGACTTAGTAGCAATGCAAGCTTTCTTGATCTTTTTCAGTTTTGTTCGTATCTTTTCTTTTCTGTGTAAAAAGCCCCTTTTTCTTGAAGCAGATCTTAGCATTTAAACTGAGGGCTTCAGATTTCTTCCCGTTGGAAAATCTGCCCGTAGCTTCATCTTCTTCTTCCCGTTGCCTCACGGAGGGGAGCTTTTGGATATTATATTAATATAGCTCATTAATGCTCTGATGAGATTTTATTTGATGTGACCTTTTAGTCAATGGAAGAGTGTATTCTTTTTCCTTGTGGACAGACATGTCAGTTGTAGGTTCCTACCAACTTTTAGAGTCGTTTGGTCCATCCATAATATAGGACTGATAGGGCATAGTCCTTTGATTTTGCTGCCTTGAAAGTCTTCTATTTGTTTCATAGTGCGCTTGAGTCAGTCCTCTGACTTTTCTGACTTTGATCTCCTTGCAGAAGTCCTTCTGTCACATCAATGTAATTTGTACGTTTTAAATGGCTTCTGAACTGAGAGATGTAATGACTCTTGCCTTTTTGCTCGATCGACCCTCCATGATCAACTCTACGAACCTTCTTACTGTGATTTGTTCTGTAATGGATCATCTCTGATTATCATCGTAGAGTTTACTCTACTGTCAACCTGTTGATCGTAGAGTCTGTTCTACGGTTTCTCGCTTAATCTGTTGATCGTAGAGTCTTCTTGGCTAAAATCGTAGAGTCCATTCTACGACTGGTTACTCAGATCGTAGAGTCAGTTGGTCGTAGAGTCTTCGTTGAGTCATAATCGTAGAGTCCATTCTATGATTAGATTATAACAAAAGATCAACCTAACAGTTTTGATCTATTCAAATCTAAGTCTTAGTACAACACAAAAGACTTTATACATCTATGCATTTATATCAGAAGATCAACCTAACAACTTTGATCTTATCTAGCTAAGTCCTTGTACAATATACAAAACAAAAGGACTTTACAATTTTGCTATTTACCGCACACATCATTATCAAATTTAAACATTCGATGTTCAACAATCTCCCCCTATTTGATGATGACAACATAAATGGCAGATAAAGAGTTTGAGCACATAGAATAGGCAAAATGCATATGAATGTTTAGATGCCTTATCATACAGTGAGCATCTGTATTTTCTAGTGAAAAGAATGAATTTATTGATATAGTCAGTTTAATACAATTTGATGGAATTTTTTTTTTAACTTATCTCCTTCTACTAGGAGGTCTTCTCCTCTCTTCTTCCCTCTGCCTGAACACAACTCTCCTTTCCTCATCTGCTTTCTTGAGTTCCTCATCCCTCTGCAAAGCTTCTTCTTCTTTAATTTGAACCCATTCTTGTGAGCTAGATGGCCTTGCAGCTGATGGCCTTGCGGTTAAGGACGAGGGTCCATCTTATGGCCTTGCAGTTGAGGGCAAGGGTCTTGCCTCATATCTAGGAGGATAAATTGAAGTTTGAACCATCCTCATCCCTTGAGGTGCTCTACCTCTTCTGTTGTAGTCTGAGCTTGTTTTCTTTTGTTCTGTTTTCTGCTTGTGCTCAGTTTCTTCTCCCCCTTGTTGGCATCATTAATTTGTGCTACCTGTTCTGAAAGATGTTGCATGCCCTGAATAATTTCTTGAAGTTGAGTCTTCGTGGCAGCAACATCATCTTGATGGGCATGAAGTTGTTCATCAGCCAGTATTTGCTTTTTCTCCACCAGTGACAAGGTGTCATTCGATCGATGTGCTTGATCTGTGAGAGAGTTCTTCAAAGCAATGATTTCATTACTGAGGAGTGTGATGGATTTATTATTGGTTTCCTGAAGAACGACGACCGCCTTCTGATGATTTTCTATAGCTTCCAGAAATGTCTTATCCCTCTCTTTAAGATTTTCAGAGACTGCTTCCGTTAATTGCTTTAACCTTGTGGAGAATTATTTTCCCAAGCTTTTTGAGAGTTCGTTGGCAGCCTCAATGACATCGTCAACTCTGCGTTGGATGTTGTGGGACTTGGATGTCAAATCTTTCTCTAACTCTGTGTGTAGATGAGTGGTTAGATCAGTTAACCCCATAGTTGTGGGAAGCAGAGATATCTTGTCCAGAATTTCTTGGAGGAGTTGAGATGATTGCCCCTGGTCAGCCGTAGAGCTTGGAATGTGGAAGTATTCATGACCAGAGGTGGAGGGAATATCCTTGTAGGTTAAGAGTAGTCTTGAAGGTGGAACATGAGGCATTGTTTGATGAGTAGGCAAAATTTCGGGAGAGTTTGGAGGGTACTCTACGTTTTGATCATGTAGGCTTTCTTGACCACCAATCGTAGATGGAGGGGATTCTATGATCGGGGAAGTGTGGATCGTAGAGCTTGATGCAGGATTGGTACTTGATGACTCCTCAAATTTATTGAACATTTGTGAAGGTGTATGAATTTGAATGAGGGTTAAAGGAATAAAATGTACCTTTTGCCCTAAAATTTGTGAAAAGGGGCTGCAAGATATGAGCTTCTGGGCAAAGAACAGATTCTGAGGATAGCCTTGAGCAATAATCACCACATTTGGGTATGCTTTGAAGGTCCAGAAGAGTTGATCCCACGTATTGTGCACCAGAGCTCGGTGGAATGGCATTAGTGGGAAGAATTTTATCAGGCAGTTGAAGTTAAGGTGCCTTTGCTCATTTCTTCCAACGGCCACTATTTCAATGTCATCCTCTTCATCATCATTCATTGTGGCTGTAGGGATTGAAATGTCACCTTGAGTCTCCCCCTTAGCCAGAGCATCCATAGGCTCAACTGCTTCAGGTGACTCCTTTTCACCTTGAGTAAGGTCAGGTCTTTCAAGTAGCTCCCCCTTAGCTACTGAGCTTTTGTCGGCTAATTTTACTAGCCTTCTTCTCTTTCTCCTTGGCTCCTTTGGAATGACCTCTTCAGCTTCATATTTGCTGCGAGTCTCTCTTCGCAGATCTGAACTTTCATCCCCTGAGGCAGCCTTTTCTTCAGGAGCAGTAACAGGAGTCTTATTTGAAGAGCCTTGAGGTTCTTCGAGCTCAAGGGCTCTCTTTCCTTTCTTCTTTCTGACGAGACCCGGAGAGTGCGTGCTAACTTCTTGAGACTCTTCTTCTGCAGGTGTGTTCTTCAGAAGTGATGGCCCTGCACCACTCTGCGTTCCTTCACTATCCCCTGATCGGGATAGTTTCCTATTTTCAACTGGATTCCTCCTCCAGTTGTCAAAAAGCCTCTGGGTTATCCGTTTGTTGGTATTGAGGGCATCTCCTTCATCATGCTCAATTAAATCCCCCAATGATGATCTAAGGAGAATGCTGATGAATCTCCCATAGAACATTTTTCTGGTCCCCTTAGCCTTTTCTGCATTTAGGACCCAATTTCCTATCCATTCCAACAGCAAGGAGCCATAGTTGATGTTTGTCTTCTTGACTATAGCTGTCATTAATTTCAGCTGCACCTCATTGACTGAGTCATGAGTTGAATCTTTACAGAGGAGGCATTTTCCTACAATATCAGCTAGGAACTCGTATTTCTGAGGAAATTCTTTCTTCTTCAAACCCTTTAATCCTGGATTCTTTTGATGGTGCATTCTTCTCAGCCCTTCTTCAGTGCTCACCATATTTAGAGATGTAAGGCCCCCTTGCTTGAAACCTAGGGCTAGGTTAAATTCTTCGGCAGTGAGGTTGAGCTGAACCCCTTTTACCGTGGTGGTTAGAGTTCCATTAGCATATGATCCATTTACGTAGAACTCTCAAACAAGCTTTGATAGAATCCTCGTATTTGTTCCCAACGCTTCTCGCAGTCCAGCTTTATCTAGCAACTGGATTATTCTTTTGAACTGCTTATCTGCTGTATCGAAGGCTTCAAAGTTGAGCTCATTTCCAGAAATAACTTGAGCAGGTACCATTTGATAGATTTTCTGAAACGAGAAGAATGGTTTATCTGAGAAATGATAACTTAGGGTTCGGGATTGAGAGAGAAGAGAGAGAGATATAGATTTTTGATCTTTGAAGAAATGAACGACGTGCAGTTTTCAAAGTATTTAAAACTTCCCTCTATATTTGTTGAGATACGTGTCAAGTTCTGATAGGATCATTTTAGTTGGTTGATGACCATTTTACCCCTAGTTCCTCAGAGCTTTACGATCCTTAGTTACACAACGATTCTTTAGTTGTTCGTAGAGTTGTCTTTACGATTGAGGAATACTCTGCGATCCTTGGATTGAAAGTCGTTAAGTGAGCTCTACGATTCTTGGCTTGATGATCGTCGAGTGATCTCTACGATCTTAAGCATACTCTACGATTCTCGACAATCATTGAATGAGTTTTACGAACATGTCCCTTACTTTCCTTGCATACTTTTGTTCCTGCAGAGTTAGTATCTTTAAAAAAAATATGACATATATTACGGGTCTAGATTTAGCATTCCAAATTCACTTATGAGTTTATTAAATCTTGATTCATCTAAAGGTTTTGTAAACACATCTGCTAGTTGATTTTCAGTTGGGATGTAGTGAAGAGATATATTGCCATTTTGTACATGATCCCTAATGAAATGATATCTTATATCTATGTGCTTAGTTCTTGAATGCATGACAGGATTATGAGTTATAGCAATTGCACTAGTATTATCACAATATATAGGAGTAGAATTAAGCTCAAACCTATAGTCTGCAAGCTGAGTCTTCATCCATAGGATTTGTGCACAGCAACTACCTGCAGCTATATATTTAGCTTCAGCGGTTGATGTAGATACTGAGTTCTGCTTCTTACTAAACCAAGAGACAAGTCTATTGCCAAGCATCTGGCAAGTTCCACTTGTGCTCTTTCTGTCTATTTTGCATCCTGCATAGTCAGCATCTGAGTATCCCACTAGATTAAAGGAAGATTCCTTGGGATACCACAATCCTAAATTTGGAGTTCCTTTAAGATATTTGAAAATTCTTTTCACAGCTAATAGATGAGACTCTTTGGGGTTAGCTTGAAATCTAGCACATATACAAGTAGCAAACATTATATCTGGTCGACTAGCAGTAAGATATAATATGAGCCTATCATACCTTTGTACTGAGTGATTTCAGTGCATTTACCATTTTCATCTTTGTCGAGCTTGGTGGCAGGTGGCATAGGTGTTTTCATGATGGTTGCAGATTCCATGCCATACTTCTTTAATAAGTCTTTGATGTATTTGGCTTGATTAATGAATATGCCTTCATCAGTCTGCTTTACTTGAAGTCCAAGGAAGAAGTTGAGTTCTCCCATCATGCTCATTTCAAATTTGATCTGCATAAGCTTGGCAAACCTTTCACATAGTTTTTCATCAGAGGAACCAAATATGATATCATCTACATAAATTTGAACTAGCAGAGTTTTATCTTTATGTCTTCTCAAAAATAAGGTAGTGTCTACTCTTCCTCTAGTGAATCCTTTTTCAATGAGAAAGTTAGTTAAAGTTTCATACCATGCTCTAGGTGCTTGTTTTAGACCATATAGTGCTTTATCTAATTTATAAACATAATTCGAAAAGGTTGGATTGATAAAACCTGGAGGTTGTTCCACGTAGACTTCTTCTTGAAGTTCTCCATTTAGGAAAGCACTCTTGACATCCATTTGGAAGACTTTGAACTTCATATGTGCAGCATGGGCAAGTAAAATCCTTATGGCTTCCAATCTGACAACTGGAGCATAAGTTTCATCGTAGTCGATTCCTTCTTCCTGAGAGTAACCTTTGGCCACCAGTCTTGCTTTGTTTCTTGTTATCACACCATTTTCATCCATCTTGTTTCTGAAAACCCATTTGGTGCCAATGACTGGTTTATGCTGAGGCCTGGCAACTAATCTCCAAACTTTGCTTCTTTCAAATTGATTCAGCTCCTCTAGCATGGCCTCTATCCAACTTGAATCTCCTAATACTTCTTCGATCTTCTTGGGTTCCACTTGAGAGAGAAAGCTTAGGTAAAAGCATTCATTTAAAGTTGCAGCTCTTGTCTTGATTCCAGTGTTTGGATCTCCAATAATTAGATCTTGAGTGTGATCTTTGGTCCACTTTATTCTGCTAGGAACATCTGTTCTGGTGCCTTCTTGTCTGAGTTCCTCCAAATCAACTTCTTGTTCTGATCGTAGCGTTTCAGTGGCTGAGGAGTTGTGTTCTACGGTCTCTTCAACTTGCTCAACGATTTCTGTTGCTGGTTCCAAGGTCGTAGAGTCAGACTCTACGATTTTGAGTTCTCCGATCGTTGAGTTTATTCCTGGTGAGTCGTTGAGTGTTGACTTTTTGTTTTCTGGATCTGATTCATCAAATGTGATATGGATGGAGGTTTCAACTGTTAGGGATTCCTTGTTGAACACCCTAAATGCTTTGCTATCCGTTGCATATCCAAGGAAGATTCCTTCATCTGATTTTGGATGGAATTTGGTTAGATGCTTCTTGCCATTGTTGAGTATATAGCAGAGGCAGCCAAAAGCATGAAAATAACTTATGTTTGGCTTTCTTCCTTTCCATAATTCGTACGGAGTCTTCTTCAATGTTGATTGTATGAGTGATCGGTTCTGGGTGTAGCAAGCAGTGTTGATGGTTTTTGCCCAGAAATACTCAGGAAGATATGCTGCTGCAAGAAGGGTTCTTCCTGCTTCAATAAGAGTCCTATTCTTCCTTTCTGCTACTCCATTTTGCTGAGGCGTCCTTGGAGCTGAGAAGTTGTGATTGATTCCATTTTCTTCACAAAACTGATCCATATTTGAGAAGTCAAACTCTCTTCCATGATCACTTCTGATGGCCTTGATCTTTTCGCCTTTTTCATTCATGATTTGTTTGAAGAGCTTGATGAGATGCGAGATGGTTTCATCTTTAGAACTTAGAAATGATACCCATGTATATCTAGTGTAGTCATCCACTACCACTAGGGAGTATCTTTTACCTCCGAGGCTTGTTGTAGAGATAGGTCCGAATAAATCCATGTGTAGAAGTTGAAGAGCTCTGTCATTTGAGTTGACTGTCTTGCTCTGGAATGAGGTCTTTGTTTGCTTTCCAAACTGACATGCTTTACAGGGTTTTTCTTTGATGAAGTTGAGCTTTGGCAATCCTTTTACAAGGTCTTTAGAGGCAAGTTTCGACATGCTCTTGAAGTTGAGATGTGACAATCTCCTGTGCCAGAGCCAGCACATATCTTCAGAAGCTTTAGCAATGAAACAAACTGCCTCTTTTGAGCTTAATTTGGCCAGATTAACCACGTAGACGTTTCCTTCTCTAGCTCCTACTAACTTTAGAGAGTTAGATTTCAAATCTCTGACTTGGCATTGGTTATTCAGAAAAGTGACTTGATGCCCTTTGTCACACAGTTGGCTAATGCTTAACAGATTATGCTTAAGTCCTTCAATGTAAGCAACTTTGCTGAAGGATGTTACACCATTTCCTGTTGAGCCATATCCTCTGATTTTCCCTGAATTATTGTCTCCAAAGATAACTGCAGGACCATCCTTTTCCATGTAACCTGACAAGAGAGCCTTGTCCCCTGTCATGTGCCTTGAGCATCCACTGTCGAGATACCAGATGGATCTCTTTTCCTGCATAACAAATCAATCTTCATTTTTGGTACCCATATTTGTTTGGGTCCTGCTTTGTTAGTACTTTTTGGGACCCAAATCTGTTTGATTTTAGATCCTTGCAGTCTATGATATCTTGACCAATATTTATCATTCTTATGATAGTGACTATGATATTTTCGATGATATGAGTACATTTGTGAATTCTTGTTTGTCCAGGACCTGTAAGAATTATGATTTCTCATAGTCTTTTGATTTTGCTGGTCTGCATTCTGCTTCCATATTACTCTACGATTCTCATGATTCGTAGAGTGATAGTAAACTCTATGGTTTTTATGTGTGTGGCACATAGAGTGAGTTTTACTTGAATTGTTTTTCAATTTTCTGAACCCCAGACCCGTGCGAGTTTTGTTGTCTAAAATGACAGCAGGCTTAGCAGAATGTGGACAGCTAGGAGATGTAGAATCTGAGGATTTGATGAACACAATTTCTTTATTAAGATTAAAGAACTTGCCTTCATTTGTTTCCATAGACTTCTCTATATTGGATTTTGAAAAAGAATTCTCAAATCCTAATCCTGATCTATTAGCCACATCTCTTTGACTTGAGATTAGGGTATCCATGGATGAACTAGACTTGTTCCATATGAAAATTGTTTTTTCTAGTTCCTGAATCTTAGAAGCTAATGAAGACTCTTTATGAATATTTAAATTATTTATCTCTTTTAGTCTTTCATTCTCAGTCTCAAGATTAGAATAAAGTTTTGCAGCTTGAAGATAGGCTTCTAATTCTATGCTTATCTTTTCTTTATCCTCTTTTAGATGAGAGTAATCTTTAGATAACCTTTTAAACAATTTTATGTATTTGTGTAATTCTACCATCAAGTCATGCATGCCTTCTCTAAGATCATCGATGCTTAATTCAGGAGAGTAGAAATCAAATACCTCATCTATGTTGAATTCCTTTTTGCTGCTTCCTTCTTCGTTTGCCATTAGGCACAGGTTGGCCTTTTGTGGTTCTTCATCGTCACTTGACTCAGAATTTGACTCTTCTTCTGAGTCACTCCAAGAGCCTTCAGCTATGAAGCTTTTGTCTTTCTTCTTTTGCTTGGAGAAGCTCTTGAATTCTCTTTTTGGATTTGCTTTTGTTTTGTCCCTCCTCAGCTCTTCTCTCACAGGTTTTGGACATTTAGCAATGAAGTGACCTGGCTTTTTACAATTATAGCATAGGTCATTTGGTTGTTCTTTACTGCTGTTGCTTCTGAATTTTTGAAGTCTGTTCCTGTTGATGAATCTTTTGAAATGTCTGACTAGCATAGCAGCTCCTTCATCATCATTTGATTCATCTTGGTCAGAGTCTGAATTATCCTTGTGATTGCTTCTGTGAGTTGAGGTTGAGGCTTTAAAAGCAATGTTTTTCTCCTTCTTTCTTTCCCCAGATAGAGTTTCTGCTCTTTGATTTAACTCCAGCTCGTAAGTGAGAAGATTTTCATACAGCTGTTGTACAGTCATCTCATATAGATTCTTTGACTCCCGGATGGCTGTGGTTTTGGCATCCCATTTGCTTGGCAAAGATCTCATGAATTTAATGATGAGATCTCTGTTTGGATAGACTTTTCCATATGATCTGAGAGAGTTTAGTAGCAAGTTGAATCTTTCATAGGTATTTGTAATGTTTTCACCTGAGATGTGGGTGAACATTTCATACTGCTGTACAAGCAGTGATTGCTTATTTTCTCTGACTTCTTCTGTTCCTTCATGCATGATCAGCAGAGTTTGCCAGACTTCTTGAGCTGTTTTACAGTTGACAACGTTCTCAAATAGATCATCATCTAGAGATTGAAATAAGATGTTCTTAGCCCTTTTGTCTCGTTGAACATCCTTCCTTTCATTGTCTGTCCATTCGTCTCTTTTCTTTGCTACAAGCTTACTTGGATCTTCATTTGATGGTGCAAGCTTGATTGGTATGGACGGCCCATTTAGCACTGTCTCGAACAGTTCATCATCTATAACATCCATGTAAGCCTGCACACGAACTTTCCAGTTAGCAAATTTTTCTTTATTACACATAGGTGGTCTGTTACCTCCACCGAGTTCTGATCCATTCTTGTTGAGTGCCATTTGATCTACTCAAGCTTGTAAGGCTTTAAAATGTGAGAACCTGCTCTGATACCAATTGTTAGTTCCCAATGACACAGTAAATATCTAGAAGGGGGGGGGGGGGGGGAGTTGAATAGATATCTTCAAAATTTTCTTTTACTTTTATTTCGAGCGTTAATTAATTCTTAATGAACAAGTTTAGCACAACGGAATATGATTTGGTTGCCCCTTTCTTTGATATGTAAATGTAATAATTCAACAAGCAATTATATGACAGATATAGCAATTTAGAGACACAAGAAGAAAGACTCCAGGCTTTAAGTGGTTCAGAGTACACAAGACTCCTACTCCACTGTTCTGCTCTTCCAGCAGCAAATCCACTAAGGATACTTTTACAATCTCTGAATCACTAAGATTCCTTCAAGACCAGCAGTCTTAGAACTCTAGTTCACTAAGAACTCTGCAAGTCTCACAGACTTGGGTACTCTAGTTCACAAAGAACTTTCCTGGAGTAGTTTCGATTTTGATGAGCTACTAAGTTGCTTTTTGGCATACGTTTCTAAAGGACTTAGTATCAATGCAAGCTTTCTTGATCTTTTTCAGTTTTGTTCGTATCTTTTCTTTTCTGTGTAAAAAGCCCCTTTTTCTTGAAGCAGATCTTAGCATTTAAACTGAGGGCTTCAGATTTCTTCCCGTTGGAAAATATGTCTGTAGCTTCATCTTCTTCTTCCCGTTGCCTCACGGAGGGGAGCTTTTGGATATTATATTAATATAGCTCATTAATGCTCTGATGAGGTTTTATTTGATGTGACCTTTTAGTCCATGGAAGAGTGTATTCTTTTTCCTTGTGGACAGACATGTCAGTTGTAGGTTCCTACCAACTTTTAGAGTCGTTCGGTCCATCCATACTATAGGACTGATAGGGCATAGTCCTTTGATTTTGCTGCCTTGAAAGTCTTCTATTTGTTTCATAGTGCGCTTGAGTCAGTCCTCTAACTTTTCTGACTTTGATCTCCTTGCAGAAGTCCTTCTGTCACATCAATATAATTTGTACGTTTTAAATGGCTTCTGAACTGAGAGATGTAATGACTCTTGCCTTTTTGCTCGATCGACCCTCCATGATCAACTCTACGAACCTTCTTATTGTGATTTGTTCTGTAATGGATCATCTCTGATTATCATCGTAGAGTCTGTTCTACGGTTTCTCGCTTAGTCTGTTGATCGTAGAGTCTTCTTGGCTAAAATCGTAGAGTCCATTCTACGACTGGTTACTCAGATCGTAGAGTCAGTTGGTCGTAGAGTCTTCGTTGAGTCATAATCGTAGAGTCTATTTTGCGATTAGATTATAACAAAAGATCAACCTAACAGTTTTGATCTATTCAAATCTAAGTCTTAGTACAACACAAAAGACTTTATACATCTATGCATTTATATCAGAAGATCAACCTAACAACTTTGATCTTATCTAGCTAAGTCCTTGTACAATATACAAAATAAAAGGACTTTACAATTTTTCTATTTACCGCACACATCATTATCAAATTTAAACATTAGATGTTCAACAGAACCCCTAGAGGTTTTGTAATAACCGAGAAAAATTAAGAACCTAATTTTTTTTTTAATATTCATGAGAAAATATGATGAGTGAAGTTATGTTATATATGTGTATATGTTATGAGATGAGAATTAGGAAGTTAGTTAATTTAATTAATTTGAATTAACTAAAGAATGAAAAGAAATATAAGAGGAGCTTATGTAATGATATCATAAAATTTGAATGTTTGCCTTGAATGACAAATGAGAAGATTAATAATCACTAAGTGATTTAATTTTATAAGTAATGAAGAAGAATGAAGTAAATGAATTAATTAAAGTAACCCAATATGGGAATACTTATATGTTATGTGTGTATGTAACTATAAGCCCAATATGATGATACGCGATTGTCAATGAGCTAGACAATTCAAGTCTAAACAATTAGTGTGAATATGTGATATGGTTTTAATTAAACAAGCCCAAGCAATTGTAGGTACTTGTATTTTATAATCTAACCCAATCTAGTAGCCCAATTAACTTTTGAATAGCAAGTCTAATTGGATTATGTGTTAAACCTATTGGATTTATTAAATAGAGTCCAATAGAATTAAACCAGTAGCTCATGTAATTAATTAAAGTGTGGTCCATGTAATGTATACTTGCATGCATTATATGATAGCCCATGTATTGGTAGCTTAAATAAATCAACTAGTAGGCCAAAGGAATTAATGTTTGAGCCCAAACAATTTAAAAGAAGAAGTCCAAATGGAATTAATTCTAGAGTCTAATATGGAGCCCAAATGAAAGCAAGTATTGGTGTTATATATATATATATATATATATATATACCTCACCAACTCTAGTCAATCAAGTGGTCATTCAACTTATCAATCTATCAAATAATAATCATGATTTAACTCCTAAATTCACCAATGTTTGTTAATTAAATGACCAATGATGTGTTCCTAGAGTTCTATAAATAGAAGTCACCAACACTTGCGCAAATATTGGTTCATTTGTTTCATTCACTAAATTTTTGAGAGAGAGTTCTAGAGAGAAGCTGGAGCATTTGTGAGAGGTCTAGAAAAGTAAATATTTTGAGTGTTAGTAAGTGTAGGTTATTTTTTGTCTATACAAGAAGGAGAAGGACGAGTTCTAGCATTCAATAACATTTTTCCTAACAAGAAGATACCATTCAAGAAGCCTGGAAAGTTTAAAAGTTTCCTAACTTTAAACTTGCTACTTATTTAGTGTTGCACGAGTCTTTTTATATGCTTGGTTGTGGGAGCAATTATGTGAAGATAATCTATGGTGAGATCCGAAGAGATAAGGGTGGATCTATGATGGAGTATATGTGGATCTGTGTGTGTGTGTGTAATCGATTTTTATGGTTAAAAAGTTAGTTTGATGTATAATATGTGTTATATGTTTCAAAACCTATTTTTACGAGCTCTATGGTGGTAGATCTAGTCTATATGTGAAGATCTATAGTCAAAGATGCATGATATGTGTATTAATATGTTTGATATGTGAAAAGAATGAAAGAGTTTGCATATGAGCTTGTTTTCAAGAAAAACCCTAGTTAAATGTCTAGGTTAATAATTTATTATTTGAGATGTGTAACTTTGTTTTTATGATAAATGAGTTTTGAATGATAGATCTATGTGTTATAAAGGTAATCTAACTTGAACGATTGAAAAATATGTTAAAACGAAGGAGTTATGATTTTTCTACCAAACTATGTCGGATTTCAAAACCCTAGTTGATTTGGTGAGTTCGATCATGAACTTGGTGTCCAAAATATTTTTGAAAAGTTGATCGATTCATGAAGTCTTGATGAACAATAAGTGAAGAAGACAACAAATTAAATTTTAAATCATTTGGATGTGTATTGAATGTTTTATGAAAAATTAAATTATAAAAGCCAAAGTTAGAAAATGAAAAAAAAATGCAAAATGCAAACTTATTAATCTGGGCGTCGCAGCACCGAGTTTATTTTTTTTTAAATGATTTTATTTAATGGGTCGGGTCAGGTCAGATATTTTGAGTATTAAATGGGTCAGAAAAATATATATTTATTTATATTATTATAAGACTTAATTTAAGTAATTAAAATATTATTAAATGTTTAATTAATAATTAAATGATTAATAATATTTGTAAAGAATTAATATATTATTAAATGATTAATAATATTAGTAAAGGAATAAAATATTATTAAATAATTAATAATATTAGTAAATGAATTGTTAAATAATTAAAATACTATTAAATGATTAATAATATTATTAAGAGAAGAAAATATTATTAAGTGATTAATAATATTCGTAAATGACTAAAATATTATTAAATGGTTAATAATATTTGTTTGTGATTAATATATTATCAAAGGTGATAATATTATGAAGTGATTAATATGTTCTTAAATGATAATTATGTGATTAAAATATTATCAAAGGTTGATAATATTATTAAGTAATTAAAGGTTGTGATTAAGTGTTAAATGATTTAAGTGATGTATAGTAAGGTTATTAATGTAAAATAAACATGTATGTGATATACTGATTGGTAGATCAACGTTGTTAAATGTTAGGTCATCCAAAGAAAGTTAAGTTAATTTGATTAGCAGTAGTTAGCGAAACAAGCAAGTTCCTCTGAAACTCAAACTCGTTTCATTGTGCAAGTTATTTTTAAACCTGAACTTTTTATTATTGTTTAAGCTGGATTAATTATTGATAGTTATTTCATATCGTTATTGTTATTGGTATTCACACTTATGTGCATTTTGCATGACTTGTTCTTAATATAAACTATTTAAATAAGTAGATTTATGTCAATTATTTCGGCTAGACATTGCACGTGTTATTATGAATATTCTTACTATGAACTATTTAAATAAATAGATTTATGCCAATTGCTTCGACTAGACCATGTATGTATCGATTTGTTAACTTGAATATTATTGAAGCTACTCTAAACTATATTGGTGAGGTGCGGAATCGAAGATAAGAGCTATAATGAACAACCCTCATAGTAGGGGAAAATATTAATTATTGTGGGTATAAACTCGAAACAAAATGCAGGTGGTTATGTTGTGCACAATTTACACGTACAATACGCTGATCATCTAGAGTACCCATCTTTGGATATTGTAATTGATATGATTACCAATACTCGAAATGAAAATATAGTTTTATGACATTTGGATATTGTTAATATTCGAAACGTATGTTCATGGTCGTGTAACCTTTCAGCAAGTAAAAGAAATATGTTAAATCAAATGAAAACTATTATTTGATGTCGCATGCCTTCACAATTATTGTATATTGTTGAAGTTCTAAAAGATAATTCGTTTTCATTCGTGATATATTTTCATTATTTATTTAAACTTGCTGCGCAAAGTAGTTATTCACCCTTGCTATATCATGAATTATTTTTCAGCTAAGGTCGCACGCACTCAAAAGGACAACGGCAAAGGAAAGATGAACGAGTAAAAGAAAGTAGTATTTTTATTAATATGTTTATGTTATTGTAAACCTTTTGTGTTGTAAGGTAGTTATGATGTATTTAAGATTAGTAGAACCTAAGATTAATGGTACGTTTTGTAATGAATCTATTTATATTTTTCGCTAGTTATTAAATATTAAGTTTATGAATGTTGTTTAAGTATTGGATCGTAAGCACCGAATCCGTGGTTCAAGGGACCCATATTTTGGGGGTGTCACAGGTTTCTTCCTCTATCTCAGCGATCTTCCTCTTTACCTTAGCCTCTGTAGGCTTTTGCACTTCACTGAGAGTTTTCTCACTCCCCTCTAACTGCCTTACTCGCATTATTTCAATAGGATTCCTCTTCCAATTGTCAAAGAGCTTCTTCATTATCTTTTTATTGATGTTCAAGACATCTCCCTCCTTGTCCTCAAGATGATTCTTCAACCTCTTCTTTAAAAGGATGTTGATGAACCTTCCGTAGAACATCTTGGGAAGAGGCTTATTCACTGCCTTCTTCTTCTCAGTGTCACTGAACTATTTGGTGATTCGGTCCATCAACACAAGTCTAAAATTTATTTTCTTCTACATTACAATAGCAATCATGATCTTAAGTTGGAGTTCATTGATAGAGTCATGGGCTGAGTCCTTACATAGAATGCACTTTTCGATGATGTCGGCAAGGAACACATAGTTTTGACGAAACTTCTTTTTCTTTATCCCTTAAGCTCTAGGTTCTTCTTATATCCCATATGCTCGAGCCCTAACTTTACATCTGCCTCTTCAAAGGTAATGACTCATTCATTTACGAACCCTAAGTAGTGGTTCATGTCCATTACGTCGTAGGTAAAAGTGACATATCTTACTTTTGTAGTGATAACCCCATTTGCACAAGAGCTATAGTGATAAAATTCTTCAACTCTTTTGGTGAAGATCTTCGAAGATGTGCTTAGGGCTTCATAAAATCCCGTCTTCCATGCAAGGTTCAACAATGCTCTAAACTGAGCCTCAACTCCTTCAAATTCTTTGAAGTAAAGACGGTTTTCAGAGATAACTTGGCAAGTCGACATCTTTCGTGCAAATAATTTGATCTACAAAGAAATAAATTTTGTCTAAGTTTATTGGTTTGTTAGAAAAACTAGGGCTTGATAGAGAAAGAGAGAGAGAGAGAGAGAGAGAGAGAGAGAGAGAAAATTTAAATGCTAGAAGGTTTAGATCAGATGAATAGGAAATGTCAAATTAAAATTTTAAAATATATAAATGTACTTCCCTCTATTTTGGCTGAGTGGGACACGTTTTGAGCAGATACTGGGCACACGTTATATCTTAACTACCATTTGTAACTGTTGGATAGTTATTTCTTCATCTTACTCACTTGACCTGGATTTGAAGTGCACACGCTGTAACTTCACTTATCTACTCAACGAATTGGTGAATATCGTAGAGCTTTCTTTTCTAGGGCATTTTCCAATCTATGATACTTCTCCACTCTACAAAGAATTCTACGATCTTTGCTTTACTTCTTCTATTCTACGATTTCTTCCTACATAGTTAGCTTTCTTCTAGAACATAATATTAAGAATGTAAATTTAACATTCTGAATTCACTTATTAACTTATTGAATCTAAATTCATCTAATGGTATGGTAAAAACATCAGCCAATTCATTTTCAGTAGAGATAAAATGTAAAGAGATATTTTCATTTTGAACATGATCTCTTATAAAATGGTATATGATATCTATAAGTTTAGTCCTAGAACGCATGATAGGATTATGAGTGATAGTAATAGCGCTGGTATTATCACAACCCATAATCAGCTAGTTGATTCTTCATCCAGAGAATTTGAGCACAGTAGCTACCAACAATAATATATTTAGCTTCTATAGTTGAAGTCGACACTAAGTTTTATTTTTTGATGATCGAACCATGAGACTGGTCTGTTTCCAAGCATTTGACATGTACCGCTAGTGTTTTTCCTGTGTATTTTTGCATCCTGCAAAATCAGCATTGAATACCCTATTAGATCAAAGGGTGACTCCTTGGGATACCACAGTCCTAAATGTAGAGGTCTTTGAGGTATCTGAAAATGCTTTTAACAGCTATTCAATGTGATTCATTAGGGTTAGCTTAAAATTTATCACAAATACAAGTAACAAACATGATCTCTGGTCTACTAGCAGTTAAGTAGAGGGGAGATCCGATCAAACCTCTGTATTGAGTAATATCAATACTTTTACCTTGTTTTATATTTGTTAAGATTGGTTACAGATTTCATTGAAGTCTTCATGGGAGTAGCTGATTCCGTGTCATATTTATTAAGTAGGTCTTTTACTTGGCTTGGTTGATGAAAATTCATTCATCAGTCTGCTTGACTTGTAATCCAAGGAAAAAGTTTAGTTCACCCATTATGCTCATCTCGAACTTACTCTGCATAAGCTTGCCAAATCTCTCACACAACTTTTCATCAGTAGATCCAAATATAATATCATCTACATATATTTGTACTAATAATATTTTATTCTTACGCTTCTTAAGAAATAAAGTTGTATTTCCCTACCTCTAATTAATCATTTTTCAATAAGAAAATTAGTTAAAGTTTTATACCATGTCCTAGGTGTCTGTTTTAATCCATATAAAGCCTTATCTAATTTATAAATGTAACTAGAGTGAGCTGGATTGACAAAATCTGGAGAATGTTAAACATAGACCTCTTCCTGAAGTTCTTCATTTAGAAAAGCACTCTTGACATCCATATGAAAAACCTTAAACTTCATATAGGCAGTATATACAAGGAACATCCCGATGGCTTCCAATCTTGTTACAAGAGTAAATGTCTCGTCATAATCGATTCATTCTTCCCAAAAATATCCTTTAGCCACCAATCTTTCCTTATTCCTTTTAATCACCCCATCTTTATCCATCTTATTTCTAAATACCCATTTGGTACAAACAACTAGATGGTCTTTAGATCTTGAAACTAATCTCCAAACTCTGTTTCGTTCAAACTGGTTCAACTCTTCTTGCATGGCTTTGATCCAACTTAAATCTTCTAGAGCTTCTTCGATATTTTTAGGCTCCATCTGAGAGATAAAGCTTAGGAAGAAGCATTCGTTTTGAGTTGCAGACCTAGTCCTGATTCTTGCATTGGGATCTCCAATGATCAGGTCTTAGGTGTTATCTTTTATCCGTTTGTTTTCAGTTGGAACATCAGTCATTGTGCCTTCTTGTCTGAGTTCTTCAAGTTTTGGCTCTTTTTTAATTCGTAAACTGTCCATTTTGAGAACTATAGACTCTACGATCTCTTGCTCCGGCACTACGATCGTTGGGTCTGGCTCTACGACTTCTGAATCTTTGATCATAGGGTTCTCCTACTTTACGATTTCTTGGTTAGGTATCGCTTGCCGTTTTTGAAAATATAGCACGCACATTAAAAGCTATGAAAGTAATTAATGTTGGGTTTCATTCCTCTTCATAACTCATAGAGCGTCTTCTTGAATATGGAGTGACTAAGCAATCAATTCTGAGTGTAGCAGGCGGTATTGACAACTTCAGCCCATAAATATTCAAGAAGACGAGGTGTAGCTAGAAGAGTCCTTCCTGCCTCAATGAGAGTTCTGCTTTTCCTTTTAGCTACAACATTTTATTGCAGAGTTCTTGGAGTTGAGAAGTTGTGATGGATACCATTGTCTTCACATAACTTGTCCACCTCTGAGAAATTGAACTCTCTTCCATGATCACTCCTTATAGCCTTGGTCTTCTCGCCCTTTTCATTCTCAACCAACTTGAAAAGTTTGACCAATTGAGGGTTGGTTCATCTTTAGAGCTCAAGAAGAATACCCATATGAATATGGTATAGTCATCTACTATTACGAGTGAGTACCATATTCGTCCAAGGCTGACAGTTGGGATAGTTCCAAAGAGATCCATATGAAGAAATTACAGGGGCCTATCATTGGAGTTGACTGTCTTTCTTTTGAATGAGACTTTTATTTGTTTTCCTAGTTGACAGGCTTTACAGGGTTTTTCTTTAACAATATTGAGTTTTCCTAAACTTGAAACTATATCTTTGGAGGCAAGCTTTGATATGTTTTTGAAGTTCAAATGAGACGATCTTCGATGCCACAGCCAGTTGATGTCTTTTGATGCTTTGGCAAAGAAACAGGTAGTTTAAGTTGAACTCGGTTCTGTAAGATTTACCACGCACACATTGTCTTCTCTAGTTTCAGTCAGCTTCAACCAGTTTGATTCCAGGTCTTTCAGGTCTGTGACTTGACATTGGTAGTTGAGAAAGATTACTTGATGCTCTTTATTGCATAGTTGATTGATAATTAGGAGATTATGCTTCAAGCCTTCAACAAACGTAACTTTATTGAAGGATACTGCACCATTTCTAATTTTTGCACATACTTAGCTAATTTTTGCACATACTTAGTTGATTTTTAAATCCCTTCATCTTAGCTTCAATTAAGTTCAAATTTGAACCATAACTAGGTCTTACTACCTAATATTTTACAAAAATATAACTTGACTAAATTAGCTTCTTAAAATCATGAAAATATTAGCCCGAATAAGGCACTTCAACTCATTTTTACACTTACCACATTTTGACCTTTTCGTTAACTTTGTGATTTTTGGCCATTCGCATCAAAACTTCATTTCAACACTTGAAAATTTCATATATGGCATATATGACATGTCTAAAGCTTTAAAACCATTAAACTTCGCATAATATTCCATTCTTAATTTTCTACGAACCTTTTCGGTTCTCCATTCAATCAATTTCATTTTTCGACATCTTAATATAGTTGAATTACTCATCTTTTCCATAAACCGCTTTCTCAAGAAGCGAACCTCGACCGGATTATCAAAATTCATTATCATTTATCCTTATACGCTCATATAATCATTTTACGATCTTTAAAGTCCTTTCACTTGTTTATCTAGCACATAAATGCTAACTTGACCCATTCTTGCATACAACTTCATTTCTACACATTCTCAGGGTTATTACATTCTGTAATTACACATCATGTACATGATTATCTTATTTCAATTATTCAATATCAATTTCTTCATAACTTCAAAATTTTCAAAGGTCTTTAACCTTACTATTCATTTAATCTTAATAAACCGATTAGGTCAAACTAATCCTTCTTTTCTGCGCATACTCTGTCATGCCTTACCTTGCTATTCCTGTAACCCAATATCTCAGGCCTATTCATTAAACTTGCTACTAATATTCATAATTAATTCTCAATTCACTTATGCTTTCCTCATTTCCTTAACTCTTCTTTCTATATTCGATTACATATACATATACACATATTCAATCTATTACCTGCTGACGCATAACATCGTGTCTTACAATAAATATTTTCAAATTGCCTTATTGTAGGCATTACCATCAATCATTCATCTTTAATCCTTTATATTAACATTTAACCATCAAGATTCATATTCATTATAATTTCATTATCTACTACGTTACTAATACACTTTACATAAGTAACTGATTCATGTACGTTCTATAGACCCTTATTTATATCAAGAGTCCCTCTAAACCATTTCAACCACATAGGTCACTTATAGCATATTGATCATATAATAATTCATATTTAATCACTCTTTGACTTTCTCTCATTCAACACTAGCTTTTTTAATTGTTAACTTTTACTTAATTAGCAAAAATTCTTATTTAGCAATCCTGTAAGAATTTGGGATGTCACATCCTCACATGTCTAGAGTTTCCAAGGATTTCATCGGTCCAATGTTGTTATCATTGGAGATGATTGCAAGAGTTAGATAAGAAACGGACCGGGCTGAAAGGATATTCCAATTTCTTGATACATATGCGGGGAATACCATCAGAACGGGATAAATTATCCTGACTTTTGTAAGCCATAACGTATAGAAATAGACCTTCCTTATCAGGTGGAGTAAAAGCCAAACAGTCGTAGTTCTTTACCCGATTTCAGAAAACATCAAGGGGCCCATAAAAATGAGCTTTTTCCCATTCTGTAAGGAAGGGGATCTCCTTGGCAGTTTTTGGGTCCATGGAATGCACATCAGAATTAGTATGCAACAATGGATATGTGACAAGAAAAGAAAAGAAAACATTTGACATTAAGTGCATACCATGATGAAAAGAGAAGTGATGAATCCCGGATCCAATTAATGAGGTTTCCTTAAGAAGGATCTTCCTTTCAGAATATGCAACAAAAAAGAAGTCCAAAGCTCAAATGAAGATACGTAGCCCGTAAGAAAGAGATTAAGGACACTTGAAAAGAAGAAAGAACAAATGAGAAAAAGAAAAGAAAACCTATGGTTAGGCCTCCCTAGGGTTCGGCCACATAGGGTGGTCCCACCTTCATACTTTATCTCTTCTCGTGGTTCGTTATTTGATTGTTGGAACAGTGTCGCCTTGTGTTCTTAAAAATATTATCTTTCTTTGGAAATATCTGAGGGAAAAAAGTAAGATATAATCAAGGTAATGAAGCTCGAAAAAGAAAGATCGATGTTACCTAAAAGAAGAAAAGACAAGCAATAAAGAACTCGAGCATAAGAAGCCATCCAAATAAAATGAGAAAAAAAGACCAAAAAATATAGGAAGGGGCCAAAACCCTTGGGTTTAGCCCCTAGGGTTCAACCACCTAGGGGTTTATACCCTCTTACCTTTTGACTCCCTCTAGTTTATTAATCGATTTCCCATAATGGATACTTCTTCATTGTGAAAAAACTGTGATATTTCTTTGATAATATCTGGAGAAAAGGCCAAAATCCAATTAAGGTGAAGTGGTCCGAAAAAGAAAGATTGAAGTCACCTGAAAAGAAGTAGAAGAAGCAATCAAGAAGAATCCAAACATGAGAAACCATACAAGTAAACAAGAGAAGAAAAAGGAGAATAAAAATTTGGAGGAGGCATTGAAGCCCCCTGGGGTTCGACCATTTAGGGGAGGTTCTTCCTCACCTTTTTGTTCGCCCTGGCTTGATTGAATGTTTGCTTGATTTTTTTTTATGTCTCTTCGTTAAAGAATGAAATAAAAGAAATTTGAGGAAGAGAGAAATTTCAAGAGAAAACTAGAAGAATGAAAGAATATGAGTAGCATGGGATGAATATATATAGTGCTCCAAGTATGCTTGCAAAAGTTATGGAAACAAATATTCAATTCCTAAAAATAGAAAGGATTCGATTTAGTTTCCAAGATAAGATTTGATTTGATTTGATAAAGATCTTATTTTATTTAGTAAATATCTAATTTTCATATTTAACTTGATTCACCGTGATTTAGTTTCCAGAAAATTAAGGAAACAAGGAGATTGAGTAAGATTTGGAAGATTTGCTAAAGATTGCACAAAACATCCTAGAAGAGCCCCCTAGGACTCGGTCCCCTATGGTTCATCCCTTATGGGTTCGCCCCCCATAGGGTTTCCCTCTCCTAATGACTTCATTTTTTCGAGGCTTGCAAGATTAAACTCTGCAGATTGTTCGAAAAAATAAAGCGGGACTAAAAGACTTGAAATATTATGCATTATCGTCACTTAAAAGGCATGACTCACTTACAGGGGAAAATGTAGGCCCATGTATAAATTAGGGTTCACATGTTACCTAACGAATTGAAGGAAAGATGAAAAATTAGTAAAAAAAATGAACAAGACATAAATAAATGAATGAGACAAGCAATAAATGAACAAAAGGGGGAATACTTAGGGTTTTGGCCCCATAGGGTTTCGCCACCATAGAGTTCGGCCACCCTTAGGTGGACGTCTTACCTAGAGACAAATTTTGGCAATGACTTTCCCAATTGAACCTGATTTGAACCACCGGAACAAAACAAGGAAAACGAATGGAGAAAAAATAAGAAAGCTGAGGTGCCCCCTATGCACCCTATGGTTCAGCAACCCTAGGGTTTGGCCTCCTAGGGGGCGCACCATTTCATGATCTCTAATGTTGTGTCGGACAAGCTTTAAGTGGTGCAATAATAGAATAATGAACATAAGAAATTTGTGAGGGTTTATGAATGATTTTTCTTGAATCCTCCATAACAAGAGAAGATTCTTAAGGGCTAAGAATCGCGAGAAAATGATGAAAAATGAGCAAGAAATGTTAAGGCAAATGAAGAGGATTGAAGGAGGCACGAAGCTAGGGTTTTCCCCCTAGGGCTTGGCCACCCTAGGGTTCGGCACTTGCCCTTAGGGTTTGGCCCCTAGGGCATTGCCTCCCCAAAGTCATGCTGAGCTCCTCCAATGACCCTGAAATACGAGACCTAGGAAAGGCCTCCATGAGTCCTGAGACAGAAGACTTGTGGAGGCAACTCGTTTTGAGAATTGATTGAGAGATTGGATTGTCGGCTAGAATGATAGTACAATTTGGGCATTATTCAGGTAACTAAGGGTATTTCTAAAAAAATTCTAAGGTCATATGTCAGGCACATGACCCAGACACTGTGTTAGGCACATGTTCACTTTCCAAAAAACTCTATAAATACTCATTCCATTTCATTAGAAGGGACTTCTGATTTTCTGTAGACCCGAGACACCCGAGAAGGCTCTTTCTCTATAAGAGTTATGTCACGTGTTACTCGAGTAACTGTCTACTTGTTCTTCTCCCCTCTTCAATCATTTTTGCACTTTTCTTAGATTTTTCTCCTCCTCATCCAACACGAAACCCTAATCGAGCAAGATACGATTTCCTTGCCTACACATGGCAATGAACAAATAACCCGTATCTCCTAAATCCTTTGTGGTTAAATTTATGGTGATAGTTTGGCTAGCTAATGGCTAATTATTTCTTTTTGTAGCTGCAATGCCTTGTGGACCACTGGACTAGGTTCATTATATAGAAGGGGAAAGATTGACAGGTGAATAAATAAATAAAGGGAAGTGATATATCTGCAAGCCCAATTGATATATCCACATGTAGTCCTACTTTGTAACCAAATTCATCTATTATTGCCCAATTTACTTTCCCTTGACACAATACCAAAGTGCAACCTCTCCCTTCTTTCTGCAACTCATTTTCTGTGACACCCCAGGATTTTACAGAAATTGTAAATAAGGATTATAGATAATTAAGTGAAGGTTATAAGACAAAACCTAGTTAAAATGATTAAATATGATTATTATGTGATTAAATTGAATTATTATGTGATCAATGTGTTAGAAAGAACCTGAATGGTTGAAATATTAAGGAGGGACCTATGTGGTTGAATATAGAAAGATGAAATAAACCAGGGAATTATGGAAATGAGAAATTATAATGAAAATGAATTTTAAATGGTTATATGACAAATTTGAGCTAAATGATTTATTGTAATACCTATAATAAGGTAATTTGGGGATAATTATTGTAAGAGATGATGTTAGGTGTCAACAAGTAATAGATTGATGTTGTGTATATGGATATTGCGTGTATATGTATGAATTTGAATTGGTAAAGCTAGAAGGATTTAAAGTTAGAAAATAATTGAATAAGAAAATAGTATGTGAATTGATGTTTAATTATGAAAATTAACAGCAAGCTAAATAAATAGGCCTAGAAGGCGAGGAGGTGAGAATGGCACGGTAAAATATGTATGTTTGTGCAAAGAATAAGAAACCGTATGATATAATCGGGTTATTGAGGAATATTAAGAATTTGATAGAGGAATATTTGAAGTTTATCAAGGAATGAATATTTAATGATTTAACTGAAATAATGGTGTTATGATATGTAAATACAGAATGTAGTATCCCGAGAATGAGAAGGAAGAGTGTTGTATGTAGGAATGTTGAGAATTAGCATAATATGTGTTATGTAAATTAACGAAAGGACGTAAAGGTCATAAAAATGATATTATGAGAATAAAGAATAAATATTGATGGAATTCGATAAATTGGTCGAGGTTCGCTTCTCGAGGAAGCGGTTTGCGGAAAGTAGGATTTCTAGACTTAGTTTTGGGGCTTTTTTTTATATCCTAATAAGGTGTCTTGTGACTTTTTTACAAACCCTATATTTTTTTAGGTGGGAGGAAAAGAATAGTATTCTTGAATTTCTGTTTTATGATTAAATTGATATGAAAATTAGCAATTATTGTGATTATTAGAATTAAGTTATGATATTTAAGTTTCAAGGTATGACAAGTAATATGGGACAAGCCAATTGTAGAGTATTGGATGCTAGAATAAAATTCAAGCATGATGAAACAAGTTAGGATCAAAAATGATTTGAATTGGATTAAAATTTAATGAATTATGAATTTAAGAGATTTAATTCTCTAGAATTATTGGCAAATGACCAAAGTACCCTTGTCAATTTGATTAATGACATATGTATCCTAAAAAGGTTTAATGACTATTATGTCCATACTTGGTGATGAGAAATGATTTAAATGACCCTAACTAGGCTTGAGTTAAGTTAACTAAGTGTGGTTAATTGTTAGCAAAACATATATACTACATATATATGTATATGTTCTATGTATCCAGCCTTATCTAATTTTCTTTCTTCACCATTCGAAGTTGCTGGAAATAAAGAGAGAAAAGAGAGAAAAGAGAGAAAACAAGAGAGAAAGAAGAGGAAGTGAGCTAGGGTTCACAAAATCTTGAAGGAAGTTGTTGGAAGATGATCAAGTGAAGCTTATGAAACCATTAAGGTGATGAATAAAGCCTTAGCAAGCTTTGAAGCTAGAAAGAAGTTGAGTTCATGAAGGTAAATATGGTGTTTAAGCTATAAATTTTGATGATCATGTGTTTAAATTCAAGAATAAGGATGGCCATGCATGAACAAGTAGCTAGATGTAAAGATTATGCTAGTTACATGCTTTAAATGTGACTAATCATGAAACCCTAGATACAAGTTGGTAGAACAAAGGTGATGGACTATTTATGTTTATGTTCTAAGCTAGAAATCATGGTTTAATGGATGATCATGTAGTAATTGTTGAAAGATTTGATAAAAATCTAGATGAAGAGTATGAACATGTCTAAAGAAAATGAAATTTCTAGCTAGCTAGCTTTAAAGGTTCATGAAAGGTGGAAAAATCATGTTTTGGTATGAAAAGATTAAATATTAGGCTATACTTTTTATGTGGACAACGTAACAATCTGTAAAGTGCACTGGAATGTGCATATGAAAGTTGCATAGACTTACAAAGCCGTTAAATGTGTAAGAGATAGCCTATGTGGTGTTTAGAAATTTAAAGGTCAAGTTAAGTTTAAAGGATGAATTTGAAAAGCTTTTAAAAGTTGTTAAAATGGCATTAGAGTGTATTTTTGGCAATTTTGAGTAATTGAAGGCCAAATGAAGCCAAGGGGCTTAGTTTTAAGTTATTACACGTGTCTAAGTCGATTTGGGAATCAATGGATTTAAATTTGAGCGAAAAGGCGATTCGAACGATCGAAATCGATCGTTTCGATTCGAAACGGATTTTTACGGACAAAAGTCGCCTCGTGCGAGGTTTTAAGATTTTGAAAGTTTGGACATGTCACATATAGGTTATGTGAGCTATGTCAAGTGTCGGAATGAAATTTAGAATCAAATGGCCAAAAATCACAAAGTTGGAAACTTTGAATTTTGAAATTTTGAAAATATTCTAAGTCTGGAAATCAGTCGGACAGCCCTCCTACAAGCTAGTATATCTCTGATGTTGAAAGGCCAAATGAGGTAAATGAAAATTTTGTAAAATACTATGTAGCAAGGTCTAGCACTGTACCGAATTTGGTGTCATTTGGAGTTGTGGTTAAGGAATTAAAAATCAGCAAAGCAGGGGCAAAAATCAAAAATCCTGAAGTTGCAGGACTGCGTCGGGGCGCAGTCTTTTGACCTGTGAACTGCGCCGGGGCGCAGTGTCACTGTTCATGGCCGAGAGCTTTTCGCGGCCAGCGAGATTGGGAAAAAGAAACTTGGTGCCGGGGCGCGATGTACTATAACAGAAAAGTAATTTTAATGTCCGAAAAGCTATGTTTTGATATAAAATGATAGAGATGGGTTATGTAAACCCTAAATGAATAAGAATGGACTATATAAAGGATGTCAAGGTATAATGAAACGATAAATGGCATAAGGTAACATGCCTAAAGCTAAGCCAAAGTGAGTTAAAGGTTAGGAAAAATGTCGAAAACAAAGTTGAAATGTATTATGAACCTACGTAAGGTTTAATACATCAAATGGGAAATGAATAGAGACGAATAGTCATATGATTCTGAGTTAAGTTGATAATTCATATTAAGTTTATGATCATATAATGATGTTTATAGATTGTATGTTTACAGACGAGGTTTGATCGAGTAACCTGAGGTAAAGATGGATAGATTGGCCAAGCAAGGCGGCAAAGGTTAGGTTAATAAATGCATTCCAGGCAAGTTTTTAGACTAAAAGTGTTATGGTTCTATGTGAACTAGATGTTAGTGAAATATTTGAAATGTGCCTTACGTGCAACTATATGATTTAACTGTTAAGTGTAATACGTGGCATTCATGTATAACATGATTAAGTAGAAGGGCATAACGCATAAATAAACTGTGAGCATGAAATGTGTTATCTGAATTACTTGCTGATCCTATGTGCTCACCCTTGCTATGAACTAACATTTCAGGTAAATATAAGAAGGCCGGAGGTTCCGGTGACGCTAAGGTAAAGAATGTAAATGCATGGAGATGCGTGAAGAGATTTGTGATTTGTATCTGTGAAATATTCATGTGAAGCAAAAATATGTAAATTTGTATAAATGCCGGCTATGTAATAATCAAGTTTGAATGTTAAACTTAGATAGTAGAAAGGAATGTATGATTTGCTAATTTGTATTATCAGAGAATGACTAGTGCATGTACATATTATCCATGGAAAGTGGAAAGGTGATACATGTGATAAACTTGTATGGGTAGTACAGGAATACGTAGATATGATATGTGTGATATAGATGAATGGATGTAAACAGGTATAAGCAAACAAGAACAGGTATACATGTAAATAAGGCCATATATACAGAGAGATCATGGCGAAATTTTATTTCAAATTATGACATCATATATTTATGATTATATTAGGTCACAAATTATTATTGTTCGACCTAAGTTTAATGAAAGATAAGTGAACGTTGCGATTCTGAGACAGGTAAGGATTATAAGTTAAGATAAAGTTTTATAAAAAAAAATAGGGACCAAATTACGTTCTTTTAAAGTTAAAGGTTAAGTTTGATGCACGAAATTCCAGGTTAATATGATTTTGAAGTTAATGAATGCGATTTATTGAGATAATCGGATAATTAAATAAGGTCGGGATTTCGGGCTATCACATTTTCTCCCTCTACCCTCTATCCCCGATTAACTTGCAACAATATCCCAAATTAGAAGGAAAGTTGTTTTGAGTAGATCTTTCTTTGGAATACATCCCAGAGAATTTATATGCAAGATGATCACTTATATCCTTATTTTTTAGAATAATAAAATTCGGGAGGGAGAGAAAATAATGTTTAGGTATTAATTCCTCATTCGTCCAAAAAACTTAAGATCATTTTCATAATAGATGACCGGGAACAGATGTATATATTTTCGCTCTAAAAAAATCTGGGCCTTTTTTGCCCGGCCCAAATTTGCCCGACCCGTTATGACCCAGACTGCGGGTGGCCCCACCTGTCCATGAAATTCCTTTTACTTCGTATGTTCAAGATTTATCTTATAACACTATTAATAATTTGATTTTTGTTTACAAGTAGTCCACCCATTCTTTTTCCCCCCTAATAACTTGAGTAACCCATCTGTTAAAGAAACATTAAAAAAGAAACTTAACAACTAACTTTGATTTTCTTTAGCCCAATGCAATAGTTTAAACTTATAAATTTGTCAAAATTATGTATTTCAAATGATGTAACTATTGTTGCTTGTAGGATTATTTTATTTTGTACATATACTGTGCTAGTTTATTTCTAAAATTTATAATACTTATTATAAGTTTATGAATAATGAATTAAATCGATAGGAAGGTTAGCACAAATAATCATAATAATAATAATAATTAAAAATATATGATAAAGCCTGTCACTCCTTAGGCCATGGACCTAGTATTTCAAGTCCACAAAAATTTAGGCCATTTTTCTTAGCCCGACCCGTTTACGCTTGACAGTCTACATGTAAGTGTGTCACTAGTTCAACCAGTCATTAATTGCAAATACATATAAGAAAAACATAAGATATTATTAAAATTTTAAAACTTCTCTTTTTTGATATATCAAAATATAATAAAATTGTTTGACAATGTTTTGAAAAAAAAAAGAAAAAAAATTCTTTGACGATAGGTGTTTAATATTTATATTAAACAAATTTTTGGTACCAAAAAATATTAAAAATAATTATGAAAAATTGGTTGATTTAATATATTTGACCAATTTTATCGATTGAATCAGATCAGTGATCAATTGGTCTTTTTTAGTGTTGGATGTAATCGAATAACAAAATAGAACATAAGTCTGGTTCGCAATCCAATCGGCCGGTCTAGTCTAATTTCCAAAACATGGTGAAGTAGTGTTGCTAGTCAACTTTTATGATGGCGATGTAAGTACCAACAATTAAAAAGAATTAAACCACGAGTATCACATACAATTGCACTTCATCTCAATCTACTAAATTTCTACCACTCTATTCCACACGCACCAAATGTGGAGAAATGTGTATAAGAGATCTAGGTGCAATAATAAAAGCAACAAATGGATTGATAATGATCTATACTTCTATTTTATTCAATTATAATCTCAAAGATCATGATAAGATTTCCAAATATTGTCTAAAATAATGTTTTTCTTTGTCTATAACTCTTACCTTAAATTATATATAATTCTGGTAGTCACAAGCTTCCAATTTTTCCACTATACTCACCATTGCAACTTGCAATGGGTCACTCTGTTTGCTTTTAAAATGTGGATAAAGGCTGCTCTACAGATCTGTGTCTCATCTTCGGCGATGCAATATCTGGCTCTACAGATTTGGGTCTCATCTTTGGCGGAACAATGATGCAGATTTGGGTTATATCTCGGGCAAAGGGCAGTGGCTTGAGTTGGATTAGATGGTGAATTGCTGTTTGTTTACTTGTTTGATGTGATGATGTTAATGACGGATAGAAATGCATAATGAATCTGAACCTGTATTGGAACAATAGCTTTCTATGATTCACGGACGAAGATGCAGGGTAGAGAGAGAGTAAGATGGGCAAGGAGGGAGAGTAAATGGTAGTGTCAACCAGGGCTAAATTGGGCATAAAAGGACGAAAATAGGGATCACATGCGGAAATAACAAATAACCTTGTGGAAATATCATTTCTGTAAGTGGAAGACAGATTTGGCCCCTCATTTTTGTCAAATTGTTTGCAATTATGCATGCACCGACAGATTACCAAACCAATTAGAAAATGGTAAAATAAATCTCTTCACTTGATCAGAAACACATTTTATTCGAGGGTGATATTAGGGGTTTTAAAATTTTTATTTCATACATATTTTAAATGATGTATCATTATAATATTATTAGTTGAATAAATTTTATATAATTGAATATGTCATAAATTATCATTAAAGTATTTAATGTCATTATTTGAGACCAAAATTGTGAGACTCTAACATTACTCTTTATTCAAATATACTGCTTTTGCGAGGTGTTGGGATTATTTTTGGGTGCAAAAATAGTATTGGAACTTGGAAGAATGCAAAAAGTACGTGCTTTAAAGTGTTTCTCTTTTTAAACTTGTGAATAAATAAGCCCATATAATTAATAATTCATTGATAACCGTTTGGAAAGTATTACTACGTCTTATAGAAATTGTTACAGTAATACTTGGTACAATAAAATAAATAAATAAAAAACCGTGAAAAAATGCTCTTTCAATTGATAATAATATAAAATGACTTAATATCGTCAAAAATATTATCATAATTTTATTATTAAATCATCATTACTTAAGTAGCTATATTATTTATAATGTTACAGAAAGAAAAAACAAAGAAAAAAATCTTATTATTTTTAAAAGCATACATAAAACAAACATAGATATTTAATATTTTTAAATTTAAAAAGAAAAAAGAAAAAAAAAAGACTTTGTTTTATGAAAACTGATGGAGTACTTAAATATTATTTTGACTTTTACGTATGCAGTTATATTACCACTAATACTTATTTACGTAACTGCAATAAAAAAATTGACGTAAACATTTGCAATGTATATCTTTTTTCTTTCGAGAGTAGCGATTAATGTTTTCAGATTTGAGCAGTTCATTAAACTGAAAAAATTATGTCAATGGGATGTTGGTTTAACCAGTCATGTAAGTAGATCTCGCAAAACTAGCCCAAGCCAGTGACCCGGGCCAACCCACACGCTAAAACTTGGGTTTTAGGTTTATATATTTTCGCTCTAAAAAAATTTGGGCCTTTTTTGCTCGGCCCAAATTTGCCCGACCCGTTATGACCCAGACTGCGGGTGGCCCCACCTATCCATGAAATTCATTTTACTTCATATGTTCAAGATTTATCTTATAACACTATTAATAATTTGATTTTTTTTACAAGTAGTTCACCCAATATCTGTCACTATATTTCCTTAAACCTTGGTAATTCGGATCAGACCTCTTCGGATAATAGCCTTCGGATTGTTATCGCATCAAGTTCGGGGTCGAGGTCGGGGTCATGGTTGGAAGATCGGGAATTGCTTCAAAGTCAGACATCTCTTCGGGGACCTTGAGGTCGGGATCGATAATGCTCTTCGGGGACCTTGAGGTCGGGATCGATAATGCCCTTCGGGAACAGCTTCAACTTCAGTTCTTTATTTTTGATAGTTTTTTATTTTATTTTATTTTATTTCCTTTATTATTATTGGGCATATAATCTAGTTATTAATTATTAGGTGTCACATGGTAATTGCACGTGAGTTGGTTACCAAGGTTTAAGGAAATATAGTGACAGATATTGGGGACCAGCTACGTGGCAGGAGAGAGAAAGATTTGACAGAATATGTTAACTACCTTTTTAGTATTTTCCTTTTTTTAATATTTCCTGTTATGTATTTCTTTCTTTGTGCCGAAGTTTTTAATCAGTTATATATACCCGGCTTGTGGGTATAGAGGAGGGAGTTGAATATATTGATAAAAACTTTTCTGAGAATTAGAGTTGAGAGTTTCTCCTCTTATTTCTTGTGGTGAATCTCTTGTATCTTTACCTGTAGATTTGTATTAACTTAGCCTGCAGGATAATCGCTATCCCGCTCCGGCGTCAGTTGGTATCAGAGCTCAAGCATCTACTGGAGTTTAGTACTTATCGATTTTAATGGCTGGTAGTCGTGGTTATGGCCGCCGTAGACAGGTTCCGATTGAGGAAGTCTCGCACCGTAATCGTAACTCTCGGATCAAGATGATTGAGGATTTGCAGAGACAAGTTACAGAGTTAACCCAGCGTCTAACGGCGCAAGATCTTAGTTATCGTGGATAGGTTCTGGCTGAGGAAGTCCCATGCTTCGATCGAAACGTTCTAAATCTTGGTTGTTATGAGCAGTTTCCGGCTGAGGAAGTTCAACACCATGATTGGGACGAACTGGATCGTGAGGAAGAAAATCACGATACCGATTTCAGTTTTGAAGACCCATTTCACAATAGGGATTCATTCTGGGAACGTCGTGAGGATCTTCATTATGATCTGGGCACTATCGTGGAGTTACCGGAGTTCTCTGGTACTTCACAAGCTGAAGATCTCATCGACTGGGTGAACGAGGTAGGGATGCCTGGTGAACCTTTGTATGATGATTACGACATGACAGATGAAGTAGAAGAACTTGGAGCACCTGTGTTTGACGAAGAGTCCGAAGTTCCTGTGTATGATGATTATGAAGAAGAAGATGAACTATACGGAGAAGACGATGAGACTTTGATCAGTGGCGAGAGTTTACTGAACCTCCAAAGCGACTCAGAGGATGATGTGCTTTATGGCGATGGCCATGAGAAGATGGTCATTAGAGATGATCGGGTGAGTGCCAATATTTTTAATGATATGAATATGGTACCCGATGAAGTCGCTCCCATGGTTGTGAACTATTCTGAGGAAGACGATGACGAAGTTGACACGATGGTACTTGAAGATGTCATTCCTGTTAGGTACACCAGACATGAATCATTTGTACCCGAAGGCATCGGCGTTCAAACAGTTGGTGATTGGATGTCCTCACCACCTGCGGAACCACCGAAGTCTTAGCAAGCTACTGCAGAGGTTCGAGAAACTGATAGTCATCTTACTGAACAAATATCCCATTCTAACCTGCAAGATAAGGTTGTACACCCTCTACACGAGGTCAGCTGTATAGAGTTGGCCGAAGTGCATTTTATATCTGGTCAGGAAGGATTCGGTCTACTTCGAGGACCGATCTCGAAAGTTATCAAGTTCGGACGGTCTCAAATTACTTTGGGAGTTCAGATGTCAAGTTCAGCCTCAAAAGTTATGGTCAAGTATCGGCATCTTAAGTCTGACAAGTTGACATGAGTAAATGGAGGTCAGGGAGGTTTTGACTCTGGTCGAATTAGATTCAACCACCTTAAGTTATCCAAAGTTGAGGATGATGCTATTTCTATAGGACATGAAGGGGCTACTCAGAAATTGCAATTGATGAGGGATCGACAGTCCAAGTCGAACAAGTTGTTATGGCTAAATGAAAGCGATGAGGTAACAGTAGATAAGATTTGATTCGCATTAATTTCTATTGTCAGGAAAAATGATGTTATTGTCTAGCATAACGTGATGTCTATGGAAGTGTGCCATGTATTGTCTGGCCGATCTTGGCAACATGCCAGATGTGCTATCCATGACGGTCGGAAGGAAATATACTCCCTTAGTATCAAAGGGAAGAAGATGGTGCTGACACCTTGTCAGAAAGAGGGAAATTCGGTTTGGACAGTTGATAATGTTAATCTATTGTCTACAGTTAGATTCCTAACTGAGGTCGAGCATGAAGAAATAGTTTATGCTTTACTTCCTTCTCGCAGCAGCTCGTCAGAAAAGAATGCGGACACGCTAATTGATATGCAAAAACCATTATCGGAGTTTTCCGACTCGATGCACAAAGAACTGCTAGGATCGAGTATACATAACAAGCCATCATGCAGAATCCATTCTAAAGGGTTAGAGCTACAGAAGATTTCCAATCAAGAAGGTATTAGCGTTTGTGTAGCATCTACTCTGTTAGTGCGGAAGGAAGGTACGACCTGTCCCAAAAGGCTGGATGAGCCGAGGGTGGAAGATGAGGGTTATAATGGGCGTAAGGCTGATTTAATTTGAGTTGTTAAAGTTGAAGTTGCAGTTGAACTTAGTTCGGTATTGAAGGACGTGACTACATCTAATTGCAAGGATGGGTTCAGATTGTTGTGGGGTTCGGCTTCGGAAATTACTGGATTTAAACCACTTCAATCACGGGATCAGGACATTACCTTCGAGTTCGGGCATCAGCAATTTCACTTCGAGATCGGATGTTATTTTAAGTTTGGCCTCGAATTTGATAAGAATAGTTCGGTCATTACTTTGAGGGTCAGATGGGAATAAACAATTGAACTACATTCTGCATATAGTCATGAGGCCTCAATTCTGACCAATATGACGGTGCCCAGGATCCAACTTAAGGTTCCACAAGGGATCTATCAAATCTGCTGCAGATCTTTTAAGAGAGGTCACAGATATACTTGTAGTGCTGAGGAGGTGCGACAGATGATAATAGAGGTTACTGATTTAATACTAGAGGATCCTCCTCCTAGGCTACCACCAGAGAATCCATCAGGAGTGCTAGATGTAGAAGAAGAGATGGATAAATATCTTCGGGATATTCATGAACAGTTGAAACGATATGTTCACAAGCACAATGCCAAGCCCAATGATCAGGTCGGAAACCATCCCCGTTTAGTATTTTTTGACGTGAGTAATTTTGATAGGATAATTTTAGTCAAGGCTGTTTTGGAATGGATGATCGCATGGACTAGTATTTTTGTGGGATCCGAAGTCACCGATGTGAACTCGAGGACGAGTTCCTTTCAACCCGGGGTGACTGATGCAGGAGGATTCGTCAGTTTATCTTCAGATACTTTTGGAGCAAGATCGGTCCATCTTCGGATGATCTCGGATGGGCTCGACTGTCTAAACCAAGGGTTCGGGCCTCAGTATCTAGAAGTATATGACTTCGATAATGACCTTAATTCGGATCAGACCTCTTCGGATAATAGCCTTCGGATTGTTATCGCATCAAGTTCGGGGTTGAGGTCGGGGTCATGGTTGGAAGATCGGGAATTCCTTCAAAGTCAGACATCTCTTCGGGGACCTTGAGGTCAGGATCGATAATGCTCTTCGGGGACCTTGAGGTCGGAATCGATAATGCCCTTCGGGAACAGCTTCAGTTCTTTATTTTTGATAGTTTTTTATTTCCTTTTATTTTATTTCCTTTATTATTATTGGGCATATAATCTAGTTATTAATTATTAGGTGTCACATGGTAATTGCACGTGAGTTGGTTACCAAGGTTTAAGGAAATATAGTGACAGATATTGGGGACCAGCTACGTGGCAGGAGAGAGAAAAATTTGACAGAATATGTTAGCTACCTTTTTAGCATTTTCCTTTTTTTAATATTTCCTTTTATGTATTTCTTTTTTTGTGCCCAAGTTTTAATTAGTTATATATACCCGGCTTGTGGGTATAGAGGAGGGAATTGAATATATTGATAAAAACTTTTCTGAGAATTAGAGTTGAGAGTTTCTCCTCTTATTTCTTTTGGTGAATGTCTTGTATCTTTACCTATAGATTTGTATTAACTTAGCCTGCAGGATAATCGCTATCCCGCTTCGGCGTCACAACCTTTAGAAAAGTCAGCACATAACAACCCCGACCTGAAATCCGTCGCTAAAAGTGAAGGGTTAGCGACGAATTTAATTTCGCACTTTTAGCGATAATTTTTTGGTCTGGCTATTATGTGATGATTTTTCTAAAAGTTGGGATGCAAAGTGCAATTTACTTACATCTATGTATGTATATCTATGTGTGTGTGTATATATATATATATATATATATATATATATAAAGGATCAAGAGTATACCCCCCTTATGTGACATACCAAGCATACCTCTTTTAGTGATGGACCGGGCGACGGTTTGGTCTGTCACTATAGCTTTTTTTAGTGATGGACAACATATCGCGTCGCTAAAAGCTATAGTGACGGATCGAACCTATGACAACGGACCAAACCGTCATCCGGTCCGTCGCTAAAGGTGGTATGCTTGGTATGTCAAATAAGGGGTTATGCTCTTGATCCTTTACACACACACATACACACACACACACACACACACACACACACACACACACACAGGGAGAAACGGGAAATTAATTAGTCGTACCTTCTTGATGAAACTATCATAGTAAATATCTTCAAGTTCAATTATAAGCGAAAAAGATCGGTACCTTTGTGTAGGTGTACTTCTTACATCACATGTTATACCTCAATACGTGGCGCATGAAGTACACCCGAAAACTACTAAACAACTTTATTCATCAATGGTCTAAAATTATAATTACTTCTTCCATTGTTCTTTTTAAGTCCGACTCCCATACCCACACATCTTTTCTTAATTTTCCCTAATATCTCAGGTCTCATTCCCTCTCATGTTGTGAGAGGGACAACTATGGGAAAACAAAATGGAAAAACACCAATGAGAAATGACAAGAACATTGTACAACACGAATGTGTAACGTACAATCTACCCAATTTAGCATTTTGTGTTCTTCATGTCGACCTGGATGATTGAGATACTGATTTCCATCATCAAGTAGATCTCCATCCTTTCTAAACAAATCAAAATCAGAAAAGTTAAGAAATGATAAATAGTTAGAATTAGTAAGACAAATAACGCCGAATATATAGTTACAATACATACCATATAACGCCCTTAAATTCGTGTATTTGCTATAAGAGACTTGGTACTCATTATTCAATCATTATCCACAACATCTAACTAAAACACAAACTAAATGACATAAAATAATCACAATAAGGTCTTACATTCCTCCCAGGTTCAAAACCTTACTAGCTATTACAAATTAATACAAAAATATTACATTAATGATAATAATTTAATACATCATATATATTATTCTTCCTTATACTTTCTTTTTTCCTTATATTTGCTTGACCCTTCAGATCCTCCGTCATTAGCCGAAAAATATTAAAATTTGTGAGAGTGAGCTACTAATATGCTCAACAAATACAAAATAATATAATAAAATATATTTCTGTCATATATTCACCGAATAACATCACTGATGAATGAACAATTGAAGGTTCAAGAAAATAATATCTTCACAAGATAATAAACTTGCATTCTCAAAGGCTTAACATATTTTCACAATTTTGAAAGACAATTGAGTGGCTGTAGGAACTATGAACTATCTAAAATTTATTCATGAATCGGGGACTGAGAACTCTCCATAATTATCTACCAATCACAAAGACTGCGAACTTTCCGTAAAGTATCATTAAGGAATCAACCTAACACTACCCCATGTTACACGTACCATTATCTCCACACTCTATTTTGATAGTGTATGTCAATTTCCCGACATCATCACTTACGCCTCATATCTAGGGTTGTTCTACTTAGTTATAACATCAGAATCTGCACCAAAATAATTTGGTTTGGAACACATTAACCATCTCCAAAGAACATTCAATAATTCAATAAGTTAAAGAATTACATCAACTAAGTCTAGCCAAAACAAATAGCATAAATGCATTACTTAAAAGAAATTCATTAATAACAAAAACTTTCCAAAATACAGTTCAATAATTGAAGCACATAAGTGCTGGAACTTGCATGTATTAAGTGTACTTTTTTTACTTAACTTATTCACTTCCTTCAGTTGATTACCTACAACATGCATAAGGATTTATTTAATCAACTTATTGATTATTATTAATAGTTACTGTCAGTAACTATTCATAATCATGCTTCGGTATTTTCGTCAACAATCAGAGATCTTCTAGGATCGGAGCATTAAATGAGCAACGACAACTTTCGAACAGGACAATCTCAAGGATGTCTATAAGTGGCATGCAAATTCAATCCAATAGTAACGATAAAAAAATATACAAGTTGAACTACTGCCAAACTCTCAAGAACTCTATTATACAAATTTAGAACAACTTGTTCTGTTGCTAAGTTTTTCATTGCTGGACTTAAAGCTACTTAGCAGCATCTCCAACTAAAACTCTCTCTTAGTGATTGTTCAGGTCTTAGTGACCTTTGTAACCAAGTCTAACTGACTTGAAGGGTTCTGTCATGTGAACCAATCTTAGTGACCTTTGTAAACAGGTCTTAGTGACCTTTGTTACTAGGTCTTGGTGACCTTTTTAATCAAGTCTTAGTGACTTGTTCCAAGCCTTTGTGACTTGAAGAAATCTTAGTGATTCAGTTGCTATAACTGTTCTTAGTGAACACCCATCCTTAATGGATTATTCCTGCTCGAAGAGTAGAATAGTGGACTATGAGATATTTATTCTCTGAACCGTTAAAATCTATTGTGTCTCTTCACTTCCAGCACTTACAATTCTGCAAAGTCGTTTATATTTATTTATGACTTAATTCCATCTTTGTGCTAAATTTAGAACTGTGATTCTATGAAATCTTTGAAAGGGATTTTCAAATTATCATTCCCCTGTGCATAATTAAATTAACCTACTTAATTTATAAGTTGGTAATACTTATTTAAAATGAAAAGTTTTTAAAGGATCTATTCAACCCCCCTCCTTCTAGATCTCTTAGTACCTTTGGAAAACAACACTCTTTTTGCTAATTAAATTCCTTAAAGATTAAAATTTACATAATATACATTCAAACATACTTTTTTGTAATTATAAAGTAAAATTTTAATACCCATAAAAAGTGCAAATTAACACAAATTCCAAATATTAAAATTTACGTAAAACAAACTTAGACAAAACTTGTTATAAATGAATCATATCATTCATATAAAAAAGTGTTGAACATTGCATGTTTAATTTGAAGATAAGAATTAAAGTTGATAAATGCAGTCAATAGTAGAATTATAAAGTCCTTTGATTGCTCATGATGTAAAAGGACTTAGTTAGATAAGATCAAAACTGCTAGGTTGATCTTTTGGATTTGAATGTATTGAGTTGTAAAGTCCTTTGTGGTGATCACGGACTTAGTTTATGTAAAGATCAAATTTGTTAGGTTGATCTTGTGTTATATCTCTTCTATCAGTTTGATCGTAGAATGGACTCTACGACGCTGCATAAAGCAAACTCAACGACTAAGTCTGTTCGTAGAGTGGACTCCACGATTCCGCGCCAGGAAGACTCTACGATTTGGTCAAAGCGAAGGAACATACTCTACGACCAATCGTAGAACGAACTCTACGACCAAAGCAAGTAATCGTAGAACGGACTCTACGACCAATAAAGTAGCCGTAGAATAAAACTCAACGATCTCAAGATAGATTGCCTTATCATTGAGCAGTCACTGAAGCAAAGACAATCGTAGAGTTAAGCAAAAGTAAGAGACTTTTGAGCAACACTTCGATCAAAACCTAAATCATCGGATGACTCTTCTCTTGTACTAAAAAATAGAAGCAACTTCGTTGAGAAGAACAATCTGCATCAATGTGTCAGATAAATCTCTGCCAAGAGCTTAAAGTCAGAAATATCATAGGACTGACCAAAGCATGCTATGTAACAGAAAGAAGACTTTCAAGGTAGAAAATTTAGAAGACTGTGTCCTATCAGCCCTATTTCTATGGGAGACCAAACGCCTCTATGAAAGTTGGTAGAAACCTACGACTGTCATGTCTTGTCCCAATGAAAAAGGAAATATCTTTTTGGACAGTACTTGCAGGTCAATTAATACATCGTTAGAGCATTAATGAGCTAAATGAATATAATATTCAGTAGCTCTACATTGTGAGGTAACGGACAGAAATTGAAGAAAAGGGCAGAGTTCAAACGGGAAGAAATCCGAAACTCCTAAATGAGAAGCCTAGATTCACTACAGAAAAAAAAAAGATAAAAAAAAAGGAGAAACACACAAGAAAGAGAAAGATACGCAAGAGTTGAAAAAGATCAAAAGCCAAAGTATCTTGCATCGCTACTAAGTTTTTCAGAACTTATGTTAAACGCAACTTAGTAGCACACTAAAATCTACACTACTTGAGAAGAGTTCTTAGTGAACTAGAGTATCCAAGTCTGTTGGACTTGAAGAGTTCTTAGTAAACTAGAGTTCCGAGACTGCTGGTCTTGAAGGAATCTTAGTGATTCAAAAATTGTAAAAATATCCTTAGTGGATTTGCTGCTCAAGGAGCAGAACAGTAGAGTAGGAGTCTTGTGAACTCTGAACCACTTAAAATCTTGTCTATTTCATCTTGTGTTTATTAACTACTATAACTGTTATATATTTGCTTGTTGAATTATTACATTAACATATCAAAAAGGGGTAACTAAATCATATTCCGTTGTGTTAAACTATTTGATTAATAATTCATTCTTTCTTAAAGCCAAATAAGGAAAAAAGTTTTAAAGTATCTATTCAACCCCCCCCCCCTCCCTCTTCTAGATATCTTCCGTGTCATTGGGAACTAACAAAAAGTATTAAAAAATATGTTAATTATTGTTCTCAAATACAAAACTAAACATAAGTCACACTTAGGCATAATTATTTACGGTAAAAATGACAAATGTTGTTGCTGAAAAAAAGAAAAAATATATTAAAAGAAAATTATGTTTACAAAATAGAGGTAATAGTAAATATTATTGCATTTTCTTTTATTCAACACTGCCACAAAAAGAACACCAACTATATACTAAAAAATTTAATCAAAATCATAAACATCCCAAATTTTGATATATACTCAAGCAAATTTAACATATGAAAATCATATTATGAAAAAATATTTTTTTCTTATTAAACACCGAAAAACTAAACTATCAACATACTCAATGCACTCTAATTAGAACAACTCCATTAATAATTTAATATAAAGCTCTTAATATTTGTATCATTTATCAAAAAATATGTGTTAATTAAACTAATTAAATTAGTTTTTTTTATAAGTTACCTACAATTTGAATGAGATTATCTTAATTACAAATAAAAGTATATTAATTAAAATGCATTGTTTTAAAATAGGATAGTTTTGTCATTATATATTATGCATTAATTAAAATTTGATAACATTCAAGGGTAAATATATAATGTTATCTATTTAGTCAACCTTAAAAACTTGCAGGGGTACTAACTGTTACTTAAAAAATTAAAAAAGAGATAAATGTCATTATAATTGTCTAGAAATAGTGTCACTGTGTTTTACTATGTTTATACATTATTGAGATCCCCTCAGTTAAAAACTTTGACTTCACCACTTTCTATGGAGCTAGGTCCAATCAAAGATAATCATATTAATTTACCATCTCATTTTTCGGTCTTATCTACTGTCTCATTACATGTATTAATACCAAATAATCTTTACGCTTTTGCAAAATTAATTGTCGATAAAAGAATAAATGACATTTACACTTTAGACAATATATTGGGACAATGGATTTGAATTCCTATTCAAAGATTAGAAAACTAAACAACATTTTCATAGAAGCAAATCATAATTTGTACATATCAAGGAATTATTCGTACATATATTAATTAACACATCATATATATATAGAGGAGAACGTTTTAATTTTAGGGAGTTATCAACTTAGGAATAACCCATAGTGGTTCTTCCTTTTGCATAGTAAAAAGATTATTGTCCTTCATATCTATTTGAACAGGTTCCATATCTGTAGAAAGAAACCAATAATAATTGTGGATCAAAGAAGCCACAATTAAGAGAACTGCACTAGAAGCCAAAGGTTGTCCGGGGTACATTCTCCTCCCTGGACCAAAAGATATGTACTCGAAATTTTTCCCCTTATAATCATAATTTGTACATACCAAAGCATTATTCATACATATATTAATTAACACATCGATCATATATATATAGAGGATAACTCTTATTGTAAGGGGTTAAATGCACGGTTGACCCCCGAACTCTTAGGTTTTTAGATTTTGATACACTTACTTTCAAGCAACGCAAATTGAGCCCAAAACTTTTTAAAAACTTGGATATTGAACCCCATGTGCCACATGTGCGTTGACTGCCCACGTGGCGCACATGTGGCACAGGTGACATGGCGGTGACATGGCAGTTTAATGAAATAAAGGAAAAATATTGTTTCTAGCAAGATTTGAACTCATGACCTCAAATTTGAATTTTGAAACATAAAACCACTAAAGCACTTAAGCCTAATTGTTTATATTACTCAACAACTAATTGATATTCCCAAGTAGCAACCTATTATTATTACTACAACTATTATATTATTATTATTACTACTACTACTACTACTACTACTACTACTACTACTACTACTACTACTACTATTATTATTATTATTAAAAATTATTAATATTATCATTCGTATTATTATTATTATAATTATTATTATTATTAGGTATTATTATTATTATTATTATTATTATTATTATTATTATTATTATTATCATTATTATTAAATATTATAATATTATTATAGTAATAATAATAATAATTATTATTATCCTCATTATTATTATTATTACTACTACTACTAATACTACTACTACTACTACTATTATTATTATTATTATTATTATTATTATTATTATTATTATTATGACCCGAAAATTCATAAGACTGGTTTGTATGGTCTTAGGTGATTATTGTGATTTAAGGCTACGCTAATTCTCGGATGAGGGAGTAGTGGACAGTCGATTTGGGAAATTTTTAAGCTTTCGAGGATTCGAGCGGGAAATTGAGGTTTAGATATAAAACTAACCCTGGTAAAGTGACAGACGATCACTGGAAAGAAATTAGAGTCTTGTCATGAAGGGGATAGGACAGTGTTGTAAAACAATGCCCATGTTAAGAAAATCGATGAGATTGTTCGGAGAGGCAGATGTTGTAAGGGTCTAGAAATGGACCAAACTTTAACCAAGTGGTGATAGTGGTAATTCCGAGGATGAACTCATCTTTTGAGTTAGTCAAAAATTTAATCTGAATAAGAGATGAATGCGTAGGAATGACTAAGCATTTAACCTAATACGAATATTAGGGTTAAAAGAGAATATTTTAATATAAATAAATGAATTTATTAAACAGTAATTATAAATTTCCGTGCGATTAAATTAAATTATTATATGATGGCTTGAGGTTATTTAATTATATGTTGAGATAATTAAAGAAATTTAAGGAAGGTTCAATTAATGGATTTAGTAAATTAATGGACCAATCTAAGATGTGTAATATCAAAGTTTGATAGGGTTATTGAGCTATGTGATTAATTTATTAAATAGCTAGCAAGTTAAATTGGAGGAATAAATTAATTAATGTGATTATTAATTTATGAGAGTGCTTAAACATTAAAAATGTTATTTATTTCCATTTGGAAGGTTGTTAATAGTGGATTATTAACAGTTTATAATTCCACTAGGAAATTAATAATTTGAAGTTGTCAAATTGGTTTATTAAACAAGCCCAATTTAATTTAATTGTTAATGGACTTGTAAATTGGTTATGAGATAATTTAATTGGCCCAACATTATGAGTATGGCAAGCCATATAGGAGGTCCAATGACTTATTTATTTGAGCCCAAATGGATTTAACTAGTGGCCCAAAGGATAGCCCAAGTGTGTTAACTAAATAAATTTATTGGTAGCACAATTGATTAAAATGCCTAGCCCATTTGATTAATTAATGCTTGGCCCAATCATTTAATTAATTGGAGTCCAAATGAAATGTAACCAAGGCCCCATAGATTTAATGTCTAGAGACCCAAACATGAGCCCAAGTATAATTTCATTGGTGGATTTATGTATATGTATCAATATACATATATATCACCACATTGTGGCTATTAAATGAAATGAGAAAAATAATCAAATATTGGGGAAAAGGAGAGGGCATAGCCGGTAGCTTTAGTGGAGTATTGGGAGCTGATTTCTTGCTTCTTTTAGTGGCTCAATGTTTGGGGAAAAGCAAGGAAAAAAAGATGGAAGCTAGTAGGCCTATTTTGGTTGATGGATGGGTGATGTGTGTATACTTACACCAAGTGTAAGTATACATTTCATCTAATAACATTCACTAACATCTCTTTTACTCTATCACTCTCTCATTCTATCATCCTTTTCATCTTCCAAATCTAGAGAGCAAAATAGAGAGAGGTTAGAGAGAAAATGAAAGAACACTTGATGTTCTTGAGCTTCTATAAAAAAATAAATCACCAAGTGAGACTTGGAGGAGGAGTGCACGGAAACTAGGAGGGTCTTGGTGGTCTTCAAGCTTCACCTCATTCTTTGGAAGGAAGAGAAAAATAGCACACAAGTCCAACAGGTATAAAAAGTTCATACAAACCCTAGTTTGTGCTTTCATTTGTATTTTTGGTAATTTCCATGGTGAAAAACCATTTTCAAAGCTATAAATGTTTATATCCATGCTAGATTAGTAAATCTAGGGTTCAATGGGTTTAACATGTGTATTTATGGGTATCTATTATGAAAAGTTTAGCAAAAAGCTTGAAAACGATTTTTACCGACGGAACCCTAAATGAACGTGTGATTCGGAGTTTTATATTTTGAAACCTAAAAGTTAGGTATGAGATTTTCTTCTTGGTTATGGTAAATATATAAGTTAAGAACAAAACCTAGTTGGCAAAATGTTCGTGTGAGTTGTTATGGTCAAGATATGATTTTTAGACAAAAGAAGGCCATTTTAAGAACTTAATGTGCAAACATTCCACTTTGTGGCTATTTTTCATAACCAAAACTTTTCCAAAAATTTGATCCAATGATGGAATATTGTAGCTTAGGAAGATACGAATCCATCGATACCAATTTGAGGTCATTTGGATTTGTAGATTTCATTTTATTCAAGTTTTAATCAAATGAGCAAAAGTTGAAAAATCAGAAAATGACAATTTTGCAGATTCTGCAAGAGGAGGGCCGGGGCCCTTGACACTGTTCATCGACAGTGAGTTTTTCGTTCCGGGTTGGGTCGGGCCATTCGGGTCGGGTCGATTCGGGTTATTTAAGTCCAAAATGGATTAAAATGTTTAAAAATTAATATAATTAATTTGAGAGCCAAAATAATAATTATTTATTATTTATGATAAATAATAAATAAGGTAAATTAAAAGCCATTATTATGATAAATTAGTTAATTAATTATTATTTAAATGATATTAAATAATAATTAAAGGGAGATAAAGTTAAAATAGTAATTATTTATTATTTAATTAATATTAAATAATGAATAAGGATAATTAGTTAATTAATTATTATTATTTAAATGATATAAAATAATAATTAAAGGGAGATAAAGTTAAAATAGTAATTATTTATTATTTAATTAATATTAAATAATGAATAAGGATAATTAGTTAATTAATTATTATTTAAATGAGTAAATAATAATTAAAGGGAGATAAAGTTAAAATAGTAATTATTTATTATTTAATTAATATTAAATAATGAATAAGGATAATTAGTTAATTAATTATTATTTAAATGATTATAAATAATAATTAAAGGGAGATAAAGTTAATATAATAATTATTTATTATTTAATTAACATTAAATAATGAATAAAGGATAATTAGTTAATTAATTATTATTTAAAGGATATTAAATAGTAATTAAAGAAAGATGAAATTTATATGGTAATTATTTATTATTGAATAAATGAGGATGATTAATTATTTAGTTATTATTTAAAGGGTATTAAATAATAATTAAAGGGAGATGAAGTGAATAGAATAATTATTTATTATTTAATTAATATTAAATAATAAATAAGGTTAATTAATTAAGAAATGATTATGTATTTGATATTCAATAATCATTAAATGAATTAAGGAAAATTAATTAATTATTATTTAAATTAAATAATAATTAAAGTGAATTAAGGTTAATGAGATAATTGTTATGTAATAGTAAATAACAAGTAATGTTAATTTAATTATTTATTTAACTAATATTAAATAAATAATGTGAAATAATTAAGAAAATAATTGTTTATGTGAAGATAAATAAAGAAGTAAAGTTAATTGAATTAATTATTTATTTAAATAATATTAAATAAATAATGTGGAGTAATTAATGAAATAATTGTTTATGTGAAAATAAATAAACAAGTAAAGTTAATTGAATTAATTATTTATTGAAATGATATTAAATAAATAATGTGAAGTAATTAAGAAAATAATTGTTTATGTGAAGATAAATAAACAAGTAAAGTTAATTGAATTAATTATTTATTTAAATAATATTAAATAAATAATGTGGTGTAATTAATGAAATAATTGTTTATGTGAAGATAAATAAACAAGTAAAGTTAAGTAAATTAATTATTTATTTAAATGGTATTAAATAAATAATGTGAAGGAATTAAAGGGAATAAAGTGTAAAACAATTTACGGGTAATTGTTGGAGTGTTTAGTTATTACCAATATTATAAATTATTATTAAAGGATTTATAATTAATGATAAGTGGATAAATATTATTAATGGATTAATAATATGGATAATTGGGTGAATATTATTAAGGGCTTAATAATATTAGTAACCAATTAAGGTGTTGTTCATTACGTGAGAAGCGTTAATAATTTAGTGATGTATTATTAGTGTATAATAATACTGGTTGGTAATTTAAAATATTATCTAAGGAGGATAATATTGTCTTATAATTTACGAGTTAATAAATAGGGAATTCTGTGTTGTAGAGTAAATTCTTTTAAGAATGGCAGCTGAGTTCCTATGTACTTTACTAATTGCCAGACAAGCAAATTAGGTCTTTCGAAGGCAGTAATTCGATTTGTTGAGCGTTAATGATGGAACGCGGATTTCAGACTGGTAGCGTAAGCCCATGCGACTATCAGGCAAGTTTTTCAGTACTATGTGCTATACTTGCGAACTTGTTTTCTATATGCATAAATTATTAAGTGTGCACTCATTTTATGTGCTAACTGATTTTAAATGTGCCTGTGTACAGTCATATGTTGTTAATAGCTGATATATGATTAATGCTATGAATTGAATGTGTTATATGAGTTATATAACTTGGAAATATTGACATGCATAGTAAGCATGTGTAAATTGTATAAATGCAAAGCATGATAAGCATGATGCCTATGTAAATGCCAAGCATGAAGCATAAAACATAAATTAAATGTAACCTACGTGTTATGTGTTAGCTGTTAGACTTGCTGAGCCGTCGTGCTCATTCTTGCTATAATAAATATTTTCAGCGAGGAGCAAGGAATGTGAAGATCCCGGTAATCGCAGAGAAGATGTTTGAGGTTTATTTTTAATTTAAGACGTTGTTGTTAGAACTGCTTTAAGCTAACGTCGTAAAAGCCTTGTAATAACAGTGAAAGGCATTTGTATATTAAGACGAGTGTTAATGTTTCGTAAACTCGTGCAATTAAAAGCAGTTAGTAAATAGTCATATCGACTTATGGATTAGGTTGCGAGCTGTTATTTGCTCACAATGGTTGTGATACACTAGGTCATCAAATATAAATGATCTGAGTTGTAGTATTTATGTAAAGATTGCGATTCTGAGACAAGGTAAAGTAAATGTTATAAAAATTTAAATTTACCGAGTTTTTCAACAACATGCCTTTATTTAAATGTTGTGGAGTTTATTCGTTGACGAGCGGGAGTCAAAGGTCGTAAACCCCGGGGCGTCACAATTATTATTATTATTAAAAATTATTAATATTATCATTCATATTATTATTATTATTATTATTATTATTATTATTATTATTATTATTAATTATTATTATTATTATTATTATTATTACTACTACTACTACTACTACTACTACTACTACTACTACTACTACTACTACTACTACTACTATTATTATTATTATTATTATTATTATTATTATTATTATTAATAATATTATTACCGATATTATTATTAGGTATTATTATTATTATCATTATTATTAAATATTATAATATTATTATAGTAATAATAATAATTATTGTTATTATCCTCATTATTATTATTATTATTATTATTATTATTAAAAATTATTAATGTTATCATTCGTATTATTATTATTAATATTATTATTATTATTACCGATATTATTATTAGGTATTATTATTATTATTATCATTATTATTAAATATTATAATATTATTATAGTCATAATAATAATTATTATTATCCTCATTATTATTATTATTATTATTATTATTATTATTATTATTATTATTATTATTATTATTATTATTATTATTATTATTGTTATCATTATATTATTATTATTATTATTATTATTATTATTATTATGAGGGGGCGCGGATGAGGGACGGTAATGGTGCAACAAGAGGGGAAAATACTTCGGCCAAAAACAATTTCCAACTAAAGTAATATGTTGCACAGGGGAGAATAATAATAATAATAATAATAATAATAATAATAATAATAATAGTAGTAGTATTAGTAGTAATAATAGGAATAATAATAATAATAATAATAATAATAATAATAATAATAATAATAATAATAATAATAATAACAATAATAATAATAATAATAATACTAATAATAGTAGTAGTAGTAGTAGTAGTAGTAGTAGTAGTAGTAGTAGTAGTAATAATAATAATAATAATAATAATAATAATAATTATTATTATTATTATTATTAATATTATTACCGACATTATTATTAGTATTATTATTATAATAATAATAATAATTATTATTAATTATGTGCATCATCAGAATCAATTCCAAATGAATCACGTCCATGATTGCGTCAAATGCAACATACTCCATGTGGGGGTACAATCGTCTTTTGTTGTAGGGTACTAGAGACATTTGATTTAGATAATATGATCAATTTCTTGGCTTAAATTTTTAGTTAGAGAAGTGATGTTCAAGTGGTTATAACTTGCAAGTTTTAAGCCTAAGGTCTCAAGTTCAAATATTGGGAGAAGGTATTTTTTCACTTATTAAGGCTGATTTTGCCACGTGTGCGGTCAACTCACATGTGGCACACTCGGGTTCAATATCCAAGTTTTTAAAAAGTTTTGGGCTCAATTTGCGTTTATCGAAAATAAGTGTATCAAAATCCAAAAACCTAATAGTTCGAGGGTCAACCGTGCATTTAACCCTACTGTAAGAGAGTTCTTAACTTAGGAATAACACAGAGTTGTTCTTCTTTTTGCATAATAATATCCATCATGTCCTTCATATCTATTTTAGAAGGTTCCATGTCTTTAGGAAGAAACCAATCATAATTGTGGATCAAAGAAGCGACAATTAAGGGAATTGCCCTGGAAGCCAAAGGTTGTCCAGGGCACATTCTCCTTCCTGAACCAAATGGTATGTACTCAAAATTTTGCCCCTTATAATCCACCCCTGATCCCATAAAGCGCTCCGGTTTGAAGCTCAGCGGATCATCCCAGATATTCGAGTCTCTTGCAATAGCCCACATGTTTACCAAAATTAGGGTGTCTTTTGGAATTTTGTAGCCCATAACTTCACATGTTTGAACAGCACGGTGAGGTAAGAGCAATGGGCCTGGAGGGTGCAATCGAAGAGTTTCTTTAACACAAGCTTCAAGGTAGGGTCAATTTGGTAAGTAGGATTCTCTTACAATGTCGAAACCAATTACTTTTTCAAGTTCATCGCGAAGTTTACTCATGACCTGTTGATTTTTTAGTAATTCTACCATTATCCACTCGGATGTTGCGCTTGTGGAATCTGTACCACCACTAAATAGCTCCTGAAAAATAAATCGAGGGAACAAAGTTAAGTCGATAAAAGTTTAGGATATACTCTCTCCATCCTTAAAAATATGTCTTCAAGTAAAATATTTTGTCCAAAAAAAGAACGTCTAAAAGTAGTCATATAAAATAAGAGTAAATACTAGTTTATTCCTATAAGTATACTTAAATAGGGTTCACTAAAATCAAAAAAGACAGATTTATTAGTGTACTCACATTTTGTTCCACTCTGGGTAAAAAATGACACTTATTTTACACTCTCTCCTGTACTTTAGTTTTCTTAATTTATATAAAACTTCTACTTTAAACTACTTTTTTGAGAATGGAGAGATCTACAATTTATATAATATAGATCAACTAGATTTAACTCAACAACGGTGTTTACTCCAAACTAGATGCGATAATCTAAAAATAAATACATGAAAAAGGGAGTTGATCTGATCATCAGTAAACCCGTTTCCAATCAAAGCATCCATAAAATCTACATGATTTTGATCAATTTTTCCTTCCCTTCTTTCCTTTACAATACTTCCCCAACAAGCACACGTTTTCTCAAATAAATCCATCAACTTCTTGTACATACTTTGAACATCAAAACCACCAAATAATAGTGGCTATAAATCTGCTAATTGTGGAGTAGAAGCAACCACCGCAAATCTCCTAATATATCCCCTCATTTCTTTACCCAATCCCACACCTTCAAAATCTACGAAGTCGACAGAAAAAAGTATGTTGCTAATTATGTTCATTACAGTAACAAATACTATCTCTTTGATCTGCAAAATCTCCCCTTCTTTAGAACCCAAATAGGAAACCATTTCCACCGCTTTCTTTTCTCTTATTTTCACATGGGACTCCATCGCCTTGGCTGAGAAAAGCTCACTCCTATAAATACCTCGTACGTTCTTCCAACCATCGCCACACTCATCGAATTGCGCTGATGATAAATTATGAAGAAGCTTTGAGCCTCGAAGCGGACGTGACACGCACCGACCTAGTAGAAAATTAAAAAAGAAAAGAAATATATCAATGGTATATATAATATTCCTCCATGATTACGAGAGATAATTGTGTTTATATATATACTAGACAACTTAATTAATGATCAAGACAAGACCAAATATAAAATATATCAAATCTAATAATATGTGGATGGATATATTCCAACATACAGGGACAGAGGGAGTATAGGGTCGGGGTGTATTCAAAATTTGACTTTACTAAAGGCTACCCCAAGATTTATAAAAAACTAAAATATAATGTAACACTCTTGGAAAAAAATATATGAAAATTACGTCCTTAGTTCCAAATAATGAGTTATTTTTTTAAGTCAGTTTAAAATAGGGAAAAACTTACAAATATCACTTTTCTCACTTTTAGACTTTTAGGGTATCATTATACGAATCCCAAATTTTATACTCCCTCTTTGCTTCACTTTGAAAAGGGTCGTAATAAACCTCGACTATTGGCGCAGTGGTTTAAGCTTAGCCCTGAGACGAGCCGTAAACCCGGACGTCCTGAGTTCGAGTCCCACTAGCAACAATAGTTATGCCTTAATTGGTAACGGGGCCACGGGTCGCACGTTTCAGGGTGAATCCATGTCTTAGGCAGAGCCTGTGCGCAAAGCCTGGCCCGGGGTGGGGAGACTTAGTCCGATTGCGGTTGGGATACTCCACATTATCAAAAAAAAAAAAAAAAAAGGGTCGTAATACAAAGAAATCTTATTTCAACAAGAAAGTATATCTGTCCACAAAGTTTAGATCGGGTGCGATGGTCGAACCTCACAAAATTATTCGTGATCTAACGGTTATCTCAGCCCCTCGTCGTCCTTACTAACATACCTGAAAGTATACGATCATGGACTTTGAGAATTTCTGCAGCAGCTGCAGGTGAGGACCCGACGATGAGGAGTTGTGCGCCGAGGCGCAGAGATATTAGTGGACCATGGATTTTGGCAAGGTTGGCGAGGAGATGTGGAAATTTTCCTCTCATTTGGAAGATGTTGCCTACTAGTGGCCATGCATATGGGCCTGGTGGAAGTGGTAGTGTTTTGGCTTTGGAAGTATGTTTGAAAATGATCAAAGAGATGACGAATAGTAATAGTATGGCAAGGAACAAAGTATTCATATCTCCTAAATCTTTTGTTGTTAGATTCATGGTGATAGTTTGGATACCTAATGGCTAATTATCTTTTTGTGGCTGCTTTAATGCTCTTGGATTATGTTTATTATATAGAAGGAGAAAGATAGACAAGAGAATAAATAAATAAAAGACACATTGGGCCCTCGTTTTTGTCTAATTGTTTGCAAATTATGAATCCAATGGGAAAATGTTAAAATAAATCTCTTCATTTGATAAGAAGCACTTTCTATTCGTATCTCCTAAATCTTTTGTTGTTAGATTCATGGTGATAGTTTGGGTAGCTAATGGCTAATTATCTCTTTTGTGGCTGCATTAATGCTCATGGACTACGTTTATTATATAGAAGGGGAAAGATAAGAGTACTTATTCAGTGGTCCTGGACACCTGCCACGTGGTACTCCACACCATTTATGTGGTGCAATGTGAGTACTTAAAGTGAAATAGTCCACTTTAAGTATTCACATGGCATCACATGAGTGGTGTAGGACATCACGTGGCTGGTGCCCTAAGAGTATCTAATAATTTTTCAAAAACTAGACATGAGAATAAATTTTTTATTTTAAACTTGTGAATAAGTTCAAATAATAATTTCATTCATAAGTTTTGGATTTGTAAACTATTACTCTGTCTTATGTCATATTTGCTATACAAATAAAAAATAAAAACAAAAATTATACTTAGAAAGAACGCGCTTTCAATATATAGAAATATAAAGTGATTCAACGTCCTCAAGAATGTCATCATATTTTCATTATTAAGCCATTATTGCTTATTTTTAAAAGAAAACATTAAACATATATAGTTCCTTAATATTTTCAAATTTTACAACAACAAAAAATACTTATTTTTATGAAAATTGACGGAGTGTTTAAATATTATTTTGTCTTTTACCTATGTAGCTATATACTATTCGTACAGTTCTATTAATAAAGGTTTTTCATGTCACTCCAATGACCCGCCCGTGTAGCTATTTTGATTAATTTAGATTTATCATGAGCGTTGGCAACAAGGGAGGTGACCGTGGGGTAGTCCTCTACCGAAAAACACATTCGGTCAAAATAAGAATATATTTAAGGGCAAGTTTACACACACCACAATCAAATACTACATCAAACACTATATCCATTCACACTATTAAACAGTTGGATATGACACGGATTTCAATGTCATGGCTCACCTTTTAATTATGTAGATGGATGTAGTGCTTGACGTAGTGTTTGGTTATTGTGTGTTTATACTTATTCTACATTTAAACTAAAACGTGTATCAGTAAGTTTATGAATTCAGCATTGGTTGAATGGAGAGAAGTCACTGTTGCTTTTTGGTCGGGGATTTGCTTGAAGTAGATTTCGTCGCTTTTCTTGAGGTTTTCAAGAATAGTCTTGATAAGCTCATTTAATCTACCGCCAAACTCCTTGGACATTTCATCAAGTACTTTGGCGGTCGTCTCAGCAATATGGGCTAGACCTTTCTGAATACCCGTAGTAGTGTTCTGGATACCAGTGTTGCACTTATCAGCAATGATGTACAACATTAGCTCGAGCTGGATCTTGGGTGGTACTACTAAAACTCTTTTGAGCATCTATTCCATTAAGGCTTCGACCCTTTCCTTATTTTCCCGGTTTATTTGATTGAATAAAGAATTAGAAAGTGCTAAATCTAAGTTTGGATTATTGGAGGAAGAGGGTATATCTATATGAGGAAGAGAAGTAGACGGTATATTTGTATGGTTAGTGTTTTGAGTATTTACAAGAGGAGTTTGGGTTTCTGTATCTATACTAAGAGAGTTATATGACTCAACAATCAGAGAGGATGGAGGAGATGGAGAGGTTAAATGTATATGTGCAGGAGAGGTGTTAGGTGAAAATTAAGTATATATAAGAGAGAGAGAGTATTTATGTTTTCGATCGTAGGGTTTTGGGACTATACGATTGGGGATTGAGGAATTTATTTGTTGATCTTAGGGTTTTGGGATTCTACAATCAGAGATTGAGGGTGTTGGCTCAATGATTTCTCAATACTCCTAGTGTTGGGCTCTATGACTGCTTCATTGCAAGAAAAAGGTTATGTTTTAAAGAATAAAGAAGAATAAATAATGGGGAATTTATTGTATGTACCTGAGGAAGAAGATTCACCATTAGAAATTATTCTTCTAGTGAAGTTGTTGACCCTAGAAAATTTTTGAGACAACACTTTGACGTTAGGATATTTCGTGAATGTCCAAATGATGTAACTAAGATCTCTTCGTAGAAAAGCCTTCAACCAAGGCATGACTGGAAGGAAGTAGAACAGTAAGTCAGTACGATTATCATAGACAGTAGTGCTTCTGTCTAACTCTTCGTCTTCATCAACAAGGAGTCCTTCACCCAAGATGTCCAAATTTATTGGCCCTACCCATTTCCCTTCATAGGTTGGGAGATTTTCAAAGTGCAGTATATGGTTGCTCCCTCTAGGAATGACCGATTTTAGGTTCAGATGCAGGTTGGTTGGACTCTCTTCTGATGTCCTCCACAACAAATTCAATGATCTTGTAAGGTCCAAGGAATCATCGGAAGAGCTTTCAATAGGCGTCTCCCCTTCAAAAATAGCCTTAATTGATTTAGGCACTTCTGGGGTTCTCTTCTTCTTCTTCTTCTTCTTCTTCTTCTTCTTTTTCTTCTTCTTCTTCTTCTTCTTCTAAGAGTCTGAGACATTCTTCACCTTCTTTTTCTTAAGCTTCTTTAATTTCCTCTTCTTTAGCTCAGGTTCAGATACCTTTATAACCGTTTCTTCATCATTTTGTTGTGGTTCTGACATATCAGCCATCTCATTAGCATTAGTTGGCTCGAGCTCATAATTCTTCACCGCCATTTCATTATCTTCTTTATCTTTCTCTACGATTGGAGAGCTAGAAGGCTCTACAATCGGAGTGTTGCTAACAACTGTGGAAGGGGGTTGATTTGAGAACCTTCTTACCCTTTTAACCTTTCAACTGCTTTTTTTCACAAGTTAGCTGACAGAATAATCAATTTGTTTTGCAACTACTTCTTTAACTGAATCACTCTTCCCAGGAACGACTGAATCATCCTGAGAGTCCTTAGGAATATTTCTCTTTTCTTCTTACTTCTTCTTTAGCAGACTATGCTGCTCGATCTGGGCCATTTCAGGCTTGGTTTTCAGCTTCTTCTGAGGTGGCTTCTCAGCAGTAGATGACAATGCCTCTGGGACTTCAAGGGCTATAGAACCCCTAGAGGTTTTGTAATAACCGAGAAAAATTACGAACCTAATCTTTTTTTTTAATATTCATGAGAAAATGTGAAGTTATGTTATGTATGTGTATATGTTATGAGATGAGAATTAGTAAGTTAGTTAATTTAATTAATTTGAATTAACTAAAGAATGAAAAGAAATATAAGAGGAGCTTATGTAATGAGATCATAAAACTTGAATGTTGGCTTGAATGACAAATGAGAAGATTAATAATCACTAAGTGATTTAATTGTATAGTAATGAAGAAGAATGAAGTAAATGAATTAATTAAAGTAGCCCAATATGGGAATACTTATATGTTATGTGTGTATGTAACTATAAGCCCAATATGATGATATGCGATAGTCAATGAGCTAGACAATTCAAGTCTAAAAAATTAGTGTGAATATGTGATATGGTTTTAATTAAACAAGCCCAAACAATTGTAGGTACTTGTATTTTATAATCTAACCCAATCTAATAGCCCAATTAACTTTTGAATAGCAAGTCTAATTGGATTATGTGTTAAACCCAATGGATTTATTAAATAGAGTCCAATAGAAATAAACCAGTAGCTCATGTAATTAATTAAAGTGTGGTCCATGTAATGTATACTTACATGCATTATATGATAGCCCATGTATTGGTAGCTTAAATAAATCAACTAGTAGCCCAAATGAATTAATGTTTGAGCCCAAACAATTTAAAAGAAGAAGTCCAAATGGAATTAATTCTAGAGTCTAATATGGAGCCCAAATGAAAGTAAGTATTGGTGTTATATATATATATATATATATATATATATATATATATATATATATATATATATATATATATAAAAGTAATAAAAAGAAAAGGAAAATTAGGGAAATATAGGCCATATGACCGGATTTTGTGGGACCCCTTTGGGGTGGAGTGTTAAGCTTCATGTTGCTTGAAATTCGCACTTTGCTTTAGTTGTTGATCAACTCCACCAAATCCTCACCAACTCTAGTTAATCAAGTGGTCATTCAACTTGTCAATCTATCAAATAGTAAGCATGATTTAACTCCTAAATTCACCAATGTTAGTTAATTAAATGACTAATGGTGTGTTCCTAGAGTTCTATAAATAGAAGTCACCAACACTTGCGCAAATATTAGTTCATTTGTTTCATTCACTAAATTTTAGAGAGAGAGAGTTCTAGAGAGAAGCTAGAGCATTTGTGAGAGGTCTAGAAAAGAAAATATTTTGAGTGTTAGTAAGTGTAGGTTATTTTTTGTCTATACAAGAAGGAGAAGGATGAGTTCTAGCATTCCATAGCATTTTCCCTAACAAGAAGATAGCATTCAAGAAGCCTGAAAAGTTTAAAAGTTTCCTAACTTTAAACTTGCTTGTGGGAGCAATTATGTGCAGATAATCTATGGTGAGATCCGAAGAGATAAGGGTGGATCTATGATGGAGTATATGTGGTCTATATATATATATATATATATATATATATATATATATGTGTGTGTGTGTGTGTGTGTGTGTGTGTGTGTGTGTGTGTGTGTGTGTGTTATTTTTATGGTTAAAAAGTTAGTTTGATGTATAATATATGTGTTATATGTTTCAAAACCTATTTTTGCGAGCTCTATGATGGTATATCTAGTCTATATGTGAAGATCTATAGTCAAAGATGCATGATATATGTATTAATATGTTTGATATGTGAAAAGAATGAAAGAGTTTGCATATGAACTTGTTTTCAAGAAAAAACCCTAGTTAAATGTCCAGGTTAATAATTTATTATTTGAGATGTGTAACTTTGTTTTTATGATAAATGAGCTTTGAATGATAGATATATGTGTTATAAAGGTAATCTAACTTGAACGATTGAAAAATAAGTTAAAACGAACGAGTTATGATTTTTCTACCAAACTATGTCGGATTTCAAAACCCTAGTTGATTTGGTGAGTTCGATCATGAATTTGGTGTCCAAAATATTTTTGAAAAGTTAATCGATTCATGAAATCTTGATGAACAATAAGTTAAGAAGACAACAAATTAAATTTTAAATCATTTGGATGTGTATTGAATGTTTTATGAAAAATTAAATCAAAAGAGCTAAAGTTAGAAAATGAAAAAAAAATGCAAACTTATTAATCCGGGCGTCGCAGCGCCAAGTTTATTTTTTTTAAATGATTTTATTTAATGGGTCGGGTCAGGTCAGATCTTTTGGGTATTAAATGGGTCAGAAAAATGTATATTTATTTATATTATTACAAGACTTAATTTAAGTAATTAAAATATTATTAAATATTTAATTAATAATTAAATGATTAATAATATTAGAAAATAAATAAAATAATATTAAAAAAAGAATAAAATATTATTAAATGATTAATAATATTTGTAAAGAATTAATATATTATTAAATAATTAATAATATTAGTAAAGGAATAAAATATTATTAAATAATTAATAATATTAGTAAATGAATTGTTAAATAATTAAAATATTATTAAATGATTAATAATATTATTAAGAGAGAGAAATATTATTAAGTGATTAATAATATTCGTAAATGATTAAAATATTATTAAATGGTTAATAATATTTGTTTGTGATTAATATATTATCAAAGGTGATAATATTATGAAGTGATTAATATGTTCTTAAATGATAATTATGTGATTAAAATAGTATCAAATGTTGATAATATTATTAAGTAATTAAAGGGTGTGATTAAGTGTTAAATGATTTAAGCGATGTATAGTAAGGTTATTAATGTAAAATAAACATGTATGTGATATACTGATTGGTAGATCAACGTTGTTAAATGTTAGGTCATCCAAAGAAAGTTAAGTTAATTTGATTAGCAGTAGTCAGCGAAACAGGTAAGTTCCTCTAAAACTCAAACTCGTTTCATTGTGGAAGTTATTTTTAAACCTGAACTTTTTACTATTGTTCAAGCTGGATTAATTATTGATAGTTATTTCATATCGTTATTGTTATTGGTATTCACACTTATGTGCATTTTGCATGACTTGTTCTTAATATAAACTATTTAAAGAAGCAGATTTATGCCAATTATTTCGAATAGACATTGCATGTGTCGTTATTATGAAAATTCTTAATATGAACTATTTAAATAAATAGATTTATGCCAATTGTTTCGACTAGACCATGTATGTATCGATTTGTTAACTTGAATATTATTGAAGCTACTCCAAACTATATTAGTGTGGTACGGAATCGAAGGTAAGAGCTATAATGAACAACCCTCATAGTAGGGGGAAAATATTAATTATTGTGGGTATAAACTTGAAACAAAATGCATGTGGTTATGTTGTGCACAATATATACGTACAATACGTTGATCACCTAGAGTAGTTATCTTTGGATATTGTAATTGATATGATTACCAATACTCGAAATGAAAATATAGTTTTATGACATTTGGATATTGTTAATATTCGAAACGTATGTTCACGGTCGTGTAACCTTTCAACAAGCAAAAGAAAAATGTTAAATCAAATGAAAACTATTATTCGATGTCGCATGCCTTCACAACTATTGTATATTGTTGAAGTTCTAAAAGATAATTTTTTTCATTCGTGATATATTTTCATTATTTATTTAAACTTGCTGAGCAAAGTAGTTATTCACCCTTGCTATAACATGAACTATTTTTCAGCTAAGGTCGCATGCTCTCAAAAGGACAACGACAAATGAAATATGAACGAGTAAAATAAAGTAGTATTTTTATTAATATGTTTATGTTATTGTAAACCTTTTGTGTTGTAAGGTAGTTGTGATGTATTTAAGATTAGTAGAACCTAAAATTAATGGTACGTTTTGTAATAAATCTATTTATATTTTTCGCTAGTTATTAAATATTAAGTTTATGAATGTTGTTTAAGTATTGAATCGTGAGCACTGAATCCGTGGTTCAAGGGACCCATATTTTGGGGGTGTCACAGGTTTCTTCCTCTATCTCAGCGATCTTCCTCTTTACCTTAGCCTTTGCAGACTTCTGCACTTCACTGAGAGTCTTCTCACTCCCCTCTAACTGCCTTACTCGCATTATTTCAATAGGATTCCTCTTCCAATTGTCAAAGAGCTTCTTCATTATATTCTTATTGATGTTCAAGACATCTCCCTCCTTGTCCTCAAGATGATTCTTCAACCTCTTCTTTAGAAGGATGCTGATGAACCTTCCGTAGAACATCTTGGGAAGAGGCTTATTCACTGCCTTCTTCTTTTCACTGTCACTGAACTATTTGGTGATCCAGTCCATCAACACAAGTCTAAAATTTATTTTCTTCTCCATTACAATACCAATCATGATCTTAAGCTGAAGCTCATTGATAGAGTCATCGGTTGAGTCCTTACATAGAATGCACTTTTCGATGATGTCAGCAAGGAACAAATAGTTTCGAGGGAACTTCTTTTTATTCATCCCTTAAGCTCTGGGTTCTTCTTGTATCCTATAAGCTCAAGCCCTAACTTCACATCTGCCTCTTCAAAGGTAGTGACTCATTCATTTACGAACCCTAAGTAGTGGTTCATGTCCAATACATCGTAGGCAAATGAAACATATCTTACTTTTGTAGTGATGACCCCATTTGCACAAGAGCCATAATGATAGAATTCTTTAACTCTTTTGGTGAAGATCTTTGAACATGTGGTTAGGGCTTCATAAAATCCCGCCGTCTATGCAAGGTTCAACAGTGCTCTAAACTGAGCCTCAACTCCTTCAAATTCTTTGAAGTAAAGATGGTTTTCAAAGATAACTTGGCAAGTCGACATATTTCGTGAAAATAATTTGATCTACAAAGAAATAAATTTTGTCTAAGTTATTGGTTTGTTAGAAAAAGTAGGGCTTGATAGAGAGAGGGAGAGAGAGAGAGAAAAAAAATTTAGATGCTAGAAGGTTTAGATCAGATGAATAGGAAATGTCAAGTTAAAATTTTAAAATATATAAATGTACTTCCCTCTATTTTGGCTGAGTGGGACACGTTTTGAGCAGATACTGGGCACACGTTATATCTTAACTACCATTTATAATTGTTGGACAGTTATTTCTTCATCTCACTCGCTTGATCTGGATTTGAAGTGCACACGTTGTAACTTCACTTATCTACTTAACGAATTGGTGAATATCGTAAAGCTTCCTTTTCTAGGGCATTTTCCAATCTATGATACTTCTCCACTCTGCAAAGAATTCTACGATCTTTGCTTTACTTCTTTTATTCTACAATTTTCTTCCTACATAGTTAGCTTTCTTCTAGAGCATAATATTAAGAATATAAATTTAACATTCTGAATTCACTTATTAACTTATTGAATCTAAATTCATCCAATGGTATGGTAAAAACATCAGCCAATTCATTTTCAGTAGAGATAAAATGTAAAAAGATATTTTTATTTTGAACATGATCTATTATGAAATGGTATCTGATATCTATAAGTTTAGTCCTAGAACGCATGATAGGATTATGAGTGATAGTAATAGCGCTGGTATTATCACAACCCATAATCAGCTAGTTGATTCTTCATCCAGAGAATTTGAGCACAATAGCTACCAGCAATAATATATTTAGCTTCTATAGTTGAAGTCGACACTAAGTTTTATTTTTTGATGATCGAAGCATGAGACTGGTCTGTTTCCAAGCATTTGACATGTACCGCTAGTGTGTTTTCCTGTGTATTTTTCATCCTGCAAAATTAGCATTGAATACCCTATTTGATCAAAGGGTGACTCCTTGGGATACCACAGTCCCAAATGTAGAGTGTCCTTGAGATATCTGAAAATGCTTTTAATAGCTATTCAATGTGATTCATTAGGGTTAGCATAAAATCTATCACAAATACAAGTAACAAACATGATATCTGGTCTACTAGCAGTTAAGTAATGGAGAGATCCGATCAAACCTCTGTATTGAGTAATATCAATACTTTTACCTTGTTTTATATTTGTTAAGATTGGTTACAGATGTCATTGAAGTCTTCATGGGAGTAGCTGATTCCGTGTCATATTTCTTAAGTAGGTCTTTTACTTGGCTTGGTTGATAAAAATTCATTCATCAGTCTGCTTGACTTGTAATCCAAGGAAAAAGTTTAGTTCACTCATCATGCTCATCTCGAACTTACTCTGCATAAACTTGCCAAATCTCTCACACAACTTTTCATCAGTAGATCCAAATATAATATCATCTACATAGATTTGTACTAATAATATTTTATTCTTACGCTTCTTAAGAAATAAAGTTGTATTTCCCTACCTCTAATTAATCATTTTTCAATAAGAAAATTAGTTAAAGTTTTATACCATGTCCTAGGTGTCTTTTTTAATCCATATAAAGCCTTATCTAATTTATAAATGTAACTAGAGTGAGCTGGATTGACAAAATCTGGAGAATGTTGGGCTTCCTTCCTCTTCATAACTCATAGAGTGTCTTATTGAATATGGAGTGAATAAGCGATCGATTCTGAGTGTAGCAGGCGGTATTGACAACTTCAGCCCAGAAATATTCAAGAAGACGAGGTGTAGCTAGAAGAGTCCTTCCTACCTCAATGAGAGTTCTGCTTTTCCTTTTAGCTACAACATTTTATTGCAGAGTTCTTGGAGTTGAGAAGTTGTGATGGATACCATTGTCTTCACAGAACTTGTCCACCTCTGAGAAATTGAACTCTCTTCCATGATCACTCCTTATAGCCTTGATCTTCTCGCCCTTCTCATTCTCAACCAACTTGAAAAGTTTGACCAATTGAGACTTGGTTCATCCTTAGAGCTCAAGAAGAATACCCATGTGAATATGGTATAGTCATCTACTATTACCAGTGAGTACCATTTTCCTCCAAGGCTGACAGTTGGGATAGTTCCAAGGAGATCCATATGAAGAAATTATAGGAGCCTATCATTGGAGTTGATTGTCTTTCTTTTGAATTAGACTTTTATTTGTTTTCCTAGTTGATAGGCTTTGCAGGGTTTTTCTTTAACAATATTGAGTTTTGCTGAACTTGAAACTAGTTCTTTGGAGGCAAGCTTTGATATGTTTTTTAAATTCAAATGAGACAATCTTCGATGCCACAGCCAGTTGACGTCTTCTGACGCTTTGGCAAAGAAACAGGTAGTTTAAGTTGAACTTGGTTCTGTAAGATTTACCATGTACACATTGTCCTCTCTAGTTTCAGTCAGCTTCAACTAGTTTGATTCAGGTCTTTTAGGTCTGTGACTTGACATTGGTAGTTGAGGAAGATTACTTGATGCTCTTTATCGCATAGTTGACTGATAATTAAGATATTATGCTTCAAGCCTTCAACAAACGCAACTTTATTGAAGGATACTGCACCATTTCTGATTTTTACACATACTTAGCTGATTTTTACACATACTTAGTTGATTTTTAAATCCCTTCATCTTAGCTTCAATTAAGTTCAAATTTGAACCATAACTAGGTCTTACTACCTAGTATTTTACAAAAATATAACTTGACTCAATTAGCTTCTTAAAATCATCAAAATATTAGCCCGAATAAGGCCACTTCAACTCATTTTTACACTTAGCCACATTTTGATCTTTTCGTTAACTTTGTGATTTTTTGACATTTGCATCAAAACTTCATTTCAACACTTGAAAAGTTCATATATGTCATATATGACATGTCTAAAGCTTTAAAACCATTATGTTAGTTCCCAATGACACGATAATAATCTAGAAGGGGGGGGGGGGGGAGGGGGGTTTAATAGATTCTTTTAAAATTTCTTCTCTTTGAAATTATCTTACTTGATTAATTCTTAACCAGAAGTTTAACACAGCGGAATATGATTTAGTTAATCTTTTCTTGAAATGTTAAATTAATAAATCAACAAACAATTATATGACAGATATAGCAAATGAAAGACACAAAAAGAGAGACTCTGGGTTTTAAGTGGTTCAGAGCACACAATACTCCTACTCCACTGTTCTGCTCTCTCAGCAGCAAATCCACTAAGGATACTTTTACAATAGCTGAATCACTAAGATTCCTTCAAGACCCGCAGTCTTGGAATTATAGTTCACAAAGAACTTTACAAGTCTAACAGACTTGCTTACACTAGTTCACAAAGAACTCTCTAAGTTTAACAGACTTGCTTATACCAATTCACAAAGAACTCTTCTGGATTGATGTATATTTGGATGTGCTACTAAGTTGCTTATCAGCTTGAATGTATTACGAGCTTAGTAGCAATGCAGGCTTTCTTATCAGTTCAATCTTTTTCACACCTTGCGTTTTTCTTTTTGTGCAGTGCTACTTCTTTTCTTCTGCTGATCTTCGTATTTAAGAAGTAAGGGCTTCAGATTTCTTCCCGTTGGATCGTGTATTTCTTCCCGTTACCTCACAGAGGAGAGCTGCTGAATATTGTATTAATAAAGCTCATTAAATCTCTGATGAGATATTTATTTGATCTGACCTGTTAGTCCATGCAAGGTTGTTTTCCTTTTTCCTCTGTGACAGAAATGTCAGACGTAGGTTCCCACTAACTTTTATAGAGTCGTTTGGTCTTCCCAAACTATAGGTCTGATAGGCCACAGTCTTCTGACTTTTCTGCCTAGAATGTCTTCTTTCTATTTCCATAGTGCGCTTGGGTCAGACTCCTGACTTTTCTAACTTGATCGATTTGCAGAGGCTTCCTTTTTGGTTACTTTGATGAAGATTAAAATACTTGAATAGAATGGCTCCTGATCTGAGAAACGTGATGTCTCTTGCCTTTTTGCTCAACGATCTTATATGATCAACTCTACGAATACCTTTGCTTACGTGATTGATCTGAAAAGGATCATCTCTTACTGATCATCGTAGAGTTTACTCAACTGTTAGAATGTTGATCGTAGAGTCCAATTTATGGTTTCTCGTAAAGAACAGTCTGGTTGGTCGTAGAGTCTTCTGGACCACAATCGTAGAGTCCATTCTATGATTGGTTGTATTGATCGTAGAGTCTTCGGAATCACAGTCGTAGAGTCCATTCTACGATTGGTTGCCTTAATCGTAGAGTCTGTTCGAATCGTAGAGTTTCCTTGACACAAATCGTAGAGTTCTTTCTACGATTTTATTACATTAACAGATCAACCTAATAGTTTTGATCTTTCTAAGTCTTAGTACAACACACAAGACTTTTATACAATTAATAATAGATCAACCTAACAGCTTTGATCTTATCTAATCCAGCCCTTGTATATTATTTCTAATCATCAAATTTAATCATTCAAATGTTCAACACATTAAACTTCACATGAGGCGAGATTTATCCGTTAAAATCCATTTCGAGTCGAAACGATCGATTTAGATCGCTCGAATTGCCTTTTCATTCAAATTTCCATCTGTTGATTTCCAAATCAACGTAGACACATGTAATAACATCAAACTAGGTCATGTGACTTCATTTCACCTTTAATTTCTCAAAATTGCCAAAAATCACCTATAAGTTGCATTTTCTTTAACTTTTGCAAACTTTTCATTTTTACTTTCTTGGACTCAATTTCAATCCTTGACTTCATACACCACATAGGCTACCACAGACACATTTAACCACTTTGTTCAATCACATAACTTCTATATGCACCTGCTAATGCACTTTACAGATTACAATTCGGTCTATACACAAAGTATAACCTAATATTGTAATTCCCTTTCACATATCATGCTTTTAAACTATTTATGATTCTTTGAAGCTATCTAACATGAGAACACATATGATTCCTTCATGGTCAACCTTCTAGTTTAGGTTTTCATCATTTTTAACCTTAAATAACACATGATTCTCTATGAATCATGTTCCTTAGCTTTGAATATGTGCATAACTAGTGCATCACCTTTGTTCTACTACTTTCAAGCATAGGGTTTCATGATTCATCATCCATATAGCATGTAACTCACATAATCTTTACGTTTAGCCACAAATACATGCATGGCTACTCTATGAACTTTGCTCATGATGTACGTTCCACTTTGATGGCTTAATAAGCTTCTCTTGTACACTTTTTCAACCATTTCTCTTAGCTTCCATGGAACCCTGGCCCTTCTCTTCTCTTTCTCTCTTTAGCTCTCTTGCTAGCAACTTTTGAAATGCTGAAAATGACCATGTTTAATACATAAAACATATACATATAAATGTTGTATAAATCTCCAACACTTAACACACCATAGTTAAGTTTTACCATGCATGGTTAGGGACATGCATGTCATTTCACATAACTAACTAAGGAAATAATGGTCATTATACCATTCTAGGACACCAAAGTCATTCTTCAACTTGTCAAGGGCATCATTGTCTTTAGCCACAAAATCTAGGAAATTTTAATTCCTTATATTCATAATTTTCTTATTTCCAATCCATTTTAAGCCTTTTTTTTTAATCCAAACTTGTTTCATTATGATTGAATTCTATTCCTCATCAGATTAATCCATACTTGGCTTGTCCCAAAATACTTGTCACACCGATTAGGTCAAACTATTCCTTCTTTTCTGTGCATACTCTGTTATGCCTTACCTTGCTATTCCTGCCACCCAATATCTCAGGCCTAGTCATTAAACTTGCTATTAATATTCATAACTAATTCTCAACTAACTTATGCTTTCCTCATTTTCTTAACTCTTCTTTCTATATTCGATTACATATACATATACACATATTCAATCTATTACCTACTGACGCATAACATCGTGTCTTACAATAAATATTTTCAAATTGCCTTAATGTAGGCATTACCATCAATCATTCATCTTTAATCCTTTATATTAACATTTAACCATCAAGATTCATATTCATTATAATTTCATTATCTACTACGTTACTAATACACTTTACATAAATAACTGATTCATATACGTTCTATAAACCCTTATTTATATCAAGAGTCCCTCTAAACCATTTCAACCACATAGGTCACTTATAGCATATTGATCATATAATAATTCATATTTAATCACTTTTTCACTTTCTGTCATTCAACACTAGTTTTTTTAATTGTTAACTTTTACTTAATTAGCAAAAATTCTTATTTAGCAATCCTGTAAGAATTTGGGATGTCACATCCTCATATGTCTAGAGTTTCCAAGGATTTCATCGGTCCAATGATGCTATCATTGGACACGATTGCAAGAGTTAGATAAGAAACGGACCGGGCTGAAAGGATATTCCAATTTCTAGATATACATGCGGGGAATACCATCAAAACGGGATAAATTATCCTGACTTTTGTAAGCCATAATATATAGAAATAGACCTTCCTTAGTAGGTGGAGTAAAAGCCAAACAGTCGTAGTTCTTTACTCGATCTCAGAAAACATCAACGGGCCCATAAAAATGAGCTTTTTCCCATTCCGTAAGGAAGGGGATCTCTGTAACACCCCAGTCCCACATCATTTAATGTGGGATATTTGGATGTGTTTATAAGGACCCAAGTTGCTATCATTAATACCTTTAGTCATGACCTTTTGCGTGTGCCTGTGGTGGGCTAAGATGACCCAAGAAGATATTATTGAGACAGCTCATTGAGTCTTATTCTGCTGTGATTTGATTCGGACTCGGATTTGACCCGGGTCGTTACATATGGTATCAGAGCCGACTCTCGAAAGCTCGGGTCGGGTCATCCGATCGGGTTGCCGGAGGTGGGGACACGAAGGCGGGCCTAGTAGGCCGCTGGTATTATCCCACAATGGCTAGAGAGGCAAAGTTTCTGGGCCTTGTGTGACTATATGTAACGACCTGGGTCAAATCCGAGTTCGAATCAAATCACAGCAGAATAAGGCTCAATGAGCTGTCTCAATAATATCTTCTTGGGTCATCTTAGCGCACCACAGGCTCACCCAAAAGGTCATGACTGAAGGTATTAATGATAGTAACTTGGGTCCTTATAAACACATCCAAATATCCCACATTAACTGATGTGGGACTGGGGTGTTACAAACTCCCCCACTTAAATACCTGACGTCCTCGTCAGGCCGAACACATAGTCACACAAGGCCCAGAAACTTTTCCTCTCTAGCCATTGTGGGATAATACCAGCGGCCTACTAGGCCTGCCTTCGTGTCCCCACCTCCGGCAACCCGATCGGATGATTACTAGTTTTGGATTAGTATTATTGGTTTTAATTATTGTTGTGTATTTAGATTATTAGTTAATAGTTTTAGATTAACGTTATTGGTTTTAATTATTATTGCTTTTGAGATTACTATTTTGGCATAATAGTAATATTTGTTTGGAAAATGATTAAATATTGAAAGAATATTTTTGATAAATATACTTATAGTTATTTTGAAAAAGAAATAAGAAAGTTGTTAAATAATAGAATTGTCCTAATGACATTTATTTGTTCTAAATTTATATTTAGGAATCGTTCGACTATTTAATTTTGTGTTCAGCCATATCGAAGCAAGTGACTCTCTGAGCTGTTTAGTATTTTCAAATTATATAGTGTAAGTGACTCTGAGCTGTTTAGTATTTTCGAACTGTATATTGTAAGTGACTTTCCGAGCTATTTAGTATTTTAAAATTATCGTTTATAATTATGTATGCTTTAGAAATTATTCGGATGCCTAAATGTATTGTTTCAAAAATTGTTATTCTTTATTTAAGGCTTCCATTTAAATGAAAATGTTACACTTATATTTTGTTAAAAACCCGGATCAAGTATTAAAATAGAATTTTGATTTAGAAAATGAGATTATATGATTTTGAACTGTGAAATAAGTATAATTTTAAATATCGAAAATATTGAGAAATAGCTTCTAGAAACCTCAGTCCGACTATGTATTGAAACCATTAGTGTTAACGCTAGTTCCGGAACAATTTAGGACCTACTAAGGCGCACACCATTAGATACCCTTCGGGGGGCGTTCTTCGGGGCGCGTGCATGATAAGATACCTTAATAGGGGGCGTATCATTGACATTATCGAACATAAGGGCCGTGTTACAGGGATGCTGTAACCTTAGTCGTTCTGTGGATTAAAAGATGCATCGAATATATTGAACTTATCGAAATCGTTGATCGAATATATTGAGCTTATCGAAATTTGTCTTTGAATTGTGTTTTGTAATTATTGATTTTGATTTTGAAGGTAAATATTGACTATTGTTATTGAACAAGAAAATGTTATTTCAAAAAGTGTATTTATTACTGTTATTGAACAAAAGGTATTTCGAAAAAGTGTTTTGCAAATAGTACTTGATCCACCTAAATAGTGAAGATTGTTACTTGTTGGGCTTCACCGCTCACCCTTACATTAACTTTTACAGGGTCCATTGTTAAGAGTCGAACAATGTGGATGCTTTTGAGGACGACTGAAGTCCTTTTAGTTATGGCGTTATTAGTATTTTGAATTTATTAAGACTTTTATTTAAGGGAGCTGCGTCTCCGAAGTTGTGTTTCGATATCCAGTTCTTGAACTCTTTTGTAAATTTAATAATAAAAGATTATTGGATTTTTAAGTCTAGTATCGTTGTGTTGTTTTTGGGCTGCGCTATAACGACCCGGGTCAAATCTTAGTCCGAATCAAATCACAACAGAATAAGGCTCAATGAGCTGTCTCAATAATATCTTCTTGGGTCATCTTAGCCCACCACAGGCTCACCCAAAAGGTCATGACTGAAGGTATTAATGATAGCAACTTGGGTCCTTATAAACACATCCAAATATCCCACATTAACTGATGTGGGACTGGGGTGTTACAAACTCCCCCACTTAAATACCTGACGTTCCCGTAAGGCCGAACACATAGTCACACAAGGCCCAGAAACTTTGCCTCTCTAGCCATTGTGGGATAATACCAGCGACCTACTAAGCCCGCCTTCGTGTCCCCACCTCCGGCAACCCGATCGGATGACCCGACCCGAGCTTTCGAGAGTCGGCTCTGATACCATCTCTGTAACACCCCGAACCCGCTACAGGCCCAAAGTGCTACACGCCACAAGCCCAAAGGCCCGCAAGGCAGCAATATCAATAGAGGGCAACCCAAATAATAACAACTCAATAGTAATCCCAAATTAAAACCCAAAAATAATCATATTTCAAAACCAATTCAAATGAATAATAAATTAAATACAAAATTCATAAAATAGAGACGCAGCTTTTAACACTAAGCGTTTTTATCAACAATTCAATAACAAAAATAAATAAACGATTTAAACTAAACTTCAGCTATCCAAAATATATCAAGCAGGTGCGCAGTTATAAACGATGTAACCTGTAAAAATTTAATGTAAGGGGTGAGCGGTAAAGCCCAGCAAGTGACAATCTTCACTATCTAGGTGGATCAAGTACAATTTGCAAAATACCTTTCAGAATATCCAACGGAAAAGAAGTCTAAAGCTTAAATAAGGATACGTAGCCCGTAAGAAAAAGATTAAGGACACCTGAAAAAAAGAAAGAATAAATGAGAAAAAGAAAAGAAAACCTATGGTTAAGCCTCCCTAGGGTTCGGCCACATAGGGTGGTCCCACCTTCGTACTTTATCTCTTCTCGTGGTTCGTTATTTGATTGTTGGAACAATGTCGCCTTGTGTTCTTAAGAATATTATCTTTCTTTGGAAATATCCGAGGGAAAAAACTAAGATATAATCAAGGTAATGAAGCTTGGAAAAGAAAGATCGATGTTACCTAAAAGAATAAAAGACAAGTAATAAAGAACTCGAGCATAAGAAGCCATCCAAATAAAATGAGAAAAAAAGATCAAAAAATATAGGAAGAGGCCAAAACCCTTGGGTTCGGGCCCTAGGGTTTAACCACTTAGGGGGTTATCCCCTGTTACCTTTTGACTCCCTCTAGTTTGTTAATTGATTTCCCATAATGGATACTTCTTCATTATGAAAAAAGTGTGATATTTCTTTGAGAATATCTGGAGAAAAAAGCCAAAATCCAATTAAGGTGAAGTGGTCCGAAAAAGAAAGATTGAAGTCACCTGAAAAGAAGTAGAAGAATAAATCAAGAAGAATCCAAACATGAGAAACCATACGAGTAAACAAGAGAAGAAAAAGGAGAATAAAAAATTGGAGGAGGCATTGAAGCCCCCTAGGGTTCGACCACTTAGGGGGAGGTTCTTCCTCACCTTTTTGTTTGCCCCGGCTTGATTGAATGTTTGATTGATTTTTTTTATGTCTCTTCGTTAAAGAATGAAAAAAAAAAGAAATTTGAAGAAGAGAGAAATTTCAAGAGAAAGCTAGAAGAATGAAAGAATAAGAGTAGCATGGGATGAATATATATAGTGCTCCAAGTATGCTTGCAAAACTTATGGAAACAAATATTCAATTCCTAAAAATAGAAATGATTCGATTTAGTTTCCAGGATAAGATAAGATTTGATTTGATAAAGATCTTATTTTATTTAGTAAATATCTAATTTTCATGTTTAACTTGATTCACCGTGATTTAGTTTCCAAAAAATTAAGGAAACAAGGAGACTGAGTAAGATTTGGAAGATTTGCTAAAGATTGCACAAAACATCCTTGAAGAGCCCCTAGGGCTCGGTCCCCTAGGGTTCATCCCTTATGGGTTCCCCCCCCCCCCCCCCACAGGGGTTCCCTCTCCTAATGACTTCATTTTTTCGAGGCTTGCAAGATTAAACTCTGGAGATTGTTCTAAAAAATAAAGCGGGACTAAAAGACTTGAAATATTATGCATTATCGTCACTTAAAAGGCGTGACTCACTTACAGGGGAAAATGTAGGCCCATGTACAAATTAGGGTTCACATGTTACCTAACGAATTGAAGGAAAGACGAAAAATTAGTAAAAAAATGAACAAGACATAAATAAATGAATGAGACAAGCAATAAATGAACAAAAGGGGGAACACTTAGGGTTTTGGCCCCATAGGGTTTGGCCACCATAGAGTTCGGCCACCCTTAGGTGGACGTCTTACCTGGAGACAAATTTTGGCAATGACTTTCCCAATTGAACCTGATTTGAACCACTGGAACAAAACAAGGAAAACGAATGGAGAAAAAAATAAGAAAGCTGAGGTGCCCCCTATGCACCCTAGGGCTAAACAACCCTAGGGGTTGGCCTCCTAGGGGGCACACCATTTCATGATCTCAAAAGTTGTGCCGGACAAGCTTTAAGTGGTGCAATAATAGAATAATGAACAGAAGAAATAAGTGAAGAAATTTGTGAGGGTTTATGAATGATTTTTCTTGAATCCTCCATAACAAGAGAAGATTCTTAAGGGCTAAGAATCACGAGAAAATGATGAAAATTGAGCAAGAAATGTCAAGGCAAGTGAAGAGGATTGAAGGAGGCATGAACCTAGGGTTTGCCCCCTAAGGCTTGGCCACCCTAGGGTTCGGCACTTCCCCCTAGGTTTTGGCCCCTAGGGCATTGCCTCCCCAAAGTCATGCTAGGCTCCTCCAATGACCCTGAAATACGAGACCTAGGAAATGTGACGCCCCCAAATCTGGGCCCACACAGCCCAAACTTGAGTCGTCAAAAGACTACAACAAAATTATTACAACAAAGCACAACATACTACAATACAGTGTATAATAATACACAACTAAGTCTTCACTATTATTGCCACACTATTTTACAAAACGTGAAGACTACAATAACTATTCCTCGGACCCTCACTCCATTCCCCGGCTAGACCCTGTTATGTTTTCATTTCCTGTTGAAAAACAATGGAACAAAAGAAAGGGTGAGCTCAAATAGCCCAGTAAGAAATATCATGACTAAGATAATGACGAATAAATTATCATTAGCCTTCAACAGTTAAGTTCTTGATAGAATACGATAGACTACAAGGTTTATATCAAAAACTGCAGTTAAATTCTTAAACAATGTTTAGATCAATAATAGCAGCGGAATGAGCAATCTATTAGAAGAATAATGCAGACTATAATGTCCACTCGCTTCTCTTTTTCGTAAAAACATCATCAACTTTTATCATCTGAAATACCATTAGTCATGATAATAAAAATTCACAGTTCCTGATCATAATCAAGCAAATCAACAGTTCATCTTTGCACTACGGGCCAAAGATATTTAATATAGCACCAGCGGTCATGATTATACCAGATTCAGCCTTTGGTGATAATCATACCAAACAACAGTTCATCTATGCACTACGGGCCAAAGAGAACTTTCACCACGTGCCATAAAAGACACCGAACAGATGTATCCCTTTAACCTATTATATCGCCTTTAACCTATCATCTGTTCAACAAATATATCACATATGTGCCCCCGGCCACAGATATTCACAACAGCTTGATTCTTGGATGATTAGAATGATATAAATGATGAACAGAAGAAATAGGATAACAATAAGTATCGGAAGTTTACTTTGTACATATTCAAATAATGTCCAAATTGTCAACATGATGTGGAGTGAAATTTAAAAATGATATTCAAGATCCACAGTTCAGAATAACGGTTACAATTCAATAGAAAGGTTCACGTAAATAGGAAGGTTCAGTTGAAATAATGAAGTTCAACTATTATGGAACATATAATATTTTCAGGAATTATAGAAGCAATAGTTCCATAATAAATTTCGATTTAGGAGTATGAAAGAAAACAATATCCCTTGTCGTAGCAGGTTTGATTAACAAAAGGTGAAGGAAATTAATACAAAGGGTTATTCACCAACAGGCGGCAATCCGCTCCGTAAGGTTATTCCCACAATTTAATAGAATTTGAGTACAAAGAGTTATTCACCAAACAGGCGGCAATCCGCTCCGTAAGGTTATTCTCAGAGATTAATAATGAATGAATACGAAAGGTTATTCACCAACAGGCGGCAATCCGCTCCGTAAGGTTATTCCCACAATTTAATACATGGAAATAAAAGGCACGTCTTATGAGTAAGGAAGAAACAATATTATTATCGAGAATCAAATAATGATAATCCCTTACCATAGTACGTTTGAATAATGGAAGATGAAAAAGATGGTATCCCTTACCTCAACACGTGACTGGATATTGATTTAAATGAGGTTGATTAACTTGAACAGTACACGTATACTTATAGATCTTCACAAATACTCAAGATGACTTAAGCACACTTAGAGAGAACTTTCACAAGAAGTATTTAGGGAGAGAAAGAAAGAACAAGTAAGGAAGTTTATGAAAAATCCTTAAGTTAAGGCTTCTATTTATAGCCAAAAAATCTTATCATTCCTTTAATCTAAACCATTCATTTAAATATCATCTTTTAATCTACACCATCCATTTCAAATTTTATATTATCTTTAATCTACACCATTCATTTCATATTACCTAATAATCACCTAACTTTATATTATAAACAAATCAATTCAATTATTCAACAATAATTCACACTTTAATCTACACCATTCATTTCATATTACCTAATAATCACCTAACTTTATATTATAAACAAATCAATTTAATTATTCAACAATAATTCACACTTTAATCTACACCATTCATTTCATATCACCTAATAATCACCTAACTTTATATTATAAACAAATAACTTTATCAATTCAATTATTATGACTAATTGTTATAAATACAGTATAGTTAGCTCTTAGATATCAAGTCAATAAATTAATGAAATACAACTGTTTAAATAACATCATAATAGAGATAACAATAATGTAAAAGAAAGCATACGTTACTGTGTAATGACAATTATTGATTCAATAATGTGAATTACTGTGCATATGTTACTGTGACAATTATTAGGTTCAATAATTTTAAAAACAGTGCAGCAACAATTATTGACTCAATGATATAAAATACAGTGTAATGACAATTATTAAATCAATAATGCAAAATACTGTGTAACAACAATTATTGAATTGATAATATAAAATATTATGCAGTGACAATTATCGATGAAATGATGCGTAACAGTTACGGTGTCAATTATCAGACCAATAATATGAGACACTATGCAATACCGTGTGTTACTGTAGAGTACCGTGTGCTACAGAAAATACCAAAAACTACCGTATGCTACTATTCTTTTATCACCGGTATTTTAATAGTTCCGTTGACTATTTTTATTTAAAAAGGTTATTTCTGTCGTTTTCTATATCCGACAAATATTCCGTTGTGGGGTCCACCAATAATTTGTTATTTCGGCGCCGTCGTACGACACGAATATTCCCCGACCAAACGAATATTCCCCGACAAAGCGAATATTGTCCGACAAAATAAAATTTGCAGATAACATCCTTAACTTTTAACTTGATCGATTTAACCACTTACTGTTTCAAAAAATATATATGAAGAAAAATTAAATTTTGTATTTCATAAAATTGGGGGTCTTACAACCTCCCCTCCTTATGAAATTTCGTCCCCGATATTGACGTACCTGACATATCGAAGAGGTAAGGATACTTAGATTTCATCTCAGATTCTAGCTCCCAGGTCATTTCCTCAGTATCTTGGTTCCTCCATAAAACCTTAACTTGAGGTATAACCTTTGAACGTAGGATCTGCTCCTTCTTATCCAGGATCTTAACAGGTACCTCATCGTATGTTAAATCCTCTGCTATAACGTCTGGTTCTAACTCAATGACGTGGTTTGGGTCCTTCACATATTTACGTAACATAGATATGTGAAAAACGTTATGGATGCGAGACATACTTGGTGGTAGGGCTAGTCTGTAGGCTACGGTTCCTATTCGATCGAGGATTTCAAATGGGCCAATAAATCGAGGGTTGAGCTTTCCTCTCTTTCCGAATCTCGTAACCCCTTTCCATGGAGAAACACGTAAGAATACATGATCTCCGACGTTGAAACTTTCGTCTCTCCGATGAAGATCAGCATAACTCTTTTGTCGTTCTTGTGCGGTCTGTATTCGTTGTCGGATCATTCGGATCTTTTCGGTCGTCAAGCGTACCAACTCGGGTCCCAACAATTTTGCTTCTCCTACCTCATTCCAACATATTGGAGAGCGACACTTCCTTCCATACAATGCCTCAAATGGAGCCATGCCTATGCTTGCTTGGTAACTGTTGTTGTAAGAAAATTCCACCAATGGCAAGTACTTATCCCAACTTCCTTTGAAGTCTAATACACAAAGTCTCAAAAGATCTTCGAGGGTCTGGATCGTCCTTTCCGATTGTCCGTCCGTTTGAGGATGGTATGCAGAACTAAAACGTAGTTCAGTGCCCATAGCTTTTTGTAAACTGATCCAAAAACGTGAAGTGAATCTAGGATCTCGATCAGAAACTATGGAAACTGGCATGCCATGCAATCTCACGATCTCATTTATGTACATACCGGCAAGACGTTCAAGTGAAAAGTTTTCTCGTATAGGCAAGAAATGAGCGGATTTGGTCAATCTATCTACGATGACCCAAATTGCATCTAAGCCTTGAGAAACTTTGGGAAGACCCGTCACGAAATCCATATTGATGTGTTCCCACTTCCATTCGGGAACCTCAAGTGGTTGTAATGGACCCTTAGGTACTTGATGCTCTGCCTTGACACGTTGACAAGTTAGGCACCTTGAGATGAACTCTGCAATCTCCCTTTTCATATTGTTCCACCAAAATGTATGTCGAAGATCTCGATACATCTTGGTACCCCCTGGGTGGATTGCAAACGGCGTGTTGTGTGCCTCCATCATGATTTTATGCTTTAATTCAGGATCGTTAGGAACACAGAGTCGAGAGTTGACTCGAAATATTCCTTTCTCGTCGATTCTTGCTTCGGGAACGACACCTTCTTGTACTTTCTTTATCATGTTTATCAGTTCCGGATCGGTAGCTTGAGCAGCTTTAATTTTATCGATTAAAGTTGGTTCTACTCGCACGTGAGCAATCTTCGAGTGGGTCCCTGGTGTCTTTAGCTCTATCTCCATCTTTTGCAAGTCGTACAAAATACACTTTTGTGTTGTCAGCAGTGCACTTGTACTTGCATAAGATTTTCTGCTCAAAGCGTCAGCTACAACGTTCGCCTTTCCTGGGTGATACTGGATTGTGTGGTCATAATCCTTTAACAGCTCAAGCCAACGTCGTTGTCGCATGTTGAGTTCCTTCTGAGTGAAGAAATACTTGAGACTTTTATGATCCGTATAGATATCCACTTTTTCTCCGTACAAGTAGTGTCTCCAGATCTTCAACGCGAAAACGACTGCTGCCAACTCTAGATCATGAGTAGGATAATTTTTCTCATAATCTTTGAGTTGTCGAGAGGCGTAGGCTATAACCTTTCCATGTTGCATAAGGACACAGCCTAGACCTTTGCCAGAAGCATCGCTGTAGATAACAAATTCTCCTGATCCTGATGGTATGGTCAGAACAGGAGCTGAAACCAGTCTCTTCTTGAGTTCTTGGAAACTTTTCTCGCATTCCTCGCTCCATATGAATTTTGTGCTTTTCCGAGTAAGCTGCGTTAATGGAGTGGCGATTCGAGAAAATCCTTCTACGAATCTCCGATAATAACCAGCTAGACCCAGAAAACTTCGGACTTCGGTTACTGTTTTGGGTTGTTCCCAATTTAGTACCGTTTCAATCTTCGCAGGATCGACTGATATTCCTTGACTAGAAATCACATGCCCAAGAAACGCGACCTCCTCAAGCCAGAACTCACATTTCTTCAACTTGGCATATAATTTGTTTTCACGGAGCTTTTGTAGTATCAATCTCAGGTGTTGTTCATGATCCTCGCGACTCTTGGAGTATATGAGGATGTCATCAATAAAGACAACCACAAAATGATCCAAATGTTCCTTGAATATCCGGTTCATCATGTCCATGAAAGCTGCAGGAGCATTAGTTAGTCCAAAAGGCATGACTAAGAACTCATAATGCCCATAACGAGTTCTGAAAGCAGTCTTTGGAATGTCCTCAGCTTTAACCTTTAACTGATGATATCCAGAACGGAGATCAATCTTTGAGAAATGTTGAGCGCCTTGCAATTGATCAAACATGTCATCAATCCGAGGTAACGGGTACCTGTTCTTGATGGTGACATGGTTCAATTCTCGGTAGTCAATGCACAATCTCATACTCCCGTCTTTCTTCTTCACAAATAGAACAGGAGCACCCCAAGGTGATGCACTCGGACGAATGAAACCGGTATCCAACAATTCCTGTAGTTGGACTTTTAACTCTTGAAGTTCAATGGGAGCCATTCGGTAGGGAACTTTGGAAATGGGCTTGGTACCGGGTTCAAGATCAATATAAAAATCAATTTCACGGTTTGGGGGTAAGCCAGGAAGTTCTTCAGGAAAAACGTCAGGAAACTCATTAACAATGGGAATATCATTCAAGTTTGACGTATTTTTGTTCAAATCAGTGACATGAGCTAAAAAGGCTTGACATCCATTTTTCAATAAACGAATGGCTTTATGGCTAGAAATAACAGTTATAGATTTCAATGGTTTAGTTGCTTGAATTTGCATGACAGGTTGATTAGGAATATGAAAACTAATAATCTTATGAAAACAATCAATTTTAGCCTGATGGGTAGTCAACCAATCAATTCCTAAAATCACATCAAATTCATGCATCTCCAAAGAAATAAGGTCAACAGGTAATGTGAGGTTGTTGATTTGAACTAGGCAAGATTTATAGACAGTAAATGTAATAGGTATTTCTCCCAATGAGGTTTCAACTAATAAGACAAGATTTAAGTTTTCAATAGTCAAATTTAAACGTTGAGTACATATAGGTGAGATAAAGGAGTGGATAGAGCCAGTATCTAATATGGCATAGACTTCACGAGAATTTATGAATAGCTTACCGGTTATCACCTCATTCGGTTTCTTGACTGTTATCGTCAAATCGAATCCCGAATACTTCATTCGGATCTTCACGTATTTCAACCATGGGAATACCACTGAATAATTTTCTAGCAAACTGTTTCTCGGGTTCATCAACTTCATCAGTAGTAAGGTACCAATGATTTTCATTAAAATAGTATCTTCGATAGACTGCAGTTTCCATGATAGTGACTAACTTAACCTGAATTCCTCTAAATTGTAACGCCCAAAAGTATAGAAACATCATTTTTAAATAATCTTGAAAATCATAGCTGGAACACCATAAATCCCAAAGACTAATATGAAAAGTCCATATATTCTGATCCTTTGTTATAGAGCATAACCAGGTGATATCACTCTCCCAATTAGTGAGTAAATTAAAGGCAATAATTTCCGCAAGTTCGTTACTTCCTTTAATTGCTTCTAAGAATGGATCTGGAACGACTGTAGCAGAGCTTTCACCTTCATCCTTACTGGATAGAACACGCATAATTTTTGCCTTAGGCAAATGATTCAACTCTGAGTTTGTAAGAAGACTATTCGTCGCCTCTTGTTCTGCAGCTACATTTGTTTCGGTAATTTCATAGTTAACCTCCTGATTTCCAGATGCCATACTAAACTGTTGTCACAAAATAATTGTTAGTTCAAACAAATTGACTCATCTCTTCATGTTCCTACACTCAAATCGATTCATTAGATAAAAAAAAAAATCTAATTTAGGTAGGACACACTAGTGATTGATTCTATTCGTCTCTCCCCTCCTAGTTCTAACCCCAGATCTCCATTAAAGATCATATCCCCAAGCTCTGATGCCAACTGTGACGCCCCCAAATCTGGGCCCACACAGCCCAAACTTGAGTCGTCAAAAGACTACAACAAAATTATTACAACAAAGCACAACATACTACAATACAGTGTATAATAATACACAACTAAGTCTTCACTATTATTGCCACACTATTTTACAAAACGTGAAGACTATAATAACTATTCCTCGGACCCTCACTCCATTCCCCGGCTAGACCCTGTTATGTTTTCATTTCCTGTTGAAAAACAATGGAACAAAAGAAAGGGTGAGCTCAAATAGCCCAGTAAGAAATATCATGACTAAGATAATGACGAATAAATTATCATTAGCCTTCCACAGTTGAGTTCTTGATAGAATACGATAGACTACAAGGTTTATATCAAAAACTGCAGTTAAATTCTTAAACAATGTTTAGATCAATAATAGCAGCGGAATGAGCAATCTATTAGAAGAATAATGCAGACTATAATGTCCACTCGCTTCTCTTTTTCGTAAAAACATCATCAACTTTTATCATTTGAAATACCATTAGTCATGATAATAAAAATTCACAGTTCCTGATCATAATCAAGCAAATCAACAGTTCATCTTTGCACTACGGGCCAAAGATATTTAATATAGCACCAGCGGTCATGATTATACCAGATTCAGCCTTTGGTGATAATCATACCAAACAACAGTTCATCTATGCACTACGGGCCAAAGAGAACTTTCACCACGTGCCATAAAAGACACCGGACAGATGTATCGCCTTTAACCTATTATATCGCCTTTAACCTATCATCTGTTCAACAAATATATCACATCTGTGCCCCCGGCCACAGATATTCACAACAGCTTGATTCTTGGATGATTAGAATGATATAAATGATGAACAGAAGAAATAGGATAACAATAAGTATCGGAAGTTTACTTTGTACATATTCAAATAATGTCCAAATTGTCAACATGATGTGGAGTGAAATTTAAATATGATATTCAAGATCCACAGTTCAGAATAACGGTTACAATTCAATAGAAAGGTTCACGTAAATAGGAAGGTTCAGTTGAAATAATGAAGTTCAACTATTATGGAATATATAATATTTTCAGGAATTATAGAAGCAATAGTTCCATAATAAATTTCGATTTAGGAGTATGAAAGAAAATAATATCCCTTACCGTAGCAGGTTTGATTAACAAAAGGTGAAGGAAATTAATACAAAGGGTTATTCACCAACAGGCGGCAATCCGCTCCGTAAGGTTATTCCCACAATTTAATAGAATTTGAGTACAAAGAGTTATTCACCAAACAGGCGGCAATCCGCTCCGTAAGGTTATTCTCAGAGATTAATAATGAATGAATACGAAAGGTTATTCACCAACAGGCGGCAATCCGCTCCGTAAGGTTATTCCCACAATTTAATACATGGAAATAAAAGGCACGTCTTATGAGTAAGGAAGAAACAATATTATTATCGAGAATCAAATAATGATAATCCCTTACCATAGTACGTTTGAATAATGGAAGATGAAAAAGATGGTATCCCTTACCTCAACACGTGACTGGATATTGATTTAAATGAGGTTGATTAACTTGAACAGTACACGTATACTTATAGATCTTCACAAATACTCAAGATGACTTAAGCACACTTAGAGAGAACTTTCACAAGAAGTATTTAGAGAGAGAAAGAAAGAACAAGTAAGGAAGTTTATGAAAAATCCTTAAGTTAAGGCTTCTATTTATAGCCAAAAAATCTTATCATTCCTTTAATCTAAACCATTCATTTAAATATCATCTTTTAATCTACACCATCCATTTCAAATTTTATATTATCTTTAATCTACACCATTCATTTCATATTACCTAATAATCACCTAACTTTATATTATAAACAAATCAATTCAATTATTCAACAATAATTCACACTTTAATCTACACCATTCATTTCATATCACCTAATAATCACCTAACTTTATATTATAAACAAATAACTTTATCAATTCAATTATTATGACTAATTGTTATAAATACAGTATAGTTAGCTCTTAGATATCAAGTCAATAAATTAATGAAATACAACTGTTTAAATAACATCATAATAGAGATAACAATAATGTAAAAGAAAGCATACGTTACTGTGTAATGACAATTATTGATTCAATAATGTGAATTACTGTGCATATGTTACTGTGACAATTATTAGGTTCAATAATTTTAAAAACAGTGCAGCAACAATTATTGACTCAATGATATAAAATACAGTGTAATGACAATTATTAAATCAATAACGCAAAATACTGTGTAACAACAATTATTGAATTGATAATATAAAATATTATGCAGTGACAATTATCGATGAAATGATGCGTAACAGTTACGGTGTCAATTATCAGACCAATAATATGAGACACTATGCAATACCGTGTGTTACTGTAGAGTACCGTGTGCTACAGAAAATACCAAAAACTACCGTATGCTACTATTCTTTTATCACCGGTATTTTAATAGTTCCGTTGACTATTTTTATTTAAAAAGGTTATTTCTGTCGTTTTCTATATCCGACAAATATTCCGTTGTGGGGTCCACCAATAATTTGTTATTTCGGCGCCGTCGTACGACACGAATATTCCCCGACCAAACGAATATTCCCCGACAAAGCGAATATTGTCCGACAAAATAAAATTTGCAGATAACATCCTTAACTTTTAACTTGATCGATTTAACCACTTACTGTTTCAAAAAATATATATGAAGAAAAATTAAATTTTGTATTTCATAAAATTCGGGGTCTTACAGGAAAGGCCTCCATGAGTCTTGCGACAAAAGACTTGTGGAGGCAACTCGTTTTGAGAATTGATTGAGGGATTGGATTGTCGGCTAGAATGACTGTACAATTTGGGCATTATTCGGGTAACTAATGGTATTTCTAAAAAATTTCTAAGGTCACATGTCAGTCAGTGACCCAGACACTGTGTTAGGCACATGATCACTTTCCAAAAAACTCTATTAATACTCATTCCATTTGAGTAGAAGGGACTTCTGATTTTCTCTAGACCCAAGACACCCGAGAAGGCTCTTTCTCTATAAGAGTTATGTCACGCGTTACTAGAGTAACTGTCTACTTGTTCTTCTCCCCTCTTCAACTCTTCAATCATTCTTTCACTTTTCTTAGATTTTTCTCCTCCTCATCCAACACGAAACCCTAATCGAGCAAGATACGATTTCCTTGCCTACACATGGCAATGAACAAATAACTCGTATCTCCTAAATCCTTTGTGGTTAAATTTATGGTGATAGTTTGGCTAGCTAATGGCTAATTATTTCTTTTTGTAGCTGCAATGCCTTGTGGACCACTGGACTAGGTTCATTATATAGAAGGGGAAAGATTGACAGGTGAATAAATAAATAAAAGGAAGTGATATATCTGCAAGCTCAATTGATATATCCGCATGTAGTGTAACACCCCATTTCCAAAATAGAAAGAGAGGTTACTCACAAAACATAACAAAACTATAAAATAAATCAAAAGCTCTATTTTGCCAAAATGAAAAACTCTAATAACTGATAAACTCCACAAGTCAAACGAAAATAAATACCAAACTGGTTCAAACCACAATCTAGAATAGTTATTACAACTTCAAATCAAAAGCAATGTAGCACAACCTAAACAAAATATATCTAAGCCACTGAATAAAGGGAGCTCTCATCACACTTGCCCACGATCCCCCTGATTACCTGCTGGAAGAAAAACACAACATGAGCCAAATGCCCAGTACGGATATAGAGAGCAAAATAAAGAACTGAAACAAATAATGCCATTAATTGAACTGAAACGAACATAACTAACACAACGAAATAATTGGCTGAATTAAAGGGCTGGGTGTTATTTCATACCGAGCTCAAAATATAACAAAAATATATCTTGCCACATAGGCAAGTCAAAAAATAATGCCACGCAAACAAAATAATGCCACAAAGGCAAAATAATGTCGCGCAGGCAAATCACACATTGGATCGCGAGTCCAAACGCATGAAAAATCGGAAGGTGTGTTTGGCACAAACATCATCAAACCGCATAACAGAACAGAACAGAAACTAGGGTCGACCCATACGTCTCCCACAACAAAACACCGATTTTGGCCATCGCCCACCAAACACAAAATGGAGACGCCGTGGACTGATCACACCGCCACGGAAGGTGTCATGCCTCGGTGCCAAGAGACACGCCTGTGGTACCCCCACAGGTGGTTATAGCTCAGGTATACCCTACGGTATAATCTAATAAAGATATCATGCCACAACGAATGCGACATAATACCCACAAAAGGGTTCTAAGTGTACATATTAAACTGAAACGAATCAATATCAAATCTCCAAAATAAATTAACATGTACATTCTACGAAATCAAAAATAATCACTACACATGATTTAATAATACAAAGAGTACAAAATAAGTCTATGTAACGCCAACATGAAGCTATCATATTAATTTCACAAGGAACAATCATGTGAACTAATAACGAAATTCGAAACGAGGAATGAAATGAACTAATTAAATTTAATAAGAATATCGCTGAAGGAGTACGGAATCCGTACCTGGAATTAGTAATGTAATACCCAATTAAAATTCCAATTAAAGTTCGTTAACTCCTTCGGTCCGATCTAAAAACACAATAATTTAATACAGTTAATTATCATTTTTAATAATTTACTTTTATGTAAAAAAAATATTAAATTACATTTTGTAGTCAAAAGATACATTTTAATATAAAGTTACTTACTAAAATAATACCATAATATAACCTTTGTTAAATAATATTATAACTTAGCAAATTACCATATACATATACATTTAATTTACAACAGTGTACTAAATTTTTATACTACTTAATTATCAATTTGGCCAAACATGACATCTTATAATATTAACATTTCGGACCTATATATGTTTCATATTCATTTAGTGAATCATGTATTAATCAATTATATTCATGTTTAATTTATTTATTTTTATATAAATCGTAATTTTATTATTACCATAATGTTATAGTTCCAAAGACAAATTAAACAAATATATATATATGCACTGCCTTTCGTTCCATACATAAAGTTAGAATATATAAACTATTTGTTTATGTTCATGATAACAGATCAAAATTTCTATATAAACTAACCTTCTAAATTGATGAAGTTAAAGCATAATCCAATACAAGCATTTAAAATAATATATAAAGATCATACCAAGACAACATGTCCTACAACATAAAGCAATTCACAATCTGATGTTACTTTTTCTTCCTCACGGATGGAACGATTCAAGGTATAAAGAAATAAAAAAAAAATCAATCGCATCCAATAAACAAAAGAGAAGAAAGCTATTTAACCTGTTTTATCCTCCTAAGATATCTACGCCACAATCAGAATTCTCTTTCTTTCGGTTTTAACAGAAAGCGACGCATGATATATATATTTTTTATCAGACCAACAAAGTTACGTTACAATAAAACTGATTTACGTTTTCTTTCTTTATTAATTAATATATTTTATAACTCTCTTAATTTTAATAGTACAAATTTTTAATTGGACTTAATTAGTTTTAAGGCCCAAATTTTCTTAAATTAAACTTATTCCTTAATTACCAATAGCCTATATAATTTTAATTAATAGGTTGACCCCAAACATAAGAAAAGCCCAATTAAAATATTTTAAAGGTTTCCTAAATACTTTTATTTTATTTTTTTATTTTTATTTTTACAGGGTATTACATCACCTCCCCCTTAAAAAGGATTCCGTCCCCGGAATCAAAAGAATGGAACGTACCTAATTTTCAAAGAGATGCGGATACTCTGCTCGAATAGACTCTTCCATCTCCCAAGTAGCTTCCCGCTCTGAATGGTTCCTCCACAAGACCTTAACAAACGAAATTGTCTTCCTTCTCATTATCCGCTCCTGACAATCCAAAATCGCCTCAGCTTGCTCCTTATAAGTAAGATCACCCCGAATTTTATCGAACGGTTATTGCACTACATGCAATGGATGATAATTATAACTCCTCAACACCGACACATGGAGTACATTATGCACATGAGCTAGCTGTGGAGGCAAAGCTAACCGATATGCAACCTCACCAACTCTTTCCAAAATCTCAAAGGGACCAATATAATGCGGACTAAGTTTCCCTTTCAATCCAAATCGTCGAATGCCCTTCCAAGGAGAAACTTTTAAAAAAACATGTTCACCAGGTTCAAACTCTAACGTCCTTCTATGCTTCTCAGCATAACTCTTCTGTCGTGATCGAATCAACCGTAATTTTTCCTTAGCCACCGCTACCTTCTCCGTAGTAATTTGAACTAACTCAAGCCCTTCTATGGCCTTCTCACCAACCTCATCCCAACAAGTTGGTGCCCGACACTTTCTACCGTATAACGCCTCAAACGGAGCCATTCCAATACTTGCATGCCAACTGTTATTATAAGCAAACTCAACTAGGCTCAAGTAATCATCCCAATTACCTGACCACTCCAGTGCACACGACCTAAACATATCCTCCAAAGTTTGGATAGTTCTCTCGGATTGCCCATCAGTCTATGGATGAAAAGCAGTACTGTAATTAAGTCGAGTGCCCCAAGCTCGCTGAAACCCTTTCCAGAAACGTGAAGTGAACTGTGGGTCCCGATCTGAAATAATTGACACCGGAGTACCATGAAGTCTCACAATCTCCAGCTGAAAGATCTGTGCCAACCTGTCCACCGAGTAACCTTCATGGATAGCTAAGAAGTGTGCAGATTTGGTCAACCGATCCACCACAACCCAAATGGCATCATTCTTCTTAAAAGTCTTTGGCAAACTAGTCACAAAATCCATTGTGATATTTTCCCACTTCTAAACTGGAATGTCTAACTGTTGCAGCAAACCACTAGCTCGTTGATGTTCTATCTTCACTTGTTGACAAATGAGGCACTTCCCAACATATTCAGCTACATCTCGTTTCATCCCATTCCACAAAAAATTCTCCTTTAAATCCCTGTACATCTTCGTAGAACCCGGATGAATAGAAAATGGTGAACTATAAGCCTCAGCCAATACTGTTTCCCGAATAGTTGAATCTAACGGCACACACAACCGTCTACCTAACGAAATCACACCATGTTCATCAATACGGAACTCAGTTTGTTTGCCTTCCTCCAAATTATGTGCCATTGCCCACAATTCCCCATCTTCTTTTTGAGCTTCTTTAACCCGCGAGATAAGAGAGGGCTCCACTCTCATACCTGCTAAATGCCCATCTGAGCCTTGCACATACAACTCCAACTCTAGTCGCTCCATATCCGCAATAAGCTGAGGTTGTGTAATAAGGGCTGCTACACTCCCTGAACTCTTTCGACTAAGAGCATTTGCAACCACATTTGCCTTCCCCGGGTGATACTGAATTCTAGCATCATAATCTTTTAGAAGCTCCAACCAATGCCTCTGTCTCATGTTGAGCTCCTTCTGAGTGAAAATGTATTTAAGACTCTTATGACCGGTGAAGATATCACAAGTCTCTCCATACAAATAGTGCCTTCAAATTTTTAAGGCAAAAATTACTGCTGCCAACTCCAAATCATGAGTGGGGTAATTCACTTCATAAGGTTTAAGCTGCCTAGAAGCATAAGCAATCACCTTACCGTGTTGCATCAAAACACACCCCCAAGCCCTTCTTAGACGCATCACTATATATTTGGTAACCTCCTATCCCCGATGGCAATGTAAGTATTGGAGCTGTCACAAGTCGTTTTTTTAACTCTTCGAAACTCTTCTCACGCTCCTCATTCCACACAAACTTCGTGCCCTTCCTCATCAACTGTGTCAATGGCAAGGCAAGCAAAGAAAATCCTTCCACAAATCGCCTATAGTACCCAGCCAAACCCAAGAAACTTCTAACCTCCGTCACCGTAGTAGGTCTCGGCCATTTAGTGACAGCCTCAACCTTCGCAGGATCCACCTTAATGCCTTCAGCAGACATAACGTGGCCTAAGAATGCAACCTGCTCCAACCAAAACTCGCATTTGAAAATTTTAGCATATAACTTCTCTTTCTGCAAAATTCCCAAAACTGTGCGAAAATGTTCCCCATGTTCCTCCTTTGACTTAGAGTAAACCAAAATATCATCAATAAAGACAATGACAAATTGGTCCAAGTACTCCCTGAATACCCGATTCATCAAATCCATAAACACCGCCGGAGCATTAGTCAACCCGAATGACATCACTAGAAACTCGTAATGTCCATACCGAGTGCAAAAAGCTGTCTTTGAAATATCCCCATCTCTTACCCTCAACTGATGATAACCCGACCTCAGGTCTATCTTCGAAAAATACTTCGCCCCCTGAAGTTGATCAAACAAGTCATCAATTCTCGACAATGGATACGGTTTCCTGATGGTAATCTTGTTCAACTCCCTGTAATCTATGCATAACCTCACAGACCCATCTTTCTTCTTCACAAACAAAACTGGAGCACCCCACGGTGAAACACTCGGCCGAATCACACCTCGATCTAACAATTCTTGTAACTGCTCCTTTAACTCATGTAACTCCAACGGTGCCATCCTATACGGTGCTTTAGAGATAGGTTCCGCACCAGGAACAAGCTCGATAGTGAACTCAACGTCCCGCTGCGGTGGTATCCCTGGCAATTCTTCAGGAAATACATCAGTAAAATCACGAACCATTGGAACATCCTCAACACGAGACTCACTCATAGAGGTATCCTTCACAAATGCCAAATTCCTCTCATAACCCTTTGCCACTAACTTTCCAACCTTCAATGCTGAGATCAATTTCACCACCTTACTCGGTCGTGAACCCTGAAATACGAACTCTGGAGACTTCACATCTCCAAATATAACCTTTTTCGCCTGGCAATCGATATTGGCCCGATGCTTATCCAACCAGTCCATCCCCAGAATTACATCAAAATCGTACATACCCATCGGCAGAAGATTAGCCCCACGAATCCTATCTCTAAAACTGATTGGACACTCTTGATACAAATCAGAAATAACAACAGAAGTCCCCATCGGGGTAGCAATAGACATAATAGAATCTAACGACTGAGATGGCACGCCAAGGTGCCGAACAAAAGACTGAGCAACCACTGAATGAGTAGAACCAGTATCAAATAAAACAGAAGCTTCACGACTGCCAACTAAAATAGTGCCAGAAACAGTACCTGGCGCACCTGCTGCCCTGCCTGGTTATAAGTCAAGGCAAACACCCGACCACCCTGACGCTGACCCCCATTACCACCATTACCACGTGGCCCGGTATAATCTCTAGCAATATGACCCGTCTGTCCACACAAAAAGCATGCACCGGTAATTCTATGGCACTGTCTCCCAGGATGATTTGCCCCACAAATATTGCAAGGAGCAATTGGAATAAGATTAGGGTTACCCCCACCAGCTGGCCCTGGGTAACGACCCTGATTCTGCCCCTGCTGACGATTCTGCCACTGTTGGCGGTTCTGACCTTATTGAGGTAGCTGAAGCTGACGATTCTGGCCCTACTGAGGCAACTGCTGAAAACCCCTGTTCTGATTCTAGCCACGCCATTGCCCCTGTTGACCACCACGGTTCCTGTTCCACTGACCTCCCTGATTCCTCCCATGCTGACCCGAAGCTTGACCCTGCTGGTCATCTCTGTCCCTCTTTCGACTCCCCTCCGGTTTAGAAGACCGAAAGTCCTGTCGCTCCATCTTAATATTTTTGGCTGCATTAGCCACTGCTGACACATCATCAAACTTAGTGTTAATAAGATGATGACGGTACTTGTAATGAATTCTCCATTTAAACTTTTCTGCCTGTTCCGCTGCAATCCCTGCAGAGGTCCCCGCAAAGCCAGCCAACCTAGTAAACCTCGTCATAAAATCCGTGATGGACTCATCATCTCTCTGCCGAATGGACAGAAATTCTCTACCATAAGCCTCTTTATCAGCAGCAGGGAAGAATTGCTGATAAAAGACCTCACAAAACTCTGCCCAACTAAGTGTCTCAGTATAACCATCACCTTTTGTTGTTTTCATCGCCTTCCACCATCTCTGTGCATCCCCCTCTAGCTTATAAACTGGAAGCAACACCTTCTGATTATCTGAGCACCCCAGCACATCAAATATCTTCTCCAAATGGGCAATCCAATTCTCTGCATCTATTGGAGTTGGAGCTGAACTAAATGTATGGGGTTTCTGTTTCTGAAACCTTTCCAACCACACATACATCGGAACCACCGGCTGATCAGGATCGTCTACATTCCCTTCCTCTTCATTTATGTGTGGACCATTATTTTCCGGGTTCCCCTGCTCAGGATTTTTTGGCTGCTGCATTGCCTGAACAACTTGTGCCACTACTTGCGGTAAAGCCTAATTAATCGCCTGATTCACCAAGACAGCCAATTGAGCATTAATCTGATTATTTGGTTGCTCATTGGACTGGCCCTCACCACTTTCCCCATCGTTACCTCGCCTCCTATTAACTCTGGCAGATCTACGAGCCATCTAAGAAAGGAATCAATGAATAGAAGCAAAATAAATTAGAGACAAATTCAAATATAGTTGATATGATAGTAGAACAGAATATTAAACGGAACAAAAACCTAACCCAGAAGTCTACCCATAACTCACAGGTCAAGCCTAAATAGGTTTTCTACAAGAAAGAACCTAAGCTCTGATACCAACTCTGTAACACCCCATTTCCAAAATAGAAAGAGAGGTTACTCACAAAACATAACAAAACTATAAAATTAATCAAAAGCTCTATTTTGCCAAAATGAAAAACTCTAATAACTGATAAACTCCACAAGTCAAACGAAAATAAATACCAAACTGGTTCAAACCACAAACTAGAATAGTTATTACAACTCCAAATCAAAAGCAATGTAGCACAGCCTAAACAAAATATATCTAAGCCACTGAATAAAGGGAGCTCTCATCACACTTGCCCACGATCCCCTGATTACCTGCTGGAAGAAAAACACAGCATGAGCCATGTAATGACCCGAAAATTTTGAGCTAGAAATTATTATTATTATTATTATTATTTTTGTGGCGTACGATGTGTGCTACGTGTTATATTATTTGACTAATCAATTCAAGTTGAATTAACTACGAAATAAAAGTAAATCAAATTAATGTATTAATTAATTGGATTACTAAGCTTTGTTATGTAATTAACACAGCGCGGATGTTAGCCTTGACCGACGGTTAAAAAGTTAAATAATCACGATATGATTATTGCGCGATTAAAATTATGGGAAGTCCAGATAATGGAGGATTTAAATTATGAACCAACCTAGGTAGCTTAATATCAAATTATTGATAAGTTTGATAATCATGTGAATTAAATATTCATTATGATATGTGATGGTAATACACATTATTATACATGTATATTTATTTTAGGAATAGAAAGGAAAGCCAACATGGGCTGGGCTTAAATTGTTCTGTAATTAAATTAATTAATTACATAAATGAGTAATTAAATTTGAGTTATTTAATTAATAACTTAAATAGGAATTATTTTTAAAGACTATAATAATACATTAATTAATTAAATATCAGTTTAATTAATATATCATAGCAACGGTAAATAATTTAACGAATGCGGTGCTGAAGTTTAAATAATAAGTCCAAGAGAAGTAATTAACATTTTGGGAGTTTTATTTAATTAAAACCCAAGTGAATTACAAACTTGGCCATCTTACTAACTTAGCCATTTTCGTAGCAGCCCAATTCTTTTCCCAGCAGCCCAAGTGTCTATTAAGAATCCAACCTAAGTTATGATAGTTAAAACAAGGATAGCTGCCAATTATTTTCCTACCCAAACCGTAGCATATCATTTAACTGAGCATGACTATCAAAGTGGGACAAGTGAGCGACTGAAGCAGAGACATGATAAAGATGCTGCACGGCTCAAGGAACTATACCAAGCCATCATGTTGGCAGTGGCAGCAAGAGGTCTAACCGAGCGGCTCGAGGGCCGGTATCAGGCAGGACCGAAGCTAGCTACTGATGCGGCACACAACTTGGGACTGATGGGGGCAGACGGAACTCACTGTGCGCATCAATGGTGTGCGGCTCGAGTAGCAGGAAAGCTAGAACCTAGCAGCCCTTAACCGATAGGCAGAGGCGGAACGAACTCACCATTTATCAGCTGCAACATTACACCCTATAAGGATTAAATCCTTGTTTCAGCCGAGCCACAGAGAGAGAGAGAGAAGGAACACGGTTTGGTCGAGAAGCAGCAGGGAGGAGGAAGTCATCGAAGCCCAGTAGCCGTTCGATTTGCAAGCACGGATTCGGGTCAGGAGAAAGAAGAAGGAACTCCATCAATTCCCAGCCGCTGGTTTGGAGTTAAGCACGGCAACGAAAGGGTAATAACCGAGCTGCTTGTTTCTTCTTCGTTATTGATTATTTCTTTGTGCATTTAAATTTTGTAGTTACTATGTAAGCTTCTGTGTCTGGATTTCGTTTGGGGCAACATTTTGTATGCAATAAAACCCATTTGGGTGGAATCTTGTAAACAGATTCTGCAGATTTTTATGTATTTATTTTATGCCCATGTTATGCTCGTTAAATTGCATCTGTGAGTTGCTGCTAGGTTGTGCGGTGTTGTGCTGCGTTGTGCTCAATGGGTCGGGCGTGGCTGTCAACATTTTGTATGCAATAAAACCCATTTGGGTGGAATCTTGTAAACAGATTCTGCAGATTTTTATGTATTTATTTTATGCCCATGTTATGCTCGTTAAATTGCATCTGTGAGTTGCTGCTAGGTTGTGCGGTGTTGTGCTGCGTTGTGCTCAATGGGTCGGGCGTGGCTGTTGCCTGCCCTTGCTGTTGCTCGCCCCGCCCTGCGTCGCACGCTGCCTGCGTGCTGCCTTGTTGCTAGCTGCCGATGCTGTTCGGCAGGTGGAGGGCTGTGCCAGGAAGAGGAACAAGCCGCAAGGCTGTGGCTGCTGGCAAGTGAAGCAACGTTGTTTGCTGCTGAAATGACTGTTGTTACCGTGCTGCTGGTTGATGAGGCTGTTGCCGTTGCAGCCGATGACTACTGCCGATCTGGGTTGGGTCTCGGCTGTGAGCAGTAGCAGGGTAGCTTAGTTAGTTTATTTAGACTTAGTATTGCAATATTAACTAACTAATATGTTACCAAAATGAAATGAACTATTTATTATTTAAAGAATTTTAAATAATAAATAAGCCAAATAAAGTTTTTGGGTAGTAATTAAATTATTATTTAGCGGATCTTAATAAATAATTTAAGCGGCATGGATGCATAATGAGTTATTATAAATCAAGACTTGTTAATGGTTAGCGTAAACCAGTTAATTACTAATCATGTTTTATTAAATAAACTTTTTGATAATTTATGGATGGTAATAAGTTATTGATTATTATTTAAAGGGCTTTAAATAATAATCCGAGTGTAACAAGTTAATGGTTGTTATTTTAAAATAAATAATAAATCAAGGAAATCAAGTAATTAATTATTATTTGATTAAACTTAAATAATATTTAAGGGATGGCAAATTAATTATCTATGATTAGATAATAGGTAAAGATAAATGAATCACTAATTATTATTTAATTTTGATTAAGTAATAATTAGAGGATATTAAGTTAATTATTTAACTAAGATTAAATAATAAGAAAAAGGGGACTAAAGTTAACAGTTAATTATTTATTATTTAATGGAGACTAAATAATAAATAAAGAAAATAAGGAAATTTAATTAATATTTATTATTTAATCAATAAATAATAAATAAAGCAAAATGAGGTTAATAAAATAATTATTTAGTATTTAGTATTAAATGATAAATAAGGATAATTAAATTGATTAGTTACTATTTAAATGATAATTAAATAATAATTAAGGAGAGAAAAGGTTAATGGAGTAATTATCTATTATTTAATTAATAATAGATAAGGATAATTAATCAAGTTAATAATAATGTAATCACTTATTATTTAAGATTAAATGATAAGTGAAGATAATAAATTAATAGATTATAATTTAATTAATATTAAATAATAATTAAGGGATAGTAATTAGGTACTTATTACTTAATGGGATGAAATAATAAAGTAAAAGTGATTAACTAATTAATTATTATTTAATGGATAATAATTAAGGGATGATAAACTATTTGTGGTATATTTGAGTAAAATTAAGCAACAAGTACGGATAATTAATAAATTATTATGGAGTTAATAATAATTTAAGGAAATATAAGATAAGTAAGTCACTACTTGTTGTCATTCAACTAATATTAAATGATAAATAGGGACGAATAATATTAAGTCATGGATTAAAATAAATTTGAGGATTAATTATTTATCTTTTTGTGGATATGAAATAATAAATGAGGGTAAGATAAGTAATTATTTATCAAATGATTGAGGATAAATAATAAGTCAATTACTTGGACAATTACAAGAGGGATAATCTGAGTTTGGCAAATTTGTGTTCCTCAAAGAGAAGTAATATGAGGTAATGAAATCATTATTCGGAGTCCGATTAATGGTTTTATAAGGTTAAATGATATAGTGTCGAATTATGTGATAATATGCTATGTGATTAGCGTAAGGTAAACTTAAATGTTAAGTGAGTAATTATTTATCGTACTAATTGTTAGACCAACCTTATCAATTATAGGTTTTTCAAGTGGAGTTAAATTAAGCGAAGCAAGAATAACTCGTGAGACAGGCAAGTTTCCTAGCCCTAAACTCATTATTATTGTGTAAGTTCCCTAACTTACTCAAGTTTATTTTTAAGCAAGCATGCTATATTAAAACTGTTTTATATTGTAATTATACCAAATATAAACTATTTAGATTGTAAGCTGGGATAATTATTGTATATTATTCCATATCATGATATTTATTAATATTCGCACACTTGTTCATTTGCAAGTCGTTGTTCTTGATGAGAACTGTCTGATGAGTAAGTCTATGCTACTTGTTCTGGCTAGACATTGAATTAAAATTGTTCTAATTAAGAACCATTGAGTAGTAAGTCTACGCCACTTGTATCGGCTAGATGTTTAATAGTATGTGTTCAATAAATGAACTACTTAAGGAGTAAGTCTATGCCACTTGATTCGGGCAGACGTTGAAATACAGTTAAGAAATAATATATGCCAACTGTTCGACTAGATCTTTGGAAACCTAAATTCGTTATCTTGAATATTTTTGAAGCTTATCCAAACCATTGCTGGTGCGGAAATTCTCAAGTCTGAGAGGAACAACCCTTATGAAGGGGAATTTTGATGTCGTTAATTCGACTTTGCGTGCACTATAAAAGAACTAATGTTATGCATATACATTGAATACAAGAGGTCTGACCCCCTTGAGTATCCCACAAGAGATGTCCAGATTAAGACTCTGGAGAAGTTCTCAAAGAGATGTCTAGGTTAGTGACCTGGAGAAGTTCTCATGAGATGTTCAGGATAAGACCCTGGAGAAGTTCTCAACGAGGTATTCCAGATGGAGCTCTGGGAGAAGTCCTCAACGAGGTATTCAGTAATGACCAGCTCAACAGTAAATATTCTCCCCAAACTGGGTGTTGAATATTATTTTCAGTATTATCAATTATCATTTTGAATTTATTAACTCTTTTGATTGAGGTTATCATTCTTAATATCTGTTTGAAAGTTTTCTTTCTGAAGTTACCATCAAGGAATATTATTGATGAGGTCACTATTATCAATTCTCTTATCAAGGTTAATACCTTTGAGGTCATCTGTATCGGATGTTATTCCGGGGTTATTATTTATGAGGTTAAATATCTTAAAATAGATATCTCCTTAAAAGTCATTCACGATTATTGTACATTGTGAATCTCAAGAATTTTATTCTTGCCATTATGATTTATCGTTTGTTGTCATTTAAAACTTGCTGGGCAAAATTGTTGCTCACCCTTGCTATATCATAAATATTTTTCAGATAAGTCAGTTGATCATTTAAAGATGAGGACTAAGGAAGGACGTACGAGTAAACCCTTTATAAGGGGTCATCTTATTACCGGAGTATAATAGGTAAGAGGTAAACCTTCTGTTGTATAAAGGTAGTCGTGATATTTAAAGGTTAGATTTACCTGGGGAATTATGGTGCGTTTTGCATGAATTAATTATATATTTTTCGCTAGTTAATGAATACCAATTCATGGATGTTTGTTAAGTATTTTTTGTGAGCACCAAACCCGAGGTTCAAGGAACCTGGATTTGGGGGCGTCACAGGTTGGTATCAAAGCTGTAGGTTATAAACCTTAGGTGGGGGAAAAGCCTTAGGACTATGACCTATAGGAGTGTAAAAGAGAAATTCATTCCGAGTTTTAAAAGCAGTGAATTATGGAAATTCATCTGGAAAGAAATATGTCAAGTTACTGTCAACATAAATAAGTTGATGGAGGTATTTGTGTGGGAGATACTAATTGAGTGTCAAATTATGATGGTAGAGAATGTTGCAAAGGAAGCAAGCGAAACAAGCGTCAGGAAAGGCGAAGGATGGAAATAAAGAACTAAATCAAGATCCGCAGAAGAAGTTGGTGGATATGATGGTAAATGCAATTGAACAAGGAATCAATGAATTTCGAAGGAGTCAAAAGGGAAGTGAAAAGGCTGAAGAAGGGGTTGTTCCATCCAAAGGAAAAAGAACTATTCGTTCATTAAGGACAAGGAAAGGTCGACTAGAAGGAGATAGCAGTGGAAGTAGTAAGAACGTCAAGAGGAATAGATATCGGTTAATGTTAACATTTATAGAGGTATGCCACATGTTGTTACTTGATATTGTAAAACAATGGTATATGAATATAAACGCGATTATGTTCTTTAAATCAAATGTGTTTAATTGATGTGTTAACTTTTAAATGCTTAACATTAATAAAATGTTGCATAGGTTGTCAAACACAAAGTACTACTCTAGGGTGTTGTTATACCAGACAATGTCGCCTTGAAGACAAGACAGAACCGTGAGAGTAGTATATAGTAAGATAGGTAATAAGATCATAGAATGAAACGATCCTAGAATAACGAGAAATCGTAAAGTGAATCAATTGTAAACGAAGATCACAAATTGATCAGAATGAAATCATGGGATAACAGATGATTTGTTGAATGATTAAGAGAACATGTAAATAGCATGACGCTATGAAAAGGTAAATACTATGGAATAGTATGAAGTGAACTCATAGAGAGTGGTATGTTATAAGGTATGAATTGAGAAAATTCATATCAAGATAAGGAAAAGTTAAAGGGTTGTGGGATTTTTCATTGAGGACTCATGATAGTGGCTAAGTGTGCACTTCCTTGTATGGGCGGGGATTCGTACTTACTTGGCTTCCTATAATGATAATCAGTGGAGATCCAGCGTCACGGTAATAAGTGAGAAGGATTAAGTGAGAAATATTAAGGTTAGTTGCGTGTTCTGAAAACCCAAGCGTATGGTAAGTTCGTGACTCATGATTATGTGGTGGAGCCCCTCAACGAATGGGCGACGTTACCCTGACTAGGATAAGCTCCTCAAGCTATATGATTGTGGTAAGTTCCTGAGCCCAAATGCGTGACAAGTTTGATGAACACGGGTGGGTTAGAGTAGAGAGCCATAAGTTGAGAGATATAGTTCTCAGAGTTTGGCTAAGATTAAGAAAGCAAGAAAGAGATAGCAAGGTGTGCTAGTAGTTTATTAATCGATGTATTTGCTAGGTACAATCGAATTATATAAGTACAATGATGATTAATTGTATGAGTTTTAAAATGCTTGGTTTGTGCATTTGTTCTAAATGTTTAACATTGGTAAAATGTTGCATGAGACGGAGATTATAAGATAATGATGTAAGGTTTTGTGTAAAACAGAAACCATGCCGCCGCGTAGACAATTGCGAAACCCAAGGGTAGAAGAGCCTATGAATAATGAAGAAGGTCAAGGAGACCAAGTGCGAGGTTTTGCAAATATGTGGGCAGAAGCAATACGGACTGGGACCCCAGTAGCAAGAAATCAGCCAGAGAATCCCCTAACGAACTTTAAAGACTTTAAAATCGTAGGACCACCAGAGTTCAGAGGAACGACGGATCCGATTGAAGCCCAAACTTGGGTAGAGGAGATGGAGAAATTGTTTGAGGTCGCGCGCGTTGCAGAAAAACAAAAGACAGTATTGGCAACCTTCATGATGAAAGGAGAGGCTAATTATTGGTGGAAGGCTACCAAGAATCGAGCAGGTGAAGGAATAATCGCTTGGACTCATTTTAAGGAGTTGTTCTTTGAGAACTACTTTCCAGACAGTTTGAAAACAAGAATGGAAATGGAATTTCTAGAACTTAAGCAAGGGAACATGACGGTGTTGGAATACGCTGCCAAGTTCAATGAGTTATCAAGGTTTGCGCCACATCAGGTGGACACAGAAGTGCGTAAGGCAAGAAGATTTGAACAAGGATTAAAACCAGAGTTATATAGCCAGATATCAGTCCTTCAAGTAAATTCTTTTGCGACAATGTTAGAAAAATCAATCATAGCAGAAGGTGGAGATAAAGCAGTGATCAAGTATAAACAAGATCAGAAAAGGAAGCGAAGTGATGTAAGTGATACTGTGGGAAGCAGTGGTGGTAACCAAATTGACAAACATAAGCGGATATATAATAACCAAAGCTCAGGAAGTAAGCGATGGAATGGTCAGAAAAAGGGAAAGAAATGTAAAAAATGTCAAAGGAAGCATTATGGGAAATGCTTGAAGGGAACAAATATATGTTTTAAGTGTGGACAGGAGGGACATATTTTGTCTAGTTGTCCCAATACTAAGAAGAAGATGGGATGTTTTTCATGTGGCTCCACAAATCATCAGGTTAGAGATTGCCCGAAGAAAGAATGAGAGTGTGGTCACCACAAAGTAACAATAGGAGACCATAAAAGTTGAATAAGCCGATAGCACAAGGATAATACAAAGTATGCATGCAAGCCGCGGCAAGGGCCAAAGTTATGGTGTCTAGTGATATTTGATCTGTAATATAGATGTTTAAATATTACTTGATTCAGGTGTTAATCTTTTGTATCTGTTGATTTTGGGTTGTAAGAACTGAATTATCCCAATTATGTGGGAATATCCTATGAATGTAAAAGTAGTATTTGGAAAATAATTCCTATCAAGTATGGACAAATTGTTGTGCTATAATGCAAAAAGATAAGATTAACTCCGATATGTTAGGAGGAGCTGATGTCTTCTTAAAGACGAGTTGATAAGTTTTATAAGCCAATAAGTGACTGTTAGATAACGATGTTATACCTTCGGACTCAAATAAGTCTAAGGTAGTATTGTATAATAAGCACGTTGAGTAGACAGTTCTGTTGTCTAATGACGATGCGAAATGAAAAGCTAATCCTATAAGTACAAGTATAGCTAAGTTCAGCTGTAGGCAAGTGGTTATCGTATAATTGAATAATTACTAGGAATGATAATTATTTCAAAGGTGTATATTTTTTATTGGTAAGAAGGAATTTAATGGAGTAGTAGCATGAGATACAAATTTTACATAGGGAAACAAAGTTATGATAATACAAATTTTAATTTAAGAAAGGATCAAGTTTTGGACACAAGGTCTACAAGGAGAGTTACTAAGATCAGAAGTGGTTGAGTTGTATGTATAACCGGATTGGTGTGAAAGGAGTGTGGAAACTCATTGCAAACAAGCATAAATAGTGGTGTCATTCCGAAAGGAAATTTAATAAACTTAATGGTACGCAGTACAAAGGACTACATAATAAGCGTATGCGAAGCGAAAAAGTCCATGGGTACTTGTCGCGCCAGTAAAATATTGTGATAAAAAGTAGCGTTTACCTTAGATACCTGAAGTCAGCTACTGTATGGAAATAATTGTCATATGGAGAAGAATGGGATAAATTAGACTATAAAGGTATATAGTATGTTCAGTAGGTAGCAAAAGAAACATCTGGAAGCAATTGGGTATTTAAGTTTTGACGGGTTATATCACCGGGTAACACAAGTATTGTCGTCGACACTCTGGAAGGAAAAGGTAGAGAAAGATGTCGATGGGGAGTGGTTGTGTTATCCAAACCACATTCTTATTTGATGCAATTTGGTATTAATGCTGGGGAAAAAATGATAGTACGGCTGTGAGGTGTTATCCAATCTAGGATATGGGTTACAAGACAGATTGGTGATAAATGGTAATCAAGGACAGATAGCCAAAGGAATGATAGAAGTAAATCTTGAAAGAAATATATTTTGAACAATCATAATCACAGATGAATGGTAAACGGATATGATAACACCTGGGTATCAGGTTACTAGTTGAGACAAGTTAGCTAGAGTTTTGGCAGCAGTAAAGTCTCGAAAGAAGTGTGTTGACAAGGAATTATCATAAGGGTTGAACAAAATATGAATAACAATGGTTAAATGAGGAGTTAATACAACGAGCGAAGCAAGAGAATGCTTTAAACGTTAAAAGGTGTTTAAAGGCTCAAGTGGTAAAACCTAAAAGAAGAATTAAAACGAATAAGATATCGTTAGTATAGTGTGTATAAAGAACTATGATGCGAATTTAGGCGCAATACCTTACAAGATTACGTCCGGGAGGAAACTTAAAATGTTTGGTACCAATACGAGATAAGGAACGTCGATTATTGAACGTAAATTTGTTCAACAGGACGGGTTGGTAACCACAACAATAAGTCTGGAATCGTTAAATAGAGATCCTGAGGATCAAAGCCTTATGTAATCCGAATCTAAATAATGGATGGGAAGGAAGGAATTTCGATGAGTAGCAATATATCGTCTATGATAAACAATAAATTTGGAGGGAACCAAATGGTGAGCAATTACGTGGAAAACTTGCAAGTAACCTTGTTTCTGAAATTCCGGGGACGGAATTCTTATAAGGGGGGGAGGATGTAATGACCCGGAAATTTCGAAATAGAAATTATTATTATTATTATTATTATTATTATTTTTGTGGCGTACGATGTGTGCTACGTGTTATATTATTTGACTAGTCAATTCAAGTTGAATTAACTACGAAATAAAAGTAAATCAAATTAATGTATTAATTAATTAGATTACTAAGCTTTGTTATGTAATTAACACAGCGCGGATGTTAGCCTTGACCGACGGTTAAAAAGTTAAATAATCACGATATGATTATTGCGCGATTAAAATTATGGGAAGTCCAGATAATGGAGGATTTAAATTATGAACCAACCTAGGTAGCTTAATATCAAATTATTGATAAGTTTGATAATCATGTGAATTAAATATTCATTATGATATGTGATGGTAATACACATTATTATACATGTATATTTATTTTAGGAATGGAAAGGAAAGCCAACATGGGCTGGGCTTAAATTGTTCTGTAATTAAATTAATTAATTACATAAATGAGTAATTAAATTTGAGTTATTTAATTAATAACTTAAATAGGAATTATTTTTAAAGACTATAATAATACATTAATTAATTAAATATCAGTTTAATTAATATATCATAGCAACGGTAAATAATTTAACGAATGCGGTGCTGAAGTTTAAATAATAAGTCCAAGAGAAGTAATTAACATTTTGGGGGTTTTATTTAATTAAAACCCAAGTGAATTACAAACTTGGCCATCTTACTAACTTAGCCATTTTCGTAGCAGCCACTACTAGAAAAAGGCTTAATTCCGACGGAATTATCTCCGACGAAATTAATTTCGTCGAAAATAATATATTTCCGACGGAATATTCCGTCGGAGATAATTCCGTCGTCAATAAGTTATAATCGACGGAATTCCGTCGATATAGTAGTTTCCCTGTTGGCGCCAAAATTCCCGCGTTCGGGCGATATAATGTCGACGGAATCTAACCTATAATCGACGGATATTCCGTCGAACTTATTTTATTTTCGACGGATTCAATTTCGAAGGAATATTCCGTCGAAAATAAAATAAAACCCTTTTCTTCGTCATTTCCCCCCAGCCGCCACATTCAGTTTTTTTTATCTCTCTCTCTCCTCGCGATTTTCTCCTCTCTCTCTCAAATCCTTCCGGACGTCCGACCTCCGACCTCCGACCCACCTCCGGTACACTCCTCCCTCCGTGCCACCTCCGACGACGCCGTCCGGTACACCCCTCCCTCCGTACGTAGCAGTAAGGTATGTATATGTATATGTATATATATATATATATATATATATATATATATATATATAGACTTGGATGTGTGCCGACCGGTTGGAATTTTTTCCGGCAGTTGAAAATTTTTCCGGCAACTAGCTGTAAATGTTATATATATATATATATATATATGCTGAAATTATGTACAATGATTGTGGCAGTATGTGGAGTATATATAAATTGTTGTGTATGTTAATTTGTTGCAGTATGTGTCATTCGTTATTATGTTGTGTATTTCCGACAGAATTTCCGACGGAATTTGAAATTTATGTTAAAATTGTTCAAATGCAATATTTGTGGGCCCTACATATATTTGTGTATTTTCCTTATTTGTCAATATTAAAATAAATTTAGTATTTACTTAGTTTTGTAATAATAACATAAAATGATATTAACTAACATAAAAATATAATTAAATAAAATTAAGATAAATTAAATATACTTACAATAAATTAAATTCATAAAACTAAATCAAATAAATTAATTTGAAATAAAATTAAGTAAAATAAAATGCGGAGAAATATAATTCAGAAAAAATAAATTAAATTACGTAAAATAAAATAAAGTGAAATAAAATATAATTAAATTAATTTATTATAATAAAATTAGTGTAATATAATTAAATTAAATTAAGTTAAATTATAATAAAATTAATATAATATAATTAAATTAAATTAAGTTAAATTTAATATAATTCAAATAAAATAAATTCAAATAAAATAAAATAAAATAATTACATTTAAATTAAATTAAACTAAGTTAAATTAAATACAATTAAAATAAACTAAAATAACATATAATTAAATGAATTTAATATAATAAAATTGTATCATGTATAATTAATTTACATTAACTTAAGTTAAATTTAATATAATTAAAATAAAATAAATTAAGTAAAATAAAATTTAATAAAATAAATTAAGTGAATATAATTAAACAAAATTATATTAAGTTAAATTAAATAAAATTATGTGAAATTAAATATAATTCAGAAAAAATAAATTAAATTAAGTAAAATGAAATAAACTAGATAAAATAAATTAATTTAAATAAGATTAAGTTAAATGAAATAAAATGAAAATAAAGTAAATTAAGTAAAACAAAATAAAATAAAATAACATTAATTTAACGTTCCTCGCTTGACATTCACTCGTAACGGATGAATATGGAATACTCTTAATTTAATCAAATCAGTTGTACATGCAGTTTCGTTACGATTTTAGAAATTCAATTGCGCTGTACCCAAAAAATTCGTTTAGTAAATTCAATCACTTATGCATGTAATTTGGTTAGGAGCTTAGAAACCCGTTTGACATTCACTCACTAGGAGTGAATGCCAAATAGTCCCCCGTTTGGGACTGTTGCTAGATGTTATGTCTCTCACTTAGGTTTGTGCCAACAATTTGAGTTCGTTTTATTTGTTTTGGGGACTTTTCGGTTGCATCTCTACATGTTCTCTGAGTACGTACTTAGCCTACGTCGACGTGGTCTATTTCGTGTACTTAGAGACCATGGGGAGGTACTGTCGAAATTTCTTTGAAACAGAAAAAACGTGCTCACGATGTTGGCACAAGTGAGGAGACGCATCTAGGAACAGGATAGAAGCCTGACCCGTATATTTAGAAGGTGAAGTCATGCAAGAATCATGAATGCACACACATACGCTAAGCACCCTCGTTAATTTGATACATCGTATTGTTCAGTTAAATATGTCAGACGACCGGAGCTGGATGTACCGTAGAATTCTGGTTGATGGTAGAGGATTACTGCCTGAGTACCGTGATGGGGTGTCCAAATTTTTAAATTTTGCCAATGAACACGCTGATAATTCTAACGAAAAGATGAGATGCCCGTGTTTCAAATGTAAAAACCTGATTTGGAAGAAAGCCGACAACATTAAGTACGATTTGTATTCGCGTGGGTTTGTAGATGGGTATTCTCTATGGATTAATCACAGAGAGTCAACTGAGCTCAGCGAAATAAGGGACAGTATAGGCCAACCAATTCACTGCGATCAATACGATGATAGTTATGATGCCGTGGAGATGTTGGTTGATGCGTATGGCCCTAACAATATTGATTGTGGTGCAAATGAGCAGTCGTCAATAACTGGTCATCAAGAACCAAAGGGCACAACAGCAGCCTTTTACAATATACTATCCGAATCTGCTGTCCCATTGTACAATGGAAATGATAAGCACACCAGGCTATCTGCAGTGATGAAGCTCTTACACTTCAAGAATGAGCATGGCTGCAGTGAGAGAGGTTTCAATGAGTTGCTTAGGCTTATCAGCGAGTTGTTACCAAAGGGTCACACTCTGCCCTCAAGTTATTATGAAGTTAAAAAGATGGTAAAGGGTTTAAATTTGGGGTAAACAAAGATCGATGCTTGTGAGCAGGATTGCATGTTATATTATGGGGCTGACATAGATAAACTGCAGTGTGACATTTGCAACATGCCTCATTACAAGACAACTAAACGTGGGGGGGAAACTAAGCGTGTGCCTAAAAAAATCTTAAGGTACTTTCCTCTTGTCTTGAGACTTCAGTGTTTATTCATGTCGACCCACACTGCAGCGCATATGACTTGGCATAAAACAAGGGACGTCGTGTCTGGTCAGTTGTCTCACCCCGCAGATGGAGATGAGTGGAAGAAGTTTGATGCAAATTTTCCTCAATTTGTTGAGGAAAGTAGGAATGTCAGGCTTGGCATGGCTACAGATGGGTTTTGTCCATTTAATAATTTTAGTCAACCATACTCTGTGTGGCCAGTGATCATGGTAGCTTACAATCTTCCACCGTCAATGTGCATGAAGGATCCATATCTGTTCTTGACTTTACTCATACCGGGGAATAAGAGTCCTGGAAAAGACATAAACGTGTATCTTAGGCCGTTAGTCGATGAACTTAAGATGCTGTGGGAGACGGGGGTGCAGACTTATGACAAATCAATAAAGCAAAATTTTCTGATGAAGGAAGCTTTGTTGTGGACTATCACTGATTTTCCGGCACTTGGGATGATCAGTGGGTGGTCGACTCACAGAAAGTTGTCATATCCAGTTTGTGTGGGGGATGTGCAAGGCACACATCTAAAACATGGCCGAAAAATTAGTTTCTTTGGTACTGCTCGTAGATTCTTGCCTACTGATCACAGTTACAGAAAGATGTCGACACAGTTTAATAGAAAAACAGAGAAAAAGGGGGTTGTCGGTCGATTGTCAGGCAGCGAAGTTTTCAGTTGGCTGAGCGATCTTAACTTTCCACCACCAGGGAAGGAACACAGTAAATATAGGGCCCAAGCTTACGGTAAGGCTCATAACTGGACGCATTCGCCCATGTTCTTCGAGTTGTCGTACTGGGAGTCGCTTTCAGTCCATCACTGTATAGATGTAATGCATACAAAAAAGAATGTGTTTGATAACTTGTTTTACACCGTGATAGATGCGAGTGGTAAAACAAAAGACAACGACAATGCACGGAAAGATCTGGAGGCACTTAACATATGGCCTGATTTGTGGCTTCGACATAACAACTCAAAACCTAAAGCTCCATTCTGTTTAACCAAGCAACAAGTTGAAGACATCTGCAAATGGATAAGTGCGTTGAAGCTCCCAGATGGATACGCTTCTAATATATGTCGTTCTAGTAAGGTTGAACAGTTGAAAATTACTGGGTTCAAAAGTCATGATTGTCATGTATTCATGCAGAAGTTGATGCCAATTGCATTTCGCGAGATGTTGCCCAGAAAAATTGTAGACGCCTTAACCGAACTTTCAAATTTCTTTCGAGATCTATGTTCAACGGTTGTAAGGTATACTGACGTGGAGCAAATGGAGAAAAATATAGTCCTGACAATGTGCAAATTAGAAATGATATTTCCTCCGGGGGTTTTTGACTCGATGGAGCATTTGCCTATTCATCTGCCATATGAACTTAAGTATGGAGGACCTGTGCAATATCGATGGATGTATCCGTTTGAGAGGTATTATCGTCTACATTTCTTTTTTGATGATATTCATAACTCATATTCGTAATGTCTGTGAACTTAATTAATGTATTTTAGGTACATGCGTCGTTTAAAGCAGAAAGTAAATAATAAAGCTCGTGTAGAGGGTTCTATTGCTGAACGGTACACGGAGGAAGAGCTTGTCAACTTCAGCTCATTGTATTTTGAAGATATTGTGAAAACGAAACACAATCGTTTAAGTCAAAATGAGGTCGTCGGAGTCCAACCATGTGTTGATGAGTTAGCTGTATTTTCTTATCCGGCTAAACCATTTGGCCATGAGATGATGACGTACTTAAGCGAAAAAGATTTGAAAATTGTGTCTACATATGTGCTTCTAAATATGCCCGAAGTATCGTCGTACATAACGTAAGTAAATACTATTAATAAAATTTTAATTTTTAATAGCCTAGTCTAAAATTAAATTATGTTATAACTGTTTCAGTGCATTTGAAGACGAAGCATGTGCTTTAAACCCGAGCTTAAATGCAGTACAGTTGGAATCATTCACGACTATAAATTTTCAACAGTGGTTTAAGAGAAGGGTTGCAGTAGACAACAATTATGTGCGTTTTAAGGATGTCATCGAAGGACCTTACAAATTGATTAGTTCATTTCCCGGCTGTATCGTCAATGGGTATAGATTTAATGTCGATGACATAAACGAACCGACTTCAGTCAATTCTGGTATTGTCGTGTTGGGCAGTTGTTATCAAGATTCGGAGTCCAATTATTATGGACGTTTAGAGGAAGTAATTACGCTCAATTATTCTGGGGGTAAAAAGGTAGTTACATTTAAATGTCGCTGGTTTGATACTGAGAAGGGTGTTAAAGTTGATCGTAACAGAATTGTCACAGTAAATATAAAGTCAAAGTTAAATTATGCTGACGTATTCGTATTAGCCAGTCAAGCGACTCAAGTTTATTACGCATCTAATGTAGTAAATTGTAAAAGTCCCTGGTATACAGTTGTTACAACAAAGACTCGCCCATTTGATGATAGTAATATGTCTGGGACAGATGAGCCATTGCAGGATGATATTAGCAAATCCAGTGAGGTAGTCCTACATAACGACGATTTGTTGGTAGATGTCATTGACGTACCCGATAATGATGATGTCGAGGAAGACCTGGTTGACGATGAAGTCGAGGAAGACGTACCTGATAATGATGAAGTTGAGGAAGACGTGGTTGACGACGAAACTGATAATGAAGAAGTCGTGTCAGAATCCGAGGATAACTATGAAAATGATTCTGATGGGTTTGACGACGTATTACATTTAAACTTACGAAGTGTATTTTATTTAAATAAATTAATTAACTGCATATTAACTTCATTTTATTTTTGTATTTCAGTAGTACATTTATGGCTAGGCATAGTGGTAGCGGTCGGCGCGGTGGTGGTCGTGCAGGATCATCTGACGGAACTCAGGGCGGGTCATCATCGTCAGGTAGTAGATTTTCTTAAATATTAATTTGTTTTGCTTACTATTTGTATGTAGGTTATGTTTTTGGAATTGATTTATTAACTTTAATTATTCAATTTTACTTACAGAGACTGCTCGATGACGTCCTCGAGGGACGAACCTCGGGTTATTTGGTTGCCCGCCAGCTGTTGCGCATATTGTCCGCGTAGATGTCGGCTCTGCGCAGTAAGTGTAAAATAACGTTATGTTAAATTGAATTAATTTATTTTGTAAAACAATAAACATAACTTTGCGTTCTTTATTTTGTTTTGTAGTATTATGGATCATGTGGCTAAAGCCACTTTACACGCCATATGTCTGACACACCTCCCCATTGGCTGCATGCGATTTACGCAGTACGCGCAGCATGATGCCTCCTTCATGGATACCGTGTTACGTGAATTTCACGTAAGTTATTTTAAATAATTTAAACTGTATACGTACATACTACTTACACATTCAATTTAGTTTTTCTGATAAGTTAGTTCGTTTTCTTAGATTTATTTTAGATATAAGGAGGGCATCTCTCAGGCGGCAGGCGACGGTGTTATTATTGCACATGTCGCTAAGAACTACGCCGGCTGGTTGTACGAGATGAGACATAGGGCTGCCCGGGCAGTTGTAGACCAGCCCGGGACTACTATTCGAGACCATCAGCCCCCTATTGTCTCAGATGCAGCATGGGAGGTCATGTGTACTCATTGGGATGCTGACGACTTCAAAAAAAAATCAAAACAAATGAAGAAAAATCGTAGTCAGCTCCGAGTAGTACATACTACGGGTTCACGGTCATTTGAAGAAGTAAAATCGGTATGTATATATTTAGTTTACTTTAATATTCTCATAAAAATATATACTAAATAAATGATAAATTAAAATTTTATTTGTTAGGTCATGGGCGGTGAGTTGGGACGACCTCCCACCATGATCGAGTTCTGGGATAGAGCCCACACGCCAAAAAAATGTAGTATGTCATAGGCAGCTGCAGCTATACGGGTAAGAGTTTTTATAAAGTTATGTAATAATTAGTATCATGCACTTAATTAAATGGTCAATAAACTACCATATACATAATAAATTGCAGGACCGATTTCAGAGTCTTCGGGACGAGCGTGTAGCTGAGTTGCAGGCTGCTAGGGGAGATTCTACCATCCCTCTGTCCGACGTTAGCCTGTCTAGGGATGAGGAGATGGCTCTTTGGGTCGCGTCTCAAGATCCCCCTAGTAGCACTACGAGCAGATATCGAGTGTTGGGGCTGCCGAGGGTGCCGGCATATACATTGACCGGAGGTATTTATTGTAGTATGTTACTCGTTAATTCAAAATTTATATTGATATTTTATTATTTTTGTGTTATATTTAATGTTGTAGGTTCTAGCCAACGTTCGAGATGAGATGTTGGACAATCTCATACGGGCGCTGGCTTGGACGACGCGTTGTTCCAGCGGGTTATGGCGGCGGTGTCGGAGACGTTTCGTACGGATCCGATATTTCGTAGTCAGAGCCTACCTACTAGTGCTCGTCTTCACCAGCTTGCTCAGGACGTTGCAGCAGGGGCCAGTGTCGAGAGTACGGGCATATCTCCGGAGCAGTTCGCCGCGATACGAGACGAGGTGATTCGGATGGTGACTACCTTTTTGGTTTGAGGCTTTTGGCCCGATGATGACTCAGCGCCCGACTGCACAGGTATTTTGTTCATATTAAGTTGTATATTCTGCAATAATTATTTAACTATTAATTTTTATCTCAAGTACGGACTAATGACTGATATTTGTAATTGTATTAACAGGATGATAATTTCGAGCATGCTGGCGATGCCGATCGCGAGCGGGGGGGGGTGACAACGATGATTTTCATACACCAGAGCAGAACCCTCGATCTCTGGGCGATGATTCTTTGTAGATTATAATTTAGTTGTAATTAATTTAACTTAATTGATTGTAAATATCGTAATTTGGTTTAGTTTTGTAAAGTACGATAATTTATTTTATAATGTGTCGTCGTTTATATTTATATCAAGTGTGTGAACATAAAGAATGGATTGCTATTGTGTTGTTGGGATAAAGCAGGTTTGCAGGTACAAAAAATGTGGTTTTAAAACCTGGCAAAAAGAAAAAGCAAAAAGAACCATTTAAAAAAAAACATTATTTCCGACGGAATTTGTTATTTTCGACAGAATTTTCGTCGTAATTAGTACATTAATTTATTATTTTTATAATTGCCGGAAGGCCTATTACTGACGGAATAATTTTATTACGACGGAAGGTCCGTCGAAATTAAAACTTATATTCGACGGATGTTCATAGTTTCTGACGGAATTTACGTCGAAATTATAATTCAAATTTCGACGGAATTATCTATTTCCGACGGAATTTATTCTGTCGGTTATACTATAATTACGACGGAATTTTCGACGGAAAAAATGCGTCGAGGATTTATTTATTTTCGACCGAATTTTCGACGAATTTAATTCTGACGCGGTTATTTTCGTCTGAATCTTCGACCGAGATTTCCGTCGGTACTATTCTAATTCCGACGGAATATGTTTATTTCCGACGGAAAATTCCGTCGGAATTAGGCCTTTTTCTTGTAGTGTAATAAATGGCATGCTCCTTGCCGAATTCATTTTTCTGCCCCAACATACAACCCATCACCATATCGTTCACAGATATATACAGGAAAAGGAGAATCCCATCCTTCGGAGGTACCAGTACTGGCGCTTCTGTTAATTGCTTCTTAATAGTCTGGAAGGCCTTTTGGCATTGACTCTTCCACTCTCGGGAGGCATCTTTCCTTAACAGTTTAAAGATTGGTTCGCAGGTGGTTGTCAGATGGGATATGAACCGACTGATGAAGTTTATCCTCTCCAATAATCCCCTTATCTCTTTCTCTGTACGAGGTGATGGCATATCCACAATGGCTTTGATCTTAGCCGGATCCAGTTCGATGCCTCGATTGCTCACCAAGAATCCAAGGAGCTTACCTGAGTGAACTCCGAAGGCACACTTTGCTGGATTGAGCTTCAAATTATACTTCCTGAGCCGCTCAAATAGCTTCTTGAGGTGCGTCACATGGTCAGATTCCGCCCTTGATTTCACAATAATGTCATCCACGTAAACCTCTATCTCCTTATGCATCATGTCGTGGAATAGGGCCATCATGGCCCTCTGATAAGTGGCTCCTGTATTTGTGAGGCCGAAAGCAAGTCGTCTCTAACAAAACGTGCCCCAGGGGGTGATGAAGATAGTCTTTTCTCGGTCCTCTTCCGCCACCATTATCTAGTGATATCCCGCGAAACAATCGACAAATGAATACATTTCATACTGAGCCGTATTATCCACCAAGATGTGTATGAAAGGCACTGGGAAGTTATCCTTAAGACTGGCTTTGTTCAGATCCCTATAGTCAACGCATATTCTCACCTTTCCTCCGGGCTTCGCCATTGGGACTATATTGGAAAGCCATTCTGGGTAAGTGGACACCATGATGATCCCAGCCTTGAATTGCTTGACTGTCTCTTCCTTCACCTTTAAGCTCCACTCCGGTTTTAATTTTCTCAGTTTCTGCTTAACTGGCCTGAAACCCTCATTGATAGGCAATCGATGTACCACAATATCCGTGGACAAACCGACCATGTCTTCATGTGACCAGGCAAACACATAATCATATTGGCTCAATAACTCAGCTACTTCTGCTTTCTGGTTGGGAGTCAGCTCTGCCCCAATTTTCAGCTCTTTGGGATTTTCAGGGGTTCCTATGTTGATGGTAATGGTTTGCTCTAGGTTGGGTTTGGGTCTATCCTCGACCCACTCTTTGATCTCGCCGGGAGCGTCGTCATCACCTGCTTCGTCCTGCTCAATTTCCATCAAATCGAAATCCAGTTCTATATCCAAATCATAATCGTCTTTCAAATTTGGAAAATCGTTTGTTACGCTAGAATGACTCAAATCGGTACACCTGACATGAAACAAAAATATTTATCATATATATAAACATTAAGTACATGACTTCCTTTTTCAATAATCATGACAAAAGTATGAAATAGTCGTGCAGATACATAAAACAAAAACACCGTCTTAAAAACCCCTTGATCCCCTACTATACATGATTCCCGGACATTCCTGCATTTACCCTTTTCTGGATACTACTGGCTGCACGGTCTAATTCTTAGGGATCACTTCGATTTTAGAGTTAGTGATGGAGGGGGTTTCTGTATCTGGCACCTCCTCAATGATTGCGGCGACTTGACTCCGGCTTTCATTTACACTTTCCTCGGGAACTTCTAACCCAGCCCAATTGATGAACGGCATGATCTGCTTGCCTTCAGACATCTTCTCATTTCCCTTTTCATTGGGCCCTGACTGCCCCGGGAGATGGCACTTTTTCTCAAACTGTTCCATGATTTCCTGCAAGAATTCCATCTGCTGGGCCAATCCTTTGGCTGGGGGAGCCCCCACCTTATCCTCCGCTTCAGATGTAGGCTTGATTGTCTTCGGGGAGTATTCACTGTTGGTTTTTGGGACATGGCCTCCGGTTATCCGAGTGGGAATTTTCTTGTATGAATTCTTCGACCTTACACCTCCGTAATATCCTAACCCTGCCTTGCCCGACTGTGCTGGTATCTGGATGGGCTCGGTGATTCCTTGACTGTTCTTGCCCAGCCCTTGCCCCGGCTGTAAGTTCATCGCCATCATTTCCCGGGCAACGAAGGTGAGCTCGGGAGACATTTTAGGCTTTAAATTCGGAGCACCCAACTGCTTGTACTGAGGGGTGCTAATTTCAAATGCCTGATAGCTGATTGGTTCGGCCGATTCGTCCATATGGATCGCAGGCATACCTTTTACAGAGGGAACAGGGTAGTCAGGTTCTGTTGCAATTGTTACCAAGTGCCCCTCAACGATGAACTTTATTTGTTGATGCAGGGTGGAGGGAACTGCCCCTGCCATATGAATTCAGGGCCTCCCTAGTAGCATGTTGTAACTGGCCGTGATATCTAGCACCTGGAAGGAAATGTCAAAAGTATAAGGCCTGATCTCCACCGGTAGCTCAATCTCTCCCACTGTGTCCTTTCGAGACCCGTCGAACGCCCTTACCACCACTTGGCTGGCCCGCAGGCGCTTAAGGTTGATTTTCATCTTTTCCAGGGTGCTATACGGGCAAATATTCAGGGCTGACCCACCATCAATCAAGACTCCGTTCATCACATACCCGGATGAGATGATCGCAATGTGTAACAGCCTCTAGTGCCCCCTTCCTTCTTCAGGGATGTCGTCGTCGGTGAACGAGATTACATTGCTGTCCAACAGGTGGCCCACCAAGTGGCCGAATCTTTCCGTACTAATTGTCTTGGGGACATGAGCCTCTTCCAGGACTTTGCTTAATACCTGATGATGATCAGTTGATGCCAATACAAGATCTAAGATTGATGTCAGGGGCGGTTGCCCCTCCAGTGCTTTAACCACATTCGCCTTGCTGTGATTCATTTTCTCCCAAAACTCCAATGCTTTTTCCTCCGAGATTTTCCCGTTTTCCTCTTTCGTGTTCTCAAAAACCCGCCTTGGTAAATACAATGGATTTCCTTTAGAGCTGACTGATGCACAACTGGCCTCCTCCTCGGTCTTCCCCCCGTAATTCCATGGAACAGCCTTCAAACTGGTAATTGGCAATTGTGACCTGGCTGCTATAACAAGGGGTCTTGGGGCCGACAACCGGATAGGCTCCCTTTTGGTACCTCGAATTACCCCAACCAACTTGATAGGCTCATTTTGCGCGCCCTCCTGGGCATTGGTCATAGCAATCTCTTCTTCTATCCTTCTTACGTACCTCAATTTCAAGGGACCTTCCGCCCCACTGGTTTCCACTACGTTCACGCCTCCCCCATTATGCTTGGGAAGAGGGTTGGCCTTTACGTTTGGGGTTTCCGGTTGTTCCACCACGATCTCCCCGCTGTCAATCATGTTCTCGATGTTGTGTTTTAGCGACCAGCACTCCTGGGTGGCATGCCCCGGGGATGCCGAGTGATAGGCGCATCTCTTGCTAGGGTCATATCTCTTGCCCTTCGGGTCCGATGGAGGTGCTAGCTCTGTAATCTTTTTCTGGCTTACCAACATGGCCAGTATTTGTTCCAATGAATCCCCCAATGAGGTGAACTCTCTCTCTTGTGGCTTTTCGAATTTCATGCGCCCCTCATATCTTTGATTGTTGAAATTTCACGGACGCGGGGCCTCATTTCTTTACATGCGGACCGGAGGGCTGGTTATTTCTTTCCCAGATAGCCCTTGCAAGACCAGGGACACATCCTCTTCTTTTCTGTTCTGGTGTCTCCGGGAAGAACTGCCATAGTTCCCACTCTGGATTTGCTCAGCAATAGCCTCGAGAGCTGTGAAGTCCCGGATTTTCCCCAACTTTAAACCCATCTCAGCCATCTCCCCATGTTTGATCATCTCCGCAAAAGGCTTCCCTATCCCTGCTATCACCCTTTCATAGTAAGGGGCCTCTTGGATATCAATGAATGTCATAACCATCTCCGCCTCACTCATGGGTGGGTTTACTTGGGTCGCAATCCTCCTCCACCGTTGAGCGTAGTCTCTGAAGGATTCATTGGTCTGCTTCCTGATTTTTGTCATCTGGTATCGGTCCGGGGCCATTTGGGATTGAAAGCTGTATTGCGTTAGGAAGGTGTGGGCCAGCTCCTCCCAATTGTGAATCTTAGCATTATCCAACCTCGCATACCATGTCCTAGCCTCCCCTGTCAAGCTTTTCTGGAACAATTGCATTCTCAACGATTCGTCCTCAGCATATCCCCCTAACTCTCCGATGTATACTTTCAGATGTGTGTACGGATCCCCCGACCCGTTATACTTTTCAAATTCAGGGAGTTTGAACTTCTCGGGATATCTGGTTCTTGGAAAAATATATAAATCGGAGTAGTTAACACTGCCATACGACCCGATCCCCTTCATAGTTTTGATGGCCTCTTCCATCTGCTTTATCTTCTTGCTGACATAACTGGCAACCTCATCTTCTGGGATGATAATAACTTGCTTCGGCGGTTCAACCTTCGGAGTTTCTGGGGTCAGCCCGTTCCCTTGAGATGATGGCCCCGACGGGTCCTCGGGTTGTGGCCCTGATTTTAGCTTAAAATGTTCTTTGAGCAACATGGTCAGCTCCGTCATTTGATTTCTCACAGCATCGAATTCTTCCCGAGATACGGGAGCTGGGTTAGGATTGGGGTTCTCAGCCATTTCGACTGTTGACTCTCTGGCTCTTGGATCGGAGACGGGTTTGGAGAGCAATCCTGCAAATAAAACACACCAAGGTTTAGTTCCGGGAAACGACATTGGCAGATGCATGCTAAAGCAAATATATTTTTTTTTTGTGTTTTTGGGTTTTGTAATCTTTTTCTGCAAAACAGGGTCAATATCCCTTTATTTTTAACCAAGGTATGACATTGTGCAGTTATGATGCTCTCCAAGTTGTCCCTGTAAAACAGAGGTTAGTACTTTTATTTTGACAAAGTGGGAGGCACAAAATGTTTGACTAAGCATGATGTCATGTGCGTTAAAACGAAAAAGGGTATGAAGAAACTTCCACGCGTTTGGGTTTATCTGAGGCTGACCTACCCTAAGTTACTCTCGCGGGTTTTTTGGCATGAAGGTTCCCAGATCTTCGCAACATACTAGAAGGGAATAAATCCGATCTTTCAATTGAATTGGATCTGAGTTGATGCTTTTCCTGAGCCTCGCCGGGGAGCGCCCCTTTAAGTCCAGTAATCCACATCCGACGGGTTTGCCTCAGGAGGAGGAACTGCTCAACATACATTCATCATTCATTCATCGTTCCTCACCGTATGCAAATGATGACATTAAAGTAAAGCAGTCGTAAAGCAAAAACTCGCATATTCATTCATACACGCACAAAAGGCAGATTAATCGCAAGTAACGCACACACACACATTTTAGATTTTTTAAAGCATAGGAAAACATCAAGATTTGAACACGGCCTAAGCCCTCTAATGTCCCCAGCGGAGTCGCCAGCTGTCGACGCCGGGATTTCGTCGTTTCGTTTTTTTAATTTTAAATGCCCTTTCCAATTTTAGCCTTTGGATTTAGATGTGATTTTTGAAAAGGTGGATTTAGATCGATTTTATAATGAGCCAGTTGACCAGAGTCGCCAGGTGGTATATTTGAAAGGGATGTACCAACTCATCCGAATTTTATTTTTTGTAATCGTTGGCTCATATGTGACTCCGATTTAATTGGTCCGTGAACCGAGATTCATAGAGTTCGGGGGCTTGCTTAAGCGAGACGAAAGTGTTAGCACCTCCCGATTTCCGTGAAACACGGTTACTGCAATCTCAATGTTTTCCTATCCTTTTAAATCCTAAAATGTGGGTGTGCGTGTGTGCCTAAATGAATGTTTATTGTGAATTTTTGCATAAAAGTTGCTTTGATTTTATATGGCAAATGTGTTTTGTCGAGAAAGCGTTTAGACGTCTTTTGACCCGAATGACAAGGCTTCGTGTTTTTTTTTATAATAAAGATTGATTTTAATTTCGAAAACGATGAGGATTTTTTATTAGATGTCATTTTTAGAAAACAATAGTTTTTTAACTTTTGTCAAATAGGAATCGAGACTATACATTGTCTTCTAATAGTAAATTCAAATAAAATAAAGGCAACTTCTAGAACTCTTTAACCCTATGCACAAAGTTTAATGAAAACGTTTATCTATTTTTTACGAAAACATTTTTTATGACATTTCAAAACCCAAAGGGAGCCTTTTCGTCAAACAAGGATCAAAGTTCGCCAAAACTCTTAATTTTTAAACCTCATGAATCTAATATCATAATTTGATCATTTTTTAGAAAATCTTCATCGTTTGCCTTATTTCGGAAAACCGTTTTTTGTGTCGTGAATCAAAACAAGCATTCAAAACGTGTCGGGGCCATCCATTAGCATGTGAGCCGTCTAAATAACCCCGAACACCCACAAACACATATTTTATTATTACGGGGCCTTAACCCGATCACGGTTTGGTATCGCTTTAAGGCCAGACATTACATATATACAACCATGGACCCTATACAATGATTACATACACCAAAAATGTCCATCATCAGGATTTGATCACGAGAATCTCCTCCCTAGGCTCACAGTTATCCAAATCACTGCACAACCATACCAAGGCAAATCTAACAGTAATAGACTTGTTGTTACATTACACAACTCAACGATCGCAAACCCAACACTACGAACTATTCATTACCACAATAAACGATATATCACCGTACGGATGTCATCGGGGCATTAGGAGGAAGTTACGTTCCGACGGAATCCTCGCTAATAACCCCTAATCCACGGATCATCATCAATATAACAACATACTACATTAGACAAACCAAAACACAAGACTATACTAGCAACACGAGCAATAAAAAATCAAAGAGAACACCCTTTTCAACTTGCGAAATATCAACGAAAGCTTCTTATTTCACGAATCGGACGACACCACAAGAACACTTGACTAATTAGCAAAAGAAAATGGATTTCTCACTTAAATCTAGCAAAGACCCGAGCTTTTCTCTCTCCTCCCGCGCACTCTCTCTCTCTAAAACTTAATTTTTTCTATCTCTCTTTATTCTCTCGGGTGGAAATGGCAATGTATAGCATTCCGCAGGCAGCCGCAGGTGCAACTGCGGCTGGGCTCGCTAGCCGCCCGCGCCGAATCCTCGGCTGCCGTGTGCCGCCCTCGAGCCGCGCACTGTCCCCTTTATCGGTGGCCGCAGGTGCACCTGCGGCTGCCCGGCTTGCTTTTTTTGATTTCCGTGCCATGCGGTCTTAAATTGCCAATTTCTGCTGTATTATTTTGGAAGGCTGTTTCTTGATACATAAATCATTTCTGTGCATGGTTTCCCGGGAGCGAGACCCCCTACTGCTGTAAACGTAATGGTCCTTTGTCGTCTTTGGCGATCGCATCGGGCTTCGTCTGGATGGACCGTATGTCTCGTCTCAAATGACTCGATTCTCGTTGTGCGTTTGGCAGCTTTGATCGTAATCCGTGGTGGTGACTTCGTGTTGGCGTCCACCTTTCCTTTTCGTATGTCGGGTCAAATGACGATTTTGCCCTCTTGTTAGGGTTAGTACACAAGTGCAAAATTTGGGTGTCTACAAATAAATTAATAAATGAATTAGGAAAATTAAAGGATAAAGATAAAGGGAAAAGTCCTGAAGGTCCTTTTATTTCTGTCTTAAATGAAGAAAATTATAGCGAAGAAGATATTAATAATCTTACTTCTCAGTTTAAAACCTTGAGTCATGAGAATAATAATGAAGTCAATAAAATAAATTTTGACAATAAGACTTCTCCTATGAATAGAGTCCCGTATGGAAGGTATTATTATCCTAGGCCTACTCCTATGAATGTTTTATTTGAAGAAAATTTTATAAATTCTGATAGATCTAGTTTTTCTGTTAATCAGATTTATGAATGAAATATTGATGGTTGTGGGGAACAACAGATACTTCATGTTATGCATAAAATGCTTATGTATGCTACAATTTGTAAGGCTAATAATAATACTGAAACACAAGTTGTTAATTTTATAATTGCTGGTTTTACTGGTCAATTAAAAGGCTGGTGGAATAATGTTTTAAATAATGTTCAAAGAGAAAAGGTTTTAAATGCTAAAAAAATAGTTCAAATACTAGTACAGGTCCCTGTTGCCACTGGTCCTGTAACTATGGTAGACCCATCTACTTCATCACAAATCTTTCAAACAGAAACACAGGTTAAATCTGAAATGATAGACGATAGTATATATACTTTAATTCAAACAATTCTAAAATATTTTATTGGAATAGGATTTTATTCCATGGATTGCAGTAGAGAATTGTTAATTAATTTGAAGTGTCCTACACTCATTCATTTTAGATGGTATAAAGATATTTTTATGTCTGAAATTATGCATAGAGCAGATGCTAATTCTAATTTTTGGAAAGAGAAATTTATCTCTGGCTTACCTAAACTATTTGCTGAACGTGTTAGAATTAGACTAAGAAATCTTAGTGGTGGTTTTAATAACAGTCTGAGTATTCCTTTTGAAAGTTATACTTATGGTGAATTAATTAATGAAATGATTGCTGAAGGCTTAGCATTATGTAATGATTTGAATTTGAAAGCTCAATTAAAGAAACAAGGAATTACTCATAGAAAAGAAATTGGAGAATTTTGTGAACAATTTAGCTACCCTTTAGTCTCTGCTTCTAGGAAAAAACCCAGAAAATATTTTAAGCAAGAAAAAACTTATAGGAGAAGGAGAAGGAAAAGAAAATATACAGAGAAATTTGATAATAAACCAAGAAAATCTTATAGGAAGAAAAAATATAAGAAAACCCCTTTAAGGACATTATATGTCATAAATGTGGCAAAAAATGTCATTATGCTAATAAATGTACTCTTAAGAAGAAAATTAATTTATTAGAATTAGACGATTCTATTAAACAAAAAATTTATAATATTCTGTTAGAATCTGATTCAGAAAATTCTGATAATACTTCTGAATGCGATAGTATTAATGAAGTGTTTAATATTCATGATTATGATGTTTTTGAATCTTCTGATACTGATAGTTCTTCTGATAATATGTGTGCCTGTAAAACAGATGAAAAACCTTATAATGCTACTTTAAAAATGAATGGATTAAGTATAAATATTTTGTCTAAACAAGAATAATTTATTCTTGATGGATTAATTTTTAATTTCTTTCTTTTGTAAGTTTAACTCTTCTTTTAAATCATTAAGAGTAACAGGTTTTTCTTTAGAAATTAATAACATCAAGAATAAATTGTTCTTGTTTAGACGAAACATTTATACTTAATCCATTCATTTTTAAAGTAGCATTATAAGGATCTTCATCTGTTTTACAGGCACACATATTATCAGAAGAACTATCAGTATCAGAAGATTCAAAAACATCAGAATCACGAATATTAAACACTTCATTAATACTATCGCATTCAGAAGTATTATCAAAATTTTCTGAATCAGATTCTAACATAATATTATAAATTTTTTGTTTAACAGAATCGTCTAATTCTAATAAATTAATTTTCTTCTTAAGAGTACATTTATTAGCATAATGACCTTTTTTGTCACATTTATGACATATAATGTCCTTTAAGGGTTTTTTCTTATAATTTTTCTTCCTATAAGATTTTCTTGGTTTATTATCAAATTTCTCTGTATATTTCATTCTCATTCTCCTTTTCCTATAAGGTTTTTCTTGCTTAACATGTTTTCTAGGGTTTTTTTCCTAGAAGCAGAGACTAAAGGGTAGCTAAATTGTTCACAAAATTCTCCAATTTTTTTTCTATGAGTAATTTCTTGTTTCTTTAATTGAGCTTTCAAATTCAAATCATTACATAATGCTAAGCCTTCAGCAATCATTTCATTAATTAATTCACCATAAGTATAACTTTCAAAAGGAATACTCAGACTGCTATTAAAACCACCACCAAGATTTCTTAGTCTAATTCTAACACGTTCAGCAAATAGTTTAGGTAATCCAGAGATAAATTTCTCTTTCCAAAAATCAGAATTAGGATCTGCTCTATACATAATTTTTGACATAAAAATATCTTTATACCATCTAAAATGAGTAAGTGTAGGACACTGCAAATTAATTAACAATTCTCTACTGCAATCCATGGAATAAAATCCTATTCCAATAAAATGTTTTAGAATTGTTTGAATTAAAGTATATATACTATCGTCTATCGTTTTAGATTTAACCTGTGTTTCTGTTTGAAAGATTTGTGATGAAGTAGATGGGTCTACCATAGTTACAGGACCAGCGGCAACCGGGACCTGCACTGGTATTTGAACTATTTTTTTAGCATTTAAAACCTCTTCTCTTTGAACATTATTTAAAACATTATTCCACCAGCCTTTTAATTGACCAGTAAAATCAGCAATTATAAAATTAACAACTTGTGTTTCAGTATTATTATTAGCCTTACAAATTGTAGCATACATAAGCATTTTATGCATAACATGAAGTATATGTTGTTTCCCACAACCATCAATATTTCATTCATAAATCTGATCAACAGAAAAACTAGATCTATCAGAATTTATAAAATTTTCTTCAAATAAAACATTCATAGGAGTAGGCCTAGGATAATAATACCTTCCATACGGGACTCTATTCATAGGAGAAGTCTTATTGTCAAAATTTATTTTATTAACTTCATTATTATTCTCATGACTCAAGGTTTTAAACTGAGAAGTAAGATTATCAATATCTTCTGCGCTATAATTTTTTTCATTTAAGACAGAAATAGAAGGACCTTCAGGACTTTTCCCTTTATCTTTATCCTTTAATTTTCCTAATTCATTTATTAATTTATTCATAAAATCATTATCAGTAAGAAAGACCTCAAAAAGGAAAACAGTTAAAATAAACTGGACCATTAGACAAACTTGTTTCAACTAAGCCAAGTAAAGAATCTGAAAACTTATTATGTCTTAAATCACAAAGAGCAATACACATAGAAGTCTTTAAACCTTCTCTAGTTAATGGTTTAAAACCACTTTGTACACAGCCAAGATGAAAAAAATTATATTCAGATTTATATTTTCTAATATCATTAGATAACAATTGTATAGTCTCATAAGTTTCAGAAATAGGAATAATTTTCTCAACAGTTTTAATAATTGTTTTTGATTTTAAATCAAAAGTACCAATTTTATAAATCTGAGTGGGTTTAACCTTAGGTAAAGACCAATGTTTAATATGTTGTTCTAATTGTTCATATTCAACTTCATCAGAATTTTTAATATAATCATCTCTAGTACTATCAGTACTAGAACCTAACCCAATTGAATTCAGCATTAAACTTAATTCTGTCAATTAAAAAATCAGACTTATCAGACCATTCAATTGTGTTCACAGAAAAATTCATATCACTAGGAATGGGTGAACCTATATGGACTGACTTATTACGATAAATAGCATGAGGAATTCTATTTTCTGATTCTTTAATTCCTATAACATTTTCTGTTTCGATTCTATTATTTTCAAATGGTTTAACTTTTGATGTAGAAGCAACAGAAGACGTAGATGCTCTACCAGTTTTACTTAATTGATCAAAATTAGTTACATTAAACTTTGCAACTATTCCTTTTTGACCAAAACAGATTTCAACATTTCCGTCTGGGGTTTCTATTATTTGTTCTATATCCCTATTTTTAATTTCTTCTGGGGCAGATATAACTAAACCTGGTAAAATCCATTGGTCAGGTAATTTTATATCAGACCAAACAAGTGTTTTAGGAATATTAACAAAACATTTAGACATATTGGCTTCAAATAAAATAGTTTTACCCTTTACATCAAAAAAAATTTGCTTTAGGAGCCAAAGTATTTAACACTTTAAAACTGACTCTGTAAATTAAAGCAAATACTTCTAGAATTCCATCAATGAAAGATATCCTACAAAAAGAAGAAGTAGATAATATCCATATCTCTTAATTCTCACTCTCTTCTAAATTATAAAACTATTATTAATTTTTTTTAAATTAAATTTAAGACATTTTAAAACTAAAAATAAAAATAAAATCTATTAAAAATTACAAAATAATAAATCTTATACTCCATCCGTCTTTGATTTTTTTTTACAAGTAGTCCACCCATTCTTTTTTCCCCCTAATAACATGAGTAACTCACCTATTAAAAAAACAATAAAAAAGAAACTTAACAACTAACTTTGATTTTCTTTAACTCAATGCAATAGTTTTGTATATATTTAACAACTAACAACTAAATTTTACCTCAATATTACCTCAACTAAATGCAATATTACCTCAACTAACTTAACAACTAACAACTAAATTTGATTTTCAAAATTATATATTTCAAATTATGTAACTTTTGTTGCTTGTAGGATTATTTTATTTTGTACATATATTGTGCTAGTTTATTTCTAAAATTTATAATACTTAGGGCCGGTTTGATTTTGGCTAAATAGAGCTGAATGGTTGAATCAGTCATTCAATGTGTTTGTTTTTGACTGAATGGTTGAATCGGTATGATTTTTGAGCTGAATAGCTAAGTCTAATTTTTTTGGCTGAATAGTTAAGTCCTAGCTGAATGAAATAAAAATAAATAAATAACAATAAAATATTAACTATTATATTAAGTAATATTAAATAAATTTACAACAACTTTAATTTTTTTCACGGGGGTAAAATAATAAAAATATGTTATTCAGATGTTTCAAACATGTCACTTATCAAACAACTTTTTTTCATTCAGTATTCAGAAATCTACTTCATTCAGCTCATTCAGATTACTTAAGCATTTAGAACTATTTCATTCAGTTTTTATCAAACACCCCCTTAATATAAGTTTGTGAATAATGAATTAAATTGAGTACATTGATAGGAAGGTTAACGCAAATAATAATAATAATTAAAAATATATGATAAAGCCCGTCACTCCATGGGCCACAGGCCTTGTATTTCAAGCCCACAAAAACCTAAGTTATTTTCCTTAACCCGACCCGCTTAGGCTTGACATGCCCGTTTACCTTGTCTACATGTAAGTGTGTCACTAGTTTAATCAGTCATTAATTGTAAATACATATAAAAAAAACATAAGATATTATTAAAATTTTAATTCTTCTCTTTTTTGATATATCATAAAATTGTTTGACAATGCTTTCAAAAAAAATGAAAAAAAAATTGTTTGAAAATAGGTGTTTAATCTTAATATAAAACAAATTCTTGGTACCAAAAAATATTAAAAATAATTATGAAAAAATGGTTGATTTAATATATTTGACTAATTTTATCGGTTGAATCATCAAATCGATCGGTCATCAATTGGTTCTTTTTCAGTTTTTGATTTAATCGAATAACCAAATAGAACATAAGTCCGGTTCGCAATCCAATCGGCCGGTCTAGTCTAATTTCCAAAACATTGTGAAGTAGTATTGCTAATATTTTGTCAACTTTTATGATGGTGATGTAAGAACCGTCTATTAAAAAGAATTAAACCACCAGTATCGATCACATGCAATTGTACTTCATCTCAATCTACTAAATTTCTACTACTCTATTCCACACGCACCAAATGTTGAGATATATGTATAAGAGATCTAGGTGCAATAATAAAAGCAACAAATGGATTGATATTATCTATACTTCTATTTTATTCAATTATAATCTCAAAGATCATGATAAGATTTCCAAATATTGTCTAAAATAATGTTTTTCTTTGTCTGCAACTCTTACCTGCAATTATATATAAGTGTGGTAGTCGCAAGCTTCCAATTTTTCCACTATACTCACCATTGCAACTTGCAATGGGTCACTCTGTTTGCTTTTAAAATGTGGATGAGAGCTTTCACGATAAATGAAAGCTCACTAATCCAAATAAGTGCTTGTGCAATATTTATATTTATTATATTCACTCCCTTCTAAATTATAAAACTATTATTTATTTTTTAAAAATCAATTTAAGATATTTTTAAACTTAAAATTTTAAAAAAAAAATTCATTAAAAATTATAAAATAATAAATCTTATACTTCGTCCGTCCCGTAAATATTACAACACATTCCTTTTAAAGAAAGGCCCACAAAAATTGCAACATTTCTCTCGAGTTACTTTTGTGGCATTGTATGATTAATTTACCCACAGTCATGTTATTTTTATCATTTAAATCTACAGTGGGTTTTTTATACTAACTAAAACTGGTATGGCTCATATTCTTGGAGCATTCTCAACCAACCACTCATTTTATAGGGTCAATTAGTAAATCCAATAAAAGCTAAAAAAAATCTTAAAATTTATATAAAAAATATGGGCAGAAGGAATAGTCATGTCAAATTTAAAAATGTTTCAAAATTGATTTTTTTAAAATTAATAATGTCATTATATGTTGGAACCCAAAATCCGTAGCTAAAAGTGAAGGGTTAGCGACGAATTTAATTTCACACTTTTAGTGACAATTTTTTGGGATCGGCTATTATGTGCTGATTTTTCTAAAAGCTGGGATACAAAGTGCAACACAAAGTGTAATTTACTTACATCTATGTAGTTATACACAACAGGCTTGGCCTGACCTTGGCCGTTGACTAGGTCGGGTCAGACCTTTGACTTTCGGCCTGCAAGCCAAGCCAAGCTTGGCTCTTGAAAAGGAGGTCTGTTGAGGCCTGCAGGCCAGACCAGGCCTTAGGTCAAACCAGTTCAGTCTGATCCGATCTATTAAAAAAAATTAGTAATTTTAAATATTTTAAAAACACCAATTAAAATTTTAAACTTAATTGATATATTAATTAAAAGTAAAGTATTACAACTTAAAAGTTATAACTTTCAAATTACAATAATGAAACGTATTTTTTTTATTATTATTATTTTGTAAATGACTTTCTAGTTTTTAAACTAGGTATTTATTAAAATGAAAGATCTGTAAAAAGTGTATATTGCTAACCAGACAAGAAAAATCCTTATATATTACACTACTCAATGTGTTTTCATGAATTTCTTTATTTGTATATAAACAAACATGCATGAATGAACGTATTGAAAGACGCCAATGTTATTTGGTTTATTGAATGAGTTGTGACAAAGAGGGAATTTTCGTCTGCAGTGAGAGAATTGAAGTAGCAAATAAAGAAAATTGGCAGGCCGGGCCGGGTTTTGGGTGAACCAGGTCGGGCTTATTGGCATGCCTGCCCAGGCCGGATTTGGACCAAAAAAATGTGGCATATTCATGGCTTTCAGGCCGGGCCGAGCCAGGCCGAGCCAGGTCGGGCCTTGACCAAGTCGGGCGGAGCCAAGCCGGGCCTTGACCAGGCCAGACCGAGTCAGGTCAGGCCTTGACCAGGCCGGGCCACAAGCTATTTGTACACCATTACATCTATATACACACACACACACACACACAAAGGGAGAAACAGGAAATTAATTAGTTGTACCTTCTTGATGAAACTATCATAGTAAAAATCTTCAAGTTCAATTATAAGTGAAAAAGTGAAAAGGATCGGTACTTTTGTGTAGGTTATAGCTAGATATGTAGCGCAGGAAGTACAACCGAAAACTGCTAAACAACTTTTTTCATCAATGGTCTAAAATTATAATTACTTTTTCCATTGTTCTTTTTAACTCCGATTCCCATACCCACACATCTTTTCTTAATTTTCCCGAATATCTCAAGTCTCATTCCCTCTCATATTGTGAGAGGGACAAGTATAGGAAAACAAAACGGAAAAACACCAATGAGTAATGTACAAGAACATTGTATAACACGAATACAATCTACCCAAATTAGCTTTCTGTGTTCTTCACGTCGACCTAGATGATTAAGATACTAATTTCCATCATTATTAGAGAAATAATAATTTAGGATAGTTTTATATTTATCAAGTTGTTATATTAGGATTAGGATAAAGTAGACTTTGAATTATGAGATAATTATTCAAGTATTTGTATTACTTGAGAACTCTCCAAACTCATGATTATATATTATTGTGTATGAAATAATAATACATCATCCTAATATATAATCATGAGTTTGGAGAGTTCTCAAGTAATACAAATACTTGAATAATTATCTCATAATTCAAAGTCTACTTTATCCTAATCCTAATATAACAACTTGATAAATATAAAACTATCCTAAATTATTATTTCTCTAATAATCATCAAGTAGATGAAATCAGCCTCCCCAAATTAGTTGGAAGATGTTTCTACTTGCAACTCCATTGATTAAGCTGTTACTCTGGTTCTTTAGCATCTCTTCTTGCGCATAAATGTCTCCATCCTTTCTAAACAAATCAAAATCAGAAAAGTTAAGAAATGATAAATAGTTAGAATTAGTAAGATAAATAACCCCGAATATATAGTTACAATACCTACCATGTAACGCCCTCCAATTCGTGTATTTGCTATAAGAGACTTGGTACTCACTATTCAATCATTATCCACAACATCTAACTAAAACATAAACTAAATGACAGAAAATAATTACACTAAGGTCTTACATTCCTCCCAGGTTCAAAACCTTACCAGCAATTACAAATTAATACAAAAATATTGCATTAATGATAATAAGTTAATACATCATATATATCATTCTTCCTTGTACTTTATTTTTTCCTTATATTTGCTTGACCCTTAGGGTCCTTCATCATTAGCCGAAAAATATTATAATTTGTGAGAGTTAGCAACTAATATGCTCAACAAGTACAATAAAATATATTTATATCATGTATTCACCGAATAACATCACTGATGAATGAACAATTGAAGGTTCAAGAAAATAATTTCTTCCCAAGATAATAAACTTGCAATCTCAAAGGCTTAACATATTTTCACAATTTTGAAAGACAATTGAGTGGTCGTAGGAACCATGAACTATCTAAAATTTGTTCATCAATAGGGGACTGAGAACTCTTCATAATTATCCAACAATCACAAAGACTACGAACTCTACATAGAGTATTATTAAGGAATCAACCTAACAATACCCCATGTTACACGTACCATCATCTCCACACTCTATTTTGATAGTGTATGTCAATTTCCCGACATCATCACTTACCCCTCATATCTAGGGTTGTTCTACTTAGTTATAACATCAGAATCTGCACCCAAATAAGTTGGTTTGGAACACATTAACTATCTCCAAAGAATATTCAATAATTCAATAAGTTAAAGAATTACATCAACTAAGTCTAGGCAAAACAAATAGCATAAATGCATTACTTAAAAGTAGTTCATGAATAACAAAAACTTTCCAAAATACAGTTCAATAATTGAAGCACACAAATGCTGGAACTTGCATGTATTAATGTATCTTTCTCGCTTAACTTATTCACTTCCTTCAATTGATTACCTACAACATCCATAAGGATTTTTTTAATCAACTTATCGATTATTATTAATAGTTACTGTCGGTAACTATTCATAATCCCGTTTTGGTATTTTCGTCAACAATCAGAGATCTTCTAGGATCGGCGCATTAAATGAGCAACGACAACTTTCGAACGGGGCAATCTCAAGGATGTCTATAAGAGGCATGCAGATTTAATCCAATAGTAACGATAAAAAAAATATACAAGTTGAATTGCTGCCAAACTCTCAAGAACTCTACTATACAAATCTAGAACAACTTGTTCTTCTGCTAAGTTTTTCATTGTTGGACTTAAAGCCACTTAGCAACATCTCCAACTAAAACTCTCTCTTAGTGATTGTTCAGGTCTTAGTGACCTTTGTAACCAAGTCTAACTGACTTGAAGGGTTCTGTCATGTGAATCAGTCTTAGTAACCTTTGTAAACAGGTCTTAGTGACCTTTGCTACCAGGTCTTGGTGACCTTTGTAATCAAGTCTTAGTGACTTGTTCCAAGTCGTTGTGACTTGAAGGAATCTTAGTGATTCAGTTGTTGTAACTGTTCTTAGTGAATAAATCTTAGTGAACACCCATCCTTAATGGATTATTCCTACTCGAAGAGTAGAATAGTTGACTATGAGATATTTGTTCTCCGAAGCACTTAAAATCTCTTGTGTCTCTTCACTTTCAGCACTTACAATTCTGCAAAGTCATTTATATTTATTTGTGACTTAATTCCATCTTTGTGCTAAATTTAGAACTGTAATTCTATGAAATCTTTGAAAGGGATTTTCAAATTATCATTCCGTTGTGCATAATTAAATTAACCTACTTAATTTATAAGTTGGTAATACTTCTTTAAAACAACATACTTTTTGCTAATTAAATTCCTCAAAGATTAAAATTTACATAATATACATTCAAACACAATTTTTTGTAATTATAAAGTAAAATTTTAATACCCATAAAAAGTGCAAATTAACACAAATTCCAAATATTAAAATTTACGGAAAAAAAACTTAGACAAAACTTGTTATTGAACGAATTATATCATTCATATAAAAAATTATTAAAAATTATGTTAATTATTTTTCTCAAATACTAAACTAAACATAAGTCACACTTAGGCTTAATTATTTACGGTAAAAATGACAATGTTGTTACTAAATACATATATATATATATATATATTACAAGAAAATTATTTTTACAAGATAGAGGTAATAGTAAATATTATTACATTTTCTTTTATTCAACATTGCCACAAAAACAACACCAACTATATACTAAAAAAATTAATCAAAATCATAAACATTCCAAATTTTGATATATACTCAAGTAAATTTAACATATGAAAATCATATTATGAAAAAATATTTTTTGTTATTAAACACCGAAAAACTAAACTATTAACATACTCAATGCACTCTAATTAGAACAACTCAATTATTAATTTAATTTAAAGTTCTTAATATTTGTATCATTTATCAAAAAATATGTGTTAATTAAACTAATTAAATTAGTTTTTTTTTTATAAGTTACCTACAATTTGAATGAGATTATCTTAATTACAAATACAAGTATATTAATTAAAATGCATTGTATTAAAATAGGATAGTTCTGTCATTATATATTATGCATTAATTAAAAATTTGATAACATACAAGGGTAACTATATAATTTTATCTATTTAGTCAACCTTAAAAATTTGTGGAAAAGGTAAGTGTCATTATAGTTGTCTAGAGAGGGTTTTACTGTATTTTACTCTAAGTTTATACGTTATTGAGATCCCCTCAGTTAAAAACTCTGACTCTGCCACTTTCTATGGAGCTAGGTCCAATCAAAGAGAATCGTATTAATTTACTATCTCATTTTTCAGTCTTATCTATTGTCTCATTAAATGTATTAATACCAAATAATCTTTACGCTCTTGTAAAATTAATTGTCGATAAAAGAATAAATGACATTTACACTTTAGACAATATATTGGGACAATCTATTTGAATTCCTATTCAAAGACAAGAAAACTAAACAACATTTTCATAGAAGCAAATCATAATTTGTACATATCAAGGCATTATTCGTACATATATTAATTAACACATCATATATATATAGAGGAGAACGTTTTATTTTAGGGAGTTCTCAACTTAGGAATAACCCATAGTGGTTCTTCCTTTTGCGTAGTAAAAAGATTCTTGTCCTTCATATCTATTTGAACAGGTTCCATATTTGTAGAAAGAAACCAATGATAATTGTGGATCAAAGAAGCCACAATTAAGAGAACTGCACTAGAAACCAAAGGTTGTCCGGGGTACATTCTCCTCCCTGAACCAAACGATATGCACGTACTCGAAATTTTGCCCCTTACAATCATAATTTGTACATACCAAAGCATTATTCATACATATATTAATTAACACATCGATCATATATATATAGAGGAGAACTCTTACTGTAAGAGAGTTCTTAACTTAGGAATAACACAGAGTTGTTCTTCTTTTTGCATAATAATATCCATCATGTCCTTCATATCTATTTTAGAAGGTTCCATGTCTTTAGGAAGAAACCACTCATAATTGTGGATCAAAGAAGCGACAATTAAGGGAACTGCCCTGGAAGCCAAAGGTTGTCCAGGGCACATTCTCCTTCCTGAACCAAATGGTATGTACTCAAAATTTTGCCCCTTATAATCCACCCCTGATCCCATAAAGCGCTCCGGTTTGAAGCTCAGCGGATCATCCCAGATATTCGAGTCTCTTGCAATAGCCCACATGTTTACCAAAATTACGGTGTCTTTTGGAATTTTGTAGCCCATAACTTCACATGTTTGAACAGCACGGTGAGGTAAGAGCAATGGGCCTGGAGGGTGCAATCGAAGAGTTTCTTTAACACAAGCTTCAAGGTAGGGTAAATTTGGTAAGTAGGATTCTCTTACAATGTCGAAACCAATTACTTTTTCAAGTTCATCGCGAAGTTTACTCATGACCTGTTGATTTTTTAGTAATTCTACCATTGTCCACTCGGATGTTGCGCTTGTGGAATCTGTACCAGCACTAAATAACTCCTTAAAAATAAATCGAGGGAACAAAGTTAAGTGATAAAAGTTTAGGATATACTCTCTCCATCCTTACAAATATGTCTTCAAGTAAAATATTTTGTCCAAAAAAGAATGTATAAAAGCAGTCATATAAAATAAAGAGTAAATACTAGTTTATTCACACAAGTATACTTAAACTAAAATAAAAAAAAAACAAAAAACAGATTTATTAGGGGCCGTTCGGGAATGAATTTTTTTTTTTTGACTTAAAGTTAAAAATTTAGTAGATTTATAAGTTAAAGTATTCGGCATCACTTTTACTTATAAATCGGGAATTATAAGTAATAGTTGTGGATGTGTTCGGCTAATAATGATTTATAAGTTAAGTAAAATATAAAGATTACTAAAATGTCCTTTAGTAAGAAGAAGAGAAAAAAAATAAATGAGGGCATTATTGTCATTTTATTAGAGTTGACCAACTTAAAAAAATTGACTTATAAGTCATTTTTTTTAAGTTCTAAAAACCTACTCTCTTTTTTTGACTTTTTTTTTTGAGTTATAAGTAAAAAAAAAAAAGCTGGTACCAAACATGTTTTTTGACTTACCAAGCCGAACATCCCCTTAGTGTACTCATATTTTGTCTGGGTAAAAAATGACACTTATTTACACTCTCTCCTGTACTTTAGTTTTCTTAATTTATACAAAACTTCTACTTTAAACTACTTTATTGAGAATGGAGAGATCTACAATTTATATGATATAGATCAACTAGATTTTACTCAACAACGGTGTTTACTCTAAACTAGATGCGATAATCTAAAAATAAATACCTGAATAAGGGAGTTGATCTGATCATCAGCAAACCCGTTTCCAATCAAAACATCCATAAAATCTACATGATTTTGATCAATTTTTCCTTCCCTTCTTTCCTTTGCAATACTTCCCCAACACGCACACATTTTCTCAAATAAATCCATCAACTTCTTGTACATACTTTGAACATCAAAACCACCAAATAATAGTGGATATAAATCTGCTAATTGTGGAGTAGAAGAAACCTCCGCAAATCTCCTAATATATCCCCTCATTTCTTTACCCAATCCCACACCTTCAAAATCTACAAAGTCGACAGAAAAAAGTATGTTGCTAATTATGTTCATTGCTGTAACAAATACTATCTCTTTGATCCGCAAAATCTCCCCTTCTTTAGAACCCAAATAGGAAACCATTTCCATCGCTTTCTTTTCTCTTATTTTCACATGGGATTCCATCGCCTTGGCTGAGAAAAGCTCACTCCTATAAATACCTCGTACGTTCTTCCAACCATCGCCACACTCATCGAATTGCCCTGATGCTAAATTATGAAGAAGCTTTGAGCCTTGAAGCGGACGAGACACGCACCGACCTTGTAGAAAATAATAAAAAAAGAAATATATCAATGGTATATATAATATTCCTCCATGATTACGAGAGATAATTGTGTTTATATATATACTAGACAACTTAATTAATGATCAAGTCAAATCTAATAATATGTGGATGGATCCATTCCAACATAGAGTATAGGGTCGGGGTGTATTCAAAATTTGACCTAATATTTGTTCTCGACTCTGTGCTTGGCCCAAGTTGTTGCATATGGTATCAAAACCGACTTCAAAAACTCGTGTCAAGTCTTACGATCGGGTTGTTGAAGATAAGTACACAAAGGTTGGTTGTATTGTCTCACAATGAAGAGAGACATATCCAAAGGAGGAGACGCGAAGCTAGCTAGTATTTTATCCCTAAATGTCTAGAGAGACAAAGATCTAAGGGCTATAAGTATGATCGATTCAAACAAGTCAATCAGAAATTGAAGTAGGGGAGTTTGTAATACCTCAATCTCACATTGTAACATGCGCTGAGAAGAATTTATTAGTATATAAAAATTAAGTTACTAACAATAAGATATTTAGTCATGACTTTTTGGATGAGTTTATGGTGAGCTAAGATGATCTTAAAAGATACTATAAGGATAGTGGTTTAAAATGTTCTTTGGATGAATTTGAATCCATTCAAACTAGGAATTTGATCCGGAATTTGTTCTAAACACGAGATTTGATCAAGATTTTTACACAAGGGGGCGCAGCTACCTTAAAATTTTTGTAAGCTTATAAACTTCTCACATTTTAATTTACTAAAGGCTACCCCAAGATATATACAAAAATAAAATATAATGCAACACTCTTGGAAAAAATATATGAAAATTACGTCCTTAGTTCCAAATAATGAGTTATTTTTTAAGTCAGTTTAAAATAGGGAAAAACTTATAAATATCACTTTTCTCACTTGACTTTTAGGGTATCATTATACGCGCGAATACCAAATTTTATACTCCCTCTTTGCTTCACTTTGAAAAGGGTTGTAATACAAAGAAATCTTATTTCAACAAGAAAGTATATCTGTCCACAAAGTTTTGATCGGGTACGATGGTCGAACCTCACAAAATTATTCGTGATCTTACGGTTGTCTCAGCCCCTCGTCGTCCTTACTAACATACCTGAAAGTATACGATCATGGACTTTGAGAATTTCTGCAGCAGCTGCAGGTGAGGACCCGACGACGAGGAGTTGTGCGCCAAGGCGCAGAGATATGAGTGGACCATGGATTTTGGCAAGGTTGGCGAGGAGGAGATGTGGAAATTTTCCTCTCATTTGGAAGATGTTGCCTACTAGTGGCCATGCATATGGGCCTGGTGGAAGTGGTAGTGTTTTGGCTTTGGAAGTATGTTTGAAAATGATCAAAGAGATGAGGGATAGTATTACTATGGCAAGGAACAAAGTATTCATATCTCCTAAATTTTTTGTTGTTAGATTCATGGTGATAGTTTGGGTACCAAATGGCTAATTATCTTTTTGTGGCAGCATTAATGCTCTTGGACTATGTTTATTATATAGAAGGGGAAAGATAGACAGGAGAATAAATAAATAAATAAAAGACAGATTGGGCCCTCGTTTTTGTCTAATTGTTTGCAATTATGCATGGATTTTGAATGATTACCAAACCAATGGGAAAATGTTAAAATAAATCTCTTCAATTGATACGAAGCACTTTCTATTCAAATAGACTATTTTTGCGGTTGTTTAACAACATTTTAAAATTAAAATAAAAAGTGTTGCCATTATTGTTGGCCGCAAAAAACAGTAATGGAACTCGGAAGAATATAAAGAGTACACGACTTAAAAGTGTTTTTCATTTTAAACTTGTGAATAAGTTCAGATAATAATTTCATTCATAAGTTTTGGATTTGTAAACTATTACTCTGTCTTTTGTCATATTTGCTATAAAAATAAAAAACAAAAACAAAAACTATACTTAGAAAGAACGCGCTTTCAATATATAGTAATATAGTGATTCAACGTCCTCAAGAATGTCTTCATAGTTTCATTATTAAGTCATTATTGCTTATTTTTAAAAGAAAACATTAAATATATATAGTTCCTTAATATTTTCAAATTTTACAACAACAAAAAATACTTATTTTTATGAAAACTGATGGAGTATTTAAATATTTTGTCTTTTACCTATGTAGCTATATACTATTCGTACAGTTCTATTAATAAAAGTTTTTCATGTCACTACAATGACCCGCCCGTGTAGCTATTTTGATTAATTTAGATTTATCATGAGCATTGGCAACAAGGGAGGTGACCGTGAGGTAGTCCTCTACCGAAAAACACATTCCGTCGGTATAAGGATATATATATTTAAGGGTAAATTTACACACACAATAATCAAACATTATACCAAACAGTACTATTGTAACGCCACATAAATTTTCGTACTGGCCACGGCGGATCCCGTGCGTTAGCGTACAACCTTATACTTAAGTCTACAATATACCTCAATAATATCAGTGATGAAACTAGTTTATTTTAAAACTATTACAATCTCATTCACAATCTACAACTATACTGTAGTTATTTAAAACATAGTTTATTCAAAACTATATCATGATCCTGTCTCAGAATCAAAATCTTTACTTAATGACATCTCAGACCGAATATAATATGATCTAGTCTGTTACAAAAATATGAGTACAATAAACTCACTAGATACCATATTCAAATTTTTGTTTATTAATACAAATCTTCCTTTGTACAACTGGGTATGATAATATATCACACATCTGCTCCAAAACGCAAGTTATACTAACTATTCAAGTTTTCTAACTTTAATTTATATAAACAAACTAACTTAACAGGTTTATCGCAAAAGCATCTAACTCTCTCTACGCAGAGATTTCATTACCATGCCTAATACCATTCACACATGTCTGACATTCCCGTCTCAATTTTTGTCTTTATCAACATCGTCTAAATTTCTCGAGCTTCAACTGAAAAATGTTGTTTAAGCAAGAGTGAGCACGACGGCTCAGCAAGTCTAACAGATAGCACATAACATATAGTTCATGTTTATACACACCTCTCATACTTTATGCATTACATTATTTGAATGCCTCATGCTTCTCATGTTTTGCATTTATTTATGCAACATATTGATCATTCATTAGAATGAATACATGGCATACAGTTCAACTTATTCAATTAACTCAGGCTTTCTATCATATAGAATCAACACACATCATATGATTTCACAAAAGCATATTTAATTCAAATTCTCACATGCTTCAAGTGCACACACAACAGTTATACACATAGCAACAATATCTGAAAAACTTGTCTGGATTGCAAAACCTGCTTAAGCTAACATTTCACGTTCCTTGTACCACCTACACGATATGTGAGATCAACGGTGCACAAAATCAGTCAAAGTTTGACTAAATGCTTAATCTTATATTCGTCTAATTCGAACCACTAATTAGTTGCTAACGAACCCTACTCTGAGTTTAACTTTAGGCATGTTACATTATGCCTTTTTATCATTTTATTATACCTTAACACCCTTTACTTTGGTCATTCTTTATCTATTTAGGGCTTACATCTTCTTTACACACATTCCACGTTGGTTTAATAGAGTCTTATACTCTATTTATAAACTAAACATTCATTTGGACCTTGTAATTACATATAGTTTGTAGTTGGAACACATTCATTAAATTTCGGAAAGAAAATTTTTCAGTTTCAGAACTCAGCGCCAACCGCGGTCAAATAGCCTGGTCTCAGTGCCGACAGCGCTGAAACTGAGAGTTCAGCGCCGACCGCGCTCAAATAGCCTGATCTCAGTGCCAACCGCGTTGAACACCAGAAACAGAACTCTGCACTACCCTCCTTTAGAAAAATGGGTATAACTTCTTCATTTGTTAACATTTTTAAGTGATTCAAGCGTTCTCGCGTTCGTAACTTTCCCCTCTACAACTTCTATTCAGGACAAAAATCCAAATTCCCCACCGAACAGAACAGAAATCTGCTTGTAGTGGACAGACCATTATAAACTTTAAAATTAACTTTTCTAACTTTGCACAAACATGCCATTTTTGGCCTTACATGTCTAAACTTCATTCCGACACTTGGTTTAGCCTCTATACCACATAATACACATGTCTAGACTTTTAAAAGCGACAAAAGTTTTCAAAAGACGGCGTTTGTCCATAAAAATTGTTTTAGCTTACAACGATCGATTTTGATCGTCTAAAACACATTTTTAAACTCATTTTCGTCCGATGACAACAAAATCAATGTAGGCATGTGTAAAAACATAAAACAAGACTTTTCACCTTGTTTCACTATTTAAAACTCAAAATGGCCAAAAATAACCCTCGAGTTGGATTTAACCAACTTAAGGTTAGTTTCCGTTAAAAATCATTTCTTTTGAAATCATTAACTTCTTTTCACATAATTACCACATAAATCACATATACGTCCCCTTGATGTATTACTACACACATAACTCCATTCATACTTCCCAAAACCATTTTGTTCAAAATAGAATTATTTAACATGTAAAACTATGTTTATATAATCCAAAACATAGTTTTCTTACACAATTTCAAACTAGCACGCTATTTGGCAATACATAGCACCTATAATACATCCTCAATACATGTAGACTCATATAACACACCCATGAATCTTTAGATGTGACTCTCCACCATACATTGGTTTATATCACAAGAAAAACTCATTAAAACTAGGTTTTACCAACACAAAACCTTAATCATTCATACCCCTCTATGTATCTAGTATGCTATATACAACTAGACACACAAACCCTAACTCTTGATCATTTCAAATCTCAGATTCATCATGATCTAATACTCAAAATACCAAGCTATCATACTATAGCTATATAAGGAACCCTTAAACACAAAATGTAGAAGAGTTGGAGTTTGGAAAATTTTTATACCTCCATGGATGATGACTTTCCTTGGCTCTATAGATGCACCATGACAAGGGCTACATCTTTAAGTCTTGGCCCTAGCTCGTCCAACCACCATAGCTTTCTCTCTTTAAGCTTTTTCTTTCCATTTCCATGGCTTCTCTCCCTCTCTCTCCTTTCTCTTTCATGCGGCTGATAAAAAGTGGCGTGAGGAATGAAAAAAAGAAGCCCTAGCTGCCTTAGTTAAATGGATAAATAAGTTCCTCTATTGGGTCTCTCTTTTAATTATTTGACCCGCTATTTGACATTCCGACCCGAAATGTCAAAATTAAAAACTTACAGTAGATTCCTACTAATTTCGACGTTTCTGTCGTCCTGGTACCATCCGTTTCTCCAAATTCACCTATGAACTTCAAGTTTGACCATTTTCTCCAAAAAGGTCAAACCATCAACCTTGACCAAAAGTCAATCGAAACACATATCGTGCTTGCAGTCCATTCTTACTAAATTCGACGTTCCCGTCGCAACGGCGAACTTGGTTTCTCAAAATTCCTCTTCAAACTCAAAGTTTGACTTTTCACCTTGACCGATCAAACTATTGACTTTGACCAAAAGTCAATCCCGACACCAAAATATGTTTACCATCTCTTCTAGCTAAATTCGACGTTCTGAACTCAACGGTGCAGTCTGCATCTCCCAATTCCATCCCAAACTCAAATTCGGGTTGTTGACTTCTTTTAGTCGATCTTTGACTATTTGGCCACTTTGCCCTTTCTTAATATTTACGCATTCTCATTAATTAATAACCACCTTAATTAATTTACACCTCCAAATTAACTTGTTATATATCAAATTAATTAAATCATCACCTAACTCATTAGCATAATCAAACCTTGATATTATACAACCTAGGTTGGTCCATTAATTTAATCAACCCATTAACTGAACCTTCTGATAATTCCTTTAAATGTATCAACACATAATTAAATAAACCAAACTATCATTTACAGATTTAATTTAATCGCCCAGAAATTTACAATTACTGTTACTAATTTCCTTTGTTTATATTAAAATATTTCTGGTCGTTACATTTTTCCTCCCTTATAATAATTTCGTCCCCGGAATTTCAATATAAGGTAAATCAAAAATATGAGGGTAATTCTTCCTCATCAGGTTCTCTGTACCTGTATACATATAGATACCTAACTCAGTGTATACCTTATCGTATACCCCTTCAACAAATTCTAGGTTTTAAACTCCCAATAATTGTTTTCCCCAAATCAAGTTTTAGACTCAATCCTTACAATTGATTCCATCCTTGGAATTTCTATTACCAATAAAATATCAGAGTTTGTTTCATTTCAAACTCTTCACAACTTATGTCTATTCGACTAATCACATCGATTATCTTATTCTAAACATCGCTTTACTTATTGTTTTATAAACATTGTCCTAGTCTCTTAGTGACAGGACTCCAATTTCTTTCCAGTGATCGTTCATCACTTTACCAGGGTTAGCTTTATATGTTAACCTCAAATTTCGCTCGAATTCTCGAAAACTTAAAATTTCCACAAATCGACTATCCACTACTTCCTCATCCGAGATTTAGTGTAGCCTTAAATCACATCAATTTCCTAAGACCGTACTCATTAGTCTTATGAATTTTTTTGGGTCATTACAACTATATCCATTCACATTATTAAAAAGTGGGGTATGCCACAGATTTTAATATCATGACTCACTTTTTAATGATGTAGATGGATGTAGTATTTAGTTATTGTGTGTTTATACTTATTCTACATTTAAACTAAAATGTGTATCAGTAAGTTTATGAATTCAGCATTGGTTGATTGGAGAGAAATCATTGTTGCTTTTAGGTCGGCGATTTACTTGAAGTAGATTTCGTCTTTTTCCTTGAGGTTTTCAAGAATAGTCTTGATAAGCTCATTTAATCTACTTCCAAACTCTTTGGACATTGCGCCAAGTACTTTGGTGGTCATCTCAGCAATTCAGGCTAGACCTTTCTGAATACCAGTAGCAGTGTCCTGGATACAAATGTTGCACTCATCAGCAATGATGTCCAACATTCGCTCGAGCTGGATCTTGGATGGTACTACTGAAACTCTTTTGAGTATCTGTTCCATTAAGGCTTCGACCCCTTCCTTATTTTCCCGGTTTATTTGATTGAATAAAGAATTAGAAAGTGCTAAATCTAAGTTTAGATTATTGGAGGAAGAGGGTATATCTGTAGGAAGAAGAGAAGTAGATGGTATATTTGTATAGTTAGTGTTTTAAGTTCTTACAAGAGGAGTTTGGGTTTGTGTATCTATACTGAGAGAGTTATATGACTCAACGATCGGAGAGGTAAGTAACTCTGTGATCGGAGAGGATGAAGGAGATGGAGAGGTTAAATGTATATGTGCGGGAGAGATGTTAGGTGAAGAATATGCATATATAAGAGATGGAGTATTTAGGTTTTCGATCGTAAGGTTTTGGAACTCTACGAACGGGGATTGAGGAATTTGTTCGTCGATCTGGGTTTTGGGATTCTACGATCAGAGATTGAGGGTGTTGGCTCAATGATTGCTCAGCACTCGTAGTGTTGGGCTCTACGACTGCTTCATTGCAAGAAAAATGTTTTGTTTTAAAGAATAAAGAAGAATAAATGATGGTGAATTTATTGTATGTACTTGAGGAAGAAGATTCACCATTAGAAATTGTTCTTCTAGTGAAGTTGATGACCCTAGAAAAAAATTTAGACAACACTTTGACGTTAGGATATCTCATGAATGTCCAAGTGATGTAACTAAGATCTTTTCATAGAAGAGCCTTCAGCCAAGGCATGACTGAAAGGAAGTAGAACAGTAAGTCACTACGATTATCATAGACAGTAGTGCTTCTGTCTAACTTTTCTTCTTCATCAACCTGGAGTCCTTCACCCAAGATGTCCAAATTTATTAGCCCTGCCCATGTCCCTTCATAGGTTGGGAGATTTTCAAGTGCAACATATGGTTGCTCCCTCTAGAATGACCAATTTTAGGCTCAGATGCAGGTTGGTTGGACTCTCTTCTGATGTCCTCCACAACAGATTCAATGATCCTTGTAAGTTCCAAGGAATCATCAGAAGAGCTTTCAACAGGCTTCTCCCCTTCAAAAATAACCTTAATTGATATTTAGGCACTTCTGGGGTTCTCTTTTTCTTTTTTTTCTTCTTTTTCTTCTCCTCCTTCTTCTCCTTCTCAAATTCTGAGACATTCTTCGCTTTCTTCTTCTTAAGCTTCTTTAATTTCCTCTTCTTTAGCTCAGGTTCAGATACCTTCCCAACCGTTTCTTCATCATTCACCAGTTGGCTCGGGCTCATAATTCTCCCCCGCCATTTCATCATCTTCTTTATCTTTCTCAACGATCGGAGAGCTAGAAGGCTCTACAATCGGAGTGTTGCTAATAGCTGTGGAAGGGGGTTGATTTGAGAACCTTCTTACCCTTTTAACCTTCCAATTGTTTTCTTTTACAAGTTAGCTGACAGAATCATTAGTTTGTTTTGCAACTACTTCTTTAATTGAATCATCCTGAGAGTCTTTAGGAATATTTCTTTTTTCTTCATACTTCTTCTTTAGCAAACCATGCTGATCGGTCTGGGCACTTTCAGGCTTGGTTTTCAGCTTCTTCTTAGGTGGCTTCTCAGCAGTAGATGCCAACGCCTCTAGGATTTCAGGGGCTGCAGAACCCCTAGAGGTTTTGTAATAACTGAGAAAAATTACGAACCTAATTTTTTTTTTAATATTCATGAAAAAATATGATGTGTGAAGTTATGTTATGTATGTGTATATGTTATGAGATGAGAATTAGTAAGTTAGTTAATTTAATTAATTTGAATTAACTAAAGAAGGAAAATAAATATAAGATGAGTTTATGTTATGAGATCACAAAGCTTGAATGTTCGCATTGAATGACAAATGAGAAGATTAATAATCACGAAGTGATTTAATTGTATGAGTAATGAAAAAGAAGGAAGTAAATGAATTAATTAAGATAACCCAATATGAAAATATTTATATGGTATGTGTGTATGTAACTATAAGCCCAATATGATGATATGTGATAGTCAATGAGCTAGACAATTCAAGTATAAACAATTAGTGTGAATATGTGCTAGGGTTTTAATTAAACAAGCCCAAGAAATTGTAGGTACTTGTATTTTATAATCTAATCCAATCTAGTAGCCCAATTAACTTTTGAATAGTAAGTCTAATTGGATTATGTGTTAAACCCAATAGATTTATTAAATAGGGTCCAATAGAATTAAGGGTCCTTAACATTAATATACAACAATTAGAAAGTAATTACAAAAATAAAACACACAAAATAATTACAAAAATAACAAAACACAGTATATTACGTTGCTAAAATCACGTATCATTAACTCCTACACCTCAGTTATGGACTTTCATATTTGTAACTAACCGCACCTAAATTCAAGGAATTGAGGAAACATGCAACTGTGATATCGGAATAACAGATCAACGCCAAATCAATCGGAGAAGACAAAATCTTCTGTCGCGACACAACTCTGATTTGGAAGAAGACGAAGCCTGTGATATCGGAATAACATATCAATGCAAAATCAATCGGAGAAGACAAAATCTTCTGTCGTGACACAACTCTGATTTGGAAGAAGATGAAGCCTCCTGTCGCGACGGAGAAGAAGAAACCTCTCGGAGAAGAAGAAACCTGTTGTCGTGACGTATCTATAAGATCGAAAATAGCATACATAATCAACAACGCCTTCAAGTTCAGTAACCAAAAACTTAATTACTGCATTGATTGTTGAATACAAGATCAACATCAACTTCGATACAAATACTGAGGTATGTGAGTTTAAAATTTATAAGCATATAGTTACCTATGGTTACTACAAATTACTATATTGATTACCTTTCTTAAGTTTTTCGAACTTAAAATTGCCACAAAGTTTGAATACTGAATGTTGTGATTGCAAAATGTATTTGAAAACATGTTTCATATTATGGTTACTAAGGTTATATAAATTGGTTACTGTCTAATGTTGTCTTGGTTACTGAATATTTTGTACTGGTTACTGTGTAACATTATACTGTCTAATGTTGTCTTAGTTACTGACTAATGTTGTATTGGTTACTGCATAATATTACTAATTAATGCTGACTTGGTTACTAACTAATGCTGACTTGGTTACTATGTAACATTATATTGGTTACTGACTAATGCTGACTTGCTTACTGTGTAACACTATAATGGTTACTGACTAACGCTGATTTGGTTACTGTGTAAATTTATAATGTTGACGTGGCTACTGTGTAAAAATATTATTTAGTGTCTAATGCTGACTTGGTTACTGACTAATGCTGACTTGGTTACTAACTAATGCAAAATTAATTACTGCAGTGATTAATTGGTTACTATATTATTGGTTGTTGAAGCATATTAATGTACACTTCTACTTATATTTTTTTATATTAATGGTTACTTGTTAGCTACATTGGTTACATTCTTACAAAAGTTTGCCTTTAGTTGGTAACAAACAAATTATACTGGTTGTTTTTTAGTATAAAAATGCATATGGAAAATGTGTTTATCTTGTGGTTACTAAATAAATATGTGTTGGTTACAGTTTAAAATGTATTTGGTTATTGTATAAGTTTGTTATGATTACTGTATAATGTTACGGTGTTTTATATTCGTTTGTTTTAATATGGTGGTTACTTATTGGCTACATTGGTTACCTGCATACAACTGTTATAATTTAATTGGTAACAAATATCAATATACTGATTATTTCTATTGTAAGATGAATGTACAAATGTGTTTTATGTTCTGGTTACTAACATCATGTAGTTTGGTTACTAACTAACATTGATTTGGTTACTTTATAAATACTTATTATGTTGTCAGACAATGGAGATGATTCCAGTTGTACTTCATTTCAACGGTACATGGACTGATAATAACCAATACACCAAATTTGAAGTTACCGGCATACTAGTTCCATCAACTTGTACATTTAGAGAAATGCAGAACATGATATGCAGTGCATTACGGTTAGACACAAACGCAACAACATTGTCAATAAAATTTCATATTAGAAGCGATATTTCACCGATCAGTATATCAGATGAAGCAACCTTAAGATTCTTTATTGAAGTCAGTAGAAAAAACTGATGAGCAAGGTAAATTCCCAGTGATTATAGAAACTGAACACAGAAGGGAACGCACAACAATCTTGCATAACTTGACAAATGTAGAAGAAACTATAATTCACAATGAAACGCCAATCAGATCAACACAAGGGAATTTAGCACTATTTCCACTACCAACACACGATTGCCAAATTGGAACGCAATATGCCGATCACCTTGCAATGAAAATTATTGAACAAGAACGAGACAGACAACATGACAGATCATACACAGAAGAACGATGTGATGATGTAATAACAGATCCGAATGAATGTGAAGTACAATTACATCAAACCTACATAGACAAAAAAATCCTATCACAAGCTATGAGGCTCCATTCAATCAGGAAAAACATACAACACAAAGTTCAACGAACAGGTCATAGAGACTTTGTGCTAGTGTGCGTATATGATGAAAATTGGAAATGAAAGATGAGAGCATCAAGTTTTTAAAAAACAAATGTTCAAGGTGAGAGAATTCAACGACATCCACACGTGTTCAGTCAACATATTGCTGGAAAACCACAGACAAACAAATAGTGAGTTGGTCAGTGAATGCATAATGCACAAATTAACAAATTTGAAAAAAATATACACACCAACCAATATTGTGGAGGACATAATGACAGAATATAATGTGTCTATCTCTTACCAAAAAGCATGGAGATCAAAGGAGAAAGCGTTGGAAAAGGTAAGAGGAAATCCACACGACTACTCAATGATCCCATCATGGTTACACATGCTGAAGAAAATAAATCCAGGTAACAATTAAAAACATTTTATTTGTAACACCCCGAACCAACCACTTGTCCAGAATGCCATACGCCGCAAGCCCGAAGGGCTCGCAAGGCAACAATATCAAAAGCGCAGCAAAAAAAAAAAAAACCACATAACGATACTAGACTTAAAATCCAACAATCTTTCATTATCAAATTTCACATGAGTTCAAAAACTAAATACCAAAAACACAACTTTGGAGACGCAGCTCCCTTAAACAAAAGTCTTTAACGCCATAACTAAAAGGACTTCAGCCATCCACAAAAGCATCCACATTGTTTGACTCTTAACAATGGACCCTGTAAAAGTTAATGTAAGGGTGAGCGGTGAAGCCCAGCAAGTAACAATCTTTACTATTTAGGTGGATCAAGTACAGTTTACATAACCTTTTTCGAAATACCTTTTGTTCAATAACAGTAATAAATATACTTTTTGAAATAACATTTTCTTGTTCAATAACAATAGTCAATATTTACTTTCAAAACCAAAATCAATAATTACAAAACACAATTCAAAGACAAATTTCGATAAGCTCAATATATTCGATCAATGATTTCGATAAGTTCAATATATTCGATCAACGATTTCGATAAGTTCAATATATTCGATGTATCTTTTAATCCACAGAACGACTAAGGTTACAGCAACCCTGTAACACGGCCCTTATGTTCGATAATGTTAATGATCACGCACCCTACTAAGGGATCGATGAAGCACGCACCCCGAAAGGTGCCCCCCCCCGAAGGGTATCTAAAGTTGTGCACCTTAGTAGGTCCTATATAGTTCCGGAACTAACGTGAAACACTAACGAAGTTCAATACATAGTCGGACTGAGGTTTCAAAAATCAATTTCCCAATATTATCCATGTTCAAAATATTTCTAAACATTATCAATATTCGAAACTATACTTGTTTCATAGTTCAAAAATAAATACTTGATCCGAAGTTTTTAACAAAATATTCAAATGGAAACCTTAATAAAATATAACAAGTTTTGAAACAATACATTTGGACATCCGAGTAATTTCTAAATCATACTATAATTTCAAAATACCAAATAGTTTGCAAAATCACTTATACTATACAGTTCAAAAATACTAAACAGTTCAAAAAGTACTTACAATATATAATTTTGGAAATACTAAATAGCTCAAAAAGTTATTTACACTATACAATTTGAAAATACTAAACAGCTCGGAGAGTCACTTACCTCGATATCGCTGAACACAAAATTAATAGCTGAACATATCCTAAATATAAATTCAGAACAATTAAACGTCATTAGAATAATTCTATTATGCAACATTCTTCTTATTCATTTTAAAAATAGCTATAAGTATATCTTAAAATATTCTTTCAATCTTTAATCATTTTTCAAACAATTAAACCATTATTCCAAAACTTTAAAGTTACTAAAATAATAATCTAAAAACAATAATTAAAATAAATAATACTAATCCAAAACTATTTACTATTAATCCAAATACAAAACAGTAATTAAAACTACAAAAATAATAACAATGCAAAATTACTAATTACTAACAAAATATACTAAATACTAACTAACAAACTAAATACAATACTTAAAACAATAATAACAATACAAAAATTTAAGTAAGAACATACCCGAAAATATGAGTACCGAAGATTGCCTACGCCCTCGACACCAAAATTTTTAACTAAGAAGGTCTTTTATTAAAAGCCATCTCACAACAAAGTCTTTCTCAAAATGAAGGTCTTAATTGTTGGTGGCTTAAAACAAAGGCTAGAGCCTTCCTTATATAGAGAAATAAAAGGGTGGAGGTTTCCAAAATAGAAGAGGTGGGACTAAAGACTAAAAAAAAAAAAAATTAGGCAATGTGGGAATTAAAAGCATTTGGGTTATTACATTATTGGTATTTCATAATTAGTTGGTTACACAACTAAACTGATTTGGTTACCCAACTTAACTGATTTGGATACCATTAACCAACTGAATGGTTACCAACTACTAGTGATTTACATACTGTATACTACTTGGAATTCTAATGATAATGCTCATGTTTCATATCAGGTTCTGTCACATCCCTTGAGTTGGAAACAAATGGTTGTTTCAAGTATTTATTCTTTGCCATTGGAGCTTCCATTCAAGCATGGAACCATTGCTTTCAATAATTGTAATCGATGGAACGTTTATACAATCAACTTACGGGGGGGCACTACTAATAGCAAGCACACAAGATGCAAACCGAAACATTGTTCCGATTGCTTTTGCAATGGTTGACAGTGAAATTGAATTATCTTGGAGATGGTTTTTCATAAATTTGAGAATTGCTTGTGGAGTTAGGGAAGGCCAATGCATTGTCTTAGATAGACATGAAGCCATTATACAAGGACTGAATTTTGTGTTTCCAGACGTCATGCATGGTTCCTGCACATACCATGTACTGAAAAATATAAAAAATAGATTCAAAAAGAGAGGAGATGAACTTAAACAGGCTTACAACGGGGCTTGTAGAGCTTACACTATTGAACAATTCAACAAACACATGGCTCAACTTGATGCCATTGATCCTCGAATAAGGACATATTTGGAGAAAGATGTCAAGTTGGAGAAATGCACCAGGCTCCATGGGACTGTAAGTAGATACTCAACAATGACTTCAAACACCGCTGAATCTATTAACAACGTAATCAAGATGATCAGGGATCTTCCAGTTGCATCAATGATTGAATGCGTACGTTGTCTGGTTCAAAGATGGTATTTCACAAACAAACAAGCAGCCATATTAACATTCACAACACTTTCCACAACAGCTGAGGGAAGGTTGCAATCTAATATCATTAAATCAAAAAGACTTAAGGTAACTAATACACATTTTAAATTATTGCATCATAAGTTGCATTTGCATTTTATGGAAACCTATTTGTTCACTATTGGTTACTGTGTAATATTATACTATCTAATGTTGTCTTAGTTACTGACTAAATCTGACTTGGTTACTGTGTAACATTATAATGGTTACTGACTAATACTGACTTGTTTCCTGACTAATGGTAACTTGGTTACTATGTAATATTATCTTGGTTACTAAGTAATACTTAATTGCTTACTGCATAACTTTATAATGATTACTGGCTACTGCTGAGTTTGGTTACTGTGTATCATTGTACTGGTTACTAACTGATGCTTGTTTGGTTACTTTGTATAATTATAATGTTATTGTGTTTTGTAATTATAACATTGAGTTGTTTACTTTACTATATTTATTCTGTTTTCAGACAATGAAAATGATTCCAGTTGTAATTTATTCTAACAATACTTAATTTGTGTTGTAGGTTGAGACATCAAACTTAGTGATTTTCACTGTTTACGATGTCGCCAAACAATATATTGTGGACATCGACCAAAAGACATGCACATGTCGTAAATTTCAGTACCATGAGATGTCTTGTCCACACGTTGCTGCTGTTATGAACAGGAGAAATTTGAGCTGTTATGATTTCAATAACATGACATTTTTACTTGTATACTCCTCGAAAAGAGCGGCCATCTTGTTATGAAACCAACAATCCGTAGTTGTTGCCCTTATATGAACATTGTCGGTACCATGGCATTTTTACTTGTATACTCCTCGAAAAGAGCGGTCATCTTGTTATGAAACCAACAATCCGTAGTCGTTGCCCTTATATGAACACTGTCGAAATGTTTGACCAATTTACGGAAATAATATAACGCAACATTGATGTGCTGAACTAGAAAAAAACATATAATATTACACAGTTACTGAAAAATGTAAGAATGTAAAGAATGTAACCAACTCTGTTAGCACTAGTTACTACCCCAACTAAAAAATGTAACCATATCTAGAAAAATATAATTTTTTTAAAAAAGAATTCACATCGTCGTTTAACCATTGTCCAGGAGTCTTTAATTTGTAGAACCACATTTTTGATGATATTAGGACAGACCCAAATACAAAAGCAGGTTCAATATTATCGTTCTTTCCAGGGAATTTGTCGGTCCTTCAATATAAAAGCATATTAGTATACACGCTAACATTAACAGTTACCGTAGTAGTATATACTACCCAAAATCAGACTTGAATAAGCAATATTTAACATACTAATCAACAACTTAATTATAAACAGAAACCTAGTAACCAACAAATATTAATATAAAAACCATAATCAAATAGTGACCAATACATAACAAAACTGTAACCAAAAAGATAAAAGAATAGTAACCATAAAATAATTTAATAGTAACCAAAACAACAACATCATCTACTCAATAATAATTTTAGACAACATGAATGTACTAAACAAATACCTTGTAATCAATCAAAATATAATATAAAGTAACAAACACTTTACTTCAATGGAACGTTAACATAAAAAAAATGTTACATGATAGTAACCAATATATAATATATTAGTAAACAAAACATAATATGATAGTAACCAATATATAATATATTAGTAAACAAAAGATAATATGACAGTAACCAATATATAATATGACAGTAAATAAAACAGAAATATAATGTAATCAAAAATAATTTAACCAACATGCATATACCTAACAATTACATAGTAAGTAACATATAATATGATAGTAACCAAAACACCATTTTGAGAAAACAAAAATGGTATCCAACTTATAATATAACATTAATCATAACATGATAAAACAGTAACCAAAACATAAAATAATAGTAACCATGACATTTATTTAATATTAACCATATGTTTCTACAAAGAAAACTGAATTGCTTATTTAATAAAAAAAACTATAGCATTCTTAACAATAAAAAACAAACATTTTCCTGTTGTTTAGACCAATTTTAAACCATTGTTCAAACAATGCCTCTTCAAACTTTGATGGCATTTCCATGCATACTTTCGAAAATGCAGAAAGACATGCACGTGTTTGACTAGCACCCACGACAGTAGACGATGAACCAGCCGATCCAAACGTTGATGTATATGAATACTGCAAAACGGCACTCTTTGCGTGTTCACAGACAAGTCTACCACTGGCTTTATGGACACTTTTCTATAACTCATCACATTGAACTATGTCCTGTGTGGTCAAAACCATCTGATCAAGGGCAGACTTGCTTTCTTCCTCACATTTATTCCCCTGTTATATTGACATAAAGGGTAAAAAATACAATTTATATTTTCAACATAAACACATGCAGTTAACAACTATATGCAATAAAAAAAATGAATGAATAATAATCGACATATTAAAGTGAACATATCATAATAGTAGCCAAAACAAAATAAATTACTAATCAAATTGTAATATAATAGTAACCAACACACAATGTAATAGTAACCAACCAATATTATAATAGTAAACATAATATATATAATAGTAACCATATCACAATATAACAGTAACCATAACCAATAACATGTAAACAAAAGGAAGGCATGTCATTATAACACTAACCTCAGCAGCAACAAACACAACAATCTCTTTCCCAGTGCATTGGCTTAATATGTCAAACAATGGCATGTCATTATTCTTGCCAATCTGTGCAAAATAAAAAACAACCAATTAATCATTAAAAAAAAAGACATCACACAACAAAACAAACAAATATGTCTAACCTTGACATTTTCTGCATCATCATTAATTTTTATTTCATGATGTTCTTCAACCACAACATCACGTTCAACTTCATTACCAATCTCAATTTCATTCCCATCCTTCTTCTCAACAAAATTCAACACATCATCACCATCATTATATATATAATAGTAACCATATCACAATATAACAGTAACCAGAACCAATAGCATGTAAAAAAAAGGAATGCATGTCATTATAACACTAACCTCAGCAGCAACATACACAACAATCTCTTTCTCACTGCATTGGTTTAATATGTCAAACGATAGCATGTCATTATTCTTGTCAATATGTGCAAAATAAAGAACAACCAATTAATCATTAAAAAAAAAGACATATCACACAACAAAACAAACAAATATGTCTAACCTTGACATTTTCTGCATTATCATTAATTTTTATTTCCTGATGTTCTTCAACCACAACATCACGTTCAATTTCATTACTAATCTCAATTTCATTCCCATCCTTCTTCTCAACAAAATTCAACACATCATCACCATCATTATTCTTATTTAGTTTTGAACCCTCATCAACATGGGAGTCTTCACACTCTTTAACAACTTCATCATCTTTAACAACTTCATCAACCATAACAACATCTTCACACTCTTTAACGACTTCAGTTTCAAACTCATCATTCTTCTCATTGACTTTCAACCCATCATCACCAACTTCATCATTATCAATATTATTACCTTTAAGAATATCATCATCATCATCAACAACATCATCAGCTTCATCAGCTACATCATCTTCTTCATCATCATCATTATCACCGCCATCATCATAATCAGAATCATCATCAGAATCACCATCAACTTGTTTGTCCCCAACATCTTTAATCCCGCGTAACTCATCTCTAATAACGGACCTAAAGTCCTTACATAACTGAACATGTAAAACATACATATCATCCTTAATATCAGCCCGCAATTCTGCAACGTCTTTCTTAATTTCAGACACTTTCTTCTCCAACGGCCTAAACCGTGCATCAATTGCATCTTTAACTTCAGAAATATGAACTCCAATGTTGTCACCCTTCACTTTTTTTTCAACCTTCTTATCAGCATCCCTCCCATTGCAAAATTGAAACCCGCCCAAATCAAGCTGATCCTTCTCCTCGGACGTGGGAATCAAACTTTTTATTCTTAACTGAAAAACATTAAGTACATTTAGTATAACATCTGACAAACATTGTACAAATACAGTAAAAAAAATATTAAATAAAGAATCATGAAACATAATTAGTAACCAACTACATATATACAGGTAACCAAATGTATATAAATCAGTATCCAAATCAATGAATAAAGGTAGCCAATATTTGTATAACCGAGTAACCAACAAAATTATTATTAGCAACATGAGGGTAATTTAATTAGTAACCAAATGCGTATATTTAGGTAACAAAATACATTGTTATTATTAACATACACATAAATAATCAGTAACCAAATGAGTATATAAAGGTAATTAACTACTTTGTTAACAGTAAAATTCACAAAATATAATCAGTAACTAAAGATAACCAATTATACTCTTAGTAGTAAACTGCATACTGTCCGGAACAAAATACTAAATCATTCAACTTGTCATTCGTAAGGGGTTTCATTAGCTCCTTCCATCTAAATAAACAGACATCCGACGGATGCTCATCATTGTATATGCCCGGATTTTTGAATGTCGGAATGGTTTCAAACATAAACACTTGGAATACATAAGGTGCCCATTCAACCTGTACAATTTTGTATAATGATCCTTGTAGAAATTATATATTGACCCACCAATCCTTCCTTTCTTCAAACGCCCCTTCAACGCATTGGACAAGAGTACTTTGTCATCTCGAACGCGACTTTCCCCCAAGGAAAACTACTAACATCACCATAACATAAAAAAATGACCACTGTCCCATCCACATAATTTTCAGAAACTGTGGATAAAATGAAATTAAACACCAACCCAAAAATTAGACAGAACTCGGGCAAACCAAATCTGACCCTTTTATCACCAAACAAAAATCTCATTTCACCATCATCGCTCTGGTGAACCCCCCCCCCCCCCCCCCTTACAAGAGCATGGTGAATAATCTGGGAATACATTTGGTGCTGATCACCAAACTCCAAAAAATTCCCAAAACATATTGCCTTAAACTTCTCCAACTGACTTTTGTTCAGTTTCTTGGCAATAATGCTGGGGACTTCCACGTCGCACCAGTATATAACTTTTCTAGTAAATTTTCGGTTGCATCCCTCATAATACAAATCCTATAACTGTAAATAAACAAAATCAGATTTGCACAATTATTAGTAACCAATATAAACATTATTTAAAAAATAAACAGTTACATAGTAACCAATAAATAATATCATACTAACAAAAACATAATATAACAATTACACAGTCGCCAAAACAGACTATAAAAAGTTTCCAACATCCCACATTGACTGCACAAAAATATTTATCATATCATAATATAAAGTAACCATAACATAATAAAGCAGTAACCAAACAGTTATATTATATAATCTAGTGCTAACCAAAATATTAACAAGATGTAGTACATATCAGTTTATATAATAACCAAACAGTTATATGATAGTAACCAAACAGTTTTATCATAGTAACCGAACAGTTATATCATAGTAACCAAAATATGTTTTCATAGTAACCGAAACATGATCAACATGTAGACCAAATCCATTTCAGCCAACAAATGTATACTACACAAATACATGGTAACCAAAACAACATAAAAAAAGTAACCAAAATACCAAATTGAGGGAACAATAATAGATTCCAAATCATAAGCAAACATTAACAACAAACATACTAAACAAGTAACCAAATAGTTATATCATAGTAACCAACATATTTTTCCATGGTAATCAATACATAACCAAACATATAAATCAACCACATTTTAGTCAACCATGTATACTAAAGCAACTATATGGTAACCATAACAACAACAAACAGTAACCAAATTCCCAACTCAAGGGGAGAAAAACGGTATCAAAATCGAACATTTATATGATCATAAAATAACAAAATTTAAATTAACAAACCTTTAAAATTCTTTCTGTTGGAATTATATTCTGGCTAAGCACTTGTCCTTCTGACTTAACTATATGGACATCAAAATCATCATCTAAATGCACTTCAGAATCTTGATATCACTATGAATCACCAACCTATCCTCACTCTTACTCGATTTATGACCTGCATTCTTCCCATTTCCCTTACTCTTCACAACAAACTTCTTCAAGCCCTTTACATAATCATTCTCCGCGATTCTCTTCTTTTTTCCGTACTTCTTCATTGTATCAGCCATTTTACACAAATCAAACGAATAGAACAGAACATCTAACAAAGAGAAAAAAAAAAGGGAACAGAGAATAACATGAACAGAAAAACACGAACCAACTAACCTAAAAAGGGAAAAAACCAACAGAAAAAGGGAACGAACAGAAAAACCAAAAAAGGGAACGAACAGAAAAACGAAAATGCTGACAATAACAACTAACAAGGGAAGAAAAACCAAGGACAAAAACTAACAAGGGAACGAACAGAAAAAGGGAACGAACCAACTAACAGAAAAAGGAAACGAACAGAAAAACGAAAATGGCGACCAACTAACAGAGAGATAAGAAAGGGAAGAACTAATGAGAAAGGGTTTCAGTAGATCAACAGAGAATAACAAGAACAGAGAGAGAAGAAAGGGAAGAACACGAACAGAGAGAGAAAAAAGGATTTCAGCGTACAAACAAGGGTTTAAAACTAAAGAGGTAATGGCGGTTATCACGTCTTTCAAAATAAAAGAACCCATTTTAAGTTGGACACTAATTTGTCATGTCAGCCACTAATATTAATACCTTAAATTAAGGACTTATAATTATAATAATATTGTAAATAAAAATAAAAAAAAATGTAATATTTTTGTAATTATTTTATATAGGTATATTTTTGTAATTATTTTTAAAAATGTACTAATATATGTAATTTACCCTAGAATTAAACTAGTAGCCCATGCAATTAATTAAAGTGTGGTCCATGTAATGTATACTTGCATGCATTATATGATAGCCCATGTATTGGTAGCTTAAATAAATCAACTAGTAGCCCAAAGGAATTAATGTTTGAGCCCAAACGATTTAAAAGAAGAAGTCCAAATGGAATTAATTTTAGAGTCTAATGTGGAGCCCAAATGAAAGCAAGTATTGGTGTTATATATATATATATATATATATATATATATATATATGAATGTATAAGTAATAAAAAGATAAGGAAAATTAGGGAAATGTAAGCCATATAACAGGATTTTGTGGGACCCCTTTTGGGTGGAGTGTTAAGCTTCATGTTGCTTGAAATTCACACTTTGCTTTATTTATTAACCAACTCCACCAAATCCTCATGAACTCTAGTCAATCAAGTGGTCATTGAACTTGTCAATCCATCAAATAGTAAGCATTATTTAACTCCTAAATTACCAATGTTAGTTAATTAAAGGACTAATGGTGTGTTCCTAGAATTCCATAAATAGAAGTCACCAACACTTGTGCAAATATTGGTTCATTTGTTTCATTTACTAAATTTTAGAGAAAGAGAGTTCTAGAGAGAAGTTAGAGTATTTGTGAGAGTTCTAGAGAAGCAAACAATTTGAGTATTAGTAAGTGTGGGTTATTTTTTGTCCATACAAGAAGGAGAAGGATGAGTTCTAACATTCCATATCATTTTTCCTAACAAGAAGATAACATTCAAGAAGCCTAAAAGGTTTAAAAGTTTCCTAACTTTAAAAACTTGCTACTTATTTAGTGTTGTACAAGTCTTTTTATATGCTTGGTTGTGAGAGCAATTTTGTGAAGAGGATCTATGAAGAGATTCAAAGATATAAGGGTGGATCTATGATGGAGTATATGTGATCTATGTGGTCTATATATATGTATGTGATTTCTATGGTTAAAAAGTTAGTTTGATGTATAATATGTGTTATATATTTCAAAACCTATTTTTACGAGCTCTGTGATGGTAGATCTAGTCTATATATGAAGATCTATAGCCAAAGATGCATAATATGTGTATTAATATGTTTGATATGTGAAAAGAATGAAAGAGTTTGCATATGAACTTATTTTCAAGAAAAACCCTAGTTAAATGTTTGGGTTAATAATTTATTATTTGAGATGTGTAAATTATTTTTATGATCTATGAGTTTTGAATGATAGATCTATGTATTATGAATGTAACCTAACTTAAAGGATTGAAAAATATGTTAAAACGAAGGAATTATGATTTTTCTACCAAACTATGTCGGATTTCAAAACCCTAGTTAATTTGGTGAGTTCGATCATGAATTTGGTGTCCAAAATATTTTTGAAAAGTTGATCGATTCATGAACTATTGAAAAACAATAAGTCAAGAAGACAACAAATTAAATTTTAAATCATTTGGATGTATATTGAATGTTATATAAAAGATTAAATCAAAAGAGCCAAAGTTAAAAAATGAAAAAAAAAAAATGCAAAATTGCATTTTACCTACCAGCGCCGCAACGCCGGATTCTAGTGTTAATCCGGGTGCCGCAGCGCCGAGTTTATTTTTTAAAAAAATGATTTTATTTAATGGGTCGGGTCGGGTCAGATTTTTTGAGTATAAAATGGGTCAGAAAAATGTATATTTATTTATATTATTATAAGACTTAATTTAAGTAATTAAAATATTATTAAATATTTAATTAACAATTAAATAATTAATAATATTAGAAAATGAATAAAATATTATTAAATGATTAATAATATTTGTAAAGGACTAATATATTATTAAATGATTAATAATATTAGCAAAGAATTAATATATTATTAAATGATTAATAATATTAGTAAAGGAATAAAATATTATTAAATGATTAATAATATTAGTAAATGAATTGTTAAATGATTAAAATATTATTAAAGGATTAATAATATTATTAAAAGAGGGAAATATTATTAAATAATTAATAATATTTATAAATGATTAAAATATTATTAAATGGTTAATAATATTTGTTTGTGGTTAATATATTATCAAATGTGATAATATTATGAAGTGACTAATATGTTCTTAAATGATAATTATGTGATTAAAATATTATCAAAAGTTGATAATATTATTAAGTAATTAAAGATTGTGATTAAGTGTCAAATGATTTAAGTGATGTATAGTAAGGTTATTAATGTAAAATAAATATTTATATGATATACTGATTGGTAGATCAACGTTGTTAAATGTTAGGTCATCCAAAGAAAGTTAAGTTAATTTGATTAGTTACTCAGCGGAACAGGTAAGTTCCTCTGAAATCTAAATTCGTTTCATTGTGCAAGTTATTTTTAAACCTGAACCTATTATTATTGTTCAAGCTGGATTAATTATTGATAGTTATTCCATATCGTTATTGTTATTGGTATTCGCACTTATATGCATTTGCATGACTTGTTCTTAATATAAACTATTTAAAGAAGTAGATCTATGTCAATTATTTCGGCTATATATTGCATGTGTTATTATGAATGTTCTTAATATGAACTATTTAAAGAAATAGATCCATGTCAATTATTTCGACTAGACCATGTATGTATTGATTTGTTAACTTTAATATTATTGAAGCTACTCCAAACCATATTGTTGCGGTACGGAATCGAAGGTAAGAACTATAATGAACAACCCTCATAGTAGGGGAAAATTTTAATTATTACAGGTATAAACTCGAAACGAAATGCAGGTGGTTATGTTGTGCACAATATATACGTACAATACGCTGATCACTTAGAGTACCCATCTTTGGATATTGTAATTGATATGATTACCAATACTCGAAATGAAAATATAGTCTTATGACATTTGGATATTGTTAATATTCGAAACGTATGTTCATGGTGGTGTGACCTTTCAGCAAGCAAAAGAAAAATGTTAAATCAAATGAAAACTATTATTCGATGTCTCATGTCATCACAATTATTGTATATTATTGAAGTTCTAAAAGATAATTCTTTTTCATTCGTGATATATTTTAATTATTTATTTAAACTTGTTGAACAAAGTAATTGTTCGCCCTTGCTATATCATGAACTATTTTTCAGCTAAGGCAGCGTGCTCTGAGAAGGACAATGGCAAAGGAAAGACGAACGAGTAAAAGAAAGTAGTATTTTTATTAATATGTTTATGTTATTGTAAACCTTTTGTGTTGTAAGGTAGTTGTGATGTATTTAAGGTTAGTGGATCCTAGATTAATGGTACGTTTTGTAATGAATCTATTTATATTTTTCTCTAGCTATTAAAGATTAAGTTTATGAATGTTGTTTAAGTATTGGATCTTGGGCACCGAATCCGTGGTTCAAGGGACTTGGATTTTGGGGGCGTCACAGGTTTCTTCCTCTATCTCAGCGATCTTCCTATTTACCTTAGCCTTTGCAGGCTTCTGCACTTCACTGAGAGTCTTCTCACTCCCCTCTAACTGCCTTGCTCGCATTATTTCAACAGGATTCCTCCTCTAGTTGTCGAAGAGCTTCTTCATTATCTTCTTATTGATGTTCAGGACATATCCCTCCTTGTCCTCAAGATGATTCTTCAACCTTTTCTTCAAAAGAATGCTGATGAACCTTCCGTAGAACATCTTGGGAAGAAGCTTATTCACTGCCTTCTTCTTCTCAGTGTCACTAAACTATTTGGAGATCCAGTCCATCAACACAAGTCTAAAATTTTTTTTCTTCTCCATTACAATAGCAATCATGATCTTAAGCTGGAGCTCATTGACAGAGTCACGGGCTGAGTCCTTGCATAGAATGATGTCGGCAAGGAACACATAGTTTTGAAGGAACTCCTTTTTCGCCACCCTTACGCTCTGGGTTCTTCTTATATCCCATAAGCTCGAGCCCTGACTTCACATCTGCCTCTTCAAAGGTCCATTAAGTAGTGGTTCGTGTCCATTACGTCGTAGGTAAAAGTGACATCTCTTACTTTTGTAGTGATGACCCCATTTGCACAAAAGTCATTGAGATAGAATTCTTCAACTCTTTCGGTGAAGATCTTTGAACTTGTGCTTAGGGCTTCATAAAATTTCGTCTTTCGTGCAAGGTTCAACACTACTCTAAATTGAGCCTCAACTCCTTCAAATTCTTTGAAGTAAAGCTTGTTTTCAAAGATAACTTGGCAAGTCGACATCTTTCGTGCAAATAATTTGATCTACAAAGAAACAAATTTTGTCTAAGTTTATTGGTTTGTTAGAAAAACTAGGGCTTGATAGAGAGAGAGGGAGAAAATTAAAATGCTAGAAGGTTTAGATCAAATGAATAGGAAAGGTCAAATTAAAATTTTAAAATACATAAATGCACTTCCCTCTATTTTGGCTGAGTAGGACACGTTTTGAGCAGATACTGGGCACACGTTATATCTTAACTGCCATTTGCAACTGTTGGACAATTATTTCTTTGTCTCACTCGCTTGAACTGGATCTGAAGTGCACACGCTGTAACTTTCACTTATCTACTCAATAATTTAGTGAATATTGCAGAGCTTCCTTTTCTAGGGCATTTTCCAATCTATGATACTTCTCCACTCTACAAAGAACTCTACGATCTTTACTTTTCTTCTTCTGTTCTGCGATTTCTTCTTGCATAGTTAGTTTTCTTCCAGAGCATAATATTAAGAATGTAAATTTAACATTTCTAATTCACTTATTAACTTATTGAATCTGAATTCATCTAATGGTATGGTAAAAATATCAGCCAATTCATTTTCAGTAGAGATAAAATGTAAAAAGATATTTTTATTTTGAACATTATCTCTTATAAAATGGTATCTGATATCTAGATGTTTAATCCTAGAATGCATGATAGGATTATGAGTGATAGCAATAACGCTGGTAATATCACAAAATATAGGAATTGAACTAAATTCAAACCCATAGTTAACTAATTGATTCTTCATCCAGAGAATTTGAGCACAGTAGCCACCAGCAACAATATATTTAGCTTATATAGTTGAAGTCAACACTAAGTTTTATTTTTTGCTAATCGAACCATGAGACTGGTCTGTTTCCAAGCATTTGATAGTGCCGCTAGTGTTTTTCCCGTGTATTTTGCACCTTGCAAAATCAGCATTGAATACCCTATTAGATCAAAGGGTGACTCATTGGGATACCACAGTCCCAAATGTAGAGTGTCCTTGAGATATCTGAAAATGCTTTTAACAGCTATTAAATATGATTCCTTAGGGTTAACTTAAAATCTATCACAAATACAAATAGTAAACATGATATCTGGTCTACTGGCAGTTAAGTAAAAGAGTGATCCGATCATACCTCTGTATTAAGTAATATCAATACTTTTACCTTGTTTCATATTTGTCAAGCTTAGTTGCAGATGCCATTGAAGTCTTCATGGGAGTAGTTGATTTTGTGTCATATTTCTTAAGTAGATCTTTTACTTGGCTTGGTTGATGAAAATTCATTCATCAGTCTGCTTAACTTGTAATCCAAGGAAGAAGTTCAGCTCACCCATCATGTTCATCTCGAACTTGCTCTACATAAGCTTGGTAAATCTCTCACACAACTTCTCGTCAGTAGATCCAAATATAATATCATCTACATGGATTTGTACAAATAATATTTTATTCTTACGTTTCCTAAGAAATAAAGTGGTATTTCCCTACCTCTAATTAATCATTTTTCAATAAGAAATTAGTTAAAGTTTTATACTGTGACGACCCCGAAACCCCATCATTTACTAATGGTGATCTCGTGCGTTAATACATACATTTTACCTTTAAAACTATTCAATAAAACATAATACATTCCATAAATCTATTTATTTATCTTATATTCATAGCCTGCCTCAGGATCATAACATTCACATTCTATACATTAGAACTTAGGTCATATATACATAAATCGTGACCTAGTTTATTACATTTCAAAATCATACATGTTATGATTTCACTTAACTTACTCTGTGAATACAGTCACCAATCATATATCACTTCCCATACATCATCATGTTTACACATACCTGCTCCATACATGCGAGTTTATTACATATAAGACTTGACTTACAATAATATATTAATCTTATCTATTTACAACCTTTCTTCGAATAATACATACATACATATCAATCTTTACGAATTTATAAATCATTCAGCTCTTTATTAACGACCAAGTTCATAATTAAAACCAAGACGTTAATTAACTTTTACCTTTATAGGTTTACATTTAACTAACTGACTTGCCACATTACATAATTACATATAACAAATTCTTTATGTTTTTCTAAGCATCTAACATTCCTTACCCTTTTAGCTTTACCGGAAACTCCGGTCTTCTCGTACTTTGCCTAAAAATGTCAGTTTATGGCAAGAGTGAGCACAAAGGCTTAGCAAGTCTAACAGATAGCACCTTTCATGCTTGTAGTTCATATATATGCGTCATGTATTCATTCATTTACCATGCTGTGCATAAATGTCACATATTGCATTTAACAGTTAAAACACATAGTTGTACAAAGTGCACATGTCAAAATATTTAATGTCACATAGTTTGTTATATAGTTCACATAGAACAACTATTATATTTCAACAAGTCTGAAAAACTTGTCTGTTAACTATCACTAAACTTAACCTTTTACGCTTCTCCAAACGTCTTTCATATCCGTCTTGTCAGTTTGCTACTCCGAGCTCTATCTGTCAACATTGAACCTACAAGTCATTATAGGTTCATAACATGTTCTATAATCTTTTTCGAACTTAACTCATAAATATTAGAATACTCGTCTCTAATCATTTCATATTTGATTTATTATACCTTACATAGGTTAATAATACATCATAACTCATTACCGACCTTTTACACAAGCATTACCATGCTTTTACTTAGCTTTTGGGTATGTTAAATTATATTGTCTCTTATTTCATTATACCTTAATACCCTTTACATTGATATTTTTTTTATTCAATATAGGGTTTATATAACCTATCTTTATCATTTCACATCAAAACATAGCTTTTTAGAAACTTAAAATTTTTTCACATGAACAGTAACCTTGCCCCGGCGCCGACTGAACTTGTTGGCCGCGAATTCTTCTCGGTCACGAACAGTAACTTAGCCTAGGCGCAATGTTTAGTGAAAAACACTGCGCCTAGGCGCAGTGTTCAGAAATCAGGAAATCTGATTTTTACACTACATTTGCTGATTTTTAACTCTTTCATCTTACATCCAATTAAGCTCAATTTTGGACCATAGCTAGGTCTTACTACATAGTATTTTACAAAATACTACTTGGCTCATTTGTCTTCTTAAAATTATCGAAGTAATAGCCCGTAGAAGGGCGTTTCAAAACATTTTTACACTTAGACTAATTTTCAACCTTTTCGTCAACTTTGTGATTTTTGGTCATTCACTTCTAACGTTCATTCCAACACTTGATATAGTCTCTATACATCATATAAGATATTCCTAGACCTTTAAAACAACTTAGCTTTGCACGAGGCAGGATTTGTCCGTAAAAATTCGTTTTAGGTCGAAACGATCGATTTCGATCGTTCGAATCGTATTTTCATTCCAACTTTCATCCGTTGACTACCAAATCAACATAGACACGTGTAATAACATAAAACTAAGTCATTTAACTTTATTTCATCAATAATTTCTCAAAATTTCTAAAAATCACCTTTGAGTTGAATTTTTATCAACTTTACATAAAATTTCATTTCTAACACTTAGACTTCATTTCTCATATACTCATCATATAGTTCATTTCTAACCTTTGTAGACTTATACAACACATATATGAATTGTTCCAAATTCATTTTCCTTTAAATTATGTTTACATGAACATATTACTATCTTTAGCCAATTTTAGCCTTCAAATTCACATTTTCTATACATTATAATATATAACATGCTATATACATCCAACTACCCTTCATATCCTTATGTTCTACATTATATCTTAAGGTTTCATCAAAATCTTTCAACTTCAAACACATATTCTTCCATAATTCTTTACTTTAATCATATATACATACTTAGACTAACATTAATCAAAGTTTTAAGTTTGAAAAACTTTTAAACCTCTATGGATGATCAACTTATTTACATGAAAAGTTTCACCATGTCGAGGGCTTCATCTTTTCTTCTTTCTCCACGATCATCCAAGCATCATAGCCCAAGAACTCAAGCTTTTTCTATCTATTTCCATGGTTTCTCTCTCTCTCTTTCTCTCTCTTAGGGCTGGTTTCTAGCAACATGAAATGAAGGCGAAGAGTCAAGTTAGGTTAAGTCAACCTAACCATAATTAAACCAACTAAGGGCATTTTGGTCATTTCACACATTAAGTCAAGGGCATTTTTTACATTTCACCTCTTGGGATACAATGGTCATTATTTAATTTGTCAAGGGTATTTTGGTCATTTTACCCTTTAGAACACAAAGCTCATTAAATAATTTGTTGAGGGCATTTTGGTTTTTAGCTCTTTTTGCTAGATTTTCTTTTTCATGAAATTTCCTTTCTAGGTAAACTTTAATACTTTCTGTTAGTTTCCGTGGACACAATAATGATCTACAAGGGGGGTTGAATAGATCATTTTCTTTTTAAAACTTTTCCTTTTAGTTACGAAATTATACTAGTTATGATTAATAGAATCAATTCAAGCACAGCGGACCCTTTCAGAGATATATGCATGATCTCAATTCAGTGATTTAATCTACAGTATGGATAATAGCAAATATAGCAGTTATTGTGCATAATATAAAAGACTTAAAGTAAATAACACAAGAGGCTTAAGTGGTTCGGAGACTGAACAACTCCTACTCCACTCTTCTACTTTGATAAGTAGGAAATCCACTAATTTAGTCACTGAGACAAGGACACTTCGCCCTCCACAAGTCCAGCAGACTTGAGTTATTTTTAGCCTCACAGGCAAGGATCCTTTGACCCTCCTCAAGTCTAGCAAACATGAGTTGTTTTAAGCCTCTCAGGCAATGATCTTTTGACCCTCCTCAAGTCCAGTAGACATGAGTTGAATGTTTGTGAGGTTATGCTGCTAAGATAAACTTTGATCTCCTTCATCTTTAGATACTTAGCAGCTTCTTATGATCAATCTATGGATGCTGCTAATGTTTGTTGTTGATGTTCTTCTCCTTTCGGTATTCAGCAGCGACCCATGATCACCCTTGATGTACTGCTGAGTTCTTCAAATAAGCTTTGTGTCCAACAGTTCCTTCAAACACTTGACTGTCCTGGATGCAGAATCTCAGGATGTTCTTCATCATTTCAGCTCAGAGTGTTCTTGGTTGATCACAGAGTTATTCTTCTAGATTTGCCTTCAGCTCTCTATCACTCTTGATCTTAGCTTCTTTGGTCATTCGACTCTTAGCTCATATGCCAACACTTCGACATTCTTCTTGTGTTTTCTTTTGGTGAAGCTTTCAACAGATAGGTTGTGTGTTTGTTCTTGCTCTCACCCACACCTCCCTCATTTCTTACTTTTTAGATTTGCTCTTTTGTAGTTTTTGAATAATTTGTTCGTTGCAAATCTTTCTGTTGGAACCTGTTTTGTTGTAGACTCCTTTATGAATATTTTATTCATTAAATTAGAGTATTTAATGCTCTGTTGACTCTGACTTGTTGACTTGTCTTCTTTTTCTCTAGAAAGGGATATGTTAGTCTTGGGTTCCTACCAACCTTTATAGAGTTGATAGGTCTTTCAGAGAATACGACTGTTTGGACACAATCTTCTGTTTTCTTGAGCCTGATGCATGATACTTGAAGTCTTTGCTCTGACACTCAGTATACATAAGTCAGTAATCTGACATTTTTGACTTCTACTATAGCAGAGGCTTTAAATGTGTTGAAGTAGATGTTTCTGAAGTAATCAGCCGCTTATCTTGGGATTACTAACTTAAGTGCTTTAAAGTCTTCAATCCTTGTTGTCACTTAAGTACTCTACGATTGATTCGCCTTTTGTTTCTGATCGTAGAATCATCTACTAGCTCTGCTATGTAGCTCTACGATCTTGCTTGTCGTAGACTACTCTGGAGATCGTAGTGCAGTTGACTGTACTAACTCTACGATCTTATCTGAGCTTTGCTGCCCTGAAGATATGCTTCTCATGCTCTGTGATCTTCATTGAGCTTTATGCTTTTAGAGTATAGCTTTATGATCTGGTTAAGCTCTTGCAGGTGCTTTCTTATCATAGAGGACTGCTCTTATGAACTTCAGGTTTACTCGTATTGCTTGGCTAGAGGACTGCTCTAAGATTTTTAGGTGCTAGCTCTACTTGGCTTATATGTCATAGAGGATTGCTCTACGAACTTCAGTTACTTTCCCTGCTACATATTAAAGGTCGTTTAAGTCTGGTAGCATTTGAACATTTTTGGCTCAACTCTACGATTGCTTGAACGTTTGTACTTCTGCGCCTGCTTTGCCCCTCTACGACTTTGCTTATGATGTAGGTCGTAGTTCAATCGTAGAGTGAAGGTTTGAACTGCTCTGCGATCTCTGTTAGGATTGTATGCTTTAGATGTACTCAGAGATCTTCATTCAGTTTGTTTGACAACTCAAGGACAGCCTTGTTGATAATCTTCATGAGGATTATTGTCTTGACACTGAATGCTCATGTAGAGGTTGCTCTTTGAATCTTCTTGATTCGTAGACTGTATTATGGGAATTGTAGAGTGACTGACTATTTTGACTCTACGATCCCGAGAGTTAGCTCTACGATGCCAATATAACTCTACGATCAGTCGAGAGGACTCTTCGATCTGCCAAGTCTTATTCTGCGTTTGCCTGGCAGACTCTACAGTCTTCCTGGAAGATTCTACGATCTTCCTATGAGTGTTTGTAGAAGACTTATTTCAGAATGACTCTTCACTTCTCAATCAGTCTTGCTGATGGAGTTGGTGTGACGCCCTGAGATCCCACCTTCCTTAATCTTATCCGATTATCTCAGGATATCATAATTATTAACTTTAAACCATATTAACTTGGAATCTTGTGCTTTAAACTTAACCTTTAATCCTTTATTTGACCGTGATTTGGTCCATATATTTTTTTTTATAACTTTATTTTACATTCCTTAAACCTGTCTCAGGATCGCAACATTCACTTTACTATTCATTAATATTTAGGTCGACACTTATTAATTGCGACCAACTCTATTTCATTTCATAATCATATATGTTATGATAAAACATAATCTGTAAATAAAATTTCGCCAAGAACTATCTATACATGGCCCTGTTTACTTAAACCAGTTCCTGTGCATATACACCTATTTACATGTATCTATATCATACATATCCTGATTCATGCATATTTACCATACATTCGAGTTCTAGTGCATATCAGACTCGACATACAATGATATTACAACCAACCAACTATTACATCGTTTTCACATAATTAACTTTACATTCATCTATTTACATACACATTTCACCATTTACATATATCAAATTGGCTTCTCGCTTAACTAGGCGTCCACAATCCTTTACCTAAGCGGTACCGGAACTTCCGGCCTTCTTGTACATTACCTGTTAGTAATAGCAAGAATGAGCATAAAGCTCAGCAAGTTAATCAGTTAACACATTTCATGCTCACAATTTATAATATGCGTTATGCTTCATTTACCTTAATCATGTTGTGCATCAATGTCACGTAGTTCAATTAACAGTTAAATCACATAAGCACATTCAACTCGTTTAATATCATTTAGTTCACATAGGTCGTCCATTATACTTAGGTCTGAAGAACTTGCCTGACATGCTTTCATTTTACTTAACATGTACTGCCTCGTTTGGCCCTTCTATCCCTTCTTGCCTTGGTTGCTTCATCGAGTGCTATCTGAAAGACACAACCTAATTCATTAATATAGGACCATAACTTATATAATTTATCAACTTAAACCATAATTGTTTAACCATTAATTTCTATTCATATCACATTTGATGTATCATACCTTATATAGGTTTATAATACATCCTACTTCGTTATCGACATTTCCCGTAACTTATAACTCACCTCAATTTAACTTTAGGCATGTTACATTATGCCATTTATCGTTTCATTATTTCTTAACATCCTTTACATAGCCCATTTTTATTCATTTAAGGTTTACATAACTCATTCTTATCATTTTGTATCAAAACATCGTTTTTCGGACATTAAAATTTCTTTTCTGCTACAGTACATCGTGCCCCGGCGCCATGTTTCTTCTTCCCAATCTCGCTGGCCGCGAAAAGCTCTCGGCCGATGAACAGTGGCACTGCGCCCCGGCGCAGTCCCTGAACCAGCAGAATCTGATTTTTATCCCTGCTTTGCAGATTTTTAACTTCCTAACCATAAATCCAATTGACACCAAATTTAGCATACATGTAGACCTCATAACATAGTATTTTATAAATTTTTCATTTGCCCCATTTGGCCTTTCTAAATCAGAGATATACAAGTCCATAGGAAGGTTGTTCAGCACAATTTCATACTTAGCATATTTTTCAGAATTTCCAAAACTCAATTTTCAACTTAGCTATTTTTGGCCATTTGCTTCTAAATCCAATTTCAACACTTGACATAACTCATATAACCTATATGTGACATGTCTAAACTTTCAAAATTATAAAACTTCGCACGAGGCAACTTTTGTTCGTTAAAATCCATTTTGATTCGAAACGATCGATTTCGATCGTTCGAATAGTCTTTTCGCTCAATTTTAATTCCGTTGATTACCAAATCAACCTCAACACGTGTAATAACATGAAAATGACCCATTTGACTTAATTTCAACTTCAAATTCTCAAAATTGCCAAAAATCACCTTTTGATGCCATTTTAACAACTTTTAAAAGCTTTTCAAATTCATCATTTGAACTCAACCTGACACTTAAATCTCCAAGCACCACATAGGTTATCATAAACACATTTAATGACTTTACACGTCTCTATAACTTCTAACTGCACATTCCAGTGCACTTTACAGATTATTACGTTAACTACACAAAAAGTATAGGCTAATATTGTATTTTCTTGAACAAAATATACCTTCCAACCAATTAAGCATTTAGCTTGCCATTTAGCCAAATAATTTGCTCACATCAAACATGATTAACCTTTCAAACTAGGTTTTTATAACTTCAAGCTACATATAACGCTTAACCATATACAAATCATAACTTAATAACATACTTCCTTTGGCAAAACATGCTTTCTTTTCATTTATGCACTTAGGTTCATTTCTAACATGAAATATACATGAATCATACATGCACAACCTCTCCTCCTAAGGTTTTATCAAATTCTTCAACAAATAACAATTATTCATCCTCTATATCATGATTTCTAACTTGAATATAAACATGAATAATCCATCAACTTTGTTCTACCAACTTTCAAGCCTAGGATTTCAACATAACCAACATACAAAGCTTGTAACTCACATAACTCACAAAATCAAGACTTGTACCCCAAAGATACAAGCATAGCTATTATTATTCTTGAATTTAAACTCATAAACTTCAAACTTTAAGCAAGAATCATGCTTATACCTTGCTTGATGACCAACTTCTTGATATGGATAGCTTCCTCATGTTATGTTCTTCCTCTTTTCTTCTTGCTACTTGTCCATTTAAGCTTTCATGCTCCATGATTTCAAGCTTTTCTCCAAGAACTTCATGGCTTCTTCTCTCATTTCTCTCTTTTGCTAGAACTTTCGAAAGTGAAGAATGAAAAATGACTAACTCGTGTTATACATACAATTATATACATACATATATTATATATAAACTTCCAACATTAAACTCAACTTTGGTTAACTTAACCTTGCATGGTTGGGGGCATTAAGGACATTTCACTTGACCACTTATGGACATTTTGGTCATTAAGCCATTCAAGGACTCATGTGTCATTACTTAATTTGTTGAGGGTAATATGGTCATTGTACCAAAAATCTAGAGAATTAAATCTCTCAAAAATCATAAATTGCTTATTTTCCAACCATTTCAAGTCCATTTTGATCCAACTTGTTTCATCATACATGCATTTTATTCCACCATCAAATATACCATAATTGGCTTGTCCCAAATCTCTTGTCACAATTTGAACATTGAATTTCCTTAATTAATAATAATTTGCCAAATTTGCCAAATTCCATATTATTCCTTAAATTCCAATTTCTATGAACCTCTTGATTCCACAATAAATAAAGTCTAATTTTCAACATTTCAAGTAGTCGTTTACTCACCTTTTCCATAAGTTGCTTCCTCGAGAAGCGAACCTCGATCGAATTATCAAAATTCATCGTCATTTTAACCTTATCAACTTATATCGATGATTTACGATCTTTACGTCCTTTCACTAATTTACATATCAATTAAATGGCAATTTAAACCATTCTTACATCAAACATGTTTTCCACTCATTCTCGGGATATTACATTTCATTTCTATACGTCATATAATTACATAACTCATTTCATTCAATGATACCCATTTCTTAACAATTCCATATATTCACATATCATATCCTTATTATTCCTTTAATCTTTAGTAGACCAATTAGGTCAACCGTTCCTTCTTTTCTACACATACTGACTTACCTTGTCATTCTCATATCCTCGCCTCTTCAGGCCTATTCATTTAGCTTACAATTAACTTTCATAATCAAATCTCAATTCAGTTATACATCACCATTTCCATTTCTTCTAAACTTAGCTCATCTTTCTATATTTTATCAAATATATACCTATACACATATTCGTGTACACAACCTATAATCTGCTGACACATACTATCATATCTTACAATAATTCCTTCCAATTTACCCTATTGTGGGCATTACAATCGATAATTCATTTTAATTCCATTATATTACCATTTGATCATCAACGTTCATATTCATTCTTATTTCATCATATCCCAAGTCTTTCAGACACTTCAAATCTCTAACTTATCCATCAATACCATTTCAACCACACAGGTCACATCTATCACATTTAACACCTATTAATTCACATTAATCACGTATCATTATGCTTTGCCAATCAAATCTAGGTTTTATCGTATAACCTTTACTTAATTCAACATAATCCTTATTTAGAATTTCTGTAAAATCCTGGGTGTCACAGTTGGTGCTTGGATCTTCTGTTTGCTCGCAGATCATTCAGGGAATTCATTCTGATAAGCTTCAGGTAGACTGCTCTAAGATTCTACCTTAGAAATGTAAGTACATGACTAACTAAGTTGATGACTTGCAGACTCTATAATTCCGAGTGTAGGCTACAATTCTTGCTTTGACTTTCTTGCCAGACTACTGTTCTTTGAAGCTATTCTTTTCGAACGTTCAGGCCTATCTATTACAGCTTAAGATCAACCTAACAAGTTTGATCTTTTGAAGGACTTTACAAAGCTACTCATTCATATTAGATCAGCCTAACAATCTTGATCTTTTCAATCTAAGTCCTTTGAACATAATGTCTATCATCTATTAAGGACTTTACGACTTTCATCAATGCAGACATATTTGTATATTGATTCATTTATCTTTCATTTAAGCACATCATCAAATCTTATAAAAGAGGAATAACATTCACATGCATATTCCAAACAATCTCCACTCATTAATTCATTTCATGCTCATTTAAATTAATTTTTCTTTCAATCGACCGATTAGGTCATTCCTTTTCCACTGTGCTACGTTCATGTAGTCTCATTTTATAACTTAATTAGTCATTTAATCGTCAATCGACTAATAACTTTTCTTTAACTAGAATTACATTTCTAGTTTTCTACGAACCTTTTCGGTTTCACATTTAATCAATTTCAATTCCCGACATCTCAAATAGTCGAAATGCTCACTTTTTTCATAAACTGCTTCCTCAAAAAGTGAACCCTGATCGGATTACCAAAATCCATTCTCTTTTATCCTTTTATGCTCATATTAACATTTTATGACTTTTACGTCCTTTCGTTAGTTTACTTAATACACATATGCCAATTTTCAGCATACATGCAATCTACATTCCTTCTACTCATATTCGGGAGTATTACCTTCTGTATTTATACGTCGTATAAATACTTACCTCATTTCAATCAATTAATATTAATTCCTTAATCAATTTCATATATTCAAATATCGTAATCCTTATTATTCAGTTAATCCCTAATATACCAATTAGGTTAAACGGTTCCTTCTTTTCTGCACATGTTACCACACATTACCTTGTCATTCTCATAACCTAACCTCTCTAGGCCTATTCATTAAGCTAGTTATTAATATTCATAACTAAAGCTTAATTTACATATTATTTTCTCATTTTCTTTATTCTCTATATTTTAACTTTTCTTTCATTATTAGATCAAATATATACATATTCATATATTTAATCTACCACATGCTGACACAACACAGTGTCTTACAATAATTTCTTTTTAATTACCTAATCATAGATATTACAATCTATTTTTCACCTTTAATCCGTTATATTACCATTCACCCATTGAAATTTATATTTATTATAATTTCATTATCATCCTTATAAGCTTTATAGACCCTTATTTATACCAAGAGTCCTTCTATACCAAATCAACCACATAGGTTATTCTTAACACATTGATTAAATAATAAATTATATTTAATCACATATTAATACCTTATATCCTTCTAAACTAGGTTTTAACTTCTAACCTTTACTTAATTAGCCAAGATTCTTATTTAGAATTATTGTCAAAAATTTGGGATGTCACATATACCATGTCCTAGGTGCACGTTTTAATCCATATAAAGCCTTATCTAATTTATAAAGGTAACTACAGTGAGCTGGATTGACAAAACCTGGAGGATGTAAAACATATACCTCTTCCTGAAGTTCTCCATTTAGAAAAACACTCTTGACATTCATCTGAAAAACCTTGAACTTCATATACGCAGTATATACAAGGAACATCCCGATGGCTTCCAGTCTTGCTACAAGAGCAAATGTCACATCATAATCGATTCATTCTTCCTAAGAATATTCTTTAGCCACCAATCTTTCCTTATTCCTTATAATCACCCCATCTTCATCCATCTTATTTCTATATACCCATTTGGTACCGACGGTTGAATGGTCTTTAGATCTTGGAACTAATCTTCAAACTCTGTTTCGTTCAATCTGGTTCAACTCTTCTTGCATGGCTTTGATCCAGCTTACATCTCTAAGGCTTCTTCGATATTCTTAGGCTCCATCTGAGAGATAAAGCTTAGGAAGAAGAATTCATTTTGAGTAGCAAACCTAGTCCTGATTCTTACATTGGGATCTCCAATGATCAGGTCTTGGGTGTTATCTTTTATCCATTTGCTTTCAATTGGAACATCAGTCATTGTGCCTTCTTATCTAAGTTCTTCAAGTTCTAGCTCTTTTTCAATTCATAGAGTCTCCATTTAGAGAACTATGGACTCTACGATCTTTTGCTCTGACACTACAATCGTTCGGTATGGCTCTACAACTACTAAATCTTTGATCATAGGGTTCTCCTATTCTACGAGTTCTTGGTCAGGTATCACTTGACGTTGTTGAGGATGTAGCACGCACAGTCAAAGATATGAAAGTAGTTAATGTTGTGCTTCATTCCTCTTCATAACTCGTAGGGCGTCTTCTTGAATATGGAGTGAATAAGCGATTGATTCTGAGTGTAGTAGGTGGTATTAACAACTTCAGCCCAGAAATATTCAGGAAGACGAGGTGTAGGTAGAAGAGTCCTTCCTGCCTCAATGAGAGTTCTATTTTTCCTTTCAGCTACAACATTTTATTGTAGAGTTCTTGAAGTTGAGAAGTTGTGATGGATACCATTGTCTTCACAGAACTTTTCCACCTCTGAGAAATTGAACTCTCTTCCATGATCACTCTGTATAGCCTCGCCCTTCTCATTCTCAACCAACTTAAAGAGTTTGACCAATTGAGAGTTGGTTCGTCCTTAGAGCTCAGGAAGAATACCCATGTGAATCTGGTATAGTCATCTACTATTACTAGTGAGTACCACTTTCCTCCAAGGCTGACAGTCGGTTTAGTTCCAAAGAGATCCATACAAAGAAATTACATGGGCCTATCATTGGAGTTGATTGTCTTGCTTTTGAATGAGACTTTTGTTTGATTCCCTAGTTGACAGGCTTTGTAGGATTTTTCTTTAACGATATTGAGTTTTGCTAAACATAAAACTAGATCTTTGGAGGCAAGCTTTGATATGTTTTTGAAGTTCAAATGAGACAATCTTCGATTCCACAGTCAGCTGACGTCTTCTGACACTTTAGCAAAGAAGCAGGTAGTTTAAGTTGAACTCAGTTCTGCAAGATTTACCACGTACACATTGTCTTCTCTAGTTCAAGTCAGCTTCAACGAGTTTAATTCCAGGTCTCTCAGGTCTCTGACTTAACATTGGTAGTTGAGGAAGATTACTTGATGTTCTTTATCACATAGTTAACTGATGATTGGGAGATTATGCTTCAAGCCTTCAACAAATGCCACTTTATTGAAGGATACTACACCATTTCCGATAAAGTCATATCCTAGAATTTTTCCAGAGTTGTTGTCTTCAAAGACAACTGCAGGACCATCCTTTTCCTTGAAGTTCGACAAAAGAGCTTTGTTATTGGTCATATGTCTCGAGCATACACTATCGAGATACCAGATTGAACTAGTGGAGTTCATTTCCTGCATTAAACATTAATCTTTATTTTGGTACTTAGATTTGCTTGGGTCCTGATTTGTTAATTCTTTTTGGGACCCAAACTTGCTAGATTTTAAGTCTATAATAAACAGGATAATCATCATAATAGCACATAGTAGCAACATGTCCATATTCATGACAGTTATAACATCTTATATGATGCATACTTGTGTGCGTGTGTGTGTGTGTGGATTCCTTTTCTTCGAGAACACGTATGGACGATAGACACTTATTACCTTTCTTCTTTTCTTCTTGGTTTGTATTCTCTTTGTTTCCACATTACTCTAAGATTTTGAGATCTTGTAGGGTGGAAGTCAACTCTACGTTTCTTGCCTAGTTGGTTCATAGAATGAGACTAACATAAATCTATGATCCTTCGAGGCTTGAAGGTAGTGTTTGGCTTACCCTGCTGTTTCTTGAACCCTAAATCAGTGTGTGATATGTTGTTCTCAGGGATCACAACTTGATCAATAAAGATTGTATAGCTCGAAATAATTAGCTCCACAAGCTCTGTGGATTTCACAAACGCGATACTTCTATGGGGGTAGAAGTATTGTTATTGTTAATCTTCAATGTTGTGTCCACACTACGATCTAAGGATGAATCCCCAAATTCTAATCCTGATCAGTCTAAGAGTGATCTCTGACTTGTGATCAAGGAGTCCATAGAAAAAGAATACATATTCTGCGAAGAAATAGTCTTCTCTAGTTCCTCAATCTTAGAAACTAGAGTTGATTCTCTCTGTGAGGATTATTCGGTTATCTGTCTCAATCTCTCATTCTCAGCTTCAAGATTAGAGAGAGAGCTAATATTTTGTATAGTTATTTCCAACTCCACTTGTACTTTCTCAGAGACTGAGCTCTGACATATGATCAGGGAGTCCATGGAAGAATAATACTTATTATACGTAGAAATAGTCTTCTCTAGTTCCTCAATCTTAGAAACTAGAGTTGATTCTCTCTGTGAGGATTATTCGGTTATCTGTCTCAATCTCTCATTCTCAGCTTCAAGATTAGAGAGAGAGCTAGTATTTCTTAGAGCTGTTTCCAACTCTACTTATACTTTCTCTTTTTCCTCTTAAAGAAAAGAATGGTCCTTTGATAGAACCCTAAACCATTTCATATACTTATGCAAATCAAATGTAATGTCACGCAATGCAATGCAATTCTTAAATCATCTATATCTACATTTGTAGAGTTAAAATCAAATACCTCACTGATATTAACTTCTTGATTATCAGTGGTGTTGTCTGCTTATGCTTTTATGGCTATAAGGTATAAGTTGACCATATGGGGTCCTTCATCGTCATTGAATTATGAACTCGGATCATTTTCAGAAACACTTCATGGCCCTCAGTAACTAAACATTTGTCCTTCTTCTAAAACTTTTTGTAGCCTTTGAATTCTTTCTTTGGGGCCGATTCTTTCTTCTTCTTGTCTTTCTTCAGCTCCTTTCTCAGAGGCTTGTTGCACTCAGTAATATAGTGACTTAGCTTTTTACAATTGTAGAACAGGTCCTTTGAGTGGTCACGGTTGTTGTTGTTGTTGTTGTTGTTGTTGTTGTTGTTGTTGTTATTGTATCTCCTTGGCTTGTTGTTTCTGCCTTTGCTCATGAATTTTCTTAATCTTCTGGCAAGCAGAGCAATGTCTTCATCTTCTTCATCATCATCATAATTATCTCCAACAGGAGCTTTGGAATCTACCTCTAATGCTTTAAGGGCAGCTCCTCTCTCATTCTTCTTGGGTTCTGATGTAATTTCTTCCTATTGATTTAATTCCAGCTCATAAGTAACGAGATTATCGTAGAGCTTATGCACTGTCATTTCATGAAGATTCTTCGATTATTTAATCGTAGTGGTTTTTGCATCCCACTTGCTTAGTCGTGCTCTCATGAATTTAATATTAAGGTATTTATTTGGAGAGACCTTTTTGAATGCTTTGAGGGAGTTGAGTAGAATGTTGAATCTTTCATAAGTTGTTGTAATGTTCTCCCTAGGAACATGGGAGAACATTTCATATTGTTGAGTCAGTAGGGATTGTTTTTTTTTTCTTACTTCTTATGTTCCTTCGTGCATCACCATGAGAGCTTCCCACACATCCTTCGTCATTTTCCAGCTGACCATGCTTTCAAACAACTCGTCTTCTAAAGCCATGATCATGACGTTCTTGGCTCTTTTATCGAGCTGTACTAGCTTCTTCTCCATCTATGTCCATTTGACTATTTGCTTGACTGCAACTTTGCTTGGATTATTAGTCATTGGAGTGAACTTTGTGGGTACATATAGGACATTGATCACCGCATCAAACAGATCCTCATCAATCGTGTACATGTATGCATATATTAAAACTTTTTAGTTAGCAAATTTATCTTTATTGCATAGAGGCACCAAGCTCAGAATGAGTTTTATTTTGTGTCATTGATCTACTCAAGCATTTTAAGTTTTGTTCACGATAACCTACTCTGATACCACTTGTTATATCACAAAGGCACTAAAAGATCTAAAAAGGGGGTTGAATAGATCCTTTTAAAAAAATTCTTTCAAGGAAATATTACCAACTTGATTTGAAAAGATTAATTTAATGACTTTGCACTAAAATATTTAAAAGAGTCATAGTTCTAAATTTAGCACACAAGTGGAACTAAGTCATAATTAAATATAAAAAACTTTTCATAAACGTAAGTGCATAAAGTAAAGAAGACACGAAAAAATTTAAGTGGTTCGAAGCACAAAGATCTCCTAGTCCACTCTTCTACTATTTGAGTAGGTATAATCCACTAAGGATGGGTGATCACAAAGATTTGTTCACATAAAATAGTTACACTCTACGAATCACAAAGATTCCTTCAAGTCACAAAGACTTGGATACATAGATCACTAAGATCTCTCCAAGTCACTAAGACTTGGATACAAAAGGTCACTAAGACCTATATAATCACTAAGAGAGGGTTCGATTTAACGGTGCTGCTAAGTAGCTTTAAGTTCAGCAGATGAAAGACTTAGCAGCGGAATAAGATGTTCAATATCGTAGAGTATATCTCTTTTGAATTTGGCAGCAATTCAACTTGTATAATCAATCGTTACTGTTGCATTCAATTTACTTGCCTTTTATAGATCCTCCTCGAGATTTTCCCATTGAAAAGTTTGTGTTGCTCATTTAATGCTAAAATCTTGAAGATATCTGATTGTTGACTTTTGAAGGGGATGTGTCAGCTTTCAGTTAAGGAATGTTACATCAGTACTGCTACAGTAAAGTTCATGTGGCTGCATTCTTTTCACAAATAGACATGTTAGACACAATTTCCTCTGATTTTCTTTTTAGACTTAAGATATTCAACAACTTTCTTGGGATCTTCACTCTACGAGTCTTGATATTGTCAGTCCATTGTTAGAGCTGATGTACTCTACAATTTTCTTAATCGTAGAGTTTCATAATGGTCATAAAGTATCCGGCTAGGAAAAATCTACGAAGCTTCAACGTACTCAGCGAGAATCCTTTAAGTTTTTATCTCTTCAAATGATCTTCAATCTTGCTCCAATCATTTGATGACTTCACGATTCTATAGACTTGAAATTGTTGCTCTACGATTAGCAAGCTCTACAATTCTCAATGAACTTTACAATCTTTAATGGACTCTGTGATCTTCACTAGACTCTGTAATCTTCAATGGACTCTGTGATCTTTTAGCAGACTCTGCGATTTTTAATTTGCTTTCCAATCTCTTAGCAAACTCTGCGATCTTTAATTTGCTTTACGATCTTTTAGTAGACTCTGCGATCTTCAATTTATTATACAATCTTTTAACAGACGCTACGAACTTAATCAGACTTTACGATCATCTTATTCTCTAAGGTCTATACATTCAATTCACTCAACGAAATAGATCAACCTAATAAGTTTGATCTTCTAATCTAAGTCCTTTTACATCAATTTTATGTTAAGGACTTTCAAAAGCTATAGGTTACAAATATACAATATCATCAAATCAAATATGCATTTGTTCTAACAAAGGATACTACTGGACAACAATTATCAGGGATTCAATGGAGTTTGTGCAGAAATGTCACAAGTGCCTGATACACAACCCAGTCCCAAGGAAACCCCTGACCGAGTTATTGTGCATCCTAAGCCTGATCCCCTTTGCAGTGTAAGGGAATTAACTTGATGAGACCGTTCCCGATGCCTAAGGGTCAGTTGAAGTTCTGCATAGTGGCTATTGACTATATCATGGAGTAGATGGAGACATCCCCACTAAGAAAGATTGCAGAGGAAGACACCAAGAAATTGTGACGCCCCCAAATTCGGGTACAAATACCTCGAATTCAGTGTTCACGATCCAATACAACTATATCATACACACATCCCAAAAATAACACATAATATCTATTGCGGAAAAATAAACATATGTTGTTTATACAAAAGGGTTAACAACTAGCCCCAAGGTACGAAACATTATCAAAATACATCACGAAATTAATACATACAATAGGATTCGTGTTACATGCAATCAGTCTTTAAACAAAATATATCAGCAGGCAATTAATAATCCAGCACTTCTACGATTTTATCTTCCCCTTGCCTTTATCTTTAATTGAATATTCAGCTTTGGCTGCAATGAAATTTCCATGACATAGCAACAGTGAGCAACTAGCTTGCTCATCAAGTTTTATATAAATAATACAAGATATGTCATAATTGAATAAGAATTGAATGATTCAATGAATTCATAAACAAATATCTGAACAATATGATCAATGTGCGAATATTGAATAACAATTGATTATTTAAATGCTGAGTGGTCAAATAAACTGTGAACGTCTACTGAGGAATCAATCTCTTGATTAACCCTCTTAAGTTACATTTTTAGAACTGTACTTGAGGGGATCAGTCTCTTGTACTCTATGTGTATGCATAACATTTATTATGTCTGTATCGTCTATATGATACTTAGGTTATTCCCCATTATGGGTTGTTCTTCTCAGTTTAAGAATTCGTACCACTATGGTTTGGATAGGCTTTAAAATAAATTACCATATGTCTGGCCGAACAACTGGCTTAGACTTCCTTTTTAATTAGTTCATGAATGTAATAACTTTAAACAATTCATAGTTCAAGAATGGAATATGAATTCAATTGCACTACGTGCGAATAACAATAACATTGATGTGGAATAATTTGCAATACAAAATAAGTTAGGGTTTAGGAATTTGTTCAATATAAATTTAAGTAAGGTTAGGGAAATTTATTTGTCTGTCGACTTACTGATAATTCTCTTAACCTTAATTTCCTTTGAAAGACCTAAAATAAATAATGTCGGTCAATCAATTAGTACAGCACACAATCGTTCATTTTACCGTTTACTTACTCTACTTATCTAGCATTTATATCAATTAGGATAATCATATAACACACACAATTCAATTTCATATCATTTATCCCTATAGAAACATTTAATTGTACGTAGGGTAATGATTTAATTCCCTAATATCACTCATTCTTAAGTAATATTAATTTATTAAACTTAAAACATCTATCTTCCATTCATTTAAACATTTAAACAATTAATTATAATTGTTTAAGTAATCACGTTATTATTTACCATCACTTAATTGATAAATAATTACCCATGTCACCTTTATTTATTATTTAATGTTAATTAAATAATTAAATAATAAATTTGTTAACCTTATTTCCTTTAATTATTATTTAATGTTAATTAAATAATAATTAATCAATGAATTCACCTTACTTATTATTTAATGTTAATTAAAAAATAAATAATTAGTTTAATCCTTTAAGTATTCTTTAATTAATCATTCTTATTTAATAATAAATAATTACTTTGTCAACTCTATCTTCCTTTAATTATTATTATTTAATATTAATAATAATTAATTAATTAACTTTACTTATTATTTAATATTAATTAAATAATAAATAATTAGTCTATTAACTTTATTATTATTTAATTTTTATTTAATGTCGATTAAATAATTATTAATTAATTAATTAACCTTACTTATTATTTAATGTTAATTAAATAATAAATATTAGTTTAATTATTTAAGTATTCTTTAATTATTATTTAATGTTAATTAAATAATAATTAATGAATTAATCATCTTTATTTATTATTTAATACTAACAAAATAATAAATAATGGATTTAACAACTTAATTACCCTTAACTTATTTATTGATGTTAATTAAATGCTAATTAATTAGCCTTACTTATTATTTAATAATAAGTAATTATTTAACAAATTAATTACTCTATAATTATTATTTAATATCACTTAAAAAATAATTTAATCAATTAGTTATCCTTACCTATTATTTAATATTAATTAAATAATAAATAATCAGTTTAATTATTATTTAGTAGTAAATAATAATTAATTATCTACTATTACTATTATTTAGTAAGGTATTAATCAATCATTAATTTTAATAAATATAAAATGACATGATAATTATCCAAATTACATTTTATAATATTATCTATTAAATATGAAAAATATTTTGTTTTGGTCCCGACCTAAGAACCGATCAAACAAGACTCGAACCGGGCCCCACAATCTAAAAAAACCGACAGTGAGTTTTCCAGATTTTCCAGATTTGGCCTCCTTTACTCCAACTTGAATAAAATAAAATCTACAGTCTGATTGACCTAAAATTGGTCTTGTTGGATTTGTATCTTTCCGAAATACAAAATTTTATCATCAGAATGTAAATTTGGACAAGTTTTGGTCACTGAAAATGGCCTTCAAGTGGACCGTTGTGCACAGACTTCCAACAGTGAGGTGTTCTTGATCAAAAATTCATATCTTGCTCATTTTAAATTATTTTTACATTATTCCAAAGCTTTTTTACTCTTAACTTACATACCTATCATTCCAAGGAAGAAAATCATGAAAATCATTTGTAGGTTTCAAAATGAAAAACTACGATCCAAGCGTTCGGTTTAGTTCGTCGGTAAAAACGATTTCTTAGGTTTTTGTCAAACCTTTCAACATAAATGCATACAAATACATATCTTAAGCTCATGAAACTCTAACTTAGCATGTCTAGTACAGTTCTATGTAAAGAGAGTTTAAAATTTTGTTTTCTAATACAAAAATCATATTTTGTACAAAGAAGACATGGAAACTAAGGTTTTTAGGGTTTTTATACCTCTTGCTCTTAGTGGCTTTCTTTCTTTACTTTCCAAAGTATAAGATGAAGTTTGAGGACATCCAAGACTCCCACCAAGGTTGTTGTGCACCACCCCTTCAAGCTCTCTTAGTGTTTTATACCTATAACTCTCAAGAACACAAGTGTTCTCTCACTTTGTATTTTTCTCTCTAACATTTTCTCTCTTTTGCTCTCTAGAAAAACTTGTCAAATGACTAAAGGTTCTAGCAAGCTTGGGGAGAACTCTTATTTATAGAGATTCCTTAAGCATGATTAGCCCTCCTAATGATCCAATTAGTTTAATTAAATCAAGGAACATAGATCCATAATTTTGGGAAACTGGTACAACATTGGAGTAAATTGAGGGATGATATTTTCTATGTTGGTCTTGAGCTTTGCACCACCATAAGGACTCCCCCCCCCCCCCCCCCCCTCTTGACCGACTACACTATGTATATATATATATATATATGCCAAATTGTATAACAAATTACCCATCTTTGACTTAATGTTAGGCTAGGGTTTGGACGAGAGAATTTATTCTCTGGGGCTCAAACCTTTAACTAATATTTGGACTTCCAAACAATTAGGTTGGACTTACCAATTAATGCTCATCATTTAATTTACTAACAACAAGGGCTAACATCATTAATTTCATGGGTTGATAATTAAATGTCACACTTAAATAAATTAAATAGTCCATTTAGTCTTGTCATAACAATGTTGGGCCAATTACATACTTAATTATATGATCAAATAACAAGTCCACATTTAATTTAAATGAATTGGGTGTCGACGCCGGGAAAGTCGTTTCCTTTTTTTTATAATTACCCTTTTCAATTTTGGCTTTTGGATTAAGATGTGATTTTTTAAAAAGGGTCGGCTTGAATGTCGATGGGTTTTGAAAGATTGATTTTATGATGAGTCAATTGACCAGAGTCGCCAGTTGGTATATTTGTAATGGATGTACCAACTCATCCGAGTTTTGTTTTCGTAATCGCAGTGGCTCATAAGTGACTCTGAATTAATTGGTCCACAAACCGAGATTCATAGAGTTCGGGGGCTTGCTTAAGTGAGGGGAAGGTGTTAGGCACCCCCCCCCCCGACTTCCGTGAAAACACGGTTACCGCAATCTTGATGTTTTCCTATCCTTTTAAAATCCTAAGACGTGTGTGTGTTGTGTGCGTGTGTGCTTAAATGAATGTTGTGATGAAAATTGCATGAAGCCGCCTTGATTCTTTCTGTAATAAACGTGCTCTTTCTGGAAAGCGTTTTTTAGAATATCTTTTGACCCGAATGATAAGGCTTTGTTTTATAATAGAGATTGATTTTAATTGTGAAAGCGATGAGGGTTTTTTATTAGGCGTCGCTTTTAGAAAACAAGTGTTTTTAAACTTTCGTCAAATAGGAATCGAGACTATACATTGCCTTTTAACAAGAAAGTCGAATAAAAAATGAAGGCAACTTCTAAGAGCTCTTTAACCCTATGCACCAAAGTTTAAAGAAAACGTTTGTTTATTTTTAGGAAACCATTTTTTATGATATTTCAAAACCGCTTGTAGCCTTTTTGTCAAACAAGAATCGACGTTCATTAAAACTCTTAATTTTAAGCTTTGTGATTCTAATACCCTAATTTGATCACTTTTAGAAAATCTTTGTCGTTTGCCTTATTTTTTGAAATCGTTTTTTTTTTTCATCGCGTAAATCAAATCAAGCATTCAAAAATATGTCGGGGCTATCCATGGGCATGTGAGCCGTCTAAATAACCCCAAACACCCACAGTCACATACTTTACTATTACGGGGCCTTAAACCCGATCTCGATTTGATATCGCTTTAAGGCCCAATATTTACATATGTACAAAAATGGACCATTGTCGTGACTACATACACCAAAATTTGTCCATCTTTGGAATTTGATCACGAGGATCTCATTCCTAGGCTCACAATCCCCAAAATCACCGTACGACCATACAAAGGCAAACTTAACAACACTAGACTTATTACTATACTACAAGAACCAAAAATTGCAAGCCCAACACTATGAACTACCCATTAACACAATGAACTACATATTACCGTACGGATATCATCGGGACATTAGGAGGAAATTTCGTTCCGACGGAACCCTCACTAATAATCCCTAATCCACGGATCCTCAATAATATAACAACATACTACATTTAAACAACTCAAAACAAAAGATTATGATAATAAAACAAGCTAAACCTCAAGGAAAACACTATTTTTCACCTTGCAATACGCCAAGAAACGTCTTATATTTCACTATCAAGTAAATAACACAAGATTGGCTAAGTATTTGAGCAAAGAAACATTAACTTCCCTCTATTTTTGACCAACCCGAGCCTTTCTCTCTCTAAACTCGCCTTTTCTCTGTCTATATTTTACTAAACAATTTCTTCTCCTTCTCTCGGCCAATCAAAAATGGCGTTGTATAGGTGACTGAGGGCAGCCGGAGGGCAGCCGCAGGTACATCTGCTGCTGGCCGCAGATGCATCTGCGGCTGCCTGCTATAGCCGTCTGAGCCGCCGCCTCGGCTGCCGTGTGTTTCCTCGAGCCACAAAAAAAGCCACATGTCGTTGGCCGCAGATGCATCTGCGGCTGCCCGGTTTACTTTTCTCGATTTCCGTGTCACGCAGTCTTAAATCATCATTTTTTGCGAGTCTTAAATCATCATTTACTTTTCTCGATTCTCGATTTGTGCGAGACCCCCGACTGTCGTAAGCGTAATGGCCATTCGTCGTCTTTGGCGATTAATTCAGATTTTTCTGGATCGACTGTTTGCCTTACCTCAAGTAACCTGATGCTCGTTATTTGTTGTCGCAGATTCGACCACAAGTCATTGCGGTGGCTTCGTGTTGGGGTCCACCTTTCTTTTCGTATGTCGGGTCAAGTGACGATTTTGCCCTCCTGTCAGTGCAAAATTTGGGTGTCTACATTGGGCTTGCTTAGTTAACTATTCGGGCTAGTATACTAGTGTCATCCTACTAGATGGGCTATTATATAATATTTTTAACATTCACATATTTTCATTAATTAATAAATAAATTAATTAATTTATATAATCCAATAGACTTGTTATATTCAAAATTAATTGAATATTTAATTAACTACATTATCTTATCATTTCTTTGATATTAATATTTCTAGGTTAGTCCACTAATTTTATTTTCTTAATAGTCAAACTTCTTTTAAATAAATAAGAAGAAAAAAATCAAATACCCTACCAATTATTAATTCACACAACATACACTATATTAATAAATAAATTCTTAATTTAATTTAAAATTTAATTTAAAAAAAAATCGCGGTTATTACATCATCCCCCTTTCGTCCCCATAATTACAAAATAAATTACTCAAAAAGATGCGGGTAGTTCTCTTTCATCTTCTCTTCAAGCTCTCATGTAACTTCTTCAACTGCGTGATTTCTCCAAAGAACTTTGACTAAATGTATAACCTTATTTCGCAACGTCTGTTCCTTCCTATCGAGTATTTGGACAGGAACGTCCTCGTAAGATAAATCCTTCTCAACTTTTATCGATTCATAGGAGATCACATGCTTATAGTCAGGTTTATATGGTTGTAACACTGAAACATGGAACACATTGTAGATGTGATCAAGTTCAGGAGATAATGTTACCTCGTAGGTCACTTCACCCACTCACTTCAAATTTTTGAATGGTCCTATGAACCTCGGGCTTAACTTTCCCTAATTTCCAAACCTGATTTTCCCTTTCCAGGGAACAACCTTCAAAAATACAAAGCTGCCAACTTCAATGTCCTGTTTCTGACGAAACAAGTCGGTATACTTTTTCTGACGATCTTGAGCTACTATCAAACGAGCTCTTCTTACCTTAATAATATCCACGGTCTGCTGCACCAACTCAGGTCCCAGCAGCCTACGTTCCCCAACTTCATCCCAACACAATGGCATCCGACATTTCCTTCCATATAACACTTCGTACGGAGGCATGCCAATATTAACATGATAACTGTTATTATATACGAACTCTACTAAAGGAAGTGGTCATCCCAACTGCCTTTCAAAATCCATCACGACTGCCCTAAGCATGTCCTCTAGTGTTTGAATTGTCTGTTCACTTTGGCCATCAGTTTGAGGATGATACGCCGCACTCAACCTCAATTGTGTCCCTAATCTTTCCTGCAACCTTCTCTAGAATTTTGACATGAAGCGCGGATCTCTATCGGACATAATAGATACTGGTACTCCATATTGTGACACAATCTTCTTCACATACAACTTCGCCAACTATTCCAGACTATATCTGATCTTTATTGGTAGGAAATGTGCAGACTTTGTCAAATGATTAACTATCACCCAGATCGCATAGTATCCTTTCTGACTAATTGGAAGTCCTACCCCAAAATTCATTGTGATGTGCTCCCACTTCCACTGCGAAATTTTTAACGGTTACAGTAGCCCACCCGATTTCTGATGTTCTGCCTTAACCCTTTGACAAGTCAAGCACCGTCCAACATATTCTGCGACCTCCCTCTTAATGTTTGGCCACCAGAAATGTTGGTGCAAATCCTGATACATCTTGGTACTTTCAGAGTGTATCGAGTAACTTATACTGTGAGCTTCTTGTAGGATCTCTTCTCTCAACTTTGGGACCATCGGTATCCAGATCCTCCCTTCAAACCTTAGCAACCCTGTGCTATCAATTCTGTATTTCAAGTCTTCACCTTCTGAAATTCTCCTTCTGATACTGACACACTCTTCATCTTGCTCTTGAACCTCCTTTATTTTATCCAACAAAGTCAGACTCGATTCTACTGCAAATAATTTCTCATCTGCCTCTGTTAGATACCTGATTTTTAACTCTAATCTCTCCATTTCCTTTATCATTTCTTCTTGTGCTGTTAGTATCATCAGCTTATCTCTGCCCTTCCTGCTTAAAGCATCCGCCACCACATTAGATTTACCGAGATGGCGCAGAATTTCACAATTATAGTCCTTGATCAATTCCAACCACCACCTCTGCCTCATGTTCAGCTCTTTCTGAGTGAAGATATACTTCAGACTTTTGTGGTCTGTGTATATTTCACACTTCTTCCCACACAGGTAGTGCCTCCAAATCTTTATAGCGAACACTACTGTTGCTAACTCCAGGTCATGAGTTAGATACCCCTTCTCGTAGTCCTTCAGCTATCTTGACGCGTACACAATTACCATTCCGTGTTACATTACTACACAGCCAAGCCCCTTGTGTGACGCATCACTGTACACCACAAAACCCCTGGTATCATCAGGCAATGACAACACCGGTGCTTCACTAAGCCTATTCTTTAACTCCATAAAACTTGCTTTGCATTTCTCCGTCCATATGAACTTAAGCGTCTTCCTCATCAAGTTGGTTAGCGGTGTCGCTATTTTTGAAAAATCGATCCTGGTTGAACCTCCAATAGTAACCCGCCAAACCAAGGAAACTTCTGACTTCTGTCGGTGTCTTCGGCTGTTCCCAATTTATAACTGCCTTCACTTTTGCTGGATCCACCGAAACATCTTCCTTATTAATTACATGCCCCAGAAACTGTACCCTCTGTAACCAAAATTCACACTTTGAGAACTTCACATACAGCTTCTCCTTCCTTAGTGTCTCCAACACCACTTTTAGGTTTTCATCGTGTTCTTCCTCAGTCTTTGAGTATATTAAAATATCATCGATGAATACGATAACAAACTTGTCCAATTGCTACTTGAACACCCTATTCATCATATCCATAAATGTTGCTGACACATTCATTAGTCCGAACAACATTACCCGAAACTCAAAGTGTTTGTCTCGGGTTCTTAAGGCCTTCTTCGGCACGTCTTCTTTTCTTACCTTCAACTGGTGATAACCGATTCTCAAGTCTATCTTCGAAAAGTACTTCGCTCCCTTAAACTGATCAAACAGATCGTCAATTCTGGGTAGCTGGTACCTATTCTTAATCGTAACTTTGATCAACTCCCAATAGTCGATACAAAGCCTTAGGGATCCGTCCTTCTTCTTTACAAATAATACTAGTGCTCCCCACGGAGACACACTTGGCTGAATATAACCCTTATCTAGCAGCTCCTGCAGTTGTAACATCAATTCCTTTATCTCCACCGGCGTCATTCTATACGGTGCTTTCGAAATTGGTGTAGTCCCTGGTGTCAGTTCAATTGCGAACTCAACTTCTCTATTCAGCGATTAACCTGTTAAGTCATCTAGGAAGACATCTGAGAATTCCCGTACCACAGGTATCTGACATAATTCACCCTCTACTATTAGAGTATTAACCACATGAGCCAGATAACCCATACACATTTCCTCAACAATCTTTTTGCTTGCATCATCGTCAGACAATGAGATTGTCTCAGCGATTTACTCCCATGAAATACCACATTCGACTTATTCGTAGTTTTCAAGCTTATACACTTCTTCTGGCAGTCAATCATCGCTCCGTGTTTTGACAACCAGTCCATTCCGAGAATAATATCGAACTCTCCCAAGCGAATCGGAATCACATTCACTCCCAATTTATACCCTCTTAATTCAACGCAATAATTCCAGTTAATGTATTCTACGAGAATAATTTCTTTGTTGGCTACTTCATTCAAAGGATTTTCTAGGAATAGTTCTAACATCTTAGCAAAATCTTCAAATACAAAAGAACAGGTAGCACCTGAATTAAATAACACGTAAGCATTGATATTATTAATCAAAAAATACCTAACACCACTTCCTTAAACTCCACAGCATCTTGTACCGTCATGTTAAATGTGTGTGTTGTCGGTCTGTTTGGTTGAAAGGTTGGCCCTCCAATTGTTAGCTTGTTATTGCTACCTTTTTTGCCACTTGTTGTTGTTGCCTTTGTTGCCACTTGCTGCATTATTCTTCCTCTTTAGGCAGTCCTTGATCTGATGGTCTGACGCTCCGCAAGAAAAGCATCCACTTCCCTTCCCCTTAGGACACTGTGGAGAAATATGCCCCTGTTGACCACAATTGTAACAAACCCCCTTGCCTTTCATACATTCTCCAGAATGGTTCATCCCACACTTTTCACACTTATTTCCTTTCTTTGCCTCTCCTCCAGTCTTACTGCCTCCCGATATTTGGTTGTCACTCCACTTCCTTTTATTCTGATTGCTTCCTCCACTTGCATCTCTAGGCCCATCATGACCTTTCTTCTTCTTGTCTTGGTTGTATTTTACCAAGGCTTCATTTTCTGCTTTCACAATAATCGACCTCTCCAGAAGTGTTGCGAATGTGTCGATTCTCAGAATAGCAACCCTGTTGTATACCCATGGTTTCAAACCCTGCTCAAATCTTCGTATCTTCCTGGCCTCGGTGTCCACCTGGTGTGAAGCAAATCTGGCTAATTTATTGAACTTTAAGGCGTACTCTGCAACCAACATATTTTCTTGTTTCAAATCTTAGAACTTCATCTCCATTCTATTTTGCACGCTATCAGGAAAAAAGTTCTCGAAGAATAGTTCCTTAAAACGCGCTCATAGAATAATACCCTCTCCAGCTCTTCCTATGTTTGTCTTCCACCAGTAGTTTGCTTCACCTTTCAACATAAAGCTGGCAAATGATGTCTTCTATTCTTCGGCCACTCATGCGACCTCGAACACCTTTTCCATTTCTTCAATCCATGTCTGGGCCTTTATAGGATATGTAGACCCACGAAAATCTGGTGGTCCTACCAACTTGAAATCTTTAAAGTTTGTCAAATGACCTGTTGGCTGTTCCACTGCCGTTTATGGCCTACCTTGCATTGCCTCTGCTAGCATGTTAGCGGAGGCCCGCATTAGATCTGTCTGACCCTCAGCGTTGTTTACGGATTCTTCTATACGTTAATTTCGGGGTACACGTTTTGGCGGCATTATCTGTTGTTAAACAAAACCTTACATTAATTCATAATATTTTAGGTCTTGTTTATTATGCAATATTTTATTAAGGTTGAACATTTAGGGATTAAAGCATGAATCATACATAGCAAATCATGTAATATAATAGCATTTATATTCATATACCACTGTTTAGTACATCAATAACAACCGGTGGCATACTTCTATAAACGCCCACACCATCACCTATCACTACTATCCATCCCCCAAGTGTACAAAAAGTGGGGATTTACATCTACCTTCCCCTGAGACAAACAAAAGTTGGGGCTAACATCACTATCCCATAAGTAAAACAAAAGACTGGGATTTACAACATCTAATTGTCCCTATTATGATAAAAAAAAAAAAAGTATGACCTATCTGCATCTATATACAAGACAATAATAATAATAAAATAAGAGAAAAAACATCAGCGGTCGGCCCGGCGGGCAGCAGCCTCGTGCTCTTGCCGAGCGATCCTATCAACTACCTTGCAACTCACTGCACACCTACTCATGTCCTCCTCCCGAGGATACCTCTGAATCTTACTCCTCAGCTTACCAAAGGTTGTATCCATGGCGAAACTCATAGAATCGATACTGGCAGCAATGATCCTAACCTCGGCCTCAAGCTCATCCGCCCTCCTAGATGCCCTTATACACTCATCATGAATGCAGATCTTGTCCTTTATCTCTAAGTCAAACTCATCTGTCATCTTTGCCAACTGTGTCAGCAAATCATCTCTCTCCGTCCGGAATTCCTCAGCCCAGATCTCGGACTACTCCAACTCACTAACCAAGTCTACATTCTTCTCGAGGAGGTAATGTACCATAACCCCCAGTAGGGTAGTAGTCTGATGGCACCCATGCACCTCAGCCTCCAACTCAGTAATCCGAGTCTCCTACTGCTCTATCTGACTCTCCTGCTTAATAATGTGATCTGCATACTTCCCGAGCAAGTCGTCCTCAAAAGTGTGGAACACCAGAGATTTGTCCTTCGATGCCTCAACCACTGTTTACTCGTCCCCCTCCTCGGGGTCTGTCTCAGCAACCTGAATATCCTCTTCATCATCCTCAGCATCACCGTCAAACCTCATCACAACACCTCGCACTGGCTCCTCGGCCTCAGCTATATATTCCTCCTCAGCAGCAGCCTCCATTTCAAGCTCATCAGCAGGTGACTCAATCACTGGTCCTACTGTAGTTGGCTCGATCATGACAATATGTTTGTCTACTGAAGCATCCTTCATCACTTTACTAGGTTCGCCTATATCTGCCATCCTACAACCACAGACAGAAAAACAACAAGACATCAGTATCACAATTAAAAATATTCATTGATGAAATGAAATAGTATTTTATCATGAACAAACTCGGCTCGATGAATTTCCATAATCCATCTCCAAACTCAACTCGACTTAATGGATCTCCTCGACCCATCTCCTAGCGTACTCGGTTTGAGTTTAATTCTAAGGTTATAACATAGGTTTCGTAAATCCTAAAGTTTATAACCTACAACTCTAATACTAACCTATGACGCCTCCAAATTTGGGTACTAATACCTCGAACTCAGTGCTCACGATCTAATACAACTATATCATACACACATCCCAAAAATAACACATAATATATATTGCGGAAAAATAAACATATGTTGTTTATACAAAATGGTTAACTACTAGTCCCAAGGTACGAAACCTTATTAAAATATATCACGAATTTAATACATACAATAGGATTCGTGTTACATGTAATCAGTCTTTAAACAAAATATATCAGTAGGCAATTAATAATCCATCACTTCTACAATTTTATCTTCCCCTTGCCTTTATCTTTAATTGAACATTCAGGTTTGGCTACAATGAAATTTCCATTACATAGCAAAGGTGAACAAATAGCTTGCACAGCAAGCTTTATATAAATAATACGAGATATGTCATGATTGAATAAGAATTGAATGATTCAATGAATTCAGAAACAAATATCTGAACGATATGATCAAAGCACAAATATTGAATAACAATTGATTATTTAAATACTAAGTGGTCAAATAGACCGTGAAAGTCTACTAAGGAATCTGTCTCTTGATTAACCCTCTTAGGATATATTTTCAGAACTGTACTTGAGGGGATCAACATCTCGTACTCTATGTGTATGCATAACATTTATTATGTCTGTATCGTCTATGTGATACTTAGGTTAATTCTCCATTATGGGTTGTTCTTCTTAGTTTAAAAATCCGTACCACTATGGTTTGGATACTCTTTAAAATAAGTTACCATATGTCTAGCTGAACAAGTGGCTTAGACTTCATTTTTAATTAGTTCATGAACGTAATAACTTTAAACAATTCATAGTTCAATAATATAATATGAATTCAATTACACTACGTGCGAATAGCAATAACATTGATGTGAAATAATTTGCAATACAAAATAAGTCAGGGTTTAGGAACTTGCTCAATATAAATTTGAGTAATGTTAGGGAAACTTGCTTGTCTGTCGACTTACTGATAACTCTCTTAACCTTAATTTCCTTTAAAAGACCTAACATAAATAATGTCGGTCTATCAATTAGTACAGCACATAATCATTCATTTTACCATTTACATACTATATTTATCTAGCATTTATATCAATTAGAATAATCATATAACACACACAATTTAATTTCATATCATTTATCCCTATAGAAACATTTAATTATACTTAGGGTAATGATTTAATTCCTTAATATCACTCCTCCTTAAGTAATATTAATTTATTAAACTTAAAACATCCCTCTTCCATTCATTTAAACCTTTAAACAATTAATTATAATTGTTTAAGTAATTACGTTATTATTTACCATTACTTAATTGATAAATAATTACCCATGTCACATTTATTTATTATTTAATGTTAATTAAATAATTAAATAATAAATTTGTAGTTAAATAATTAAATAATAAATTTGTTAACCTTATTTCCTTTAATTATTATTTAATGTTAATTAAATAATAATTAATCAATTAATTAATCTTACTTATTATTTAATGTTAATTAAATAATTAGTTTAATCCTTTAAGTATTCTTTAATTAATAATCCTTATTTAATAATAAATAATTACTTTGCCAACTCTATCTTCCTTTAATTCTTATTATTTAATATTAATAATAATTAATTAATTACCTTTACTTATTATTTAATATTAATTAAATGATAAATAATTATTTTATTAACTTTATTATTCTTTAATTTTTATTTAATGTTGATTAAATAATTATTACTCAATTAATTAACCTTACTTATTATTTAATGTTAATTAAGTAATAAATAATTAGTTTAATTATTTAAGTATTCTTTAATTATTATTTAATGTTAATTAAATAATAATAATGAATTAATTATCCTTATTTATTATTTAATACTAACTAAATAATAAATAATGTATTTTATAAATTAATTACCCTTAAATTATTGGTTGACGTTAATTAAATAATAATTAATTATCCTTACTTATTATTTAATAATAAGTAATTAGTTAACAATGTAATTAGTCTCTAATTATTATTTACTGTTACTTAAATAATAATTAATTATCTACTATTATTATTATTTAGTAAGGTATTAATCAATCATTAATTTTAATAAATACCAAATGACATTATAATTATCCAAATAAAATTTTATAATATTCTTTATTAAATTTTAAAAATATTTTCTTTAGGACCTGAACCGGGCCCCTCAACCGGTCAAAAAAGACTCGAACCGGGGCCCACAATCTAAATAAATCGGACCGATCGGTTTTTTAAGAAAACCGGCAATGTGCTTTCTAGATTTTTCAAATTTGGCCTCCTTTGCTCCAACTTAAATAAAATGAAATGTACAAGTCTGATTGACCTAAAATTGGTCTTGTTGGATTCGTATCTTTTCGAACTAAAAGATTATATCATTAAAATATAAATTTGGACACGTTTTAGTCATTGAAAATGGCCCTCAAGTGGACTATTGTGCACAGACTTCCAACAGTGAGGTGTTATTGATCAAAAATTCATATCTTACTCATTTTAAATCATTTTTATATGATTCCAAAGAGGTTTTGCTCTTAACTTACATACCTATTATTACTGGAAATAAAATCATGAAAATAATTTGTAAGTTTCAAAATGAAAAACTACGATCCAAGCGTTCTATTTAGTTCGTCGGTAAAAACGATTTCTTAGGTTTTTATCAAACTTTTCAACATAAATGCATACAAATACATATCTTAAGCTTATGAAACTCTACCTTAGCATGTATAGTATATTTCTAAGTAAAGAGAGTTTAAAATTTTGTTTTTTAATACAAAAACCATATTTTGTACAAAGAATACATGGAAACTAGGGTTTTTATACCTCTTACTCTTGGTGACTTTCTTTCTTTGCTTTCCAAAGTATAAGATAAAGTTTGAGGACATCCAAGACTCCCACCAAGGCTGTCGCGCACCACCCCTTCAAGCTTTATTGGTGTTTTATACCTATAACTCTCAAGAACACAACTGTTCTCTCACTTTCTATTTTTCTCTCTAACATTTTCTCTCTTTTGCTCTCTTTAAAAACTTGTCAAATGACTAAAGTTCTAGCAAGCTTGGGGAGACCTCTTATTTATAGAGATTCCTTAAGCATGATTAGCCCTCCTAATGATCCAATTAGTTTAATTAAATCAATGAACATAGATCCATAATTCTGGGAAACTAGTACAACATTGGAGTAAATTAAAGGATGATATTTTCTATGTTGGTCTTGAGCTTTGCACCACCACGGGGACCCCCCCCCCCCCCCTCTTGACCGACTACACTATGTGTGTGTGTGTGTGTGTGTGTGTGTGTGTGTGTGTGTGTGTGTGTGTGTGTACCAAATTATATAACAAATGACCCATGTTTGACTTGATGTTGGGCTAGGGTTTGGGTTAGAGAATTAATTCTCTTGGGCTCAAACCTTTAACTAATATTTGGACTTCCAAACAATTAGGTTGGACTTACCAATTAATGCTCATCATTTAATTTACTAACAACAAGGGCTAACATCAATAATTTCATGGGTTGATAATTAAATGTCACACTTAAATAAATTAAGTAGTCCATTTAGTCTTGTCATAACAATGTTGGGCCAATTACATAATTAATTATATGATCAAATAACAAGTCCACATTTAATTTAAATGAATTGGGTTTGCTTAGTTAACTATTTGGGCTAGTCTACTAGTATCATCCTACTAGATGGGCTATTATATAATATTTTCAACATTCACATATTTCCATTAATTAATAAATATATTAATTAATTTACATAATCCAATAGACTTGCTATATTCAAAATTAATTGAATATTTAATTAACTACAATATCTTATCAATTCCTTGATATTAATATCTCTAGGTTAGTCCACTAATTTAATTTTCTCAATAGTCGAACTTCCTTTAAATAAATAAAAAGAAAAAAAATCACATACCCTACCAATTATTAATTCACACAACATACACTATATTAATAAATAAATTCTTAATTTTATTTATAATATAATTTAATTTTTTTGTTCGCGGTCATTACAGAAATTCTTCTGACAGAGCATAATTTTTAAGATTAGGCATCCCGAGAGTATTGTTATCTGATAATGGCACCCAGTTTGTCGAGAAGAATTTGAAACTTTGTTGGGGGAGTTAGGGATCCAACACGAAACAAGTTCAATAGAACATCCCTAAGCTAGTGGGCAAGTGGAGGTAATTAATAGATGTCTGTTATCGGGAATAACGAAAAGACCTGATGACACCAAAGGCTGATGGGGCAGAGGAGTTGATGAACATCTTGTGGGCCTTCTGAACTACATGTCAAACTGCCACGGGCAAGACCTCCTTTAAGCTAACTTATGACACAGAGGCCCTAATCCCCCTAGAGATTGGGATCACCTCCGATAAAGTGAAAGATTTGGATAAGGTCACAAACGAGGAAGAGATCAAACTAAACTTAGACCTCCTAGATGAAACAAAGGATGATACATTCAACAAAATAGTCGCCTGAAAGTAGTATGCTCTCAAGTCAATTATATGTTGATATTGTAAACATTTCTTTATTTGCGATTAATTGGTTGAAATAATTAAATAGATAAACTCATAGTTTTGGAGCAATGCTTTTAGAATCATAATGTTGATTATACTAATAAGATCTAAATTTTAGATAGCTCAAAACTAAAATGTTCCTAATCATGAGATCACTAAAATGCGGATTAATGAATCTAGATAGATTAATACATACTATTCTTTCTCTTAAGAAGGAGATGATTAATCTCATAATCATTTGTGCGGATACACTAAAGCAAATATGTAGGTGCTTATTAGAAAATAAGTTCACTGAACATAACTCACTTAAGGAACACCTAATAGAGTTTTACTAGCCTATAAATATGAGTTTCTAATGTGATAGTAGTACAAGTGCTCCTTGAACTTAAGATCATCATAGTATCTTGTGCATGATGAATTATATTTTATCATATTCCTTAAGACTATTCGGGTATAACAAAGGATATGTTCGGGTATAATAAGTTGTACATAGAGATAGGTAAATGATCAACAAATGATCTACCACTTCTAGTAAAAGGAGAAAATGTCTTATGTGATTCCATAAATGGCAACTCAGTAGTCCTTGACCAAGGCATAATGAAAATTAGAAAAGAGTGTCTAATTTACATTAATGAGAGTTGTGCATTTTAAAATCAAAATGTATATGATCAAATTAAATAAGACTTGACAGTAATTTCATATCTTATATTTGATTAAGACATTTTGTAATAGAAAGATTGAATTGTACAGTAACTATTCGTGGAATTGGTTCTTTGTGATAAAATGTTGAAATTCATATTATCCAAAAAGTCGTGAATTGCTAAGGGTGTTTACCCTTTATTGTGGAATAAATAAGTATTTATTTATAAATAAATAAAAAGAGTTTAATTTATTATTATAAATAATATTAGAATGGTTCTAATTTATTTATTCTACAACCGGTTTAATATTGAACCTAAAAAGTCACACCGCAAAAGAGTAATATTTATTTTAGAAGTAAGTTGCGTAATTGTAATAATAAATGAAGTATATTTAACTTATATTATGGTGATAGAATAAATTAAATAGCTTAATATTTATAATTAAGTATTTTAGAAATACTAATTATAAATTAATAATAGGAGCCTTATTATTATTATTATTATTATTATTATTATTATTATTATTATTATTATTATTATTATTATTATTATTATTATTATTGTTGTTGTTGTTGTTGTTGTGTTGTTGTTGTTGTTGTTGTTGTTATTTAGTTCCTAAATGATTTAGGAATTAATTAATAAGTATTATTATTATTATAAATAATTAAGTTCCTAAATGGTTTAGGAATTGCAATTATTATAATAAATTATTATTATTATTATTATTATTATTATCTCTATAGATCATTATCCTCAAATGTAAGATGTTTCTCCCAAGTCTTTTATGATCAAAAGTTTTCCCACCCAATCGATCAAAATCATCAACCGAACATGTCGTCTATGCAACCCAATTGAATGAAACTAGATAATCTAATATAAACAATAAATCGCACCATCACCGACCCTCTTTCATTTCCAAATCTGTGAATTGATTTGGGTTTTATAATTGGGTATGTGATTTGATTTGGGTTTTGTGTTTTCTTTTTGCATATTCATTGGGTATGTTAGATCTATTGTTTGTGTTTTTTTTTTTTGTTAGTTGAATAAATCATCATTTAATGAAGATAAATGGTTTAGAATTCTTACATTTTGAAGTTTTTGGATTTCATGATAGAACATGGAAAAAATGAGAAAAGAGAACATGGGCAACAACACGCACTACAAGAAAAATGCATATCAGCGACCAAGACTTTCTGCGACCACAAAATTCGTCGCTAATACTACGTGTTAGCGACCGATAGTGCAACTAGTCGCTAACATTAATAGCGACCGAAAGATGGTCGCTATTTTCGTCGCAAATACCAATTTTGCCACCAAAAAAGCACGGGGTTTTTGGCGCCATAATTAGCGACCGATTATCCGTCGGTGACACGATAGCTAATGTATCAGTGACCGCACTTTCCGTCGCTAAAAGTGTCAACGCATTAAAAAAATTAGCAACCGAAATCGATCGCTGTTAAGCAGTCGCTATTATGTTCAAACCTAAATTTAGACGCCGCACGGGAAACAGAAGGAAGAAGGAAGAAGAGAGAGAGAAGAAATAGAAGAGAGAAGGGAGAAGAGAAGAAAGAGAAGAGAGAAGAGAAGAGAAGAGAAGAGTTCTGCCGGACGGCCGCCCCTCCCCTCCTCTTGTTGAACGTCGGTCATCCCCTCCCCTCACCCCTGTCGCAGCCGCCCCCGCCCTCTGCCGGACGCCACCCCCTGCCGGAAAAGGTAAACACCAAACTGAGATATTATGTGTACTAAATTTTAAATCGATATAAATTCACTTAAATTTTAAATATAATATATCTAAGATTTTTAATTGTTGTTATGGTAGTTTCAAATGCTTCTAATAAAGATTAAATATTTTGTGTTGAGTTTGTTAATTTTTATAATAGTTATTGAAGAAAATGATTCATATGTTGACTTATTTTATAAAAGTGCAATACGATTAAAGTAAAACTATAAACGATAAAATAAAAATAAAATAAAAAATTTTAAACCCTTCAATCTCATGTATAATATAAATTTATTATCATATATAACAACACTCGTTATTTAAATGTTTGACATATTATAGGCAAGATGTAAATAAATAAGTCACTATTAGTTCTATAGACTATTGTTATAGAATATGTCGAATGCTTAAATTATGCATATCATTAATTAAAAAAATTAATATTTTTATATATATAAATTTGATATTTCTATGTTATCACTTCATATGTAAATGATATTCACTTCGTTCTTATATAAAAAAAAATTATGTATAAATATTAAAAATATATATAAAAATAATACTCCCTTAAATATTAATGGAGTGTCATAACGCAAGTAACCAACCGTAACAATAAGTTATAATATACATACATACATATATATATACATATATATATATATATATATATATATATATATATATATATATATGAGAGTTAATTTATAATAATCGATTGTTATTAGCATACTGTTGCTAGAGTCTCAGCGGCAAGAACCTTCACAGTTAATTTATATCCTGTATTTAATTAGTGCAACAATATTTTTGACAATCGATTACTGTGGATACAGTCTCTCTCTCTCTCTCTCTCTCTCTCTCTATATATATATATATATATATATATATATATATATATATATATATATATATATATATGGTGATGGTTATGATTCCGGTAGCATTATTCTCACGGGATCATTTATTTTACTCAAATCATGTCCCCAATGTAGTTGAACTCCCTTCCTTTTAGACTTTAGTCCTCGAGTCATCACCACCCTCTTTCCCTTTCAAACACCCCACAATTTCAAAATAATACAAAATAATATTATGAAATAAATAAATATAATATAATATAAAGTAATACAAAAAAAATATAATAAAGAAAAATAATACAAAATAATATAATAAACATAATATAATATAATATAATATCATTCAAATTAGTATAAAATAATATAATATAATATAATATATATATAAATAATATAATATCATTCAAAATTATACAAAATAATATTATGAAATAAATAAATATAATATAATATAAAATAATACAAAAAATATAATAAAGAAAAATAAAACAAAATAATAAAAAATAATATAATAAAAATAATATTATATAATATCATTCAAATGAATATAAAATAAAGAAATATAATATAATATCATTCAAAATAATATTATAAAAATAATATAATATAAGATAAAATAAAGAAATTATTTTTATTTGTGATATTATAAACTAAAATAATTTCTTCAAGTACAATACAAAATGTTAATTTCAATAGCATGTCATCATTATTAAATTAAATTTAAAATATGCAAATTTTAGAAATAAGAATCATTTTGTGAAGTATTACAATGTTTTGTTTGAATTTTAGAAACTTTAAAAGGACTATAGGTGTTATGTGTGTAAATAATGTAAGGACAAAATAAAAATTTATAAAATTTGAAAAACTAAATAGAAAAATAAAAATAAATTAATGTAAAAAAGACAAAATAAGAATTATGCAAAACTTAAAGAAAATTTTAAGAAAAGCTATAAAAAAATTAAAAACTATTTACACAAAAATTATATATATTATATAATTATATTTAAAAATATTAATCCTTTGACAAATTATTTTTAAAATGTAACTTGTCAAATTTATAAAGTTTGCATTTAAACCTCCAAAGATGGTAAATAAACTTAAAGTCCATGAAAAGTGTAAGTACATTAGATCTAAGCAGTACATTCATTCACATTACTAAAGAATGTATATAGTACAAATTTTAATATAAAATATCTTTTTTAATAATATAGATTAATGTGGTATTTGAATATTATAAGTGTAGATTTATTCTTATTTTAAAGCCCAAACTATCCGAATTCCGATCCAAAATGTCTATCCACGCGCCGGTCGCCATTGTCGGTCTAAGTTTGAGAATAATATGTGAAAGCATCACAGATATTATCATCTGAATTGGAAATTGGATGTTGAACATGAGGAAAAAGTGGTGTCATGACAGAATCTGATGGGATGTTCAAGTGCTGAAAAGGGAATATATGTTCAATAAACTTTACATCTCTGGTGATAAAGCATTTTCTGGTTTCTATGTTCATTACTCGGTAGCCTTTCATATCATATGGATAACCCAGAAACACACACTTGATAGCTCTAAAATCAAACTTATCATGAGGATGGATATTTGTAGCAAAACACAAGCAGCCAAAAACTTTTAACTGACTGTAATCAGGTTGGCAGCCAAATAGAAGTTCATAAGGTGTTTTTCCTTGAAGAACTTTTGTTGGTATTCTATTAATGAGATAAGTGGCAGTTAATAGACAGTCTCCCCAAAATGAAATAGGAAGATGAGAGTGAAATCTCAAAGCTCTTGCCATGCTTAGAAGGTGCATGTGTTTCCTTTCAACAATTCCATTTTGTTGAGGTGTATAGACACAACTAGTTTGATGTATGATACCAAGAGAGGTCAAAAGAGTATTGACATCTTTATTGATGAATTTTGTCCCATTATTTGATATGAGCACTTTAACAGTACATTTGAATTGAGTATGAACCATTGTAATAAAATTCTTAATCAGAGTAGGAACTTGAGATTTAGTCTAAAAAAGAAACACTCAAGTGCATCTAGATAAATCATCAACTATTGTCAAAAAATGAGTACAATGGCCATGAGTGAAGTGTTTATATGACCTCCATATATCACAATGTATAAGCTTCTATGAAAAAAATAATATGTGATGACTTAGCTTAGAGACCGCGTCGGTCGCCATTGTCGGTCGCTGAAACTTCGGTCGCTATTGTCCGTCGTTGATACGCATGTTAGCGACCAAACTATAGGCGACGGATATTAGCGACCGTTTTCGATCGCTGACACGTATTAGCGACTGAAGTCGGTCACTAATAAGCGATCGCTGATAGACCTTTTTTCTTGTAGTGATGGTGGTGATAACATCTCATTTATAATTTCATCTCAGTTCCATTTGAAATGTTCGTTGCAATCATCATCTCTTTTTTCTTCTGGGTTAGTAGTTCTTGAGAGAGAAGCAATGGTGAGTTTTGATTTTTAAATTCTCAAGACGAAAAATAAAGTGAGTTGTATTGAATCTGATTATTTTAGTTAAAATGAGTTACATTTATTTTATGTTGGTTCCATGACTTGGAGGTTCATGCAGGTTGGGTTTGATTGATTGAATTTATGTTCTTGGATAGATGATGAGATTTTTTATAAAAAAAAGATTTAGAAGATGTTGAGATTTTTTGTTTTTTATCAATTGATCCAAATTCAGACGAAGAGAGAAAGGAAAATAAAAGGCAATTATTAAAAAAAATGAATTAAAATATTTGTTTTAATTTTATTATTATTTGCCACATAATTAGTAATTTTATTTTTTTGGTTGCCACGTAAGAAAATAATGCTTTTTTTTTCAATGTCACACAATTTTTAACATTTGTTAACGGAATGGTCTAGTTAATAAATTTTAAAAAATACAATTATTTTATTTTATTTTTTAAAAAATTTAATGACCAAATATTGAAAACTGAATCACCCTAAGGGATAATCCTATGTGTTGCCCTTATTCTTATTATATCCAAGGGGGAAGATTGACAGGTGACCACCGAAGCCATTGGCCGGATGGTAGCACCACCCTTTGCAAAAGCAAAAATTAGCAACAAAAAAAAAAAAAAGATTGACAGGTGAATAAATAAATAAAAGAACGATTGACAAGTGCAGATAATAATTTCATTGACAAGTGCTTGGAAAGTATTACTGTCTTATAAAAAGTGACATATTATTTGCTGTAAAAATAAAACTAAAATTGATCCTTAGAAAGAATACTCTCTTAATTAATAATAATATAAAATAACATAATATTTTCAAAAGTATCATCGTAATTTTATTATTATGTTATTATTATTTAACTTTGTTATTTTAAAAATTATAAAATAATAATAAATCTTATAATTAGTATAACAAAACTTCGTAGACAATCTACAATTGTTCATTATTACATTGATTAAAATTAAATGAATCTATGTTAATTTTAAATTTAAAAATATTTTAAATTAATTTTTAAAAAATCAATTATAATCTTGTATGTTAAAAAGGAGGAAGTAGGATATATATTACTATATTATACATTATGAAGAGTGAGGAGTATTAATATTACATGTATCATTATATTTTACATTATGAAGAGTGATGAGGACATTAGCTGTTACTGCTTGATGAAAATGTCATAGTAACTATCTTATAAATGAAAAAGATTGGTACCCTATTGCTAAACGGCCGTTTGGTTGGACAAAATCTTTTTAGAACAGAATACAACGATGGTTGAAATTATAATTAGAGTATAATAAAAATTGAATCGAACACTTCATTCATTCGTTTAGTACGTCACTTAAAAGTAGTATTGGATATATATTATAACTATTATATTATATATTAAATATATATGTTATAATATATATATTAAATATTTAATATATAATAATATAAACATATAATCATATATATTCTATTAATATAAATAATACAAAATAAATTTAATACCAATTAAATATAATACATATTATTATTTTGTATTAATATAATACAAAATAAATATATATTCTATTATATATAAGATATAATATATATATATATATATATATATATATATATATATATATATATATATATATATATATATATATATATATATATATATATTAAATATTTTTGTCTTAACATTTTTTTCTCATTTTTTTTACTCATTGGAATCACAATTCCTTAAGGGGATAAAGAGTTGCAATTCCAATGCATAAAGGAAACATGATTGATGCTGTCAGAATGATCATTCCGACCAAACTTAACATACCAAACGTCAAACAGAAATGTTTGATCGGAATGGTCATTCATTTTGGCTCTCAAATCTTTCAAACCAAACGGCTCATAACTAGTTCAGCAACCCTGCATAACAAGACATACTTCCCACACCACATGTTTTACCGCACATTATAGTTATACAACATGTGATGCGGGAAGTACACCCCCTAATAAAAGACTGCTAAAAAACTTTGTTCGGCAACAACCTGAAATTATAATTATTTTTGTTTCTTTTCAACTCACTATCATGCAGACAAATCTTTTCTTTCCCCTAATATCTCAGGGGTCCCTCTAATAATATTGTGAGAGGGACAAAATATAAGAAAAGAAAATGGCAAACACCAGTGAGTAATGAACAAGAACATACATGGTACAACACCAATGAGTAATGTACAACGTACCCCCAAATGAGCTTTCTGTGTTCTGCGAGTCGATCTGGATAGATGAGATTTTGATTTGCTATTATCAAGTAAAGGAAAATATCAACCTCCCCAAATTAGTTGGAAGATATTTTTACTAGCAACTCCATTGATTAAGCTGTTACTCTGCTTCTTTAGCATCTCTTCTTGCGCACAAATGTCTCCATCCTTTCAAAACAAATGGAATCACCAAAAGTTAAGAAATGACAGTTGGAATTAGTAAATATAAGTAACCCCCCAACAAATACTTACAATACCCAAAAACACCACAAAGAAAAAAAAAATAATTTTTTTTATTAAATTTAAAAATAATAATAATAATACTAAAAAAAAAGTACCCCAGTAACAAGTCCAGCATGCATATGGTATATACCGGTACGGTATGGATATGGTGACGGAATATACTGGTTCAATCTCGCTTATTCCTTCTTTTTCAATATTCCGTTATATTTCAAACAAGATGTTAATGATTTGGTTGATTTAGAATGATGAAATAGTAACCATATGGCTCAGCAATGCTACCAGGATACACGCATTGTGCTACGCATTATACAAAGGGAGTATAAATATACGATTAGCCAGAAAAGCATTCCATGCTAACTTGCTCAGCCAGCATGCTATCCTGGACATAATTTCTTTGGTCATACTTTATTTTCTTGTTCTTTTCCTAGTAGAAAAATTCTTACACAAACAGACACATTTATCCAATTCCCATCAAGCTGGCAAATCAAATTCTTAGCAATAAATAGTGGTTGCAATAATTCTTCATACACTGCTACAAGGAAGATAAATCTTAATTTACTCGAAGAGAATGAAAGAAAATATGTATGTCCTGATTGCTGGATGGAAAGTAACTTCACAAAGAGTATAATCTGTGAAGAACTTTCACACTGTCACCAGTAGTACAATTAATGTCGAATGTTTCACTAATATTAGTATTGTTCTTCTTTAAAGTGTCAGCCACATGCCAAGAAGAAAACGCTACCAGAGAGTAAGAATCATTTAACCAAACAACTATCTTAACTTTATCTATATATGTAGTGTATATATTGCGTATAACCGGTACAGTACATTATTTAACGTTGCTGGTTTTTATACCGGAACCAAATCGGTCTCATTTTTTACCCAACCGACCAAGCCAGATGAAAACCCCCACCTCCCTCTCCCTCTCCCTCTCCATGTCTCTCCAGCAGAATGAATATTTAAGTTGACAATGAAACCATTTGTTCCTAAGCTAATTGCTAAGCATTCTTATAACATACAAAGAGCCATTTATACCAACAAACACTTGCACGACATGAAAAGAGCAGCAAAACTCCATGTTACTTAAAATTTCAGCATTAGGCTTGCTCAATTCATATATGCTTTATAAAAAAAGTTGATAACACTCCAATCCCAACCTTAAAATGACTAGTCTGGTTCCTTCGCTACGCCTGTGTCTATAAGTACGGATTTCATGGCTGTCTTGACTGTAAATATCCCTGCCAGTGCTAGGAAGCTCATTTGAAGCATAGAACACGAGTTCGAAAATTGTTTTTTGAAGAATTATGTCACTACATGTGCCTAGTTCGAGAAGTAAATTGTACCCATATTTTGGTGCCACATTTGCCTCAGACTTCAACTATGAGCTTCTTAACATATTTTCTTAGGGTTTAATTTAGCCAAAGTTTTCCTAAAAAGGTTATTCCATTTCCTGAGAGCTTAAAAAATTTGTTGACTAGGTTCATCCTCATTTAATAGTTCACCCTTTCATCATTTACCTTCAACAAATAGTAGTTTGCGTAAGAAAGGCAATTTTCCGAAAGTATATAGAAAGTGCAGGTAGTTTAGATTATAATCAAAAATCGCAAACACAGGTTACACGCATAGGCGGAAGCCGGGGGGCGGGGGGATCATTTGACCCCGGTAACTTTGACCCTCGGGCGAAGCCTCAGGCGAAATTTCATTTCTTGACCCCCCAACCTCCATCTCCTGATCCTCTATTGCCGGCAGTTCGAAACTCCTCCTTCTCAGGCAAAATAGATTTGGCATTTTTTTTTCAAACTTACTAAATGAAATGACGTCGTTTCATTTAGTAAGTTTTTTGAGACGTTTTCAAGCTATGCAGAGTCGCAGAATACAGTTGTCTCCTCTTAGTCGTATAGTTGAAAGAAGCAGTTCAAGCGTCAATAAATATTTTTTTTTTACTGAGAGATTTTGACCCCCCTATAATATGGTCCTGGTTCCGCCACTGGTTATACGGCAGATAAAAAACACCTCAATAAACAAGCCGTTAGACAGTGAACAAACGGATGGGAATGAGATTCCCCTTCCTCTGTACACGTGACACACACACATCTGGAGATAAAGATTTGTAAAGCCTATGTGCATGTTATTAGTGTTAAGCCGAAGGGTCAAAAACCACACAAAAGCACAATTTTCCAGAAACCTTGGCCTTCATAATATAAGAAGGTAGAGGAAAATGGCGAACTCGACAATAACACAATAAGTGAAAAAAAGACTGAAAGGAAAGCTTCCCGAGGATTAAAACATCATCCAAGGATTGAAGAACAGAAGTTGAATTTAAGAAGCAGAATAAATATTTACTATTAATAAATATTGTCATTACTACTTGCATGTACTTGCTAGTTACCTTAAACCCCATTGGTTAAAAGATGGCTGCAACAAAATAGAAAACAAAAGAAAGAAAACTCACAAGAAGACAGTATGCGCGAACAAGAGATAGCAGTGTCGGGTACAGATCTAGAACTGCAATGGCAACCTCCTCTGTCACCTGCGGGACCTGCATTTATATAATTCCAAAAAATAGTACTTCATCGCCATTGAAAATAAAATAACATAAATTATAAATGATGGAACCTCATAATCATATTTATCACAGGTTCTTGAATTACCCAATCCAGCCGTTTGAATGGCCTAGTACTTGTAATTGTGACTAATAACAGTAGAGGTACAAGAAATCTTCTGTAAGGGCTTGAGGAAGAAGCATGCAAGGTCAATAATATTCACAGATTTCAATTTTCTATTTTGTGTAGACTATGTATACTTAGGCACATAATTTTAGCTGATGCATGAGCAACCATCATCAATTAGAAGTTAATCCAACCATATAGGGAAGAAAAGGTTGTTAATTAATGTAATATTGAAAAAGAAAATATTTGACTTGTCCAGTACAATTGATACCTGCATGAGTTGTATGGAGAATACATCACTAATTGTCATCTTATCCAAATCTTGGCACCTCTTAATAAACTCATTGAAAGGAGGACAGATGCCAGGGTTATTCTTTTTGTCCTCAATATTTATAGAACTGTAGTACTGGATTATTGCTCGAGTAAGATAACCATAGTTCCTGAGTGTATCTGCCAAGCCACTTGTTCTCTGTACATCAAATCCCTCCAAAATCTCTGTTGTGAAACAACTGTAAAAATTTGAATCTAATTACCAATTTATGATAAGCTTACAGAAAATGAAAAGCAGAAACACTCACTAAAGAATAACATAAGCAAAAATTCAGATAGAATTACAGACTACATATAAATCGTGAACAAGCCATGTTTGATCTAGGAGAGAACTTAGAACTGAAATGGCGTAAGAGAGGAAACAAAAAAAAAAGGTCCATCAAAACTTCAAATTGAAGGAATGCTTACTAAATCAAGTGATGTAACAGATTGTACAAGAATCAATACATCACAACTGATGCATAATAAGATCAAACCAGATCGAAATGAAACCTAGTAACCAACGAAAATTCTAAAAGGTCCGACCTGTTTTAGACATAAACCTTGCTAACAATCTTGAACACATGGCAAACAGCTATTTATATAATTCAAAAATGTGGATCAATACGCCCAAAAAAGTTGTGGTAAAACATTTTATTAATGTTAAAGAATTATTTAACTGTAATAATAAACAAAAGAGAGGTTTTATGATAGCAAAGATAGGAAGAAACTAATTATAGTAGCAGGGAAGTAGAAAGTTTTTCGTATACTTGCAGGTGAATCACTTATTAAGTACTCATCATTTAAATATCTGAATACTTGTATCTATATGCATATACATATTCCTTATTAATTACATCAATGGATAATGATTAATTGATTATTGACTATACTTGCATAAAATAAAATTTTACGTCATACAAAACAGATTTACTTGCTAAACTGCATCTACGTGTATGCTTCTACTTTTTCCTGAATTATTCTATGCATATATCTGTCTTTGGCCATGCCTCTGCTGCATAAGAGTTTGATGATATTGTTTATGATTTGATGATGACCACTTGTAATTTGCAAAACACATTCCACTTGCAATATTTAATCAATTTACAATTGCTTTCTTAAATAATCAAAGTGTCAATAATTTAGAGTCGCCAAGAGCAATGGGTCCATAAAAGTTTCAAAGAAACTTCCTTACGCTGTTTTGATGCTTTCAGCGGCATCAGAGGCATTCAAATCACCTTCAACTATGTAAATCATCTTCTTGAGTCCACATCTCTTGAAAGGATCAAGTAGAGCCCCAAAAAATATAGAAAATAAAAAAGAAGGCAGTCAGATACACGAGGATAAGATATTCAAAAGCACTGGTAAGCTGATACAGAATTACAATATAAAATTTAAAAGGAGGTCCAAGGTAAAGGGAAACAACCATCAGAAAAACAATATATGTTCTGGACCTCAACTTCCATGAGAACTCGCACAACAAATTAATGAACTTTCCAGAAATTAACCACAAAAATTAGAGCCCAACTTTGTTTATTTAGCTTTTTGACAAGTAAAAGTCATAAATAAAAAGCACCAGTGAGAGGGAACATCCATGCACAAAAAGCATATATTACTGATAACTTCAGGCAGGCCCAAAAGAGCATCTCCATCATAAGTCTACGGCCAGGTCTCAAGGAAAATCTATAAACAAAAATGTCAAACTCTGGAAATAGTAATGCTATTACTCAAAAGACACTAATATTTAGCATCACATAACCCAAACAAACCTTACGCTCCCTAAAAAACATAACCTGAACCGAACATGAGAAATCCTCCTAAAAGCGGAAAAAATAAAGCCCTTCTTTAACTAATCGCTAACAATCTTCCAATTTGGATTTACCCTTTCACTCATCCCAAAAACCGAACGAATGCTCAAATTTTGGATATAAAGCTTCCAATGAAGAAAATGTCAAAATACCGCTGAGCTCGGTTCTCTACACTTAACGTATTCTTCTCATCTTTACATCATCATTAGAGGAAAGCCTATGTCTAGATCTACGGTTTCAAGGGGGTTGCAGCAAGGAATTATGTCTCTTTTCTTTTTTACTTTTGTAGTTGATGCTCTAAGTAGGATGCTTAGGACGAGTGAATAGGCAAGTTTCATACTACCGTGTCTAGTACAAAGGGAGGAGCTTAGAGCGTCCCACCTGCATTTTTCTGATGATAATATTATTCTTATCTGAGGGTCTTGGTTGTTTTTAGAAAGTGACGTCTCTGCTACAGATTTTTAAAAGTGTTGGGGATGAAGGGTGAACCTTCTAATTATAGTAGTGTACTAGAGAAATCAGGCACGCAGTTTTTATAAAAGTGAAGTGTTGATGATTTTAAACAAATCTACCTACAAAACCTATAAAAGAAATAACACTTCAGTTGAAAACAGTAGACTTTATTGAAGTTGATGAAAATGTTCACAGTCCAGTCAGAATCAATACCAATAGCCGCACTTTTTGATCTTTATAGCGATTATCCCTGATTGAGCTCCGTAAATCATCAACTTTCTTCCTCTCAACAATAAAATCAAGAACATACTCACTACCAAAACGTTTATGGCGTGCTATCCAGATGGCATCTCCGACTGGCAACCTCCTAACCTATAGTAGTGTAAGTATATAAGTCATAACTGAGCATATTAAATAAGCAGGAAGGTATGAAAGCAATGATTTTAAGATAAATAGGAATAAAAATAATTATTATTTCACAATTTAAAGTATTTTCGTATGTGTTTGTGCCTAAAGCTTGGATATACTTCTGTTTGTGTTTATTTAATATAGCCTAATATTACACTGACATTGCAAACTTTAGCCTTTAGATGATGTTGATATAATGGCCATGGAGATCGATCTGTTACGGTGGTATAAAATGGCAATAACACGACAGAAAAGACTATACGGTGTTAAAATAAGACCATCCTATATAGGCTTTAGACACGAAGCATACCTCTATTTGAATTTTGAATTGCGTACAAATGTGCTCGATAATTTTCCTAGACTTCGGCCTGGAAACCACAAAGCATATACTAAATATTCTATCAAAGTAATGATCAACATCATTAATGGCCATAATTTAAGTAAAGAAAAGTCCATATAGCAGTTATATGCAATAATATGAGAAAGCAAAACGAGGATCTTTGCTCAAGACGAAAAACTTCATTATACGCAAAAACACACTGCCATTGATGTGACGGAATTCTGGAAGTTTTTTTTTTAATATGTTAATTTATAGAGAAGTACATCACTCCTATTTCAACCATTTGCCAAATACATTAATTCTTGTGCACTTAAGACACTCATAAAAGATTTGTAAGCAAAAAAAAAATCATGCAAGATTTGGAAACACAATTTGTCCAAAATAGAATGCAAAGACAATAACCATGTTAAGTACATAGTTGTCATGGCGTCGCCTAAGCGACGACTAGGCGTCCTGAAGGTAGAAAAGAACAAGACGACGCCTTGAACGCCGAGCTGACAAGGCTCACGCCTTAGTAGTTGACCCAAGTTAAGTGATTAAGTCATTTTTTACCCATGACTCGTCATCATAACTTATGGACTTCCTATGTGTTGTAATTTTATTATTTATTAGACTTGTAATGTGTGATGGATGTTAAATTAGTTGATTTTTTTTCCCACATAGTGTTTGTTGACTTATTCTACTAGTTTTTAATGTTAAGTGTTTTGTTTTTTAATTTCAATTGTGAAGTATTCATATAATTGTATTTTTAAGTATATTCCATAGAGTTAGTTATTATGTTTTGAGTTTTAATGTATATAAAATTTTATTGTTCAATATACTTTGTAAGTAAAATAAATAATGTATAAATTACACATTGTTAACAACTTATTGCCATACAGATGCCAGCGTCCTAACGGTCAACTATCGTCGCAACTCGCCGTGGCGTCGTGGCAACTATGGTTAAGTAAATGTGGAAATCTATAAGTTACTTCAACTTTGAAACAAAAAAAATCATAAACAACACTAATGAGCTAGGAACTAAGTTCTAACAAACAAAAACAAAAATTTGAAATATTTCATGCAAGTATAGATTATCATCTACCAATGGTTCAGGAAAAAAAATGCGATACTTTGCACAAATTACATCATTAGAAGGTGATGCATTCAGTTTCCTATGCTAATCTGATAATAAAAATCTAAATGAAATATAATATCTTGATATCAGGACAACCATGTCTAGACAGAACTCACTCACCCCTGAGTGGTGAATTTCTCACGATCATCCAAAATCAAAATTACATCATATGCATCCTCAAAGCTCTCTCCAAAGGCCAAAGGCGGCATTGTTAAAACATTTGATTTAGCTTCCAACCCACATTTATGTTGCTTATGCACTTGGTTATCCTATATGGCATCAAGAAGAAGAAAAGCAATTTAATAATTAAGGAACCACGCCATGTTTTAAAATTGCAAAGATTCTCCAAAGAAATTATAATAGAAAACTTTGAACTAAGAAAGTAATAAGGTTTTTGTGCTCCTTCTATACATTGTTTTAGAATGAAAGATCAGGATCAACACAAAATGATCTACAAAAAGGTTTTAAAGATAGTATGCTACTCCCTCCATCCCCCAAAGGATGTCAATAATTTTAAAATATTTTGTCCTTCAAAGGTTGTTTAAAGTACATAAATCAAATATCTGTCCCATAAAAATATTGCAACAGATTTCTTTTCAGGAAGTCTCACAAAAATTGCAAAATTTCTTTTTGGATACCTTTTGTGAAGTTATATGACTAATTTACCCATAGTCGTGTCACTTTTATCATTGGAATTTATAATGGGTCCCTCCACTAACTAAAACTTGTGTGGTTCATATTCTTGGAGCATTCTCAACCACTCATTTCATAGGGGTCAATTAGGAAATCTAATAACAGTTTAACAATTTCTTAAAAGTTGTTCAAAAATTTGTGTTGCAATATTTATGAGACAGAAGGAGTAAAAGTGTAAAACTATATATAAAGACTAGTTTAGCCTCAAAAGTATATTGAAGTCCACTAGTTCTAAAATGAAAAATGTTATTAGTGTACTTTCATGGTGTTCAGTATAGGTAAAATTTTAACTTAACTTAATTTATACTCTCTACTCTACTCTACTCTATTTTTCTTAATTCGTGTAAATAGTGTATTTTTGACATCCTTCGGAGGAAAGAGGGAATATATACCATCACCAAGCTATGCTAACATGTGGAGCACTCATAAAAATTTCCATAGAAAAACCAACACACATAAATAAAATGTATTCAACCACAAAAAATTTCAGCATTAATGTTGAACATATAATGCATTTTTGTGAGGCCTGCTATGCTAGTGATGGGAATCATCATGATAATTTTTGTTTGCTTTGTCTATTTATTTGTGGACTTATTTTAATTTTAGAAGATAGTTGGATAGTTGGTATTTATTTTAATTAGTTATGATATTTTTGTCTTTAAATATTTTCTTGGTCCCCAAGTACACTTTAGGGTTTGTTTTTATTTAAATACTGATGAAATCTCCAACTCTTTACATTATCAATTATTGAGATTAACAATGGAATATTTTTTTTATCGTGGAGATATTTCTTAGAGTTAATAGACACGAAGTTGAAACTCTAGACCCTAGAAATTTAAGCATAGAGCTTAAACCCTAGATTCATATTCAGTTACTTGCTATTGATAATTATTTCCGAGCCTTGTCCTACATCAACTAGTCATTGACATCGAACAAATTTCACACTGCACACTTACAGATGACGAGCAAGCTCTCATGGAAAAAGCTATTTGTGAAGAATCAGTGAGATTTCGAGACTTCATAATATATGATGCACCATCATAAGCAGAACTCATCAGTCTATTTTCACTTGTAGAAAGATCTACATGACCTGGACATGAAAAAAGTATTCATCAAAACATAGTTATGGTACGTCGATACCGAAATTACTTTCATCCACAAGCATTCAGAAAATGATTATTACTATCTCTAGGTTTGTAAATAGTTGTTAATGCAGGAGGATCCTCCCTGAGGGTATTTTGGGACTCCAAACACGAACCATAAACCTCAGTTTCTCTAAGACGACATAAAACAGCTGGCCAGAGTGAAGACATCTCCTTGTGTGGCAAAGATTTTGATACATCGGAGTAAGCAAATAGAATTTGTTCCTTGGAGTAACCCATGCGCAAAAACTACAAGAATAAAGGAACTAAACTTTCAGATGATTATATAATTGAAGGACAAGTAAACATAATCAACATATATATATATATATGCATAGCATCAAAAAGTAAAGGCTAACATGAAAAATTTAGGCTGTGCAATTAACTGAAGAAACTGAAACCAGACGGTCGCTGGTCAGTTTCGGCCTTTTTAGCACACAATCTTCGACTGCTTCGACTGCTGGTTTTGTGAGAGAAAATCGAGTGGTTTCTGTTGGGCCATATTTCCCAAAAGAAATCGGTTTATTAACCGAACCAACCAATTCTTATATAATGGCTAATTGGCTATATTCTCTCCTTCAATAGAAGCCATTAACTCAACTGGCTACTCCTCGAAAACATCAGTTGAAGTAAATCAACAAGGCACACTCTCTCAACCTATTTCTCTCTATTTTCTAACACCACTTTCACTTTCTATTCTCTAACACCACTTTCTCTCTCTATTCTCTAAAACCAGTTTTTCTAATTTTCTCTAAACTAAGTTCTCCGTCTTCTTTTTTTCTCGATCTCTTCCGTGACACTATTCTCTGTCTCTAAGCTAACTTCTCTGTCTCACTTCTTTAACAACACTTTCTCTGCTCAACTCCTCTCAGTCTCTCTCTTCTGTCCTGTTCTTTCTCTGTTTCTTCTTCAGTTTGTTTCATCTGCGTCAGAGCTAATTGCACACATCACTATACTTATCCTGTGCATTTTACTTGATATGACTCCGTTGTCAGCATATGTGATCAGAATATCAAGATCCAGGAGTTAGGCTTACTAGGAAAGACCCTACAGCTGGAATAATAAAATCCAAAGTGGGACCCGGAAACAATGCAGGCCCAAAAGAGCCAAGCAAAGCTTCAAGGACCCAATGTTCACTCCCACAGCCATCTTCGACCATCCGATCATCCATCCAAAGCCCGTCTTCCAATGAAAATAATGGATCGCCCACGAGGAAAATTTGAAGAGTAAGAAACCGAAAACCAGTCGAAACAAAACAGAGTAAAGCGATAGACCCGTTCCGACTATATTGGTCGGCTTGGTGTGGGCCTTTTCTGAAAGCACCATCTTGGTTTCAGCACGTATTTCTATAATAACTTTATCACAAGAAAGTTTTTAAAGATACACTCTTATTACTAAAAAAGTAAAGGCAAAGCAAAGCAACAAACAATAACAGAAACACAACTGCAACAGAAACACAATACTGGTACATTTGATTGATGGTTAGTAAAGTAAAACAACATAACAATAGCAATATGTTAATTTTACTTTTTCAACATAACAAGAGAACAGAAGAAAAAATGAAAGGAATTATGGATTATGTACAAATATATATATATATATATATATATATATATATATATATATATATATATATATATATATATATAGACAGAGAGAGAGAGAGAGAAACAAATACAAGCCAATTATATATACTAGTCACAGACTCGCAGGCACACACTATTTGTAAGCATATTTCCTTTTCTCTTGTAAATTTTGGTATTAAAAATAGTTATTTTGAGTAAGTAGGACAAGAACTTTTTAGTAGTAAGAAGGATTTATCAGGTATTATTTTAGATGCTGAGAGAAGTTATGCACTGTAACCTGTAGGTAGCCATCATTTGAATTTGAGGGATACTTGACCCCAATGCAAAATATGACACAGCCTTTAGAAAATTGGCAACACCAACACTCCTGCTCCCGCTTAATGAATAGTATAAGACACACACACACACACTATCATTGCATGCTAATGACAAGAAAGCTAGGTACCAACAAGATCATCAACATCTGTGCCTACGTAAAGGTCATGACAATTCACTATCATGGCATGCTAAACTAGGAAACTTGGAAATGATTTCCAACTCATAATACTTGGAAAATTTTAAAGCATACCCTGCCAAGAGATTCAGGTGGAACATCAACTGATTTCTCCTGCACACTTGAACCAACATCTAGTGCTGCCATTTCTTCCACTGAATTAGTGCAAGCAAACTCCTGATCGGTCTGGTGTCTCCGTTCTAAATTCGAAGATCTTTCCATGGTAGGTAAACCATCAATGGATTTGGCCAATCCAGATCTCAAAAGACATTCGAGTGCTGATTCTTTGCCTTCTTCAGTAAGCATGTACCTAAACTTATAGTTATCATATATGGCCACGTTTTTAACTTGAATCAAAATAGAAATTAGGAATCTCAATTGAGAGCAGCATGTCAAATTACATTACTAAGAATTTGTTTAGATAACATGAACATGGAATAGTTTTCGACCAACTCGAGCACTAAAGCAATGGCATGCCACAAAATAACATCCCACTTAGCTATAATACATTTGTTACTCCTTTTAATTTCTTAATGTGTCAACAACATTCGGAGGTTTGTATATGACATTGTCAGGAAAATAGAGAAATTCTAGTCCATGACTTCAACCTGACAGCCTCCCTACCACCTTTTTTTGATAATATATATATATATATATATATATATATATATATATATATATCAATAGAAAGAGAGGATACAAGAAAACAAGGGGTCAATAAGTCAACTAGTGAAAGACAAGACAAAAAGAAGATTTTGAAAAGAGCGACAATCCAATCTCTACACAGATCAATCACAAAGTTACTTCTAAAGGCTTCTATAGCACCCTTCAATTTTAGAGTCAGGAAAAATACGTTACTATTGGGGTAAGAAAACAGATACATCCAAATTTTGTGAATCTAGTTTTTCGCACTCATGTTCTCCCAAGTTATTACTATCCATATTCATGTTTATAATCAAAATCTGTTGCTAAAATCAATTAGGCTTTAGCCTATTATCAGTTTCTTTCTTCACATCAAACTGCTAACCCTGCACTCTCCTTCTGTAACTTCAATTTCTTCTCCCTGGAATTCAATTTCAAGCTTTACAGAGAATTACTAAGAAGAAAAATGTGATATAGTTGAAAGAACAAAAAAATCGTACTTTGGCTGAATTGAAACATGTCAGAATATAGTTGACTTCCTTTTCTATTGTTCTCTCTCTTTTGAAGATTACTTGTCTTTTCATTCTTCAATAAGGCCTTTAGGGTTTCTTGATGCTATTTTCAACTTTTTTGACATACAAAATCTTATGCACATGGCTGCGGTTTCCTCCTATACCAAAAAAATGGTCTGCCTAGTAGTTTGCTACCCGAGTAAAACTAGAGACCTAATAACATGAAAAGCCAGTTACTCTTAAAGATAGTATTAAGCTGTCTGAGTATAAACTATTAGAAAATAAATAAAAGTTAAAAAGCATATAATGCTTTGAATACATTGCTAAAATTAAAAGATAGTATTAAGCTGTCTGAGTATAAACTATTAGAAAATAAATAAAAGTAAAAAAGCATATAATACTTTGAATACATTATACATTGCTAAAATTAAAAAATACTTATAAGCATATGGGGGAAAATCAAGATTTATAAGTATTTAAAAAGTTCCATGTACGCATTTTTTTGACTTAACTAGATAAAAATCCTGTGCAAGGCACAGGTGAAATTTTATTTGTATATTTAATTCTTTATCTAAAAATAAAAAATTGCATACAAAATTAATTTAATTAAGTGGTAGTAAGTAATTCTTAATGGAAAGAAAAGTTTTAATATATCGATTAAAATTTTATCTATATAAATTTATGTTATAGTATTTAATTACTATTAGATTTCTTTAGTAAGTATAGCATATTAGAGTATTTAATTACTATTAGCTCTTTTAATAACTATCTTCTATTAAAGTGTTTACTTACTATTAGATTTATATTTATTAAATATACTATATTAGTGTTTAATTACTATCAGATTTCTCCAGGAAATATATTATATTAAGAGTTTTTGATTACTATTAGATTTTTTTAGATTAATAACATACACAATTATTTGGTAACTTGTATAGAAAAAATATATATATACCAAAAAAACATATTCCTCCATTCCAAAATATAGAATCAATATTGACATTTTGAATTCAATTTGAGATATTTTCAACTTCAAAATTGATATGAATTCATTTTGTTTGTGACCATACATGAAAATTGTAAAATATAGAAATAATACTACTAATAACAACATTGATTGTTCTCAAAAGTTAAATGGATCAAATCACTATTGAATTTGAAAATATTTCATATGCACTTTGAAAAGTCAAACTTGATCTTATATTTGAAACAGAGGGAGTATTTAAAAATATTGGCCTCTATTAAGAGACTTGGAACATTTAGACTTCCATATTATCATATAGATTGTTTTCATTGGGTTGGTTGGAATATGATTCTTATATCTCACATAAAAAAAATGATTATTTAACTTAATTTGAAAGTATTTAGTAGTTTCAAAAAGTCGGGATCTACCGTGGGAGCTTTTTATGCTTCAGCTTTTATATATTATATGGATTGCCATCAGATAGGATCAACTTTAAATCCACCTTACCAAGTTCCTAATACTTTTAAAGCTTAGATTTCAAGCTTGAATTGAAACACTAAATGAAACAAACTCTGAAATACAAAAATAAAGACCCAAAATTACATTTAGCAAATGACCAAGAAAATTAAAAACTTACTACAGGAAAGCTGAAATGACAAGAACATACTTTGCAGGGCAGCTTGATTTCACAACCAACCCTTTAGTTACCAATGTCTTCATGCAGCTCCATCCACTGTACCAGTCCCTAGGTGAGCTTCCAAATTGTCCAGGTTTCCCTTTTGCCTTCTCTGGCCTAAGAACATAAATTGACATAGCA